>CM063513.1:17204635-18404635 GCA_032199755.1 Ambrosia artemisiifolia
AAACCATCCGACCCGACCGGCACGTGAACGAACCGGAGATTTCCTACCCGACCGGCCCGTTAACGAATAGAAACAGTCCGACCCGACCGACACGTGAACGATTATTATTATTATTATTTTTATTATTATTATTATTATTGTTATTGTTGTTATTATTATTATTATTATTATTATTATTATTATTATTCTTCTTATTATTATTATTATTAGGGTATTATTATTATTATTATTATGACCGACACGTTTAGGAACGAAAACAGTCAGTCCCGACCGGCACGTGAACGAACCGGACTGTTCCTACCCGACCTGCCCGTTAACGAACCGAAACAATCCGACCCGACCGGCACGTGAACGAACCGGACTGTTCCTACCCGACCGGCCCGTTAACGAACCGAAACCATCCGACCCGACCGGCACGTGAACGAACAGGACTGTTCCGACCCGACCGACACGTGAACGATTATTCTTATTATTATTATTATTGTTCCGAAACCATCCGACCCGACCGGCCCGTTAACGAACCGAAACCATCCGACTCGACCGGCCACGTGAACGAACCGGACTGTTCCGACCCGACCGACACGTGAACGATTATTCTTATTATTATTATTATTGTTATTATTATTATTATTATTATTATTATTATTATTATTATTATTATTATTATTATTATTATTATTATGACCGACACGTTTACGAACGAAAATAGTCAGACCCGACCGGCCCGTTAACGAACCGAAACAATCCGACCCAACCGGCACGTGAACGAACCGGACTGTTCCGACCCGACCGGCCCGTTAACGAACAGAAACAGTCCGACCCGACTGGCACGTGAACGAACCGGTGATTCTTACGACTATAATTCATATTGAGGGTTTCATATAATGTCGAGCAGGGTCCGTCATATAATGTCGGGCAGGGTCGGTCTAGTAGTAATGTCGAGGAGGGTCAGTCATATAATGTCGGGCAGGGTCCGTGATGTAATGTCGAGGAGGGTCCGTCATATAATGTCGGGCAGGGTCCGTCATATAATGTCGGGCAGGGTCCGTCATGTAATGTTTCGGAGGGTCCGTCATATAATGTTTCGGTGGGTCCGTCATATAATGTCGGGGAGGGTCCGTCTAGTAGTAATGTCGAGGAGGGTCAGTCTGGCATTCGTTACCGTGACAATGCGGTACAACTGGACTTGAATACACAGTGGAAGGACCCGTATGAATTTGAAGACGAGCCTAGTCAACCTGCCTACGGTTATACTTACGACGCTAACCGTGGTGATGACACATCTGAAGAACAAGACTATACGCACTATGAAGACAGCGCTGTCGATGAGAAGCGGGTAGAAGATCAGGAGGAAGGACCTAACCCGATCAACCCTTGGTTCGAGACTAACCGGACATTTTCGACACGCGATGTAAAAAGTTACTTAAATTAAATAAAAAAGTTAAATAAAATAAAAAAACTTCAAAACAAAACACAAAAAACAACCAAAAGGTGTCCAGGTTCATCCCCCTTAGTTCAGGCGCCTCGCTTTGGTCAAAGCGAGGCGCTTGGAACACCATTTTCCAGACTCCCATGCAACCTCGTACTTCGTCTGACATTGATTTGACTGAAGCGCCTCGCTTTGGCCTAAGCGAGGCGCTTCAGACGGGAGTTGAAATAGAAAGTTGGGGGGTGCCAATAGACCGACCCTATTTTATATTAATCACTAGCCGATTACCCCGGGAAGGTCCCGGGGTTTAAAAATTTAATATGATTTAATAAAAAATGATAAAAAAAAAGAAAACTCAAATCACGAAAAGAGTAAATAACTTAAACATAATCAATCTTAGTTAAAAAACATTTATTTAAAAAGTTAAAAAAATAAAAAGCATAAACCATATTAAACATAATAAAGTATTAAAAGGATAACCTTCAACATATAATCATCTTCACGTAAATTAAAATATGTTACAATTTGATTAATGAATAACCTGAACACTTTGTGTTTTTTTCTGTATGAATATAACCCCACAAAAAATAGTCGTTTTTTTTTCGTTTTTATATAGCACTATGGTACTCGTTGGAAAGATAATAAAACGCTCGTTAATTTGGTGTAATTTTTTTATTTAAAAAATCTCGAATATAAAAGATATTTATGTTTAAAAATTATGGGAGGAAGATAAGAGAGAAAAAGTTAAATTTGTTTTTAAATTCTTTTTTCCTAAAATAATTCAATTTAATTTTAGTAATTGAGAATTAAGAGATAGAGAGATAAATTTAGAAAAATACTCAAAAACACCAAAAACACTCAATTATTAAGCCACGTGGCACTCTCAATGGGCATATATGCTTTCTTTTATATATATATATAGATAATTAATTCGTATTATTTTTTTTAAAGGCCAACAAAGTTGTCACGGGTTTTCATGGGAATCCCTTTATGACGAATTCAGGATACCCACGGGGCACCCGGCCCACCAATCTAAGGAAAACCCGACTATCTACCCGTCCGAAGGCACGACATTGAATAATCGGTAAAACCTGATATCCTTCAAAGCTTGAACTTGTGACAATTAAGCCCCAAGTCACATATCATTAAGCTTCTATACCACTCCATCAGAAGGTGTGTTGTAATTAATTCGTATTAATATTAATATAAAACATTACTTTTATTAGTTTCTAGGTTTTGTTGGTTTCATAAACCATAATAGGTGAATGATTGTATTTTGTACAACTTTGAAAAAAAAAATATATGCTAGCAAGCGGCTAGCGTGCCGCACAATTCACAAACAACACTTACTAAAATCATACCTCCTTTTCCATTCTAACAACAAAACCTTAGAACAAATCTTCATCCATAGGATACTCAAGTATTTGATATCGCCCACGATCTTTTCGATCACGATCTCCTCGCTTGCAAAGACTTTTTTGTTTTGGGTTTTCCATGAACACACGCTGGCAATATAATCGCTTGCACAAGCTTCTTTTATGAGATATATTTGTGAGTATAAAAAAATCATTATTTGAGAAAGCGAAAATAGGAGGAATCTTACACCATCTACTCAACTTTTGCCATATGATTACAACCACATAACAAGAGCTAATGATGCGGTATGAGGATTCAACTTCATTCTTGCAAAGACAACAGATATTTGGGCTTGTGATAATCCTTTTCTTAATCAAAGCATCTTAGATTTTGTAACAATGAAAAATGAAAAAAAATATATATAGTAAAAACCTTGTATGATTTAGTAAAATTAGTGGGAATCTACTAAAAACAACCTATTGAAAAAAAAAATCTAGTTCCGTAATAGCTAATACATAGGTGAAGGAAATTGAGTATGTATTAATTGTTTCTACAGTAAACTATAACGTGTGTTGAAAGAACTAAAGAAAGTGGTCGGTTCATGTTAGAAAATTCAAGAATGCGATTAAATGAGTGTTAAAGAGTTAAAATTAATTTAGTAGTCAAACTTTAATTGGATATGGAAATTACGTGCAAGTTTAATGGTGAAAACTAACCAAGGGCTGCCGAACCAACCAATCACTTACAACATATACAATAGTGAAATAACTCAATCATTTCACAAGATATTTTTGAATTTACTAACATGTTTAAACCATAAAAACGTCAAAGACTTGACACTAGAAACAACCTCGTGCACTTTCGGATCCTTGATAAAAATCTTATTATAATTTCTAGCGCCCCATAATGCCCAAAGCGTAACGATTATGATGCCTCGAACCAGTTTCCTTCATGCTTTGTCATCATAAGCTTGCTTATACAATTCCAATAAATCCCGAACATCAAAAACCACAATCCTTCTTAACCTGCACCATTTGCCTATAGCGTTCCGTACCCGATACGAGAATCCATAACCCTAGAATAGGTGTAAAGACGACTCAATATCATAGTTACATAACACACACACACACACCTGATCACCGATATGAACATTTCTTCTAGAAAGGGCAAGAGTTGTAGGAAGGCGATCCATATCGGACCTCCAAGCCAAAATATTGCACTTTAATGGAACCTAATTGACCCATTTAAATCTGCACCAGTCACCATAATCCCTATGTTTTGTCATTAAAAGTTTAACAACCTTGACTGAAAACGGTGCAGCCCCGCTACCGAACCACGACCAACTATCGCTTCTGTTTCTGATCCGGACCTGCTGCAACACGGAGAATAAGGAGCCGAATTCGTCTATAGCCGAAGCTGCTGCATTAGTAGCAACCGCATTTTGCAGCTGTTGTTGCTGTAAAACTACCTAATTCCCATTGTAAACATCGCCTACCCATTTTTCATAAACCAAACAATCTTTTTTAGGACCGATACTAAACAAGCGAGGGAACTTTTCTTTAAGAAGGCCATCAAGGATCTAATGGTACAGCTAGAAACGAATGGTCTTCCCATCTCCACAAATTCCTTTGAAACAACTTGTTAAATGAACTTCCCCAAATCATAGTTTCTGTCCCAGACGCACAATTGTTGCCCAAACTCCACTTGAGCGACTAGATATCGGAAGAAAAGACCATTGTTGCCTACAAGGATGACAAGCAACAATGACCTTTTTCCAAAGGCAAAAATCATCATTTCTGAATCTCCACGCCCACTTCGACAATAAGCGTCATTAGAATCTTTAAGATTGAATAGTCCCAAACCGCTCACTTTTTTAGGAGCCAACAACCTCCCCCACGCCACCCAATTAATTTTGTTTAAGGAATCGGAACCCTCCCATAAGAATCGTTTGATGAGCCTTTCTAGAGAATCAATAATCTTCTTTGGCGCCTTATAAAGGGAAAAATAATAAACCGGTAAACTCTCAAGAACCGATTTAATAAGCGTAACCCTCCCCCTTATAGATAACAACTTAGTTTTCCATAACGACAATCTTTTTTCAAAAACCTCAATCACCTTTCTCTAATTTATGCATCAATTCATATTGGCGCCAACCTTTATACCCAAATAATCAAAGGGAACCTCCCCAATACGACAACCCAATATATCATCTATACCTTGTAGCTCTATTTCAGTAACACCCATCCCAAAAAAATTTGATTTGTGTACGTTAATCTTAAGCCCCGAGCATATATAAAATATTTAAAGAATTCTGGCCATTCTTTTCACATTTGCCTCAAACCATTCCCACATTATGAGTGTGTCATCTATATACAATAAGTGAGAGATAAGAGGCCCATCATTGCCTACTTTAACTCCGCAGAACACCTCCACAATCGCTTTATCAAAAATCCAAGATAGAGCCTCCATGACCACCAAAAACAGAAATTGAGATAACAGGTCGCCTTATCTCAACCCCTTATGACATTGAAATTCATAAGTAGGCGACCCATTGACGAGCATAGACGACCTCGCCGACTTTAAAATTCCTTTGATCCAGATGCACCATTTTTCTGGAAACCCCATTTGTTGAAGAATAGAAATCAAAAAGCTCCACTTACATTATCATAAGCTTTTTCAAAGTCTATTTTTAACAAAAAAAGTTCTTCTCCCCTTTCTTTTAATCCAAGATAATATTTCGTTCACCATTAATGGCCCGTCAAGAATGTTCATGTCTTTCAAAAACCGGGTTTCAACCTCCGAAATAACCAACCCGATAACTTTATTGAGTCGACATGCCAAGACCTTCGAAATCACTTTGCTAATCAAACCCACCAAGGTTATTGGTCTATATTCTTTTAATTCTATTGGATCATTTGTTTTCGGAATTAACGTTATAAAAGAAGACCCGCACCCCGTACTAATCTTTCCTGAACTATGGAAAGAAGATAGAATCTTGACAAAATCATCTTCCAATATATCCCAAAAGTGGCGGACGAAACTGAAGTTAAACTCGTCCGGTCCCGGGGCTTTATGAATACCACAATCAAACACCTCTTCTTGACTTCTTCTCTAGACCAAGGCGCTATAAGGCCTCCAATCATCCCTTTAGGCACCTTCTTGATGTTCTCAGTTCTAAGAGGAGGTCCAGTGAAAACCTTTTATGAGAAATGAGACCGAAAAAACTTTAAGACCTCCCTCTTGACAATACTCGGATTCGAAGCCCAAACCCCCTCCACCATTAGACCAGGAATAGTACCTTTCTTCTATTAATAATTCCGTGAAAGAACCGTGTATTATCATCTCCTAGGGTCTCCCAACGAATTCTAGACTTTTGTCTCAAGTCATTTGCATTTGAAGCTTCTATTTCTTTAATTCAGTTTTGGCACTCGGACCACACCCATTCATCTTCTATCTCCAACTCTGTGGTTTTAGACTTCTTTTCAAGTGCCGCCATGTCTTCTTTTAAACCCATTAATTCTTCCTGCTTGTTTTCATACAATCTCGACTTCCAATCTCTAAGAATAGATTTGAGATGCTTCAACTTTTTGGAAAAAAACCAAATCCAGGGGACCCGTCAATTTTAAAATCGGACAGACACTTAGAAACCAACTCCACACAGCCATCCCTATCTACCCATGAGTTAAACCACCCAAAGTGACGCGAACCAAAATTCTTATTGTCCAAAGATAAAAACAACGGGCTGTTCATGCATTTCAAGAAAGTCTTGGATAATATTATTGATTGGTTGATTTGTTATATAGGAAATAGAAAAAGGAATGTGCCAAAAGAAAAGAGAAATAAAAGGATATATGAGGCCCAAAAGAAAGAAAGAAGATTGGCCCAAAAGAAAAGGGAATATTAGGGAAGTTCAACGGCTAGGAGTAGCCTTAGCCTTGGGTGCTCTTGTTTATTTCTTTCCTATTTTCATGATAGGCTAATTCCTTTGTGATCTCCGTGTTTAGGCTAACTTTAAAAATTTATGTAGTTAAGTTTTTGGATTTGTTCTTTATTAAAGATTGTGGAACAACTGTGTTTGGTTGCTTTAAATGAATTGATTATGTTTCAAGTATATGCTTTTATTATTTGCACTCGGTTTTCTTGCATCGTGAGTGGTTTGGTAATTAAGGGGGGGGGGGGGTGGGGTTCGGCATTTATGATTTGATAATCTGATTGTACGAGTTATTATTCAAAACATGTCTTCAATTACAAAATCAATAATTAATTACAAGACCATGTCTATGTGGCATCCAATTAACCAAACAATTTTTATATGAACCCTATAATCTAAAATCCGAACGGGGTTACTTTTTTGTTTTTATATTTTTTAAAACCATAATTAAGTTCTTTGCTTTGCAATTGTTTTTGTTTTCTTCTAAACTAATCTAAAGATCAGTTTTACTTTTAAGTCTAGAAAATTAACAGTTTATCTTAAATAATCAAACGAAACGCACACTATTAATTAACTACATGCTCTTAGTGGATACTACCCAACTTCCTATAGTTATTTAGTATAATTAGGTTTTTGCATTACCCAAACAACAGACTATCAATCACATTGTATAATTGTTAACAGATATGATACAGTATGCAAATCAAACTTTAGCCGCTTGCCAATATCACTTGCCAAATTCAAAGTTATAACTACCGACATCAAGTATACTTGGTTGATGTTAATATATTTTTTTTGAAAGGTTTAGATCAATGGAAATCCTTGTACAACCCTAACCTATTGGTCCCAAGTTCGAATCCCTACCCACACACCGGTGTCCTCCTTGCCTAAGCTCAAACCGTCACGGGGAATTTTTTTTGTGGTGTGCATGGATCGAACCTGTGACCTCCCCCAGGATGGGAACCTTAAGGATTTGGATAGATTATTGATCTATTATTTACCATAACAATAAAGTGTGTGTATGTATATATTTATACAACCAAACAATGCAATCATACATGTCGCTTAATCACGGGACACTATTCAGTATACGGAGGGTTCAGAGATCAAGTCCCTAACGTGGTTACCTTGAAAAACCTTAATATGGACTTGGAGATCTTGAAGCCAATTAATTATACTTTGTAACATTACCACATAACATATGTCAAGATGACATGTCACATCATGCATGTATGCTACTATCCTTGAAAGAGATATAGAATTCTACTTATAAGTTACCTATAAGACTAATAATCCTATGTGAGAACATATATATCGTGAGAATTGGTATTTCTCTATGTTAAATTCAAATGAAAGATTACAAGTATAAATGAAAATATCCCCTAATCAAACGGATATTATTTAAGCAAAACATATGTAACAATAATATATTTAGTTACTTAACATATGTAGTGGGTTTTGACTTTATAATTTTAATGACCTTGACGAAGTACCCTTTTGTAGTTGACAAAGAGAGTCGCGTAACGTATGCAATCTTTCCACATAATCGTGGTTGTATACAGCTTAAAGGGCTAACCATACATGTCTAGAAGAAGATAGGTCAAGAATCTTTGCCATGGCTTCCTTTGTCAAGGACAACTGCAACAAAAGTAACATGCAATCATCAACCTCTTTCCAAGAGATATAGTTCAGGTTTGGAGAGGATTATTTTGACAAGGATTGTTGTAGGCGGCATAGTGGTAGAGCTATCAACGTGAGATAAGAGGTTTTGATAGGAAAGAAGGTTGGTAATTTTATTTTCCTAAAGAAGATAATTTGTGGAAGAAATTGATAATGAGCATGTGCAATACAGTTTGAAGAGTTGGCAATGAAAAATCGGTGGTGGACGAGCTATAGAAGTATATTTTTGAATGACCTTAAATCATTAGGATATATGAACTACAAACAAATCAACCATTTACCATCTCTTGTGATTTACAAAGTCAAAATAGACCGATAACTTTAATGGCTTTCGTTGATTATAACACGTTGTGATGCTTACCAAATGATTGATCGTATTTGCTTATTTGTAGCTGGTTTACTTAATAGGAATTACATCTATCGTGGAAGTGAATTCTAACACAACTATTTCTAACCACTGTGTCTCGTTAGAACTTTTGAATGGCTGTTACCATTGGCTATAATGTGAATTTAGAAACTATAGCTCGCAAGACCAAAGGATTTAGTGGAGGAATCTCTTATCAGATGCACAATTGGCAGTTGTTCATGATCTTTTGAATAGTAAAGAAGCTCACCTGCTTGGAAATATGCCACTCATCACCAATACACTCTCACGGTCTATCCGTGAAAATCCTAGACCTTTTGTTCCAGAAGCTGAAAACGAAGACTATACAAAATTTATGGCGAGTTCTTGGATGCTAATGATCTGTTGCTTCACAGATCTTTCTCATACACCCTTTCGACATTTTAGGTCAAATGAGTTTTGTTAAAGTTATAATCTGATCAAGATTCTTTAAATTATCCTCAAGCCCCCTTCGAGTTAGTAAAATGGGAGGTTGGATAATGGGTCGCTTTTAGCCTTTTTTTTTGGGGGGGGGGGGGGGGGGGGGGGGAGGAGGGGGGTTGTATGGTCATAAAAAGTATTTACTTCTTCACCTATAATGTAATGTTTTGAATAAATGGTTTAGGAATGTAATTTGATCCATATTCTTTTATGCTAAAACTAGTGAATATGCTATAGATACTTTTCATGGTACAATGTACAAGGATCTGAATTCTATTTAAATTCTAAATTTGTAACTTTGGCACTTTAAGAAGTCAAAAGTGTTCGAACTGATTTGAGATGAATGATGCTCTCCTTAAATTAGCATTTCACCTTTCATATTATTAATTTAATTATTGTCTCAATTTAGAGAGGAGTTACGTGGATGAGGAGATGACATTCACCAAGAATTATATCACAACCTTTATTATTAACTAGAACCGGGTTTTTAGGTCTCGACGAATGTATCGCCTACACAATACTTTAGTTACCATTAAATATTTGTGATAGATTTGACAAATATTTATTTGCCCTAGTCTTTTGGTGTGTGTGCATGCATTTTAAAATGAAATGGGCTTATTTATTTTGTTAGTAGTAATTCTCTTTCTTGGTTTTGTCAAGAAAAAAATTCATAATTGTGTGTCAAAAAATAAAGTCAGAAATGCGTGTCATAAAAAGATGACTTAAATGCGTGTCATGTTAAATTTGTGACATGCCCGTTAACGATATTTTTTTGTGTGTCATTAGCACAATTTTATGACGTGCAATGCGCGTCAAAAAAGTATTTTTTTTTCTTGTAATGGTTTGAAGATTGTTGATAGACATGAAAAATCACATGTTTATTTTCTTATTCAACCCTCGTTTCATCCATTTTTACTTGCTTTATTTTGTAACTTAGTAAATCTCTTGGTGAATTTGTAGGTTTGCAACTTAATCGGGATACACTAGGAATCGATCAAGTGTAATTTGATGTTGGTAAAAAGATCAATAAGAAAAAACCTGCAGCCAATTAACATTCCTAGAGGACCTCTTGGAAGTAGATGGTATCCCAGTGGAATGTTGTCACCTTGCGCAACCAAAGTAATTTCTGACGTTCCTAGAGGACCTTTAGCACTGGCATGGGGTCCTTTCGTACCGTCAATCAAAACACCAAAATTAAGTAACAACTGGGAAATGCTGGAACGCACTATAATCCAGATGACGTTACCAGAGCACCGCTAGGAGTGGAAAGCGAGCCGCTAGACGCATCAAAACGCAACAGCTGCTAGGGTTTGTTTATTTAAGCCATGGGGAAGATTTTTCTTGGAGGTGCAGACTATTTTGCACCGAAAGGTTGTTAGAGTGTTGGGGACATGGTTGGAGGATTACAAATGAAGACCGGAGGTGTTATGTCAGTTTTTACCTGTTGTTTTTACCTATTGTAGACTAGATCTTGGATTAATAAACTTGTGATGATTATGTTTGATTTTCCAACATATTTCATCACTCATTTATTGATGATGATTGGCTAATATTTTTAATATGATTGATTAGATTAGGAATGATTACTCAATAAAGTTGTTGGCCTTTTGGATTTAATACTCCCTTAGACTCGTTTTTTGTTAAAATCGAAACTTTATTGGTTTTTGTTGTGATGTATCACCCGAATGATGTTGGTGCTATGTTTTTAGATCCACATGTGATTATCATTTATTGACTTGGTGTTTTTAGACGATAATTTTCTTGATTTTATCATTTGCTACGTGGGATTATTTGATGAGTTAGCCTAGGATCTAGAAATTGCATATTTGACCTCATTTTGCGTTTGTCACTTACCTTGAGACCTAGAGGTAAGAAGTTGTGGTAGGTTAGGTTTTCCCGGGTTTTGCTTTGAATTTGCATGATTGTGGGATTCTCACCTTGTTACCTGTATTGACCGCTTTCTAAACATTTATCATTTAGTTTTGATTCACCCCTCGAAAACATTGGTGTCCTGTGATCCGTGAGACTAAGAGGCAGTCGTATCTTCGTGTGCATAGACAACTTATGTTTGGAGAGACAGAGCGGATACCCATTCATCACCTGGCGAGCTTCCAACGATCGTTTGATGTAGCTTTATCGTTCCTTGGAGACCGGGAGAAGACTTTGGACATCTTGGTGATTCCTGATCCGGTCGTATCTTCAGATCCCGGTTTTCATCTCGAGTATATATTTGAATTTTTTGCCAAAATGGTTCTACAGTCACCAAAAATTGTACAATTGGTGGCTGTCAGAAATGGATTTGGGTTTTTGGTGAGACCGCAACTCCAACTTACGGTTTAGGTGATGTGGATGATGAGTAGGAGAGATGGAATGAAGCTGGATGATGATTAGGAGGGATGGAAGGATTCCGCAAGTTCAACTTGCGGTTTCCCTTCCATTTTTCTGCCACATTCGAATCAAACACCGATAAGTATTAAAGGAAGCAGAATGGTAGACTATGAAGACTGAATAGTATTGAAGGAAACAGCAGATTAAGTAGTCGTGGTGGATGGAAGTTTGTGGTGAATTGGTGGAGGAGGTGACGGAGATGAAGAGGAGAAGGAGTACATGGAAAATGGTAGCATAGAAGACCGTTTACTAAGAAGGTAACTTTTAGAGGGGAAGAAATTGTAATTAACACCAAATGGGTTATGAAACATATGAAGACAAATTCATGTTCAAAATTAATTGACTGGGAATTTGGGTATCTTAATGAATTTTCAATACCAATTCTTGACTGTATGTTTACAATCTTACCAGCGAAACATCAATATAAAACCTTTATCTGGATACTAAATTTATGTACCAAGTGGATTTAGATAAGTTGAATGTAGATTAAAGAAGACCAGAAGAGCATTTAGAGAGAGAGAGAGAGAGAGAGAGAGAGAGAAAGTGAATCCGCAAGTTGAACTTGTGGATTATCCTACTCATCATCGACCAACGTGAAGCCTCCATCCTTCTCTCCTAGTCACCAGCCACCTAAGCATAAACCACAAGTTGAACTTGCGGTTTCACCAAAAACCCAAATCCATTTCTGACAGCCACCAATTGTATAATTTTTGGTGACTGTAGCACCATTTTGGCAAAAAAAATCTATATATTTCAGGTGAGCTTTCAGCTTTGTTAGTAGGATTCTTAGTCTAGGCAAACATCTTTCTACATTGTTGATTTTTTGTTGGTGAAGAGTTACCTTTTGTTTCCCATATCAATAAACAAGTTTCACGTCTCAAGAAACCAAGGGTGTTACGCAAAGCCTCTCAGGACAACCTCTTGATAACTTTCACAAAGTGATTCTTTAGGCAATATGTTCGACTCAGGCACTTATTCTATGGTCAATCTTTTAAGCTAACTTGACATGTATTCAAATTACATCGCAACATAAAGCAATGCTCATTAACCCTAATGTGCTTCAATTGCTTAAAGGTAACTTTTACTTGTTTGTTCAAAGATTATATTACCTTTCATTGAGAAAACACTTCAGCAAATCCTATCATATAACTGATTGCTAATTCCAAACCATTGATACATGGAAAGAAGTTTGATAATACATGTATTTTGTTATACTAAAAATATACAAATGGTGGCTCACAAATTTAAATTAATACAATGGTGTGTTAAAATAGTAGGCGATGTTCATTAGAGGTTTAGGTATGACGAAGTTAATGGTTTAAACACATTCCTTCCCTTCGTCTCAACCAAAGTCCAAATGCTTTTGAAGAAGATGCATATAAACTATCCAATCTCCATTCTTCCTCATACTCGGCATTGGCATTACATATCCGGTTTGCCCACCCCATGGAAAATGATATGACCCAAACTTTTTTTCTTTAATAGCACTCTCAAAGATAATAAAACACTCGCTAACTTGGTGTAATTTTTTTCTTTAAAAAATCTTGTAGATAAAAGATATTAATGTTTAAAAATTATGGGAGGAAACATGAGAAAGAAAAATCCAAATTTGTTTTTAAACTTTTTTTTTTCTAAAATATCTTAATGCCACATGGCATCCTACATGGCACTCTCAAAGAGGAGAATGACTATATGAGTACCATGTAGGATTTAGCACTTTGAAATACATACATATATATATACATATTTAAAAAATCTTGTAGATAAAAGATATTAATGGTTAAAAATTATGGGAGGAAACAGGAGAAACAAAAATCCAAATTTGTTTTTAAACTTTTTTTTCTAAAATATCTTAATGCCACATGGTATCCTACATGGCACTCTCAAAGAATAGAATGACTATATGAGCGTCATGTAGGATTTAGCCCTTTGAAATATATATACATATATATATATATATGTGTGTGTGTGTGTGTGTAAATGATTTGCCGATAATTTAATAAGTTTTACATATGTAATTATCCCACTTTTTGTACCTTTTTATGCTTTTATCTTTTATAAAATATTGTTAAATCGTTTCTTTGAGATAAATGCAGGTTATTGGAATCAAAAAACAAAAAGGAAAAGAAAAGGGCACATCTTGAGTGGAGAACAAGCTTCTAGGGAACAACAGGGTACATAGTACAACAACCTTGTTTCCCACATGCAAGTTTTGGAGCCCAGGAAGGAAAACGACATGAAAGACAAGGAAATGAAGACTTTCGGAGTTGTTTCAGATGAAGCACGGTCGCGCTCCGACCGTGCACGGTCGCGCACCTATTCTGGGTCAACAAGTCAACATTTCCAAGCCAACAGAGGTCAAAATCAGTGTTTGAAGATGTGCACGGGCATGCTTTACTCAAACGTGTTGCCCAAGGCTTGAAACCGACTAAACTGACAAGACGGTTAATTATACCAGCGAGCACGAGCGTGCCCAGGACCCTGGCACGGGCGTGCTTACCCTGAAAGACAAACAATTCTGCGCGAAAGGACTCTGCAATAGTACCTGCTGTCGAGCAGGAGCGTGCCAAGACTTAAGCACGGGCATCCTGCCCCTGATTTGTCTATAAATAGAGGTCTCCACCCCTCATTTTGAGCATCCCTTCACCCATCCATTCCACCTGAGTCTCTCACTCATTTCAGCCATCTTGGAGGTCTAGTAAGTGACCTTTGGAGCCTGGGATCACTCCATAAACACTACTTGAGTGAGAGTTGAGAGAGAGATCACTATTAATCATCCAAAAACCCTCTCTAATCCTCAAAACAACCACTACTATGTGTTCTTCCAACACCCAATCTAGAGTGCATGTTGTAATGCCAATCTTTTGCTAGGATATTAGTGTGTTGCTAGGGTGAAGACTTTCTTGGTATAAATTATATAGTTTTTTATTTGTTAAAGTGGTGTTGTGTTCTTATTTAATTCTTTTTACTTAAAACTTTGTTTGATGAATTAACTAACTAATTACTTAGTCTTTGGTCTTGTGGGTGTCTTGATAGGAAGTGGGAGGACTTATGAGTGTACCCATGATGTGTAACTACCCATGCACTCATAAGCTAACCTAATTCGGCGAGTAGTGATTAGCCCATTTGTGGGTAGAAACACACACACTTAGTGGCTTAATCCTCTACTATCAAAGATCTCACTTAGGGTTGGTACGGTCTTTATACTCGGTCCTGGTGATAAGTCAAGACTTAATTCTACAATGGCACTATAAGACATTCTTATACTTAAATTTTAATTTTTTTTATTAAATTATCAAATTATTCATGTTATATATAACTCCCCTGAGTTCATACACATGCACATGTATTCAAGATTACCGTTTCTCTCTCTAGCTAGCTATCTCATCGATCTCTACATCACCACCATCTTTATGGCACAACCCAGCAGCCCCTCAGTTCATACACATACACCTCCTCCTGCTCTGTCTCAATCCCCGCCGGAAAATGCTCCAGCGGCAAAACCAGAAGAGTAAAATACTAACAGATTTTTTAGGTTTTGATCGATGCAATAATTTTCTTACTTTTGATTATATATTGTTGTTTGTTTCTTGATACAGTTCGAAGCATGTGACTATAATGGTCGCCATTTACGCTATTCTGCTCGGTGTGGATTGGGTTAATGCTAAATCCATGAGGTTTATTGTTATCCCCTCAGTTCTACTTTTCGCATGCGCTAGAATGGCTAGGTTCGCTTTGAAGTACATAAGAAACGAAAAGCTCAACAAGATGTTTAGCCGTTTGTCTTACGTGCTTGCCTATTCTGCAATGATTGCCCTCGGGGGTGTTCTGATCGCCTCCCTATTCGTGCACGGCAATGGTGATTCCATCGACTCCACCACCACCCCAACAACCACCCCAACAACCACCCCAACAACCATCCCCGCCATTAACACCCCGCCCACAACCACCCCAGCCACCATCACCCCCAACCCCACTAAAACCACAACCACTAAAACCCCCACCACAACCACAACCACCACAACAACCACTCCGGCCATTAACACCCCGCCCACAACCACCCCCGCCACCATCACCCCCAAACCCACCGCAACCACAACCACAAAAACCCTCTCTACCACCACCACCCCAACAACTCCATCCGCACCACCTAATTAGTGATTATTGATGATCATGTTCGTAAAAAATGGTTATGATATAATTATAGGTTACGTTGTTTCTTTATTTAATATATTTTGTAACTAGTATACGTACACTACTCTTGAATATAAGATAAATATATGGTTATATACGAACTTGCATGCATATACATATCAATCCTATACATTAGCTTTTGGGGTGTAAATTTCTGACACGATCCAAACCTAACACCAAATTAACGGGTTTAGCTTTATTCTAACAGGTTCAGGTCAGTTTCAGGTTGAACCAGCGAACCCTTTTAGTTAAACGGGTCGGGTCAACCCAGGTGGGTTGGCGGGTTAACCCGTTTAACTCATTTATACTCTGTATGTTATTTTTTTTACAACTAGGATTTTTCCCGTGTCGCGCATTGCGGCAACAACCCATTATTTGCGACTTTGTTACACACTACGATGATGACAATATTTTATATACTTGGTACATAAAACATTCATACAAATGTAAGATGTTACATTATAGTTGTATTTTATGACATAAATTGCAAGTCATATGATCCATGTGATTGTGAAGTGATGAGACCCATGTTACCAACCAAAGCCCTGCTCCTTAACAAAGAATCTTGGTAAATGATATACACAAACACAAAATACTTGTAGGATAAAACACACAGTAAAATCACCTAAGTGATGATGAATCTTTGAATCAAACAACGGTTAAAGGTGTGCTTTAGCACTATGATTTGTCATGGTTATCAAACTAAGGATGATCCATAGTAGCTTTCCTGAGATCCTTTTGGCAGTGTCATATTTCAACATTTTCTGAACAACAAATTTTGATATCAATATTTCATCGAATATGAATATCAGACGATTGAAAGCATTATGTTTACCAATAGAAGATCAACCCCGTCGGGTCCCAATGATCGAACAACGCTCGCCAAATTCCTAGGTTCCCATCTCGGATAGGCATGCCAGTTGTTTAGAGACCTCACCCCTGGCCACTACTCTTTAGTTGGTGTCCCAAGAAACCTGAAGGTTTGAGTAATCTGTTTATTAAAAATGTTGACTCATGAACCCATTTATGACTTTCAAACACTTACATGTTTGTAGTATATACCTACATACACACACATAAGCTAAAGTACATTAGCCTTCTTTATCAACATATATTGTTAAAAATTCATTGTCGTTGACTCCTACATTAATTCCTTCTAGTGATGTTTCATCAAGATTCGTTAGTTTCCTTCCTAGCTGTTTGATTTTTAGGAAGATTTCCGTTGTTAGCCTATGATAGTTGCATAGTAAACATTATGAGACTCCTTCCAACGATACACAATGCCCAGTGATATTCAAAGCTTGAACAAAACAGATTTATGGAAGCGCTCAATTACAAGGCTTTAAACGATATTTTGAAAAGAAAAAGATACATGTAAGGTGTAAGCTTGAACAAAAAAAGGTTCATTTATGTTGATGTTTCACTCTCGGTATTGAAACACATGTGCACGTATTCCTACGACTATGCGTAGAAGGGGATGTGAAGCCCTTCCATGCCACCAACACCACCCCAATGTGTCGTGAAGGTTGGCGTGGGGCGGGTTAAGAGGAGATTTCCATGGGCGTGGGGCAAAAGGTGATGGTGAGGTGGATGGTTGCGGTCGATTGTTGGATTATGGATGATTTTGATAGGCTCGTTGACTATAAAAAATAAAATAAACCCTCCACGCGACCACCACCCCGTGGTTTTTTGGGTGTTGAAGGGAACTGATGTGGCTACCACATGTCGCTCCATACGCTCAGGGACGAAGAATACTTGGGGCCAGGGGTGCCCCGGCCCCCCTTTTTTTGGCGCAGTGGTAGAAATTTGCGATTTTCGTAGGTAAATTGAGTCCAGGTTGACTTCGGCCCCCGCCGATTTGATCTTCCGGCCCCTACCTATCGGAAAAAAATTGAGCCCGGCCCCTGCTGATGTAATCTTCAAACTTCACCACTGCATACGCCCTTCACCCCTACCACATTTTCGTTTATAAACAAATAGACTCAGACCTCTTGGCAATCCTTTAATCTACTATTTGCTATAACTAATCAAAACTTTTATATAAAGAGATGTAAACCATCAATCCTTACTAAATGTATATGTAACATATAACTGTATACAATTTAAAAAATGGCATTTAAGATTAAACGTTTAGTGTTTTTAAGCAACAATACCAAAATCTTTTTTTAATTTCATTCTAACATAAATTAAGAGGTAAATCAGCATATGCAGGAGTGGAGAAATTTATTCACAAAGCCCAACAATGTTAGCCATGGCAGAAAAGGGGTGGCGTTGCAACGGCAGATGATAGAACATGGCTAAAAAAAGCCTGAGCTACCACCATAAGGACCCTTTGTTATCTCTACAAGCGTGTACCTAACTTAATTCACCGGAAAAACATTTAATAAACTGACGTAAGCCGACTCCACTACAATTAACGCAAAACTCAGTAGCTAGGGTTCGTCAAACATACCTTATCTACGCCGATCTACACCAATATATGACATGTAGTCCGAAACCGAGTCACGGAACCTCGTCAGAACCTAAATCTCTAATCTCGAATCGTAGCGCACAGTAGTGTAATATCGCTAGCTGCCAGGTCAAAACCAGTAGTGTCTTATCGGTAAAGTGAGTTCGCCGACGATTCTTCATTTTAGCTCTAGACACAACCATCTTTCTCTCACTTCTGTATTGTAAAAAAGATGAGTTGTAAATACGGTGACAACTAACAGGACAGGAGTTAGCAGATGCAGCAAAAAGCAGTTGTACCATCGAAAACCACATGCAACACTGGGTTGTACATTTTGCAATAGTATATTTACACACACAAACCATACTTGCTAAATATTGTATGAATAATATGTTTTATTTTGTAAATTAAATTGGTTATGTAATTTATGCTATACTTATTACTTAAAATACAAATTTGTATAAGATTTTATAGTTAAAACATAAATATTTTATGTATGCTTGTGTTTTTTATAATAAAATTATAATTTTAATATATTAGTTTGCGTAAAACAATAAAAAAATCAGGTTGAACGAGTAGGGTTCGGGTCAACCCGCAAAAATTTAGGTCGGGTTCAGGTTCATATGTATGATACAATTTTTGAGTTTGGCACTAGTTCAGGTTCATGAAAAAATTTTGAGTTCGGGTCAGGTTGGACCATCGAACACAACCCGTTTAGCACCCCAACTAGCTTCCATCTCAATCAAGTACCGCGAGGTTTCCTTCTTCATATAATTCTCATGAGTTGTAGATTATAACCATTTTACCCTGGATAAGGAAGGATTAAAGACACATTCAATTAAGTAACTACAACCAAATATACAAAACGGGATGCATATTTTGGTAAAGAAAATCGTGTTAAAGTCTTTGACATGCTTAAGAGTGTGGCAAAAACAGTGACAGGTTCAGGAAATTTTTTATGGGTGACGGGAATTTTTACGAGTTGTTATCACATATAATAACGTTTTCTTGGTTTGATTCAAGTCGGGTCAGGTCGTATATAAAAAAGACAATTAATGAAACTATAAAAAACGATAACTATAGTATAGATAGAAACACACTAAATAAAAAATTAGCAAGAGTACTTTAACTAACTAAAAAAAACCTCTTTACTTCTAGTGTTTTAAACCGATAATCATTGATTGGTTTAAGTAAGTTTTGTTAACAACAACTGTAATGACCAAAATTCTTATATTGTTTACCTGGTACTATCAAGATTTGTGAAGTTTTTTTTTTATGTTTTATTAGGTTAAGACCCATGATCAACTTCACGGCTAAACAAAAGATAAAACGAAACGTGACAAAAGATCTAGATAAAATGAAATAACTTTAGACCAAATGCACCCACTATTGATTTATCAGTTTTTTTTTTAATTTTTTAAAGGCTTCCAGTATAAGATTTAACATATTATCTGTTTTATTCTCACATTAATTATGAAAGTATAAATGATAACTCAATAACACTTTTCTAAAGGATGTTAAAGCATAAACAATCCAAAATTTTCTATATTTCACTTTAACATCAAAATTTTATGAAACCACATCTATACTTAGGGGATGGGGCGTCATCAGAAATGGTCGCAGATACTCGATTATCAGCACAATAACACCACCATCATTAGTGCTGGTAGGGGTCCCGTGAACATTTCCTGGTTCTTTTAAACGGGCTGGTAAAGTGATTTTTTTTATTTTGATTTAAAATAATAAATTTAACTGTTTGTTTAATATTGTTTTATTATGTTAACCGTTTGTTTTAATATTGTCTTATTCAACTGTTTGTTTCAATATTGTTTAAATTTAATTAAAGCATAAACCATAAAGAAGAACATAAAAACATAATTTCACTAATATTTAAAAATAAAATTAAAATACATTAAAACAAACAAAAATAAACTTAAAGTTGACGCAACAATTGGCATGCCTCGACATGGTCGAAAAGGTTGCCGTATCGAGCCTCATAGTCCACATGAGTGAACTCGATAGCCAACTCGTAATCGAGGTCCGGATCCTCTGTCATCGTGCGCTCGTAGAGGATGGTCCACCGATCACACTTAATGTTGGGATCGGCTCACTTCAGTTGGAGGTTTGCGATGGTCCTGTCATTGGTGTCAACATGCTGGTTGAAGTTAACACGTGGGCCTAGAACCCCTCCGTGGGGTAGGCCGAGCCCGAGGCCCTCGAGTGTTGTTGTATAGTCGGGTCGTTTGTGGCGTCTTTGTAGCACACAACCAGCGCCATCTCTTGTTCCTCGGTCCAACGACTCATCTTTGTGTAGAGTGTGGCAGTTTGTTTTTTTAAATCGTGGTAAAGTGTGAGTTTTAACCCTACGGTTTGATGTGTTTATATACAAAACTTTGGAACGGTGTCACTGTTAATATTCAATTTTAGTGATTGTTTTAGGCGAATTCAATTCAATTGACAGTTTTCAAGAATTCACAATTTAATTTTACCGGCCGTTTGGTGAGACGGTTGTAATAGTGTGAAATTAAATATTATTAACCGATTTAAAATTTTAAACTGTGTGAAATTTAAAAAAAAACAAAAATGTTTAGATATTTAAATGAAAATAAATAAAAGAATCCGTGGAGTGCTGCTTCAAAAAAGTGTTTCAGTGAGCTAAATCAGTAAAGTGATGTGACAATACAGAATTGGTTAAAATCAGTAAAAGAAAATTAATCCTACACTCTATCCCCCCTTATAAACATTTTGTCGCATTTACTCAGTTTAACGAATTAGTTCAAAAGCACTTCTCGTATTTAAAATTTGTATTCATAGGTGTAGGTGAAACTGAAAACATTAAACCGATAACATGAGTATAATCTCTAATCACCAAATGCTACACACAAATGTACTTAATTATAATTCAAGACATTCTAAATGTATTATTAACCAAAAAATCCCTTTCATATTATTAACTCTATATTTAGTAACTTTCTCTTCTCTCACATAATCAACTATTGCAATATGTACAAGTGGTCAATGCGTGTTTTATTTGGGCGTACAAGTCTTCACTCCTTTATACAGCAAGTATTTCATCATCTGTGCTCTCTTTCCTCATTCTCTCACCGTGCCATCTCATTCTCTCGCCTAGATCTTTCGATTTCTAGCTGAAATACAGGCCTTCTTTCTTCGTGTGTCTATGTCATCTGCTTTTTTTCTCTGCGCCAGTGAGGTAATTTTTTTCTCTTCGCTGTTGAGTAGTGATTTTTTTCTTGTATGTGCTTGCATGTTGAAGATTTAGTTCCTGATTTTTTCGTTTGTAGGTTATAAGATTTTATTCAGTGTCTTTCGTTTTGGTTTTCCTTATATGTGATGTGTGTTTTTTCGTTACTTTTGATGTTTGTATCATATGAACTTGTTTTTTTTTGCTATGCATTCCAAGTGTTTGTGTTATTGCCTCAATGGTATTTTTTTTAGATGCTTGCTTAAGAAATTTTTTGTTGGTCTGAATTGCTTTGAAAGGGTTAAAAATGTGTTGGCATGGTTGTTTCATTTGACAGAGGTTGCTATTATGGTTGTTTCATTGGGCTGATTTGGTTTTTTTGTTATACGTAATAGTTTAATTAGGATTTTATTTTTAATTTGATGGTGCAAAAGCCAAAAAATAAAAACAGAACCATGTAAATGTTCATACCACATTGCTTATTAGTACATTTTTTTTGTGAAAATTCAACAACATATTCAAAAGTCAAAAATTAAAAACAGAACCATGTAAAGGTCCATACCATACTGCTTAAAAGGTCAATAAATAACCTGAGAAATTGGGTAGTTATCATTATGCATTTATAAGTACTATTTATTTTATATCATGTATTGCTTTGCTTAGTTCCATACCTACATATATAATATATGTAGGTGTACTATGAATGATGTGTTTAGCCAAGTTGTTCTTTTAAGATATGTCTTTAGCGGGAAATATATGATGACATTTGAGTGTTGTATATAACTTTTCGTATGTAACAATTGTTTTATATTATGAATGTATATGTGACCAAAAGAAAGGAGTATAATATCTATGTGTTTTTGTAGCTGTTAGGTTCATTAGTGTTTTGTTGTCTTGGTTTGTTTTGTTAACAAGTTGTTGTTTGTTGTCCTTTTTCAATTGGTTGAGATAGTTATGTTGCTTTTACACTATTTTGGTTAAATGATGGATGTTGATCATTCCTTAGTGTTATTATCATGGATTTGTGTTATTTTTTTCCCATTGCCATATTTTTTAGCTGTAATTATGATTGGTTATCAAGAGGAATTTTATTGTTAATTAGCTGATGGTTAGGCAGATGAAGTTAAGGATTCCTAGCTGCATTTTTTTCTGAAGTTAATGATTCCCGACTTACAAAGGGATTTTATTGTTGATTAGCTGCTGGTTAGGCTGATGTAAGGAACAACAAATCAGATAAGGCTTAATTGCATGCTTTATGTTGTTGGAGATTAAACGTACACGTGAATTCTGAATAAGTTGATCTATTTTTCCATGTTAGTAAGTTTGATTTCTTTATTAGGTTCATTAGTTGTTTTGTAGTTATAGTTAGTAACTTTGGAAAATTGGCTTTGGGTTTGCAAACACTTGCGTTGTTCTTACGCTAGCTTAGTTAAATTCCATTATCATGACTTCTAGGAAACGTCGTGCCTTTGTTCAGCGTTTGACTGAGGGATCGTTTTCTGTGCCTGAGTTTTTTGGTTACACATTTTCTAGACCACCAAGACGTGTTGCCCGCAGTTCTTCTTCGTCTGCTTCCAGCTCAATGTTGTTATCTCATTACATCGACAACAGTGACTGCAATGTGGTATGTGAATACTGTGGTGCACTTTTCAGGTACGATGAGCGATGTCTTTACCGTACTGTGAACTCTCATCTGAAATACACACAATGTTGTAAAGGTGATCAGGTAGTTCTCCCTTATCCAAGGATGCCTCTGGTGGATGTCATCAGTCTATTCGAACGACCTGAATTTTTGAATTATGTCAGAGCATATAACTCTAAGTAAACCGATGTAGCTAACGCCCTTAATAGGAAATTTTGGTTTGTAATTATATAGAAACTAGACACTAATATCAATGCAGCCCAGGCGCGTTTTGATTACGCAAAAAGCTGCAACTATGTAAATACTACGTGAATAGGAATTTGCAGCCGACTAAGGCTAGCAATGACTAATAAAGCTGAATCCACGACTTAACGCAAATAACGGCTCCGCAGCGAAGCGCGGGCTAGCCATCTAGTTATAGTTTATATATTATAACTACCTCTTTGCCTCGCATCAGAATGTCCATCGGTTAGCTTCAATCTCAATAACTGATTACTGTCCGAAACCCCTAAACTCACAAATATAATGCTATTACTTATATAATTTAATGAGTTAATTGCCAAAATGGCCCCTGAGGTTTTGCCCAAAATGCTTGTTTGGTCACTTTTTTGAATTTTCTGCCAAAAGCACCCCTCACAGATCGAAAATTGCCAAAATAGTCCATATTTAACTGAGATTTGAAAGTCAGTTAAGTCTCAGGGGCAATTTCGTCCTTTATGTCCTCAGGGGCCAAAATGGCATATAATGGAAAGTTATAAAAAAATAAAATTCAAAAACGTTTTTTCGAACACGTTTTTTTTTCGAACACGTTTTTATTTTCGAACACGTTTTTTTTTCGAACACATTTTTTTTTCGAACACGTTTTTTTTTCGAACTCGTTCTTTTTCGTGTCGTGTTTGTACCTTGAACCTGAATCCACAGATGCCTTTGGTTGATATTGTTGCTGCAATATTATCTCATCTTCAGACGACACACGATTAGTAATAACATTAACATCATCTGTAACCACCACAAGAACTGGTTCAGCCACAACACTCACATCCTCTTCACGTTTAACCTTCTGCTGATCATCCACATTATTCACTGTAACCGGCGAAACAACCAAAGACGGCGTAGACGACGCCGAACCAAACGACGCCGTCGTTTCCAGCATCGGAGAGTCAGCAACCGACTGCACATCCTGAACCGACTTCACATTTTTGTTATTATTATTATTATTATTATTATTATTATTATTATTATTATTATTACTATTATTATTATTGTCTCTAATGACCATCTGCTAAAATGAGCCGGCCAATTATATTTATTCCATATATTTTAATTGAAGGAAACGGTTCTTCTTTTGATATATATATATATTGGTCACCAACTTTTAGGTTAACTTTATTTTCTGCCATTAACTTTTAGGTTAACTTTACTTTCTTTTAATTTGACCACCAAACTTTTATCTTTTAGGATTTAAAACTTTGGCCACTAACTTTTAGCTTAACTTTATTTTCTTCTAATTTGACCACCAAACTTTTAGCTTTTAGGATTTCAAACTTTGACCACTCAACTTTGGCCACTAACTTCTTTACTAACTTATGTACTTTATTTTCTTCCAATTTGACCACCAAACTTTTAGCTTTTAAGATTTCAAAGTTTTACCACCAAACTTTTAGCTTTTAGGATTTTAAACTTTGACCATCCAACTTTGGCCATTAACTTTCTTACTAACTTATGTATTTTCTTTTCTTCCAATTTGACCACAAAACTTTTAGCTTTTAGAATTTGAAACTTTGACCACCAAACTTTTATCTTTTAGCCGCGAGTATTTTTTTAAGCCCACGCGACAATAACAGTCACTTAATATTATCTTTTATGTCCACGAAACCGTTCACAATTACGTGAAATAATGCAGGAAAATCGTTGCCCATAGTTGTGACGTCCACACCCAGATAAGGATGCACCATGCACAATTGATACCAACTTACAACAGAAACACTTATTTTATTAACATAAACTGCAAGGTACAAGAGTTGAAAACTTAAAAGTACAAACTTCAACAACTATTCTTAACCGGCAATATACGTCATCAAAACACATGAGCTAGCATATCCTATTCCATTGATCATATAGCTTCCTGATAAACAGCATGTACAGGCACTAGCCTTCACTACCTGCGACACATGCTTAAAACGACGTCAGACAATGCTGGTGAGTTTATGAATATACCCAATTTACAAAACACATTCATTTATCATTCATGACTTGTATCTGCCCATGTCACTATAATCTTTCCGCCACGCCCGGCACCCACGCATGGGCCCTCGTGACGGTGTCAACAAGACTTCAAACATCATACAGTCAATGCCCACTATACCCTAGATATAGTACCGACAAATCCTGCCGTAGCAGCACGTATAAGGGACCACAAATATCGTGTGTATGTGTGATTAGATTATACACATGCGTACTAACAGTCATGAGTGTAATATTAACAATTACCAGTTTGGACAAGCATGCTCACATTTGAAAACATTCATAGAACTCACCTGTTTCACGGTTGCTTAACGCCTTGCTATTCCAATTGGGTACTACCTCAGGGTCCTGATACAATTACATCATCCTAGGTTAGGTAATGGTTCACCTAACTAGTTATTATCATGGTTGGATATTGGTTAACGCTGCCTTGTTTAAGCATGGGTGATCAGTCCATGCCTAACTAAGGCTAGGCTACCCAATACCCACCCCTAATAATAATAATCCTAATATCTAATAATATTAAACTACTACTAAAAATAATGCTAACAAAAATAATGAACTAAACATAACTTAAACGAAAACATACCTCAAGACTCTCTATGGTCAGTTGGTGTAGAGTCTCCCCTACTTGTGCTCTAAAAATGACTAATAACAATACCCAACGGGATATCGTAGGCTAAAGATTCTCTTATCTTAGAGAGTTCCCAAAGAAACTTATACATCTATCTGTTAGAGTAAGGGGGCTATTTATATTTGAAATTGGACGGTGGCTTTTTCTCAATCCTTCGATGTGGGACACACAAGCAAGCATACAAACACACAGGTAAACATTCTTTCTATTCGATGTGATCTGAGATGATAATATCACCTTCTTTTTGATGTGGAACAACATATTCAAAATTTCAAATACACACATACAATTTCCAATAATGCATACGTGCATTTCAACATGAACACTAAGATTCATTAAATTTGTATTAGTTTATATTATAATAATTATTTGAGCTGCTTCATTCGTTTTTCTCATATAACTATCAAACTATAACGTCTTACAAACTTTTGAATATATACTTAAGACAAGCTAATTTTTATCTACGCGTCAACCTAAGTTTCATTAAAAACAGAGCAGGGTCAAATATAACATCTTTTGTTAATCAACTAAACGGTCTCTTATAATACTATTGGCTCGACTAGATTCTTATATATATAGAGTAGAGTCAACTAATCATACTATTCACGCCAAGATCATATAATACAAACGGCATAAATTTCATAAACATTTCTATTTTATTTGATCACAAAAAAAATGGGGTGTTACAATAGTGCTACTAAACACTGCTGCACAACAAACGTGTCCCGCCGCTAAACCATAGTTATTATTATTACTAACATCCTTCTTTTCTAATACCGCCACGTCACCTTCCAAACCTAACAAATGGCATCATGCCCAGACTTAGTTCATGGAAGTTTGGTAATGAAATCCATTGTTATCATCTCCTACTTCCATTCAGGGATCTCAGGTTGTATTAAACATCCTGCAGGTTTCTGATGTTCTGTTTTGACTTGTGAGCACGTCAGGCATTTCTCCACATACTTAGCTATTGATGCTTTCATGCCTGGCTACCAATATTCACTCCGAATATCCTTATACATCTTAGTACTACCCGGGTGCATTGTATACTTAGATCTATGCGCTTCTTCCATCACCTTATCCCTTAGTCCTCCCGCAATGGGTATCCAGATCCTATTGTGAAATCTTAATATTCCATCTCCCCCTTTAACGAGGATTTCTTGTTTTCCTACCATTCTTTCTTTATTAATTTGCTTATCGACCAAGGCTTGGGCCTGCGCATCTTTAATTTGCTCCATTAAACTCAATCTCACTTCAATCCTTGATGCGCGTATTCTTACAGGCCTTGTTAGGTTCTTACGACTAAGGGCATCTGCTACGACATTAGCCTTTCCTGGGTGGTAACGAATTTCACAATCATAGTCGTTCAACAACTCCATCCATCTTCTCTGTCTCATGTTTAACATCTTTTGTTCAAAAATGTACTTAAGGCTCTGATGATCAGTATAAATCACACACTTTGTACCATATAAGTAGTGTTTCCATATCTTGAGGGCAAATACTACTGCTCCCAGTTCTAAATCATGGGTGGTGTAATTCTTTTCATGAATTTTTAATTGTCGAGATGCATAGGCAATAACCTTCCCTCTTTGCATCAACACACACCCTAATCCATAGTGTGAAGCATCACAATATACTACAAAATCTTCAGTACCCTCGGGTAGTGCTAGTACTGGAGCACTAGATAGCTTCATCTTTAGAAGATTAAAAGCCTCTTCTTGCTTGCTACTCCAGACAAATGGCGTATTCTTCTGAGTCAAACTTGTCAGTGGCACTGCTATCTTAGAAAAATTTCAAATAAACCTTCTATAGTACCCAGCTAAGCCTAAGAAACGTCGAATCTCTGTAGGGCTCTTTGGTGTCTCCCAATTCTTTATTACTTCAATCTTTGCAGGGTCCACTTGTATGCCCATTTCGTTAACCACGTGCCCTAAAAATTGAACTTCCCTAGTCCAGAATTCACATTTACTGAACTTGGCATAAAGTTTCTCTTTCTTTAATAACTTAAGAATGGCACGTAGATGTTCTTCATGAGCTTCTTTACTCTTGGAGTAAATGAGGATATCATCTATGAATACGATTACAAACTGATCCAAGTATGGCTTGCAGACTTGGTTCATAAGGTCCATGAACGCGGCTGGCGCATTAGTGAGTCCGAAAGGCATAACTAGGAATTCATAATGACCATATCTTGTTCTAAAGGCAGTCTTTGGTATGTCTTCTTCTCTCACCTTCAGCTGATGGTATCCAGACCTTAAGTCTATCTTCGAGAAGTAACTTGCACCTTGTAGTTGATCAAACAAATCATCGATTCTTGGGAGGGGATATCGATTCTTTATGGTGATCTTGTTCAGGTCTCTATAATCAATACACATTCTCATTGAACCATCCTTTTTCTTGACAAAGAGAATAGGCGCTCCCCAGGGCGACGTGCTAGGATGTATGAATCCTTTGTCCAGTAACTCTTGGAGTTGGGTTTTTAACTCTTTCATTTCAGTCGGGGCGAGGCGGTACGGGGCTTTAGCAATAGGGGTTGCTCCCGGAATCAAGTCTATCCTAAACTCAATTTGTCTATCAGGTGGTCGTCCAGGAAGATCTTTAGGGAATACCTCAGGAAATTCGGACACTACTGGTATCTCCTCAAGCTTCTTCTCCTCCTTAGTTTCCAAGGCATATACTAGGTAAGCTAGATGGCCCTTTCGAATACACTTAGATGCTTTTATTCTGGTAATAAAACTTATGGGTTTGCTAGGTTTCTCCCCATGAATTATCAAGGATTTCCCCTGAGGGTCCTTAATTCGAATCTGCTTCTTATCACATAATATCTGAGCCTGATACATAGTTAACCAATCCATTCCTATTACTACATCAAATTCTCCAAGTTTCATTGGTAGCAAGTCTATGGGAATCGAGGTATTACTAATCAGGATAGCACAATTCTTAATAACACTTACAATTTCCTCTTCTCTTCCATCTGCCAGTTCGACTATAAAGGGTTTATCTAATTTACTAGGAATATGATTAATCAAAACCCTAAATTGCTCAGATATAAAACTTCTATCAGCACCAGTATCAAATAATATTTTAGCATAGTAGTTGTTTAGGAGAAACGTACCTGTTATCACATCTGGGTTTCTACGAGCTTCTTCCGTGTTTAAGGCAAAGGCTCTTCCTCTAGCTCTATCAGGTTCCTCATTTTTCTTAGGACACTTATTACTAAAGTGGTCCGACTCTCCACAGTTAAAACACTTACGAGGTTCCTTACAATCACGATAGTTGTGTCCTCTTTTCTTACAGTTTCTACAGAACAGTGGACTACATGGACCAGAATGCCCCTTTCCACACGTTGAGCACCTAGGTGGGGGTCCCCGTTGCCTCTTATTACCCCTGTCGTTGGTCTTCCTTTGGTCTTGGGAGTTGTCCCATTTCCTTTTTGGAGTAGGGTCTGGGGTTTTCTTCTGTTGTATTTCAGCAGCGATGGTTGCCCCGGCTTCTACTACTTCAGAATAGGTGGTCGGTTTGGTTACCTTGATAAAGGTACGGTATTCTGAACGTAGTCCACAAACAAACCTCCTAATACGATTCTCCTCTGTCGTTACCTGATGAGGCACCAATCTGGACATTTCGTTGAACTTAGTGACATATTCCCGATAAGTCTTATCTCCGAGCTTAAGGTGTAGAAATTCCATTTCAATTCTGTCTGTCTCACTTGGTGGACAGAAATACTGTGAAAAGAGTTCAGAGAATTCCTTCCAACTTAGCCGCTGGGCTAGATCCTCACCTTTGGTTTGCTTTTGTATCCTCCACCAAAACAAGGCTTCAGATTTGAACAAGTGAACAGCAAACCTAACTTTATTCCTTTCATGACAATCACTAACATCTAGAATGGCTTCTACTTCACTTAGCCATTCATGTGCCTCAATAGCACCTTTCTTTCCATCAAAGGTGGGAGGGTTACAGGAGATAAAGGTCTTATAGTTGCATTCTCTACTGATTTCTGCTTCTCTTGCCTTAGTTATTTTAAGATCGCCCATCATCTCTTCTTGTCGAGATTTTTCTTGTGGAGTTGGTGTGCGTGCGATGCTTCTCTCAGACTGAACAGGTCTTTCAGAATACAGACGTTCATGTCCCCGTGCGTTGGCAAGAATTTCTGCGACTCGCACTGCTATTCGATCAATTACATCATCTCCTACGTTTACAGGTTCACTATGACGAGCGGATTCAACCGGTGGTTCAGATTGACGACCATGATTATTGGATGATCCAGTCGACATTTTCTAGGTTTCCAAGAAAATACTACTTCAATATTTCATTCATATACAAGCAACTACAATAGCTAGTTCACATAATATACATAATACAATCACGTTTTCAAATATAACACGTATATAGACACACAAGTCCATTGCCCTCACTGGGCTTTTGCCTCGGCTAGTTCTTGCTAAGGTCTCGTATCCTGAACATTTACATTTCAAATTTCAAATTCTCTAGTATTTCACATCCCACTTACTTATTCGAATTTCCATACTTACTTGAGGTCGTACTAAACCTTATCCATAACATCTACATCATAACCAACAGTAGTAAGCTTATGAATGAAATCAGGTCTTTCTTATTCTGGGCATCCTTATCCATAAAAGTTAATTCAAGTATAAAACTTAAATTAGGCAGTCCTAATCTCAAAGGTTAAAGCCTAGGTATCTCTACTAAATACCTAATTCGCTAAAACCTTGGGCTCTGATACCAACTGTGACGTCCACACCCAGATAAGGATGCACCATGCACAATTGATACCAACTTACAACAGAAACACTTATTTTATTAACATAAACTGCAAGGTACAAGAGTTGAAAACTTAAAAGTACAAACTTCAACAACTATTCTTAACCGGCAATATATGTCATCAAAACACACGAGCTAGCATATCCTATTCCATTGATCATATAGCTTCCTGATAAACAGCATGTACAAGCACTAGCCTTCACTACCTGCGACACATGCTTAAAACGACGTCAGACAATGCTGGTGAGTTTATGAATATACCCAATTTATAAAACACATTCATTTATCATTCATGACTTGTATCTGCCCATGTCACTATAATCTTTCCGCCACGCCCGGCACCCACGCATGGGCCCTCGTGACGGTGTCAACAAGAATTCAAACATCATACAGTCAATGCCCACTATACCCTAGATATAGTACCGACAAATCCTGCCGTAGCAGCACGTATAAGAGACCACAAATATCGTGTGTATGTGTGATTAGATTATACACATGCGTACTAACAGTCATGAGTGTAATATTAACAATTACCAGTTTGGACAAGCATGCTCACATTTGAAAACATTCATAGAACTCACCTGTTTCACAGTTGCTTAACGCCTTGCTATTCCAATTGGGTACTACCTCAGGGTCCTGATACAATTACATCATCCTAGGTTAGGTAATGGTTCACCTAACTAGTTATTATCATGGTTGGATATTGGTTAACGCTGCCTTGTTTAAGCATGGGTGATTAGTCCATGCCTAACTAAGGCTAGGCTACCCAATACCCACCCCTAATAATAATAATCCTAATATCTAATAATATTAAACTACTACTAAAAATAATGCTAACAAAAATAATGAACTAAACATAACTTAAACGAAAACATACCTCAAGACTCTCTATGGTCAGTTGGTGTAGAGTCTCCCCTACTCGTGCTCTAAAAATAACTAATAACAATACCCAACGGGGTATCGTAGGCTAAGGATTCTCTTATCTTAGAGAGTTCCCAAAGAAACTTATACATCTATCTGTTAGAGTAAGGGGGCTATTTATATTTGAAATTGGACGGTGGCTTTTTCTCAATCCTTCGATGTGGGACACACAAGCAAGCATACAAACACACAGGTAAACATTCTTTCTATTCGATGTGATCTGAGATAATAATATCACCTTCTTTTTGATGTGGAACAACATATTCAAAATTTCAAATACACACATACAATTTCCAATAATGCATACGTGCATTTCAACATGAACACTAAGATTCATTAAATTTGTATTAGTTTATATTATAACTAGACTATACCCCGGGAACGTCCCGGGGTTGAAAAATCTAATATGACATATTAATTTTACATATGAAATAAAATGATTCGCTTTACAGTTATATGCAATAAAGCTTCGGGTAGCACCTAACCTAAAACAATTAAAAATGTATCTCCAATGTTAACGACTAACCTTAAACAATGTATAACTCTAATATTAATATCTAAACTAAAACAATGTATAACTCCAATGTTAACGCATGTTAAAAATAGAATTCATATTTACTAATTTGAACATAATTAGTGACTTGCCTATGTATGATTAATGATTACCTTAAAACTTTGTGTTTTTTTTCCTGTATATAGTCGTTTTTTTCTTCCGTTTTTTATATAGCACTATGGTACTCATTGGAAAGATAATAAAACGCTTGTTAATTTGGTGTAATTTTTTTTCTTTAAAAAATCTCGTATATAAAACATATTAATGTTTAAAAATTTATGGGAGGAAACATAAGAGAGAAAAATTCAATTTAATTTTAAATTTTTTTTCCTAAAATATCTCAATGCCACATGGGATGACACATGACACATTCAAGGAGGAGAATGACTCTTTGAGCGTCATGTCATTAAAATGGCTTTGGTTGTATCTTTAATGTTAACGCCTAACCTTAAACAATATATAACTCTATTTAATATCTAAACTAAAACAATGTATAACTCCAATGTTAACACATGTTGAAAATATAATTCATATTTACTAATTTGAACATAATTAGTGACTTGCCTACATATGATTAATGAATAACCTGAACACTTTGTGTTTTTTTTCCTGTATGAACAAAACCCCACAAAAAATAGTCGTTTTTTTTTTCTCCGTTTTTTATATAGCAATATGGTACTCGTTGGAAAGATAATAAAACGCTCGTTAATTTGGTGTAATTTTTTTCTTTAAAAAATCTCGTATATAAAAGATATTAACGTTTAAAAAATATGGGAGGAAACATAAGTGAGAAAAATCCAATTTGATTTTTAAAATATTTTTTCCTAAAATATCTCAATGCCACATGGGATGACACATAGCACATTCAAAGAGGAGAATGCCTCTTTGAGTACCATGTCATTAAAATTGCTTTCTTTTATTATATATATAGATAATTATTTCAGCTGCTTCATTCGTTTTTCTCATATAACTATCAAACTATAACGTCTTACAAACTTTTGAATATATACTTAAGACGAGCTAATTTTTATCTACGCGTCAACCTAAGTTTCATTAAAAACAGAGCAGGGTCAAATATAACATCTTTTGTTAATCAACTAAACGGTTTCTTATAATACTATTGGCTCGACTAGATTCTTATATATATAGAGTAGAGTCAACTAATCATACTATTCACGCCAAGATCATATAATACAAACGGCATAAATTTTATAAACATTTCTATTTTATTTGATCACAAAAAAAATGGGGTGTTACAATAGTGCTACTAAACACTGCTGCACAACAAACGTGCCCCGCCGCGAAAGCGGCGGGTTAAAAAAACCATAGTTATTATTATTACTAACATCCTTCTTTTCTAATACCGCCACGTCACCTTCCAAACCTAACAAACAATTAACCGACGACGTATCGGACAAACACGACGTCGTTCCGTTAAGCGCGTTCAAAAACCAATCCTCTGATTTCGTAGCGGTTTCTAGAACCGATCCGATAGACGAAACGGATTCCAAAAAAAACGAGTTCGAACCGATCTCGAGCTCGAAAAAAAAACGAGTTGGAAAAAAAACGTGTTCGAAAGAAAAACGTGTTCGAAAAAAAAACAAGTTCGAAAATAAAAACGTGTTCGAAAAAAAAACTTGTTCGAAAAAAACGTGTTCGAAAAAAAACGTGTTCGAAAAAAAAACGTGTTCGCAAAAAAACGTGTTCGCAAAAAAACGTGTTCGTAAAATAAACGTGTTCGAAAAAACGTTTTTGAATTTTATTTTTTTATAACTTTCCATTATATGCCATTTTGGCCCCTGAGGACATAAAGGACGAAATTGCCCCTGAGACTTAACTGACTTTCAAATCTCAGTTAAAAACTCAGTTAAATATTGACCATTTTGACAATTTTCGATCTGTGAGGGGTGCTTTTGACAGAAAATTCAAAAAAGTGACCAAACAAGCATTTTGAGCCAAACCTCAGGAGCCATTTTGGCAATTAACTCTAATTTAATTGTACCCCTAATTAATGGAACATACCTGCAATAAAACACCATATATTTGCAATTTATTTTCCAAAATAAAAACCACCCACCTTCTGGTAGAGTGGTATGGAGGTCCAATGATAGGTAAATTGGGGTCTAATGGACATAAGTTCAAGTCTTGAAGGATTCCAGATTTTACTGATTATTTACTGTCGTGGCTTTGGGCGGGTGGGTGGTAGGGTTTTCCCTAGAGTATCCTGAATTCGTTATAAAGGGATTTCCACATGAGCCCTTGACGACTTTGTTAGCCTTTAAAAAATCCAAAATTAAAGGTAGGGTAAAAAGCACACAAAATTACTGTAGATTTTACCATTTTTTTTCTAGTTGAATCGACATAGTTATAGTTTTATATCATATATAAACGCTTTTACATAACAAAATCAAATGATTTACTTTTATACAAAGTAGGGGTGTGTATGGGTCGGTTTGGGTCGGTTTTTACCATTAATCATAACCATAACCGCTATTTCGGTTATAGGATTTTCGTAACCATAACCATAACCAAACTTCGGTTATGGTTAATCGGTTATGAATTCGGTTATGGTTATTTTAACCAAAAAAATCAACCAAAGCTAACTTTCGGCTAAATTATAAAATTAAAAGCCATGGATCTTAAAAACTCAGAACCTACAATGATAGACTTAGCTTGGGTTATTATTTATAACTTAATCAAGACTACACTTTGTAGTTAAAGTACCAATGTGGGATCCTTTTTAATAAGATATTAACAAAAAAACATATTTAACCCCTTGGTTACAAGTTTAATTCATCATAAAAAAAAGAATACTACATCAATATCATTTTGTTAATAAAATACTTTTATTATAGTAAAAAAACCTCTATATAGTTAATATAGAACATAAATCTATTACATAAACTTAACAATACAAGTTCGGTTCGGTTATATCGGTTAACCAAAGCTTCATAACCATAACCGCTCGGTCGGTTATAGAAATTTCATAACCATAACCATTGGTTATATTGGTTATCGGTTAAAATCGGTTCGGTTATATCAGTTATGATTCGGTTATGTCGGTTATGATTAATTTTGCTCACCCCTAATACAAAGTAGAAACCTTCTTCTTCAACTTCATTCCAAATAAAACAAAAATATATGAGATTAAAACATGCATTGAAGAATACATTGAAGGTGACATAATAATAATAATAATAATAATAATAATAATAATAATAATAATAATCTATATATTATAATATTCCAAAGGGATATATCCTACATGGCACTCAATGAGGCCATTCTCCCACTTGAGATGCCATGTAGGATCCATGTGGCATCATGTGTTGAGAGATAATTAGGTAATAAAAAAACAAAAGAGATTGAGTCATTTTAGAAAAAAATAAATTAAAAACAAATTTAAATTTTTCTCTCTCATGTTTCCTCCTATAAATTTTAAACGTTAATATCTTTTATATACGAGATTTTAATTTAAATTTTTCTCTCTCATGTTTCCTCCTATAAATTTTAAACATTAATATCTTTTATATACGAGATTTTTTAAAGAAAAAAATTACACCAAATTAACGAGCGTTTTATTATCTTTCCAACGAGTACCATAGTGCTATATAAAAACGGAGAAAAAAACGACTATATTTTGTGGGGTTTCATTCATCATGAAAGAAACACAAAGTGTTCAGATTATTCATTAATCATGTATTAACAAGTCATTAATTAGGTTATCATATTAGATATTTTATTATGTTATTATGTTATATTAGATATTTCAAGCCCGGGACGCTCCCGGGATAAAAACTAGTAATAATAATAATAATAATAATAATAATAATTTTCATAACTTGTATTTCCGAAAAGAGAAAGGAAAAAGGTTAACATTTACAAGGTCATTATACAATCTTACATTTTGAATAGGTTCTTGGCTACAGTAGCCAAAGAACCCTTCATTTTAAACATATTTACAACAATGCCATTTCTTTGGTTTTATGTCCACCCTCAAAACTTTCTCTCTACCTTCTCTTTTACGGTAGTTTTTTGTTTTTTTTTGGTAGTGGTTGTCAGGTAACAACTAATAGCTTTTTACAGACAGTGAACCTATGCTAAAATGAGCCAGCCATCACATATATATGTCCATGGCAACAACTCTTTACAGATCATTTTATTGTTAATCGTAACATATATATTTGAAATGAAAATACACAACTTTACTCGGCTTATACTCAGCTAATTCCAATCGAACAGTTAGGTATAATCTATGCAAATAACATGCTCATATTCTTTTCGTCATATCACAGTTGTATGCAGATCTTTCTTTCTCCGGAAGCTATAACAAGTTGCGGTATCATGATGCAAACAAACACCGACGAAATTCTACCCGAATAGCGTAATGACTCCACGGCGCAACGCGCCGGGTTTTATAACACTAGTTGTATATAAACAACATACGACGAAGTACAATCATTGTTCCTTGTAATGCGATTGGGCCACATGTCTCATGTTTAATGGCTACTGTTGTTTTTTTTTCTTTTCCTTTTTTCATGCTTTTCATTCTCTCACTTCTACTTAATTTTAGGCTGAAGGTATTTTTGCACTTCTACTTAATTTTAGGCTGAAGGTATTTTTGTCCTTTCTGCGGTAAAAAGTAGATGGTAAATTTTATATTATTTAAACTACGAGAGAACCTGCGTATTGCAGCAGAGTCGACAATACAGGGCGGAAACATAATTCAAACCTTAAAATTATTAAAAGAATCAATATATAAGGTGTATGTTTGTGTGTGTACGCACCTGTGTTTCGTAGTGAGGTTATTTTTTAAAGTTTACAAAGAGACATGCTAACATGCTACGTTCTATAAAATTGCAAATTTTTAATAAAATGTACGTAGTAATTACTTAATTTTGTTTGATACCCTTCTCAAATGCTTTATAATCAAATAAGCAAGCTTTTGAAGTTACGAGATGCATTGCTGACGAGCTATCACCATAATAAGGTAATTAGGGCTGTACACGAGCCGAGTCGAGCCGAGCCAGGCCCAGCTCGAGCTCGAGCTCGAACCTAAACCGAGCCAGCTCGGCTCGGCTCGTTTTTCTGATCGAGCTGAAAAGTCGAGCTCGAGCTCGGCTCGTAAATGTTCGAGCCGAGCTCGAGCTGGCTCGAGCCAGCTCGGAATATATTTTTTTATTTTTTTATTTTTTTACAAATATTTATTAAATAAAAAACAATAAAATTAAATAAAATTACACATAATCATGTATATTTTTTTTTATTTTTCTAAGTTATGGTTTATTTATCATGTATATTTTTTTTTATTTTTCTAAATTACACAAGCCTAAGTCAAGCCATATGTCGAGCCATCGAGCCGAGCCATGAGTCGAGCCATCGAGCCGAGCCACGAGCCGAGCCACGAGCTGAACACCCCTGGCTCGAGCTCGGCTCGATTACAAAACGAGCCAGCTCGGCTCGGCTCGAAAACAAAACGAGCCTCTTCGAGCCGAGCTTTTTTCAAGCTTTTTTCGAGCGAGCCTCAAGTCGCGAGCTTTTTGTACACCCCTAAAGGTAATTTATGGCAAAATGGGCCTATAGTGTGGTTCAATATGAGGTAAAGATAAGTAATTTATTGATGTGGGCGGGGTGGTCTGCTTTGGCACAAATTATTTCTTGTCCACGATTGAAATTTATTCTTAAATCATGAGGGTGCCAAATATATTTATGACGATCATGTTGTTTTAATAATAATAAAGTTGTTTGAATATAATAATTAGAAGGTTTTATGCATTAAAATACCCATTGATTATCTTCTAGGGGCATTTAGGGAAGAAAATTTGTAAAATTTAGAAAATTGTAAACAAACTCTCGGGTATACCATCTTAACTTTGAACAATTTAGACATATTTACCCATGCCTCATCTTTTATAATGTAGTATAGATTAATTTTACTTTTTGTTAACTAGTAAAAATCCTCGCCGCTTCGCGGCGGTGGCGTTGTCGTCACCATCAAACAAACGCCGTTAGTTTGATAGTCGCAAATGCTAACAACCTCACTGTGAAACTGAGTCGGGAACATCCTAACGAAAATACAACCGCCATAGGAGGGCGAAGGCGGCTACGCTTAAGCGCCGCCACCAACCGACAGCAAAGACAGAGAAGGCGGCGATATATCCGGCTCCATCTACAAAGATAAAGCGCAGGAATCTATCTCTACATCTACCGCCTCCTCTCTATCAACCGAAAGCCGCAACAAAGGAGCTGACACCAACCGTTAATAACAGCGGGTACCGGGTGAACGGGACGGCAGACGACCGCAAAGCAACCGAGAAAAGCATGAACAGAGCCAATCAGAGTGTCGGTTATTTAAAAGTTTCCTACAATGGCAGTTTCATAAATACATCGTTTTTTTAAAAGCAAACGTTGTCATGGTTTAACGTGGAGCAACGTGGTATTATGTGGTTTGTCTGTCAGTCACCCACCATCCACTCTAGCCTACGCAACAAAGCTTGTACCTACTGCTATATGATGTTTTTTTTGAACGATCAACTAAAGTATTGCCGGGTACTCTGTACGCGGCCCCCAATGGCCGAAAGGGGCCCCAGACGGCCTCTAGTCCGTACGGACAGAGCCCTTCAGCCCACCCGTCTCCTGACCCAGGGAAAACCCGGCCCACATACCCGCCCTAAGGCACGACGGTAGTGAACCGGTAAAACCTGGAGGGATCAGGAGTCGAACCCACGACCACAAGGATCAAGTGTCTCTCTATCACTTACCAGCACCTACCCGACCACAAGGGTGAGGGTTAATATCCATCAAATTGAGACTTGTGGGGATCGAACCCATGTCTCATGAATAAGAACAAAGGCCTCCTACCACTAGGGCACAATTGATGGATTACTGCTATATGATGTTGTAAAGTACTGACGCACCGTCCTTGTAACTTAATAATAATAATAATAATAATAATAATAATAATAATAATAATAATAATAATAATTTCTTAAATATATTTATCCACACGTAAGTATTATCAAATTAAAGTGGTATATATTTTCTTTATATTCTCTTAGTTATCTATATGTTTATTTTCTAAGCTTCATGAATAGTGCCACTTTTGATTTATAAAACCTTTCAAATAGTTACATGTTTTAACATTTTAAGCAAAAACATTAATTGGTCCATGTCGTATTGAGTTATATGAAACCGACATTAATTGCCACCCCAAAACTCTTTAAGTGTTCAATTTTTTTTATATGAACCTTTTGTACAGGTTACCAAATGATAATTGATGACGTGGGTCCTAAAACGACAACATTTAGACCCCTCGTTGAAAAGTTAAGTAAAATAAAGTTGATTAAGAGGTTGCCTGACTTAGTGGAGCTGATATAAGGCAGCTTACCTGCCATACGGAAGCCTCAGGGCAGAAAGTAAACAGTAAAAAACCTTGGAAATGCAAAAAGGGGATTTTGGCTTATTATCATAGCAAAGGACAAAACACCACACAGCTCCAAGCTTTGCTTTGGAAATGATAAAAGCTGAAAACATCCTAAAAGGGTAAAGTCTCACTGCAGGGAACCAAAAGAGGGTCAAACACAACCAGGTATGGTAAGGAAGCTACCATGAGGGAGCTCCTGGGCAGAATCTCACTGCCTATATAAGGAGGCCCTTGGGTAGACATTCCACACACACTTTTCACTTCTTCTCTCTACTCTTATACTCTCTACTTCGTTATTTCCCAACTCCAAAAGAATACATACTTATTCTCACACCGGAGTCCAAACGCAGGAGGCTCCCTCCTGCGTTAAGGCTAACGGTGTCTGCTACCTTTGTGCAGGTCCTTCCAGGAGCTTGAAGACCCCTGATCCCATAACTAAATCTAAACCTAAAGCTAAACCCAAACTTAAAACCTAAATCTCAACATAATATACCTCTAACCTATAATCCTAAGCATCTCCTAACTTAATACCGGTCATTTTCCTTGTTGTAGCAACAAGTGGCGCCCACCGTGGGGTTGTCGCTACTTTGAACAAAACTGTTGAGAGTCTCTACAGTCCCATTTGTTCCTAAGTAACCTCCTTTTGTGATGACTGGCGGAGATAACCGCCTAGGAGGGCGTCTTTCAGAAACTCCGGCCAATAGTCACACTTCAGGTGACGCTTCCGGCCATGAAACACCTGGAACGGACGGACATCAAGTCGAACCGTCTCTAGGAGACATGCTCAACTACCAAACGTCGCCGTCCTCAAGGGCTGTTAACTCGTCTCCTAGAGACGACATGTTGTTGCCAGTTGAACGAATGAATATCACCCCGGAGGGAGTACGAAGAAACTTCTTGCAACTCCGAGACCTCCTGAATGGTTACGTAAGAGAGGAAAGGTCCAGAGGGGTCAGAGTCAGGTTGTCTTACGACGAAGAACCCATTGTCACCCTCTCACCTGGTCCTCCGTTGCTGGGAACCACTACCTCACCAGCAACCCGACGTGCCAACACAAACCCTCACCCCTACCTGAACAGTCAGGGGGATATTTATCCAGGAGGAGGAGGTCCTAGCAGTTCTGTGCTCTCCTCGGGGACCACTCCCCTATGAAGAAGCTTTGAGGTCATTACCTCTGGCCAGCAGTGTTGTGGCTGCCTCCCTTGCGGGAGCAGAAAGTCTTGCTGGAGGATCTGTTATCCCTCCAGGAACGATGTATCCTAACTACTCACAGCCTCAATACTCGCCCTACGTACCGCCTTACTTCCCCACATGGCCGGGAGGATATCCTTGGCAGTATCCGCCACCTCTGAATCAAGTACCAGTAACACCCCTTGCGAGAGGGCAGGGTCTGGGACGCTCCCAACCCATGGTTCAAACTCCTACGGCCGAAGCTAGGGGCGAGGCTACACCCTCTGAGCCGTACCGACCTAAGTCGTTAGAATGCTTCGCCGAGCATATCGCTCATTTTGATTTCCCCAATAAGATCAAAATGCCAGCCAATGTGAAAACATACGACGGTACGGAGGACCCTGATGACCACTTGAACATCTTCTCTGGGGCAGCTACTGTAGAAAAATGGAATAATGCCGAATGCTGCCACATGTTCATGCAAACCTTGGTGGGACCAGCTCACCTATGGTTCTGTGGCCTACCAGCTCGAAGCATTTCCTCATTTGATGATTTAAGGAGAAGCTACACTTCAAACTTTAACCCCCTAAGGAAGTGCACCAAAGATGCCGCCATATTGCACCAGATCCAACAAGGGGAGCATGAAAACCTCCGCAGTTTCATCGAAAGGTACACGAGGGAAGGTCTGCAGTATAGTGGTGCCATCGAGAAGATCCGAGTATCGGGATTCATGGGAGCCATTCGTCCCAAAAAGTTACTAAGAAGATTCCATGAAGATGTTCCCCAAACCATGGAGGAGGCATTCGAGAGGGCAGAAGCCTTCCTCCGGGGAGAAGAAGCATTAACTCGACAGGATACCAGGAAGAGGGATCGAGGGAGCTGGAGAGACAGCTCAACAAGCTCCCGAAGACCTCTCTTCCAACCTTACAATGAGAAACGATCAGGAAGATCCTTCGACAATCAAAGGAACGAAGAGAGGAGACGATCCCCAAGGTCAGGAAGGTACCACGAAAGAGAAAGACAAGTTTTCACTGTTCTCACCAAGACCCCTCAGGAGATACTCTCCACAGAGGAAGTCAAGTACACCTTTCGACCTCCCAGCCCTTTGTCCAAGCCAGCTAACAAGAGGGATGCCAGCAAGCATTGTGCCTTTCACAATGATACAGGGCATCACACAAATGTTTGCTACCAGCTGAAAAAGAGAATAGAAGAGGCCGTTAAGTCCGGGGAGCTGGCTCACCTGATTAAAGATATCAAAGGAAGAAAGGATGAAGGGAAAAAAAGACAAGGAGGTCAACATGGTCAGTCTTGAAGGGGCCCAGCAGGCCAAGAAGGCTTGCACTGAGCCTTGGAACAAACAATACATCTGTCTTCCTCCTGCTCCCGACGAACTGATCGTCACACCGGTAATAGTGGAAGCTGAACTGGATGGCTTCCCTATAGATAGGGTGTACATGGACTGTGGAGCCTCATCCGAGGTAATGTATGAACGGTGCTTCGAATCCCTGAGCCCAGAGATCACGTCCAAGCTCAAACCATCAGACGCATCCCTGGTGGGTTTCTCGGGGGAACGAGTACATCCCCTAGGGAAGCTCACACTTAGCGTCTGTTTCAGGGACGGAGACTTGTCAAGGACAGAAGAGTTGACTTTCTCTGTTATCTGGTACCCTTCAAGTTACAACGTCCTTATTGGAAGAATGGGGATTGCCACCTTCGGCGCTGTAGTATCAACGACACATGGTTTAATGAAGCTCCCCACTCCTAACGGAGTTGCAACCCTGAAGCCGACAGCAGATGCTCTTCTGATAGCCTCCGTGGAAGAAACCAAGGACCCTAGAGGGCCAGAGACGCCAAGCAACGGTCCCATCCGGGAAGTTAGTATAAACCTTGCTTACCAGGAGCAGACCATCAAAGTAAACAATCTGCTTCCTGATAAGATTATGTGTGAACTAATCAACCTTTTGCAGGATAATCGAGACATATTTGCTTGGTGCCCCGGGGACATGACTGGTGTCCCTAGAGATATGGCTGAACACTCTCTTAACATAGCTCCCTTGTACAAGCCAGTCGTCCAAAAGAAAAGAAGTTTGGCCCCAGCCAGGAGCCAGGCTGCTTGCCAGGAGGTGGAAAAGCTGGTTGAGGCAGGCATCCTAAGGGAAGTCCAATATCATTCTTGGGTAGCAAATCCAGTCATGGTTGCCAAACAAGATGGGTCTTGAAAAATGTGTGTCGATTTCAAGGATCTCAACAAAGCCTGCCCTAAAGATTGCTACCCCTTACCCGAGATCGATTGGAAGGTAGACTCTCTCACCGGCTTTCAATACAAGTGCTTCTTAGATGCCTACAAGGGGTATCACCAAATTCAAATGAAACAAGAAGATGAAGAGAAGACGACCTTCCACACCAACAGGGGGATCTTTTGTTACAAGAAGACGACCTACCAACGGTTAGTGGACCAAGCTTTCTCGAAACAAATTGGAAAGAATATGGAAGCTTATGTAGATGACCTTGTCATCAAAAGCAAGTCTGGGGAGGTGATGATCCGGGACATCCGAGAAACATTCGACAATCTTCGAAGAATAAGCATGAAGCTTAATCCTGTCAAGTGCTCCTTTGGGTTCGAGGAGGGGAAGTTTCTGGGCCATATTGTTGGAAAGCAAAGCATCAAGGCAAACCCAAGCAAGGTCTAAGCCGTCCTTGATATGAAGTCGCCTACCACGAAGAAGGAAGTGCAGAGCCTCAACGGTAAAATTGCTGCCCTAAAACGTTTCTTGCCTAAGTCCGCGGAAAAATCCTTACCTTTCTTCAAAACACTCAAAAATTGTGTTGACAAGAAGGATTTCCGTTGGACAACCGAGGCAGAGGCTGCCTTCCTGGAACTCAAAAAACGCATAGCTTCCCTGCCCGAAATGGCAGCCCCTGAGGAAGGGGAAGTAATAACAGTTTATTTGTCTGCAGGGATGGAAGCGGTAAGCTCAGTCCTCTTGGTTGACCGAGGTAAAGAGCAAGTTCCCGTCTACTTTGTCGGCAGAGCTCTCAAAGATGCTGAAGTTAACTACACTCCCATGGAGAAGCTTGTGTTAGCACTTGTACACACTGCTAAGAGACTAAGGCGGTACTTCCAAGCTCACCCAGTAAAGGTCATCACAGATCAACCCATACGATCCATCTTAGAAAGACCAGAAGATTCGGGGAGATTGGCAAAGTGGGCCATTGGCCTAGGGGAGCACAAGATAGGGTACCTGCCAAGAAGAGCTTACAAGGGACAAGTGTTTGCTGACTTTCTTGCTGAGTTGCCTACCCTACAGGCAGAAGAGGAAATGAATGAGGTCGAAGAACAGCCTGACCTCAAGGGGAAATGGTGTCTTTTTACTGATGGAGGCTCAAGTGTAGAAGGTTCCGGGGCTGGTCTCGTCATCAAGGACCCCCACGGAACTGAGTACACTTATGCCCCCCGTCTGGACTTCCCCTGCACTAACAACGTTGCTGAATATGAGGCCCTCCTGGCCGGGTTAAGATTGGCAAAAAGAATGAAGGTGCAAGAGCTGAAAGTCTTCGTTGATTCAAATCTGGTGGTCAAACACGTAAATGGAGGATACACGGCCAAAGAGCCCTCAATGATTAGGTACAGAGACAAGGTCAAAGAGTTCATCAAGGAATTCAAAGTCTTCACACTAGAGCAGGTGTCAAGGACCAAGAATAAGCAGGCGGATGCCCTCAGCAAGCTGGCCTCCTTGACGTTTGCTCACCTAACCAAGAAGGTCCTAGTCGAGGTGCTGAAAGAACCATCCGTTGATGATAAGGAAGTACAAAATGTTGTCACCGAAACAGAATCCACATGGATGACGCCCATTATGTCCTACTTGAAGGAAGGGAAGCTGCCAGAAAACGAACAAGAAGCTAAGCGGTTGGTTATAAAGGCAAGGCAATATGTAATCGAAGACGACAAGCTCTACAAGAAGGGCTACTTGGCACCCCTACTGAGGTGTGTGGGTCCCAATCAGAGCAACTACCTCATCAGGGAGGTACACGAGGGTATATGTGGCATGCATGCCGGACCTCGCTCCGTGGTATCAAAGCTCATGAACTTGGGCTATTATTGGCCCACCATGCACAAGGATGCCTTTGAGACAATCCGAAGATGTGAAGCTTGTCAGCTGCAAACACCGGTAAAGACCAACCCCAAGCATGACCTTGTTCCCATCATCTCGGCATGGCCCTTCTACAAGTGGGGAATGGACATTGTGGGCCCCTTCCCACAAGCTCCAGAAAAGTTGAAGTTCCTCCTTGTAGCCGTACTATTTCACCAAGTGGCCAAAAGTCAGGCCATTGGCTACCATCTCAGGGAAACATGTGATAAGTTTCGTATGGAAACAAATAGTTTGCAGATATGGGCTACCAGGGGAGATGGTGACAGACAATGGGAAGCAGTTTGCCAACAAGCCCTTCAGCAGCTGGTGCTCCGAGCTAGGCATCAAGCAATTCTTCAGCTCAGTAGCCTACCCCCAGTCCAATGGACAAGTTGAGCGCATGAACAGAAGCATCGTCGAAGGTATTAAAGCAAGGCTAGGAAGATGTGGCAAAAAATGGGTTGATGAGCTCCCAAGCGTCCTTTGGGCTATCAGGACCATGGAAAAGACAAGTCACCAAAGGACACCATATAGCCTCGTCTTCGGAAGCGAAGCTGTCATACCAGCTGAAATAGGGGTAAGCTCAGGAAGAAGTGCTCGTCAAGACGCTCGACACAACCAGAAGGAGGTCCTGCTCAACCTTGACCTCCTCGAAGAGTCAAGGGACCAAGCCTCCATCAGGGAGGCCCGATACAAAAAGAAGCTTGAAGCCTACTATAACACAAGGGTGCGAAAAGAGGCCTTCAGACCAGGAGACCTCGTGTTAAGGTGTAATGAAGCCAGCAGGCAGCAAGACGTAGGAAAGCTAGGTCCTTGATGGGAGGGTCCTTATGTCATCAAGGAAGCCCACAAAGGAGGATCTTACAAGCTAGCTGACCCCAATGGCAAAATGGTCCCAAGGCATTGGAGTGACAAACACTTGAAACGTTTCTATGTTTAACGGTTGTAACGACTCTTTGTATTCCAAGAATCATGACAATGAATGAACTATGTTTCAAATTATTAACTTGTCGCTTATCTTATCAAAGGGTGAGCCCCTCCTAACAAGGCTCCATGGGATCCGCGCGCTATACCTACCCATGAAACGGGGATGAGCTCCCAGGCCACAACTGCTCAACAGGTAACAAGGCTAAGTAACCTTCCTGTATACAGGGTGAGTCCCTAATACAATCCACGACTCCATGGGACAAGTCCTTAGAAGGAATACCTAAACCCATGAAAGAGGGTGAGCTCCTCACACCAAGACAGCTCCCACAAGTTCACAATACACGAAAACGAACATATTACTAAAAAACCCACTTAAGAAGGTTTAAACATAAACAAACAAGCTGATAGGATGAGCATTGCATCGGCTCCTTAGCTAAGTATCCTAAGCTGGGTGACTGCAGCATCAACCTTAAGGAGAAAGGTTAAAGACATTGCAAACACTATAAACGGCAAGTAAAACAGTCAAGACAACCAAACATTAAACATAACTAAGGCATCACCCCTAGAGGGGGAGCATTCCATTAGATACTAAAATAAAACGCCCCAAGGGCTAAGTACAATAAGAGTTTAACCACAAAAGACATCTTAAAAACTAACAAGGTCTAAAACAAGGCTGGATCATGGAGTAGTAGAATCTTCGGCTTCATTGGTGGCATCACCCTCACCGGTGGAAGCCAAGGTTTGGTTACCAACATCATCGTAAAGGCCATCAGTGTCAAGACCTGCAAACGGATCATCTTCGCTGGAAGGAGGGATAGACTCAACCTCCAGAGCTTGAAGGGGGGAAGGACTCTCAAATACCTGCTCCAGATTAGGAACCTTTGAAGAATCAGCAGGTTTTGCACGTTTAGAACTACCCTCCCCACCATCAGCTCCATCCAACATGATCTTGAGAGGCCTCTTTGACACATAGGAGCTAAACACCTCATCGGCCACATCCTTTTTCAAACCCTCTGGCTCCAAATCTTGAAGGAAGGAGAGAGGCTGCTCAGAAGCCTTGGCAATGGCAGAGATATAAGGATAGGTGGTAAGCTCCATTGCCTTCACGGCATTCACAAACTCTTCCCCAGATGAAGGCTTAAAGGACGACAGCTCCTCAATTCCCTGACCCTCCTGAGCCGCTTTGAAACCAGCTTGAATCCCACCATGGCGACCAAAAGATATGGCTTTTGCATAGATATCCGCCAGAGGAGCATTAAAATCTTGAGAGTGCAGGAGGTTGGTAACAAAACGGGCTACGCCCTTGGAAATTAGCCACTCCATTTCCTCAGTTAAACGGTCCACCTGGACCCGGAGCTCCATTCCCACATTCTCCACCGCAGCTTGCTCCTGTTTAACTTCCTCCCTTGCCCGAGCCAGCCCTTCCCTCTCCTCAACAACTTTCGCCTTCTCATCGTTCAGACCCTTGAACATCTTATCGAACTTCTCCTTCTCCAAACCAAGTTGGGTCCTAGACACAGCCAACTCATGGACCAAGTCCTTCTCCCGGGCAACAAACCTTGCCAACTACTCCTTCGCCTTCACCAACTCAGCCTCATGCTCTTCATAAACAACCTCCACTTGTTCTCTTCTCAACATCAGTTCTCCCCACCTTTCCATACCATCGGGGAACAAAGACAGAAATTGCCCAAAGTGATAATACATTTTCTTCATCACATCTTTGTCCATCCATTCTTTGTGAAGCTCCCTTTCGGCATCAGGGATACAATGATCAATCAAATCGCGACAAACAGAAGCCTTCTTCAACAGATCAGTAGCTTTAATATCCCAATCCGGCACAAACACCCCTTCACAACGCTCCTTCTGGACAGGAGCGTCGGCAACATCATCAACCACAACTTTAGAACTCTCACCCCCTTCGGCTTGCAACAGCTTCGGACCAGCACCCTTGATAACAACATCCTTTGGTTTCTTGAAGACAACGTCATCTTTCTTTGGGGAGGACAACGTGAGCTTGCCTTTCCCTAGGGCAGGAGAATACCCCAAGGCAGAGGCTATCAGAGAAGAATCCTTGTCTTCATCTTCGAGGACCAATGGAACAGCAGAAGAGCTCCCCTGACCCGAGGAAGCAGTCTGAAGTCGCTTACTGGAGCGACGAACGGTGACAGACTTCTTCCCCGATGGTTCCATAGTAGTAACAGATGACGTAACCACACTTGTATACTCCCCCTGAAAACGGACATGCTCAGTTTTCACCACCACATTCTTACCCTCAGCAACATTCCGAACTTTGAACTTCACATCAGCGATGTCATCTAGAGCCAGGAAGTCCAGAGTACTCATCTCTGCAAAAAGAAAAATGGTTAGATAAAACGATAACAAGAAGGATGCCAAAGAGGAGCCAGGGAGACACATACCCTCCCCACCATGATAGATCACCGGGTTAGTCTCAGGATCATCCCAGTTAACACTCAGGCCTACCATCACCAGGAAATCCTCAGGGAAGGTACGGAGACGAGTGGGAAAACTACGTAGCTTCTCCAACAATTCTTGGTCAAGAGCGTTAGGATCGGGTTCCTTCTCATTTAGAGGAGCATCCGAAGACCTCCGAGGAGCCTTAAAGGGTAGCAAATCAGAGTTCAAGAAAAAGAACTTGTCTTTCCAAGGAGAAACAAGCCCAATAACACTGGAAATGAGGGCTGGTTCACACTGAGTCTTCTCAATAGTAAACCAGTTCCCATTTTTGGCCAACCTAAAAAACCGCCGGTACATAGCCAAAGAAGGCTCATAACCAAGGCAACGACATACTATTTCGATGTGCAAGACCCTAGCAACTCCGGAGGGACATAGTTGATCAAGAGAAAGTTGGTGATACTCTAAGACATTCAGAAAAAAACTTAGAAAAAGGATACCTAAGGTTACCCTGGTCAAACTAACGTGTATACACGGCCACCTTGCCAGGGGGAACAGAGGTCACAGAGGTTTTCCCCTTCGGAACAGAAGGTTCAAAAGATAATGGAATTCCGATCTCGGTACAGAACCGTTCAGCATCGGATTTGGATAGCCGAGTGAACTGGGATGCAAGATCAGTTTTTGACATAATGAAAAACAAGTGTGAAAAGAAAGGAGGTTGCTTACCGGGATTTATAAGAAAAAGTAGGGTTCGCCGATTAAGGAGGAATCGTGGGAGAGAGAAGGCGGTTTTCCAATTGAGGAAGGAAATGAAGGATAAAAGGAGGGGTTATCCCCTTTATAAAGAATTTAAAATTTGAATTAATTGACATTGAGTGGTTACCAAGGAGAACCGTCGCTTAGCTGTCCTATAGGATGACGTCAGCCTAGCTCCTTGTCAAATCAACAGTCATCTTGGGCAGCTGATGGGACAGGCGTCTGCTCCCAAGGAAGCAATGATGGCTGATAATATTATTTAAAAATAAGGCTATCATGACAAATGCAAGGCCAGAAACTTGCACGAAATTTAATTAAAGAAGAAGTATGGAACCAACGCTCCCATGAGGGAGCTCGGGGTCTAACAAATTATCCGGTACCAACCTAAGCCTGAACAGCGTTGCCACCGGGGAAAACGACAATTTACAAGTCATAAACACTTCTAACTTCTTTACAAATGCTTATGACTGGGGGGCTGATGACGTGGGTCCTAAAACGACAACGTTTAGACCCCTCGTCGAAAAGTTAAGCAAAATAAAGTTGATTAAGAGGTTGCTTGACTTAGTGGAGCTGATATAAGGCAGCTTACCTGCCATACGGAAGCCTCAGGACAGAAAGTAAACAGTAAAAAACCTTGGAAATGCAAAAAGGGGATTTTGGCTTATTATCATAGCAAAGGACAAAACACCACACAGCTCCAAGCTTTGCTTTGGAAATGATAAAAGCTGAAAACATCCTAAAAGGGTAAAGTCTCACTGCAGGGAACCAAAAGAGGGTCAAACACAACTCCAAAAGGAGGCCCTTGGGTAGACATTCCACACACGCTTCTCACTTCTTCTCTCTACTCTTATACTCTCTACTTCATTATTTCCCAACTCCAAAAGAATACATACTTATTCTCACACCGGAGTCCAAACGCAGGAGGCTCCCTCCTGCGTTAAGGCTAACGGTGTCTGCTACCTTTGTGCAGGTCCTTCCAGGAGCTTGAAGACCCCTGATCCCATAACTAAATCTGAACCTAAAGCTAAACCCAAACTTAAAACCTAAATCTCAACATAATATACCTCTAACCTATAATCCTAAGCATCTCCTAACCTAATACCGGTCATTTTCCTTGTTGTAGCAACAATAATGATGTTGTGTCGGTATATTTATTGGTCAGCCAAGAGCCCAGGATAGATAACTTTCATCCCTTTTTATATCTTTTGTTTTGATGTATTATTGTCCCGTAAATCTTAGGCTAAATGCAAGGATATTTAATTGAAAGTGAAAGAGCAATACTATAGTTTCATGGTAGAAAGTTGTGCAATGATAAAATCCACACCGCGGTTATTACATAGCAACTCGGGTTCTCCTAGGTTGTTTTGGACAATTTCACCCGCGAGCGGGTAAAACTGCGCCAACGCTTGTGCCAGTGATTTCTTCACTACGGTCAAGCTCTCATCGAGTGGAAGAGAGTTCTTGTAGCAAAAGAAAACTCCTACATCGAGTGGCGGAAGGAGTAGGTCAAGGTTAGACATCGGTAGCCAGTGATCCTGGACCGGCAACGCGGCCGCGATGATGTCTCTCTTCTTCACACTAACTGAGAAAGTTGTTCCACACGAACCCAATGTTTATGAGGTTAGTGGGCCAATGCTACAAATGAGAAGATATTGGTACGTACACCAAGTGGGTTTGGTTTTTGGAAACAAAGGAGTGTACTCTAGAAAAGTTGTTTGATTGAAGTGGAACTTATGAGTGGGGAAAGTAGATATAGAAAAGGGGTGGTTTATATAGGAAAATGGGTGAGTTGTTTTGTTAGAGAACTCGTATATTTAAAGATTAATATAGGCCATGTAAGCTTTAATTGCTGATAAAAATAAACAACCAATACGATCAAATGAACTTGTCTAGAGTTAAAAGTATTATGAAGTCATAATAATAAGTTAAATAAATAATAAGTAAAATATGAATTAAATTTATAAAAAGGTAAAAAAAAACAAATATTTGTTAAAAAAATTAACGTTATTAAACTTCAAGCGTCGTATGATAACTTTATTAAAGTTTGAGGTTCTAAACGTAAATTGCTTATAAAAAATACTCCCTCCGTCCCATTAGAAGTGTCTTAGTTTGAAAAACACAAAGTTTTAGGCACATTAAATGATTGCTTTTTTTTGCTTGCCAAATGACAATAATACCCTTGTCATATGTGGGTCCATCATATTCTTTGTTTATTTTAGTTGTGTTTTTAAGGGTAAATTTGGAAGTTGGCTAATAATTTTTTAAAGTGGACACATGAAATGAGACAAATAAAAAAGGAAATATGGACACTTCTAATGGGACGGAAGGTAGTTGTTAGAGTGTAGGGGTATATACCTATATTTTAAAATTAAAAACTAAAAATGCAAATATGTTAAAGTAAAAAAAAAACAATAAGCAAATAAATTAAAGGAAATAAACAACACTATTGTAGCTAGTTATGGTCACATGCACCAATAAAAATTTACTACTGTTAACAATGATAATTGTTAGAGCATTCACAGTAGAGCATCCATATTATTGTGAGATGGGCCTCCATATTCTATATGGTGTGTATAAGTGGTTGTGAGTGGAGGAGATAGAAAATATATAGAGAAATTACTGTTCATCAGTAAATTTGATATGAAACTATTCATCCTCCATAACTGTTTAATATTTTTTAAAGTGGTTGTGAGTAGAGGAGAGAGAAAAGATAATGATAAAAGTATAGAATAAATATTATTAAATAGAAAGAAGTGAGAAAAAGTAGTATTTTTAGAGTAATTATGGAGAAAATATAAAGAAGCTACTGGGAATGCTCTTACTATATAGAATTACTATAAAATTCGAGGGGAAGAAGTTGGTTGAAGGCTTGAAGCTGCCTTTTGAAAAATGTTTTTTTTTAACATTTGCCACAATTTTCTTCATTTCACCTACCACCTTTAGCCTATTTTTTCAACTAAATCAAAAATAAATAGAATGATAATGGTAAATGGATGAATTAACATAATAAACTTTTCAAAGGGTTACTTGTTATAAGCTAAAAAATATTCTAACTTACTAGAGTGAAAATAGATCACATTTTCCCGACCAATTATATGTGAGTTAAAATACTAAAAAATACTTAGGTTTTAATATTGTTTGTTAAAGTTTCTTTTTTTTTTTCTTCTTTAACTATAAGAGCATTTGTAACAAGTGGTTTTTTAAGAAACAGTCAACAAAGTGTGAAGAGAGACGGAGCTAGGAGAGAGGAAGGTTTTGGGCCGTAGCCAAGGGTTAGAGTGAGGGTTGTAGACTTCCATGGGAGGGGGAGGTTTTTCGTGGTTCGTCGGGCAGGTTATAGACGAAAGTATGGAGAGCCGTTGTGAACTCATGTGTTGACGTTACAAAGTTTTGATCATGTTTATTTATTATTTATTATGTATTTATTATTATTATTATTATTATTATTTATTGATGTTTTTCTTCGTAGTTGCAATACGTTATATAATTACTAGATTATACCCCGGGAACGTCCCGGGGTTGAGAAATCTATTATGATCGCTTTTATTCCGGGAGCATTACGGGGTTGAAAAATATAACAATTCTAATAATACTAATACTAATAGTAATAATTATTACTCTTGTAATTAAATAAATACAAAAAAAAGGTACAATTTCATATATGCCATTGTAAACTTGTAAAATATCATATATACCCAAAGTGCAAGTTTTTCATGCATATTGTACAATGGTCCTAAAGCATGTTTTGGGTATATATGAAATTTTTAAGTTTTGCAAGGGTATATATGAAATTGCCCCATAAAAAAAATAACATTGGTATAAGGTGACACCATGTGTTGCAGTGTTGCACAATTCTTTCTCCTAGCTTCTCTTGATGAAGTATACCTATGTATCTTTAGAAGAGTAAAATTCCAATGATAGCATGGCGATTGGGCTGAATTTCAACATCGTAAATAAGAACCTGGTTTAAAAGAATAAGCTGAACACTTTGTGTTTTTTTATTGTATGAACGAAACCCCACAAAAAATAGTCATTTTTTTCTCCGTTTTTTTATATAGCACTATGGTACTCGTTGGAAAAATAATAAAACGCTCGTTAATTTGGTGTAATTTTTTTCTTTAAAAAATCTCGTATATAAAAGATATTGTACAATGGTCCTAAAGCATGTTTTGGGTATATATGAAATTTTTATGTTTTGCAAGGGTATATATGAAATTGCCCCATAAAAAAAATAACATTGGTATAAGGTGACACCATGTGTTGCAGTGTTGCACAATTCTTTTTCCTAGCTTCTCTTGATGAAGTATACCTATGTATCTTTAGAAGAGTAAAATTCCAATGATAGCATGGCGATTGGGCTGAATTTCAACATCGTAAATAAGAACCTGGTTTAAAAGAAAAAACATGATTAATGAATAAGCTGAACACTTTGTGTTTTTTTATTGTATGAACGAAACCCCACAAAAAATAGTCATTTTTTTCTCCGTTTTTTTATATAGCACTATGGTACTCGTTGGAAAAATAATAAAACGCTCGTTAATTTGGTGTAATTTTTTTCTTTAAAAAATCTCGTATATAAAAGATATTGTACAATGGTCCTAAAGCATGTTTTGGGTATATATGAAATTTTTATGTTTTGCAACACTACTAGAAAATGAGCTTAATGCAACTTTTTATAAGCAACCTTTTAAAATTAGTTGCATTTGATTATAAAACAAATTGTTTAGAAATAAAGGTTGCATTAAATCTTCTAATGCAACTCTTATTTTAAAAGGTTGCAAACTTAATAAAAAATTGTAACCTTTATTAAAAAGGTTGCACAGTTATAATATAAAAGCAACTTTAGTGTAACCTTTTTTTTAAGTTGCATTGTTATAAAAATGAAACTTAAGATGCATAACATAATATGATCATGTAGCTATCATTTTAAATGGTTACTTTTCTCCATTTCCTCTCGATATTTTTAATTAATTACCTTTTCTTATAGTGTTCCCTCCAAAAACATATGGCGTTGAAAGAATTCTAATTTTTGGTGGTAAGTGAAACCAAAAAATTGGGTATTTAGGAGGGAATTATAAATTGGAGGGAAATCAATTAGGAGGGAGAATGATTACAAAATTTGATATAAAAATACTAACTATAAAATATATGTAAAAAACGTAATTCGGGAAAGTGCTAGCGTTCAATTTATAATATATATTACAATATTGCAAAATAACATTTTTTTTACATAAATTAGTCACACGGTTGATTTTAATATTATTTACTTATAAATGATATTTTATACATACAATTACTTTTGAGCTACGATAAGTTATAAAGCTCTGAGTATGTCATTCCAACTTGCTTATTTCTATCTATGTATCGGTATAAATATTGTAGAAACTGAGTTGTGAATAATAATGTATAAGTGATCGAAACATAGACGTACATGTAGATGTCATCATTTTTACATTGTGGTATGGTATTTTTTATACAGTGACACCATTTGCTATTTTTGTCATTTTAATAAAATAACATAGTGCGTTACAAAATTCTGAACATACTGTTGAACGTTTTTATTTTATATATGCCGATAAAAGTTTTGTTATCAAACGACTTAATTACAATGATTTTTTGTCTTCACAGTGACGAACAGAACCAATATAATTTGAACAATATCAGTACTCGCATTGGTATTTACTTTTGTAGCTTTCTTGACGTTTTAGTATAAATTTCATTGAAAAAAGAGTTGCATTCGCAATAGAATATTTTTTGGTGTTGTAAATTATATCGAGTGTCTCAAGCGCGCGTCGCGTGCCAAACCACACCGGTACCGTCCGAACAACTAGTGCCGACATCTGTTTTTATAGTTTTCCGACAGACATAAAGCACGTTTCAATTGTTATACCTAAAGCTGATATTGTATCAGTATTGTAACAAACCGAATTGACACCAAGCTCGAGCTAGGCTCGGGCTCGGCTCGTTTATTATCAATTAGTTAATACATCATCATCATACTCAGTCAATCCCACCTATAGCAAAGCTAAGGTAGGGTCTGAGGAGGGTAAGATGTAGACAGCCTTACCCCTAAGAATAAAGAGGCTGCTTCTAGTGAGACCCCCGGCTATATGTGGTTTGGTATCAAGCCTTGGACATAAGGCACAGAACACTTAGCAATCGAGACAAACCCGATCGGTGCATGTATCCCTTTGTCTTTTGGCTATCAACGCCACCACATGATGCATGATTAACTGTAAGTCGTTTTTAACGTTATTTTCACGAAATTAATAAAATAACGTTAAAACTACTGCAACTTTACTTTTGCCCTCCCCCCTGAGGGCCACCCATATATACATTATATGTGCACACCGTAAGTGGGGCTAATCAATTAGTTAATACATTGAATAAAAATAATATAATAATAGTTCGTTTATGCTCGTGAGCTCGATAAGCGAAGCTCGAGCTCGGGGCACGTTTACTAAGCAACTTTAAATGAGTGGTAAATATTATTAAATATTAAAAAAACTAATATTACACTAAGCTCGATAAGGCTCGAGGAGCCTAACGAGCTTCACATGTCAGGCTCAAGCTCGGTTCGAGCTTAATAAGGCTCGGCTCGTTTCAAACTTTTTACCGAGCCGAGCTCGAGTAGCTCGCGAGCGGCTCGGCTCGTTTGCACCCCTAATTATGATCAATAAAGAACCATCATGATTATATGATCCACTAAGACACATATGCTCCTTTATTGACAAAATATAACTCACTACAACCTATATAAGTGTGACAAAATATAACTAACTACAACCTATATAAGTAGAGAATTAGTTAAGCTCATCATGACAATTCAAGCCCAATATGATCCATTAAGACATACGTGAATTAATATGCCCACTATGATCTACGATAATCGACTAAAACTCAATCTAACACTCTGAGATAGAGTTCTCGGGTGACGTCAGTTCGACTCGGATGGGTTGAGGTCGGGTTTTCGCGCATTTGGAAGAGCCAATAGGCTGGCTGCGGTCGAGTAGTCGACTTTAACCACAATGCCCGGTGTCACAGTGGGTAGCACTTCGTTCCTTACCGCTAAAAAAACTAACTTATCTAAACCATCACTTTAAATTTTACATTTTATATAGTTTTGATATACATGTAATTACTTTTATCTAGGTTTCCCTCCCCAAATTTCAAACACATTCATCTTCCCCCAAAATTTATCAATTTCCCTCTCGCTCTCAGAGATCACAATTAGTCTCAATGGATTGTGGCCTTATTCCCATCCCCTACTTCTAACCGGATGTCATCTCCTCTAATCGATTTTAACTATCGCCCGCTGATAAATCGCCACTCAATTATTGAATAACCACCACTTCAGCCCTGATTAGGTATTTATTTTTTCCATCAACCTTGCTACAATCACATTTAAGATTTTTTTTTTATATAATGAAACTTTTGATTTGGTTGTAAATGTCGGGTCATACGTGTGTTTGAAAGGGCATTTGATGTTAGAGTTCAATCACGTTGTGAACCCCCATGCTTCTAAAGTATGGTTGTGGTTTTTAGAGAATATGAAAGATTCTAGTTGGAACTAGGTTTGCACTTCTAATTTTTAACAGTGAAAAATCCCAACTTGTTATACCTTCAAAGGGGTGTTTGGATGTGCTTTATAAAAGTGATAAACTTATCAGTTTCTAGCATTTGATCATAATGATTTACAACTGATTCTTGATTGTGATTATTTTTAGTATTACATATAATGCTTTGCCTTTCTATATGGTGAGCGCTGAAATCCATTTGATGACAAATAAAAATTAGCCGTTCAAAAAAGAAAACATAATGAGTTTAAACAACAGCCAAACAACCCCTTAATTTCATCACTTTTTTATTACAATTAAATCTTTTTCCAGATCGTTGACACTATTGGGGGATCAATGCAAGTTCTTATAAGATGCTTTTATACACAGAAAACCACAATCAGGTAATTTATGAATTTATTGGTCATTCTTGATCCATTTAGTGATTCTAATTTAATTTATCCAATCTCAATTTCAGGAGGGTGGTCGCTTCCTCAAATACTATATGGTCCAACCTTGGAGCAATCACCTTTCATGAATGAATTGCTGCTTAGAGATTGTTATTTGCATAAAGTTGGTTTAGTCATATTGTATACCTTTAAGCGATTAATAATTAAATTGTGTTATCTATGCTTTAATACTTATTTTTGTTACTTAGACGATCAGATTAATCAAATACTCGATCATTGGTTGTACGTACCTAAACTTTATGTGTATGAAGTTGGGCATCCGAATGTGAGGTTTATATATTTTTAAATTATTTACCTTTCAAAAATTGAGAAAATTGCAAGTAATAATTGTTGTTGTCTGTGTTTTATACCAGGTGGAATTCTCCATGTCAATCAAAGGATTTTTCTTCTCATTTGCTAACCAGGATTAAGGTCTACTCTCTATAGAAGGGGCTCATTAAAAGTTGTTTTCCTTTATTAAGGTATTTAGTTTCTTAAACTTAAATGTTTAGGTGGGAATTGTGACGCGTTTGTAGGTAAACGGGTCAGTTTGGGTTATGCATTTACTATTAATAGGTTGTATGAGTAAAAAAAAAAGAAGCTAAAATTGAAGTGGGTTCAAGCTTAAAATGGCTGAAGCCATTGAAAGAGTAATCTCAATGCAACAAATCTCATTGATGGATTTTTCTCAACTTCATTGTCTGTTTACTTTAATTTACAGGATGGACTGGGAAAGTCAGAATAATTTTTAGATGGCTTTTACATGTTTATAATGTCTACGACATTAATACTTGAGGCGATTCAGATCACGTTTGAGTAATGTCAAGTTTCATCACATAATTATATAGTATAAAAACTAATGTTTATGTTGTCTTATACAGGTGGTGTCATTTTAGAAGGCTGATTTCTCTTTATGCGTAATATTCATCCCACAAATTCATATTAGACAATAGACACAGTGTAGATGCGGAAGAAGTTGGGGAGTATCAAGTAAATATGGCGTAATTTTTTTATATATCCACATGATCTTTTACTGATATTATGTAAGACCTGAGAGATAATAATTACTTATTCTCTCTTACTACTTTTAGTTCTTTTGGAAAGCATGTTCAACATGCCCTCACAGCTATTGGCTCTAATCAAACTTCAATGTGGATAAAATCTTATACGGGGTTGCAATTGCCACAGAAAAAAGCTTCCATCTATTTTAGTCGATGAGACATTTGTAAGTACGGGCTCATTGTTTAACGCTTTAGATCTTTGGTTGGGTATTCTAATACTAGACAAAAAATATTTTCACCTTCTTTTGGGTATACTCTTTTTAGGATTATCATATTTGGTGTAGTTTGCATTGAATGCATTATGTTTGAACTTTGACGTAAATAAAACTAAATAGGACATGGCCACATGGGAAGCTTTAAAGAAGCATAATGTGAGGTTAGGTAGTGTATTGGTGTTTAGCCACTGATTAAGTTGCCATCTTAAATCATTTTTATAGGTTCCATATATTGTGGTGTATGCCGGATAACATTAATCAGTATCAAAGCTTGCAAGATGCACACATCTTTATATATTCAGCTCCATGTCCAATTGAAGATTGATGTTTTGTTTGTTTGCCAGTGCTTTTTTCTGATTTTTGATTTTCTTGGTCTTAGGTGCAAAAGATTCAAGTTTTGACATCTAATATTGAAGTTGTGTATTGGTAAGAATTCAAATATAAAATTGTACTTTTTGCACATGCATACAAGTTTTGATTGTGGATCCTTATTTGTATTTACGTTCTAATGTAGAGTGGGATGGGGCTTGGTTCTCGTCAGAAACATAAATTACCAACCTCCTTAAGATGAAATGGTTGTAATGAACAAGGAGCAATGGCTATGTTCGACTTTATGAGAAAGGTGTTATTAAAAAGATGATGAAGAAAATGGATGGTGATGAGGGAATCATACATGATTCCAGGTGCGTTTATGGAATCTTTTAAAGTGAGCCTTGAAGTTCAAAAAACGGTTGCGAAATGCGAAAGGATATTGAAGACGGCCATCAAAGGAAAAAAAGCTAAACTAGAAGCTATACAGAAGATTAGGACATCCAACAAGCTAGAAGCTATTTTGAGTTTGGACAATGTTGAATTACGATACTAGATTATCTATTATATTTGTGTTATTGTGTTGGTGTAATTGAGATCCTATTGCAAATTAATAGAGTTGTATTGCATTGCATTGCATTGTAAAAAGGATGCGATTGTTGTAAATAAAATCTTAAAAAAGTGTTGCGTTTGACGTAAAAAAGGTTGCATTTTTTCTACTACAAATATAATAATAGTTGCATTTGAGTATAATAAAGGTTGCATTATAGTGTAGCAAAGGTTGCATTTGAGTATTAGAAAAGTTGCATTCAAAACTAAAAAAGTTGCATCTACATGTAAAAAGGTTGCATTATAAAAAGGTTGCCTTTTAATACTAAATGCAACCTTTTAAAAAAAGGTTGCATTAACTAAAAAAAGGGTTGCATTAGATCTAATGCAACTTCACCTAATGCAGCTTTTGATAAAAGGTTGCATTAGGCCTAATTTAACCTTTTTAGGGCCTAATGCAACATTTTACTAGGGTTGCATTAGCTTCATTTTCTTGTAGTGCAAGGGTATATATGAAATTGCCCCATAAAAAAAATAACATTGGTATAAGGTGACACCATGTGTTGCAGTGTTGCACAATTCTTTCTCCTAGCTTCTCTTGATGAAGTATACCTATGTATCTTTAGAAGAGTAAAATTCCAATGATAGCATGGCGATTGGGCTGAATTTCAACATCGTAAATAAGAACCTGGTTTAAAAGAAAAAACATGATTAATGAATAACCTGAACACTTTGTGTTTTTTTTCTTGTATGAACGAAACCCCACAAAAATAGTCATTTTTTTCTCCGTTTTTTTATATAACACTATGGTACTCGTTGGAAAGATAATAAAACGCTCGTTAATTTGGTGTAATTTTTTTCTTTAAAAAATCTCGTATATAAAAGATATTAACGTTTAAAAATTATAGGAGGAAACATAAGAGAGAAAATTTTAAATTTGTTTTTAAATTCTTTTCTCCTAAAATAACTCAATTTTAATTGTAGTAGATTAGATTTTATATTATTATTTGTTTTTTTAATTTGCCACATGGCATGACACATGACACATTCAAAAGAGAGAATGCCTCCTAAAATGCCATTTCATTAAAATTGCTTTCTTTTATTATATATATAGATTCATTGTTTTTAATAATATGTATTTATATTTGGTAAATAGATTTATATTCATTGTAACAATATCTCCACAATTTTAGGAGATATCAATTTTGTATTATAAATTATTAGAAATCAATGATAGATGGCAACGTTTACCATACACTTTCATGGTATCATTCCTATCTTGATCCCTTCCCTCCCTCCGCTGCCCTACTCTGTCGGCGCTGCACCTTCCGCCGCCGCCTCTGTCTTTCTTCTTTACCCCTCCCTTTCACCCTCTTCAATGGACTCCAAGGCCCTACACCCAGCCCTAACCGTAACCAACATCAAGCCCTTCTTCTTGAGAAGGATTCCACCCACTATACCACCTGGAAAACTATTTTTGAAGTCCATTGCCAAGCTTATGAGGTGTCGGACCACCTTGCTCCCAAACCGGCACCCGACACCCCTGCTCCCTCGTCCTCCGATGCCACTACAGTCGCTAAAGCAGCGGCTGTAGCCCTTGCTGCTGAACAACTATGGGTGTAACACCCCAACCGATGGCGGAATCATCGAGGTGTCACGTAGTGACGATTGTTCAATAGCTCATGGACTAAAGTGTAAATTTAGATACATTGATTAAATAGTTTATTACAATGAGATAAAATACAACAAGTCTAAATGTCAAATAAACTGAAATACAATGAATCAAAATCTAAATATAAATCCGAAAGCATAAAGAATGCATCTCAAAATAACCTGAAACATGTACAAAATAATTTGGTCAATACAAAAATTGTATTGGTGAGCATACCCTGTTTTGAATACATATAGTAGAAAAAGTGATTAGCAATTCATGTGTTGTATACCGTTTGCAATTATGTATTTAAGCAGTATCAGTCAAAATCAACCCTAAGACAAGACAACACTTTGAAAACCATTTTTGAGTATAATGAATCACAAGACAATGACCAAGGTCGATCTCTCAACAGAGTCACAAGGGGTATATACCATAGTACTATTCATTGAAATGCAAGGCCACAACGGTTAATGATTTTGACAGCCATAGATACACACAAATTAACATAAAGCAAACACACATGAGAATTGCATTTAGTAATAGAATAACATTTTGTCATAATGTACATGAATAGCCCCAAAAGTGTAAAACATGAAAAAGGGGAAAGATATACTCACAGTTTTGCTAAGCGCGATAAATCCAAATAAAACTCGTCACAAGACAAACTGGGGAATTCCGAAGAATTCAACCTATAATGTGTAAGAATACTAATAAGGAAGTATCTAAGAGTCTAAAGCATCTAGAATCTAAGGCATTAGGGTTTTCTAGACTTATGTAGGGAAGATGAAGTTTTATTATATCTTGAATGTAATAATAATTTTTAAATAAAATATATTATGATTCACGATCAAATATGTGACTAAGAAAATGTAATATTATGTTTTCACATATAGGAATATTTTCTATTTTATAGCAAAATATCCATAAAACATATTTTAATAATTTACACTTAACTGAATAATTAACTATATCTAATTAAATGTAAATAAACTAAAAATACAAGATATGATCCAAAAATGATATTTTTATGAAAAATAATTATTTTCTTATGTATAATAGTGAAAATAATTTTTCCATAATTTTTCTCCATTTATTTGTATTAAAAATGAATTTAATGGGTTTAAATCAAGTTTAAATGATAAAAATGGGAAAATTATTAAAAATGAATGTTTTCTGAACTAATAATTTTTATTTCTGTTCATAATATTTAGAAATAATTTTCTAAAAATTTTGAGATTAAAAACATTAAAAATGAATTTTTAATCATTTGTTTATGATTAAAAACATTTAAATTAGTAAAATTATGAAAAATAAATATTTTTCAGCAATTAAAAATATGATAATTTTCTATAAGGCGTCAAGATGCTACACCTAAATTTTTATAATTTTTGGAGCAAAAATGGATTTTCTATGATTAATATAAGATTTATATGTTTATATATTATTATATTCATAATAAAATAAAATAAAAATCTGGAAAATATGAAAAAAAAAAGAAAAGAGGCGCGGGTAGCAAGGCTCGAACCCGGTTCTTCTCTTTTGTCAACCCACACACACAACCACTAGACCAAGTTTGGTTTTGTTGATTTATTACAAAACAAATTTTATATATATAATAATACCAAGTCATCTTCTTCCCCAATTCTTCCTACATAAACCCTAACCCTATACCCGATTTCAATAACCTTCAATTCGCTACTGTTAATCACCCGAACCATGGGGGTTTTACTAAGGGGTGAATAAAGATTAAAATGGCACAAAAAGAAGTGACTTACAATGTGTTTAAGACTCGTAAACGGGACTTCCAGGTCCGAACAAAAACATGGTCAAACGAGGTTTTCTGGACTGAATTTGTCATGGTTTTTAGTGGGTTTTGATCGAGCGAAAGTGCAGTAAGTATATGGGGTCAACAATTTATAGGTTTGTTAATCAAAACGGACGATTTGAACTCTTTATCAAATCCGGCGGTTACACCATAACTCAACAATTAAGACTCGATTAAAACTGGTTTAAATGCGAATGATAAAGCTTGGGACGGTTACACATCGATGGAGAATGATTACTTAGCAATTGAAACGTCAAAAGTAGTCCTTAATGGTCGATTATAGATGGTTTTAATGCTTGCCGGAAAATGTTGCCGGATTTGTATTCCGGTCGCCGGAAAAACGAAGGAGGGAACAAAGAGATTTAAAACTTTTGAAAATTACATGTTTGGTCCTTGAAGTTTCTTATTAGTATACACTATGACAAATTCTTAATAACTTCTTTTATAAATCTTAACTAAACATGACAAATTGTAATTGTTTAAACAAAAGTAATATAAACTTTTAAATAAAACAAAGTTTACAATTGCCAAGACGTATTACGTTTAAATATTGTTTTTATATTCGTCTTTGGTTAAAATGTAAGCATTTCCAAGTAAATAAAATGATCAAATGAATCCCAACATTTATTAAATTTAAAAAAAATAAATAAAAAAAAATAGAAAGTATAAGGACTGTAAGTGACAACTTGATGAAAAACGAGGGTGACGGTTGTCACAGTCTCCCCTACTTTAGAAAATTTCGTCTCGAAATTTCTTTCAAGTGGGGGTTTCTATGAAACGAAAGGCGTTGAAAAAGTCAAGTAGGTTTTTTTTTTTTTTTTTTTTTTAAAATGTATGAGTCATGATTTGTTAAAATTTAGAGTAGTTGTTTAGCATCCAAAGTAAGAGTTTCAAATTCTTTTGACAGTTAACCCAAAGTTAGAAAGTTGAGAGTTTAAATGAGTAAGGTTTGGGAATGTGTAACGGGTGAGGGGTAGAGGTACTAACGAAGGCAGTCTCCCCTACTTTAGAAAGATTTCTGACCGAACCTTATTAAGGACAGGCAACAGGATTTCAACTAACAGAGAGTGTAAATGTATACAAAGTTTAGGGTTTTCTGTAGTCAATGATCTAATGAAAAGGTAGTAATGGTTAGGTTCTTGGTCAGACTCCTAGTCCGCTCCCGCAGTATCGTTTATGCTTATATATAGGGTGTACCGCAGCTAACCCACCACACTCCCGATACTATGGACTCGTACTGATTGTCTACCAACAACCTAAATAGAATTACACACCACCCTCGTGTACCTGTAAACCCGTGATTGCGTTCCGGACCGTAATCATCGATTTACCTTACACTAGGGTGTTATGCTTTTCCATAACCCTAACAAGAAACAAATGTGTACAACCAAAATATGTTAAGTAATCGATACTGCAACGAAATAATGACATGGTTAGAGGTCCTCCCCTTTCGGGTTTACCCTTTAACCGTAATGAGAGTAACATGTAAGTATAAGACATGGTTAGAGGTTCTTCCCTTTCGGGTTCACCCTTAACCGGTAACTTCTGTTCACATCGTTGGCTCTAAACACTCATATTGATAAACTCTGAGGTTTACACCGTTCCCCTCGGATTAAAGAAATACTCCAATCCGAGTCGTACGTGGGCACTGGCTTAGATCTCATACGAGTTATCAACTAGGATGTCCATTGACCATGATGATGAACAACATAATGTAAAGTATAACAGGGTTTTGCTCAAAAACAGGAAAAATATGCATACCAAATATGCGTCAAGTGCAAAAGTATAGCATAAAACTTCGATTGAAAGAATAGTATAATATAAATCAAGTAAATCGCACAATTTTCACAAAATGAAAGTAAACGAGTTAAATTAATGCTCAAACCAGTGTTGTAAGAATGACTACTAATAATTAGTGCGAGAATAATTGCAAATAATGCGTGAGGATAACCACAAATAACTTGTAAGAATAACAACCAATAGAGGAATAATGCGAGGATAGTACGCGAACATAATAAAATAATGTAAGAATAAAATTATGAAATTTACTGCAAATGAAAGTGCACTGAACAAACATATAATCTACTGGCATGAGGGTTTAAATTTAGTAGTTTTGCATATATGCTCTACACGATAAAAGACATTTAGCAACATTCCAATGAGGATATGTCCAATATTTTATTAGACCAAAAGTTTTGCGTCTGCGAGAGTGCAAGTATTAAAAGATAAATTTTTGTTTATAAAACGTAGTTTACTCGAACTTTATGATATGGTTGAATGAATGAGAAATAAACTTTTTAGTAATCGAAGAATGTTTTAGATTCAAAATAGGTTCGCTTGAAAAGATTTTGTAGGTACACCTTTTCATGTGTTTACGAGAAGTCGTGTTTGAAAAGTGTTATAAGACATGTTATTAGTTGAAAATTTCTTTTCCCGAAACATATATTGGATCCGTTATATGAAAACAAGAAAGTTTACATTTGACTTGTAAATATGGGTAACAAGTTTATAAGATGCAAAAGGAAATCATATAAATCAAATGTGTTTCAAAAGACCAATACTTATATAGCAAAAATGTTAAAGTCAATGTATTTAACATGAATAGACTCCAAATGTAAAAAGTTTGAAGTTTTGAAATAACACGAATGTGAAAAGATTGTAACATATCATTTCTGGAAATATACTACTTTAAGTTTTTAAAAGAATGATCGTGTCACAACAATTGATATGGTAGGGTTTGTGAGTAACGTGTAAGTTCCAAGTCTAAGTGTCAGCTGGTAACCTAGCTTCAAAAACCCAATTCAACGTTGAAAGTCCACTATGCACAATTTCTCGTGCTACGTTGATTAAGTGAATCAGCTCGGTATTTGATAATTTTGGTATAAGTTTATGGGTTGTTTGAAGACAATGGAGAATCTAATTTGGTTTGGATTGATTCTCCTTGATAGTATTTGAAAAATGTGGGTGAGACAGGTAGGAGATTGCTTGTGGTCCCGAATGCCTTGACGAATTTTGAGAAGTAAAACTTTACGTTGAAAAATCGTTTGTTTGTAAAAGTTGCTAAGGCATCTCTTTTGTTCATAGCACGCTAAATGTTTCAAGGCATAAGGTGAATAAGTTTCTTTAAAGCTGGGTACTTGGGTTTTGTGCTTTTATGAGATGGAAACATAGGGTAAATTGCTAAGGTAATCGCCTAAGAGAGTAGTATACTGGTGTGTGTTGAATAGATAGGCATTTATGATGTTGTGTATATTGTAGAGACACAAGGGAATAGTTTAGAGATATACTGTGACATCGATCGAGTACATTTGTAAACATGATGATGATAACAAGACGATTAATAAGTTTGAAACCACATTCGTGTTTAACTGTGCAACGTTCAAAAATGTGATCAAAGTTAAACAATCAGCTTAAAAATTTGAGTCATAGAGAAATGTTTTTGAACAACAGTAATGTTGCTTTATGAAAATTACGAATTATAAAGGAAATAGTGTAAGTTTTAATGCGATAAAATAGTGCATAGAAGTTTTAGTAGTGATGATGAAAAGCGAACGATCAATGAGTATATAAAACAACAGACGATGGAACTTAAAATCCAAATGTTAAACAAAACATAAGAATTAATAACAGAAACGGAAAAACGCACTAATAGCGATAGCTATTAATAGGGAAAAACTCAAAAGAGATAATAACTTCATTATAGAAAATTATGATAAGAGTTCAAACAACAAATGAAAAGTATACCAATAATGGAATGTGATACTGAAAAATGAAACTGGTGACTAGCCAAAGAAATTGAAATATTATTAGTGACTTGTGGGGAGTGTACTCAAACCTATGAGTAAATGGTCATCCTTCCCGATTGTACGTACCCCGTCGCTGGTAAATTTCAAAACTTTTAGCGAGACTTTAAAACAAGATGTAGAAATAACTCCTTGAGGTGTGGATTTCACTCCTAGCTCAAAGTGTTATGTCAAAAGCAAAAATAGGAAAGGGTGAAACTAGTCACTAAGATAAGGATATCACTCCCAGCTCATTGGTTAAGTTTCTTTTGAAGGAATAATCCCTTGAGGTGTGGGTATCACTCCTATCTCAAAGTTATTTATCCCAAAGATGTAGAATATAAAGAAGAGTGAATCTAATCACCAAGGTATGGATGTCACTCCTAACTTGGTGATATCATTTCGTTTCTGAAATACGAGTGTCTTCTTTTCCAAGAAAAAAAATACCAAAAGAATAACGAGAAAGAATCATAGCGAAAATATCTTGAAAGAAAATATAAGAAATAAGAGAAATATACACGAGAGGACTCGTGAAAGTAAGCTTAGTTATAGACTAGGCTAAAAGGCATTCTAATAACCTAATTCCCTATAACCATGGCTCTGATACCAATCTGTAACACCCCAACCGATGGCGGAATCATCGAGGTGTCACGTAGTGACGATTGTTCAATAGCTCATGGACTAAAGTGTAAATTTAGATACATTGATTAAATAGTTTATTACAATGAGATAAAATACAACAAGTCTAAATGTCAACTAAACTGAAATAGCGGAACCGGGGAAAGTATACAGAAAAGACAGTTCTTTTCTATTAGATTAGTCTATACAATGAATCAAAATCTAAATATAAATCCGAAAGCTTAAAGAATGCATCTCAAAATAACCTGAAACATGTACAAAATAATTTGGTCAATGCAAAAATTGTATTGGTGAGCATACCCTGTTTTGAATACATATAGTAGAAAAAGTGATTAACAATTCATGTGTTGTATACCGTTTGCAATTATGTATTTAAGCAGTATCAGTCAAAATCAACCCTAAGACAAGACAACACTTTGAAAACCATTTTTGAGTATAATGAATCACAAGACAATGACCAAGGTCGATCTCTCAACAGAGTCACAAGGGGTATATACCATAGTACTATTCATTGAAATGCAAGGCCACAACGGTTAATGATTTTGACAGCCATAGATACACACAAATTAACATAAAGCAAACACACATGAGAATTGCATTTAGTAATAGAATAACATTTTGTCATAATGTACATGAATAGCCCCAAAAGTGTAAAACATGAAAAAGGGGAAAGATATACTCACAGTTTTGCTAAGCGCGATAAATCCAAATAAAACTCGTCACAAGACAAACTGGGGAATTCCGAAGAATTCAACCTATAATGTGTAAGAATACTAATAAGGAAGTATCTAAGAGTCTAAAGCATCTAGAATCTAAGGCATTAGGGTTTTCTAGACTTATGTAGGGAAGATGAAGTTTTATTATATCTTGAATGTAATAATAATTTTTAAATAAAATATATTATGATTCACGATCAAATATGTGACTAAGAAAATGTAATATTATGTTTTCACATATAGGAATATTTTCTATTTTATAGCAAAATATCCATAAAACATATTTTAATAATTTACACTTAACTGAATAATTAACTATATCTAATTAAATGTAAATAAACTAAAAATACAAGATATGATCCAAAAATGATATTTTTATGAAAAATAATTATTTTCTTATGTATAATAGTGAAAATAATTTTTCCATAATTTTTCTCCATTTATTTGTATTAAAAATGAATTTAATGGGTTTAAATCAAGTTTAAATGATAAAAATGGGAAAATTATTAAAAATGAATGTTTTCTGAACTAATAATTTTTATTTCTGTTCATAATATTTAGAAATAATTTTCTAAAAATTTTGAGATTAAAAACATTAAAAATGAATTTTTAATCATTTATTTATGATTAAAACCATTTAAATTAGTAAAATTATGAAAAATAAATATTTTTCAGCAATTAAAAATATGATAATTTTCAATAAGGCGTCAAGATGCTACACCTAAATTTTTATAATTTTTGGAGCAAAAATGGATTTTCTATGATTAATATAAGATTTATATGTTTATATATTATTATATTCATAATAAAATAAAATAAAAATCTGGAAAATATGAAAAAAAAAAAGAAAAGAAAAGAGGCGCGGGTAGCAAGGCTCGAACCCGGTTCTTCTCTTTTGTCAACCCACACACACAACCACTAGACCAAGTTTGGTTTTGTTGATTTATTACAAAACAAATTTTATATGTATAATAATACCAAGTCATCTTCTTCCCCAATTCTTCCTACATAAACCCTAACCCTATACCCGATTTCAATAACCTTCAATTCGCTACTGTTAATCACCCGAACCATGGGGGTTTTACTAAGGGGTGAATAAAGATTAAAATGGCACAAAAAGAAGTGACTTACAATCTGTTTAAGACTCGTAAACGGGACTTCCAGGTCCGAACAAAAACATGGTCAAACGAGGTTTTCTGGACTGAATTTGTCATGGTTTTTAGTGGGTTTTGATCGAGCGAAAGTGCAGTAAGTATATGGGGTCAACAATTTATAGGTTTGTTAATCAAAACGGACGATTTGAACTCTTTATCAAATCCGGCGGTTACACCATAACTCAACAATTAAGACTCGATTAAAACTGGTTTAAATGCGAATGATAAAGCTTGGGACGGTTACACATCGATGGAGAATGATTACTTAGCAATTGAAACGTCAAAAGTAGTCCTTAATGGTCGATTATAGATGGTTTTAATGCTTGCCGGAAAATGTTGCCGGATTTGTATTCCGGTCGCCGGAAAAACGAAGGAGGGAACAAAGAGATTTAAAACTTTTGAAAATTACATGTTTGGTCCTTGAAGTTTCTTATTAGTATACACTATGACAAATTCTTAATAACTTCTTTTATAAATCTTAACTAAACATGACAAATTGTAATTGTTTAAACAAAAATAATATAAACTTTTAAATAAAACAAAGTTTACAATTGCCAAGACGTATTACGTTTAAATATTGTTTTTATATTCGTCTTTGGTTAAAATGTAAGCATTTCCAAGTAAATAAAATGATCAAATGAATCCCAACATTTATTAAATTTAAAAAAAAATAAATAAAAAAAAATAGAAAGTATAAGGACTGTAAGTGACAACTTGATGAAAAACGAGGGTGACGGTTGTCACAATGGGCTCGTTTGGACGCCTTGGTTAAACAGTGGATTTATGCCACTATTTCGCAGCCGCTTCTTCGTATTACCTTCAATCGGGTCAGACGGCTTATGACGCCTGGCTGGCTGTCGAAAGCGAATTCAACGACAACCAAAACACACGGGCCATCTTCCTCGGTCAGGAGTTCGCGAATCTCTGTCTTGAGAATTTCTCTTCTATTTCTGAATACTGCGATCATGCCAAACACTTGGCTGATCAGTTGCAAAGCATGGATAACCCTATGGATAATCGGATGCTAGTTCTGAAAGTTCTAACCGGTCTCACAAATCAGTATGACAGTATCTCCACGGTGCTTTAGAACCGTGAGGCTCTCCCTCCCTTCAACGAGGTTCGTTCCCGCCTTAATCTTGAAGAGAACAAAAAGAAGCGACAGGTCACCCGGAACGCCCAATCGGCTGCCACAGCCCTCGCCGCCACCACCCACACCGCCCCAAAACAACACTCTCAACCCTCCACTACACAACAACCGAACACCACCACCACTCGTCCTCGTCGGGGACGAGGCCGTGGGCGACCCAACAGCAACCAGAACCGAAGCTTCCCCAACACTGCTAGCACCTCGAGTCACCCCTACATCGTTTTCCCTAGCAACTGGACCTCCTCCCAATGGGCCTCTGTCCTTAACAAAAATAATACCGCCCAACCACCCTGTCCGTATCCTTCCAGACCTGCTGCTCAGGATGGTCAAGGGATTCTCGGCCCGCGGCCTGACCACGCTCACTATACCAGTTATTCTCCCACAGATATTGAACAGGCACTGTACTCGCTGGCCCTTAATCAGCCGGATCACGGAGTGATGGACACTGGAGCCTCTTCCCATTCCGCCAATGCCCAAGGTACATACTCTCCGTCTAATTTTAATTCGTGCACTAATAAATTTATTATTATTGGTAATGGTATGTCCATCCCTGTAGTCGCCCAAGGCAACCAGGTCCTACCACCACCATACCCACCCCTTAAACTCAACAACGTCCTTTTTGCACCCAATATTATTAAAAATCTAATATCTGTCCGTCGCCTCACAACGGAAAACTTAGTTTCCATTGAATTTGACCCATTTGGCTTTCTTGTAAAGGATCTCAAAACTCAGGCTCCTATCCTACGATGCAATAGTACCGGCGATCTTTATCCCCTGACAGCACCACTTCCCCTCAAGACCAATCAACCATCCTCCTTTGTTGCTGTTTCTCAAGATCACTGGTACCAACGCTTGGGTCATCCGGGAACTAATTTATTACAGTCTTTGAAACTTTCTTCTTTTGATGATTACTCTAAACATAATAAATCACTTTGTCAATCATGTATTTTTGGTAAAAGTGTTCGTTTGCCATTTTATGATTCTATTAATGTTACTCGTGTTGCTTTTGACATTGTTCACAGTGATTTATGGACATCTCCCGTACTCAGTACGGGTGGGTATAAATATTACATATTGTTTTTGGATGATTTTAGAAATTTCTTATGGACATTCCCACTATCAAATAAATCACAAGTGTTTCAAACCTTCACCACATTTCACAACCTCATCCATACCCAATTTGAACATAAAATCAAACAGTTTCAATGTGACAATGGCAAAGAATATGCAAACCAGAATTTTTTTAATTCTTGTAATCATAATGGCATGCAATTTCGCTTTTCCTGCCCCTACACCTCTTCTCAAAATGGTAAAGCGGAACGCAAAATCCGCACCATTAGTAACATGATTCGTACCCTTCTTGCCCAAGCTTCCCTCCCCCCAAACATGTGGCCCCACGCCCTTGAAACCGCCACCTACCTTCTCAATATACTTCCAAACAAACTTCACTACTTTAAATCTCCAACATCTCTCCTATACAAATGCATCCCTGAATACGAGCATCTTCGTGTTTTTGGGTGCCTTTGCTATCCTCTCACCCCCTCCACCAAAATACACAAACTTAGTTTCCGCTCTCACCCATGTGTTTTTCTTGGTTACCCCACCAATCACCGGGGTTACAAATGCCTTGACCTTACTACACATCAACTTATTATTTCCCATCATGTACAATTTGAAGAATCTGCCTTTCCCTTTGCCATTTAATCCCCCACTACTACACCATCGTATGACTTCCTAAATCCTACCATAAACCCATTGGTTTGGGACTACCTACAAAAGAAATCCCACACATCCCTGCCCACTAGTCCCGAATCACCCAACCCATCTCCTCTAAATGCCTCAGGCCCACAAAACAGCCCTGCTTCCCCTATTTTTCCTACTCATTCGGCCGGCCCATCAGCTCCCTCTACTGGCCTAACTCACCCTTCCACCGCTATGGCCCACTCCCCTAGCCCTTCACATTCCAGCCCAGCCCCCTCATCACCGGCTCCCACTTCCAGCCCAACCCCAACGAACCCACCAGGCTCATCATCCGCTGCCTCCCCGCAGCCCATACCCGTCCCACCTCCACCACCGACTCGCACCATCCACACCCGCTCTATGAGCGGTATCCACAAACCTAAACACCACTTTAACCTCCACACTTCCACCACTGTCCCTATTCCCAAGAACCCCCAAGTTGCCTTGTCCTCTCCAGAATGGTACAATGCCATGTCTAACGAGTTTAGTGCACTTATTAAAAATAATACCTGGGAGCTTGTACCTAGGACACCTGATATGAATGTTATACGTTGCTTGTGGTTATTTAAACATAAATTCAGGTCTGACGGAAGTTTGGAGCCTTACAAAGCTCGTTTAGTGTGTAATGGTCGCAAACAGCAGACATGAATTGACTGTGGTGAGACATTTAGCCCAGTGGTTAAGCCGTCAACCATTCTGCTGGTTCTCACACTTGCTCTCTCCAAGTCCAGGCCCATTCATCAGTTGGACGTCACTAATGCGTTTCTTCATGGGAACTTGGAGGAGACTGTTTATATGCATCAGCCTATGGGTTTTCGTCATAGAGATTATGCTGACCATGTCTGTCGCCTCAGGAAATCATTATATGGCCTCAAACAAGCCCCCAGGGCTTGGTACCAGCGGTTCACAGATTTTGTCCTTATGCATGGGTTTCAGCAGAGCAAATCGGATAACTCTTTATTTACTTGTCACAATGGTTCCGATATTGCTTAACTGCTAATCTACGTGGATGACATTATTCTCACGACTTCCACCGAGGCCCTACGCACGCGACTCCTTAACATTTTGTCTGGAGAATTTGCAATGAAAGATTTGGGGTCGCTTTCTTATTTCTTGGGCATACAGGTTACTCGTGATGGTGATAACATGTTTCTTTCTCAACAGGCATACGTCAAAGATATCATTCATCGGATTGGTATGGAGTCTTGTAAATCGGTAGCTACTCCGGTTGACACACAGTCCAAATTGTCTGCGACCGCTGGACCTCCTCATGATGACCCCACCACATATCGTAGTCTTGCTGGGGCACTGCAGTATTTAACTTTCACTCGCCCCGATATCTCCTATGCCGTGCAACAGATCTGTGTGTACATGCATGACCCTCGGCAGGAGCATTGGAACGCCTTAAAGCGTATTATTCGGTATTTGCTGGGAACTTCTGATCACGGACTTCATCTCGGACCGGCTTCTAAGATGTCTTTAGTAGCTTATACGGACGCTGATTGGGCTGGCTGTCCTGACACTCGCCGCTCCATCTCTGGGTATTGTGTCTACTTTGGTGACAATCTCATTTCCTGGTCTTCTAAACAGCAGTCCACTATCTCCAGATCCAGTGCTGAAGCTGAATATCGGGGTGTTGCTAATGTGGTGGCCGATATCTGCTGGCTTCGTAATCTTCTGCTTGAGCTTCGCCTGCCTCTCACTCGAGCCACTCTGGTTTATTGTGATAATGTTAGTGCTGTCTACCTCTCAGGCAACCCGGTGCAACACCAACGCACCAAACATATTGAGCTCGACATTCATTTTGTTCGTGAGCAGGTGCAAAGGGGTCACATTCGGGTTATTCATGTTCCGTCTTGCCATCAAATCGCTGACATATTTACCAAAGGTCTCTCGCGGGTTCTCTTTGAAGACTTTCGTTCCAGTCTCAGCATCGGTCCGCCCGACGCTTCAACTGCGGGGGTGTAATAATATGTATTTATATTTGGTAAATAGATTTGTATTCATTGTAACAATATCTCCACAATTTTAGGAGATATATCAATTTTGTATTATAAATTATTAGAAATCAATAATAGATGGCAAGGTTTATCATACACTTTCAGTTTTTACCCCATAGCATTTAACCAATAGATTTCCAGTCTATCGATATCTTTATGAGCCAACAACCAAAAAGCAAAAGATTGTATATATGTTCACATTTAAGTATGAGTGTACGTACTAGATTTAATTAATGAGTACGTGTATGAGTCTCCTGTGGTTAAAAATGTAAAAACATATGTTAAATTTCAGCAGTGAACCTTCGCAAGTTCGCATTCGCAGGATTCACATTTCATTTTTCACGAGGTTTGTATTACGTCGTTTAATTAAGTAAAATTTAACTTTATATAGTTAAGAAAATAAAAGTAGACAGATGCAATGAAACTAAAAAATTTACAATAATATACTGCATCCCCGATTGACCTTTGGTGAATTAGGTCAACTACACAGCTTAAGAAACCACCAAAGTTACGAAGCACAATACATAACCAACCCACCATTATACTTTTTAGTTTTCTTTTATGCATATAATACTATAGGTTTTCAAATAAAAATTCTCAAGATGTTTGTTACTTCTGTAAATATTGTTTTGTTTTCTAACTATAGACCCGACTTTGTGCATTTGTGCCGAACCTAACGGCATATTTTCAACATAATTGAGTTTCTAAAGTAAGTGATGTCAACTCAAGTACGGGTTTTATTTGCTTTGGTTAGTTTAGGATTATATATTAGTTGGATCAAGTTATTCTACACAGTGTAACAAAAATAAGAAAAGTAGGGGTGTAAACGAGCCGAGCCGAGCCCGAGCCTGACTGGGCTCGGCTCGGGCTCGTTAAGGTTTTGTGAAGCTCGAGCTCGAGCTCGGCTCGGTTCGAGCCTACAATCTTGAGCTCGAGCTCGGCTCGCTAGCAAAATCCAAAGCTCGAGCTCGGCTCGGCTCGGCTCGAGGTGATTTGAGAATCTCAAACGAGCTCAAAAGCTCGGCTCGAGCTCGCAAAAGCTCGGCTCGAGCTCGCAAAAGCTCGGCTCGAGCTCGCAAAAGCTCGGCTATAACTTAGGCTCGCGAGCCCAATCGTTAAGGCTATAACTTAGGCTCGGCTGTAACTTAGGCTCGGGCTCGGGTTCGGGCTCTAGCTCGTTAAGGCTCGATTAGGCTCGCGAGCCCAATCGAGCTTTGTATCTAGGGCTCGAGCTCGGGCTCGATAACTAAACGAGCCATATTTCAGGCTCGGGCTCGGGCTCGGGCTCGTTAAGGCTCGGCTCGTTCGAGCTTTTTACCGAGCCGATCCCGAGCCGATCTCGAGCCGCTAGGTGTCATTTACACCCCTAGAGAAAAGTGAGAAGAATACAAAAAACATAATAGCTCACGAAATATTACACAATGAGCCATAAAGTATAACATAATGGCGAAAAATATAACACATTAACGAAGAAAAAAGACACAATGAACCACAAAAATGACACAATGATGAAAATAAAAAAAAAGACACAATGCTACATAAAAGACACAATGATACAACGTAAATTCTAAAAACTACAAGCTAAAAATCCAACGTAAATTCGATGAGATGGTTCCAATGCCGCTTGAATGAGTTCAATCGGGGTCCATTTGATACCCTTCCCACGACTTCTTATTTTTCTTTCACTGTGTATTTGATCCTAATCCTTAGTTATAGTGCTTTGTTAATTATTTAATCATCATAATTAAATTTTCATACAAAACACGTCTTTGAGCTACGACCCACTTAGGATGTGGATCTTGTTTCTAGGTAACACCAAAAGGGATGGAACCAAAGAATGTTAAGAGAAGTTGCACGTATACATGGCCACGGGAAACTATTAGATTTTTATGCATAATATGAGTTTTCTCTAAGAAAACATGATTTTGACCCTTTAATTCTAGCCGGTAGAGATCCTAGAGAAAACAATCTTATATGATGACCTTGAAAATAAGTTTTAGTTTAGCCACTAAAGAGAGTATTAAGTATAGCTGATGAACTATCATTGAAGAGGAGGCTTAATTACATAGTAAGGGTTTAATGTGAGAATTGTTTGTTGCAAATTCAAACTAACATCACATGGTATTAGGTCTAAGATGATGATTGTTTGGCGTAAATTCAGTCTCATATTGGAAAAGCAAATATATTGTACATAGAAGCTTGATGGCACGCTCCTCTTATCATAAATTGATTCTCGGATGAAACCCAGTGTTGGTTTATATTCGGGTTTAGTGATATTTGGTTTAAAGATCCTAAAAGGTATCCCTGCATCAAAAAGAGAAAGGTGTCATGCATGTAAGTTTTATGGGCTACTCCATCCTTGATAGGTTTTGAGAAAGTCGTATTTGGGATTGACGGTACATGGTTAGAGATCCTATATGTATGATATGTGAGCTAAAACTCTGGTTCTATACCCTAAAACAGTTTATACATGATATTCGGGTTAAGTTTCGGTGTTTTATATGTTTAATGTGAATCAAGTATGGAACACACTGCTTTGAGATAGTTTATGTTTTGCATGTTGAAACAGGTTGAAGTGTGTTTGTGTAGCATACAGTAGTTGGGAAAGAAGATCGAGAAGGAGGACACTAAAATACAAAAGAATAAGAATAAAATACGAAACTCCAACCTTGGCGTCTTGATGGCTGGTTAAGTTTAACAGTGGCTCAAAAATCAAAATTTTGCGATTTTAAAAGGATATATCTCTAGTTTTTTTTTTTCTAAATTAAGCTTTTGTGAAAAAATTCTAGACGAGCAATAAGACAAATATGGCAGTTCCCAAACATTCTGATCTCATCCATCTTCATGTTTTCCAAATCCGAATCAAGATATGATGATGTCAATGCGTCACTAAACCAATCATAATCTATTCCGGGTATAGGGTTTGTCTAAGAAACTTCTTATTCTAGTTTGACCTAGGATTTTGAGATTGAATTTGATAATTCTTTTAAGTATAGTTGAATTCAACTTGCGGCTTGCTACATTTAAACAATTTGATTGTGTCGGAAAATTGAATCAATGTTCTTTAGATTTTGGTTTCTTTACATGATTAGCATTCTGTTTAGGCTGGTGGGTACGCAGACGAGCCAATGAGATTTTTTTTTCGAACGTTACCTAACGGTCAATATTGAGCAACAGTCACTTTTAAAAAAAAATGTTTTTTACCATTGTAAATTCAAACCATTCAACCCAATTTTTATAAAAAAAAAAGTTTTTTACCATTGTAAATTCAAACCATTCAACCCAATTTTTATACCAAATACACTATCTTCATCTACTATCTCTCTAATATTTTTCATAAACAATCCTATTTTTATTAAATTTTCATGGATTCATTCAACCCATTCAACCAAAACAACCCAAATATATAGCCCGAATAAAAACCCGAATCCATTCAACATATCGTGTTACACCCCGGTAATGGATCCACCATTCTCGCAACAAGTACCGCCATTAAGGGCGATCCAACACATGCAACAAAACCCGATCGCTTTCCAACAATTCAACCCAATGCAATACATGCAAATGCAACACTTTATGCAAATGCAACAATCGTTTCAAACTAGCCAACAATTTTCTCCACCTCCCGCAACAACACCTACTAGTCCGTCTGAACCTGTAACCACACCCGTCGGTCCGTCTCAACCCGTAGACGTGGAGGATGACATTGAAGAAATAATACCCGAAACTCAAGCTCCACCACTGTCACAACCCGACATTTGGATGTCCGGTAGTAATAGTTGGTTTCATAATTTCTTAGAAACAAAGTCTTATATTTTCATAAAAAGGAGCGCAACGATTTCACAACGACATATTTACATTCACACTTAATAATGTACATAACATTCAAACACACCATAACTTATCATACAACATCACTATCCATCGTTTTATTTGATACAAACTTAACATACTAGACCTTATCGATTTAGTGCCGCTACCTTATACGATTTCCACAACACGCTACTTTCACCTCTTGCCACAAGTTTCCTGTAAGAAAATATAAACAACAAACGGGTCAACAAAAGTTGGTGAGTCCGTATCCATATGGTTCCAGCCGTGGGTTTGTCCTTGTGATATTCAAGCCACAAGCTCAAACCTCTATACTCGAAACTTACTAAACTGCCAACGTAAGTTTCCTGGGTCAAAACATATGCCACATTGGTTTTACAACTCGATGGTGGGTTCTCGGATCTCATTCCAAGCCCATCATGTGTGGGGGTTACCCCAAATAGCGCTATTCATACGTTAAGCGGCTCTTTCCGAGTTAATGAGTGTGGGTGACGATTCGGCAGTTTCGACTCTTGAAATCACAATATTATTACTCGAACAAGGTTCTCAACACACATGAGACATACGAACTCACCTGAGATTTTGGTATTCCTGATTCACAGCCAGCACCTTAGTTGTTTCCTATAATATTTATCAACAATCAAAGGGTTATACTTTATTCAATATAAATCAGTTTATAACTCCTTAATCTTACTCGATTTCCTTATAATTATAACCCTAAATCTGATAATAAACAATAAGAAATCAACAATCTTACCTACAGATGTGATCGATCGAATGATACTGCTTCCTATCCTCCTGAAGGCTCCATATTCGTGTCTCTTTTAGGTGATTCTGGAGTGTCTAAGTCATCAACTCTCAAGGGTTAGGGTTTATATACACACTAACTTTTCAGGAGAACAAGACACGTAGCTCTATGAGGTGTCTCTAATCCCCAGTATTTGTCTTATGGTTTTGGTTTGTGTTGCTGGTTTTTGATCCCTTAATCGATTATAATATTAAGTATTAAAACCCTTTCACATTCCTAATAATCGGTTCTTTTCTTTTCTTTTATTACACATATGGGCCGAGCCCTTTTCTTTTTAAAATGACACCTCTTAGTTATAATTTAAATATGTTAATAGTTTAAATGGATTAAATTTATGATTTACGTATCCTTTACGGGTTCGGGTTGTTACATTCTCCCCCCCTTAATCTGGAATTTTGTCCGCAAAATTCATTTTTGTTACCTTTGTTTCTTGGTACTGGAAATAGATGGGGATACTTCTTTTTCATCTCGTCCTTTCTTTCCCATGTAAATTCAGGACCTTGCTTCGAATTCCATCTTACTTTCACAATGGGTATCTTACTTCTTCTTAATCTTTTCTCACCACCTTCCATAATCTCTACAGGTTCTTCTATAAATCGTAATTTTTCATTGATCCTTACTTCATCAGGCGGAATTATTTGATCAGGACTAACCATACACTTCTTTAGATTGGAAATATGAAAGGTGTCGTGTATGCCTTCCAACTCACTAGGTAATTTTAACTTATAAGCCATTTTCCCGATTTTATCCAAGATTTCATATGGCCCGACATACCTAGTGCTTAATTTCCCTTTCTTTCCGAATCTCATAAGCCCTTTCCATGGGGATATTTTTAGTAGCACACGATCTCCTACAGCAAACTCTAACGGCTTTCTTCTTTTGTCAGCATAACTTTTATGTCTATCTCGAGCACTTTTAAGTTTCTCCTTAATTCGTCGAATCTTATCACTTGTTTCTTGTACAATCTCAGGTCCAGTAAGCTGACTTTCTCCTACCTCTGCCCAACATAATGGAGTTCGACATCTTCTTTCATATAATGCTTCGAATGGTGCAACTCCTATACTCGAATGATAACTATTATTGTATGCGAACTCTATCAAGGGCAGATGTTGGTCCCAATTGCCCCCAAAGTCTAAAGCACAAGCTCTTAACATGTCTTCCAATGTTTGTATCGTTCTTTCACTCTGACCATCTGTTTGGGGATGGTAGGCTGTGCTTAGGTCGACATTTGTTCCTAATGCTTTTTGAAGCCCTCTCCATACCTTAGAGGTGAACCTGCTGTCCCTATCGGAAATGATGGAAGTAGGAGTTCCATGTCTTGCCACTATTTCTTTGATATATAACCCCGCTAATTTTTCTACGGACCATTCTTCCTTGATGGGTAAGAAATGTGCAGATTTTGTTAATCGGTCCACTACTACCCAAATGGCGTTATGTCCTTGGGAAGTTCTAGGGAGTTTCATTACAAAATCCATGGTTATCCCATCCCATTTCCATTCGGGTATTTCGGGTTGATGCAATAGGCCAGAGGGTCGTTGGTGTTCCGCCTTTACCTTTGAATAAGTCATGCATGTTTGCACATACATAACTATATCTCTTCTCATGTTCGGCCACCAAAAATCTTCCTTTAAATTATGATACATCTTATCATTTCCTGGATGTACCGTGTATTTGGACCTATGCGCCTCATCCAGAATTTGTTTTCGTATTTCCTCCCTTTTTGGCACCCAGATTCGACCCTTGTGTGTCCTTACCCCATCATTTCGAACTTCGAAGGAGTCACTCGTTCCTATGATTTCTTCCTTTTTGAAACATTTTTCTCTCATCACCTCTTCTTGTGCTTCCAAGATTTTCTTCTTTAAATTTTCCATGTGACTCATTTGCATTATCATTATCTTAACGGGTTTTTCTTTTATTTTTCTACTTAATGCATCCGCCACATGATTTCCTTTTCCCGGGTGATACTTGATTTCACATTCATAATCACTTAACAATTCTACCCACCTTCTTTGCCTCATATTTAACAGTTTTTGAGTCAGGATGTGTTGGAGACTCCTATGATCCGTGTAAATTATACACTTGGTTCCGTACAGATAATGTCTCCAAATTTTTAAAGCGAATACGATTGCGCCTAACTCTAAGTCATGGGTGGGATAGTTTTGCTCATGATTCTTAAGTTGTCTTGATGCGTAGGCTATAACTCTTCCTTTTTGCATGAGAACACATCCTAAGCCTTGTCGTGACGCATCACAATATACTACAAAATCCTGAATTCCATCAGGTAGTGATAGAACTGGGGTACTACAAAGTTTTTCTTTCAAAGTCTCAAAGGCTTCTTCCTGTTCTTTAAGCCACCTAAAAGTTACTCCTTTCTTGGTTAGAGTGGTTAAAGGAAGCGCTATTTTTGCGAAGTTTTCAATAAACCGCCTATAGTACCCAGCCAATCCTAAAAACTGCCTAACCTCAGTGGGTGTTTTCGGAGGTTCCCAATTTTTAATTGCTTTAACCTTGGAAGGATCTACTTGAATTCCTTGTGAGTTTATCATGTGACCTAGAAATTTTACCTCTTCCAACCAAAACTCACATTTTGAAAATTTTGCATACAATTTTTCCCTTCTTAACATCTCTAAAACGGCTCTTAAATGATGTTCATGATCAGTTCGATTCTTGGAGTATACTAAAATATCATCAATAAAAACAATCACACACTTATCCAAGTAAGGCTTACAAACCCTGTTCATTAAATCCATGAAAGTGGCAGGTGCATTAGTTACTCCAAATGGCATAACTAAAAATTCATAGTGACCATATCTTGTCCTAAAAGCAGTTTTGGATATGTCGTCTTCTTTCACTCTAACTTGATGATACCCAGATCTTAAATCTATTTTGGAAAAATATCTTGCTCCTTGTAATTGGTCGAATAAATCGTCTATTCGTGGGAGCGGGTATCTATTTTTGATGGTCACTTTGTTTAATTCCCTATAGTCTATGCACATCCTAAACGTCCCATCTTTTTTCTTAACAAACAATATTGGAGCTCCCCATGGTGACGTACTAGGCCTGATAAACCCTTTTTCTAATAATTCTTGTAACTGGTTCATTAGTTCTCTCATTTCAGTGGGTGCTAGCCTATAAGGAGTTCTTGCTATTGGTGTTGCCCCGGGAATTGTTTCAATTTGAAATTCTACTTGTCTTGGGGGAGGTAGTCCGGGTAGATCTTCTGGAAATATATCTAAAAATTCCGACACTACTGGTACTTCTTCAGGTTTGGTGTTTCCTTGTTTTTGTGACATAACATAAGCCATATATATAGCATTACCTTTTCTTATGCATTTGTTGGCTTTTAAACTACTAATCAACTTAAAGTTATTTTTCGGTTTTTCCCCATATACTACCAGCATCTTATCCTTATGTACAGGTATTTTCAAAAGTCTTTTTCCACATACAATTTCTACCTGATTCTTAGTCAACCAATCCATACCTATAACTATATCAAATCCTCCTAATTCTATTGGCATCAAATCTATCTTAAATACATATTCATCTATGGTTAATACACAATCCTTTACTATTTCATCGGTTCTTATTATTTTTCCATCGGCTAGCTCAATTTCGTATGCTTCACTTAATTTCTCCGAGCCTATACCAATTGTAGATCTAAAAGTTCGTGAAATAAAACTCCTATTAGCTCCAGTATCGAATAACATAGTAGCAAGATGATTGTTTACTAAGAACGTACCTATCACCAGCTCAGGTTCCTCCTTAGCCTCTTCGGTGTTCATAATAAAAGCCCTTCCTCTAGGACGTCCATCATTCGCTCCTTTTAGTTTAGGACATTCAGCACGGAAATGACTTAAATCTCCACATTCGTAACACCCATTCCCTTTGTTCAGATTTGTCTTGCAATTTTTAGCCTGATGTCCCTCTTTCTTGCAGCGGTAACACACATTTCCCTTACATTCTCCCCAATGACTGCGATTGCACTTGGTACACTTGGTCATACACTCTCCTTGGTGATGTAGATTACACTTATTGCACAACGGACTGTTCCCCTTGTATTGCCTCTTCTCTCTGCCTTGATCATTATTTCTTCCTTCTGAGTTATTATTCTTTTTGTTTACACTTTCGCTTTGCCCCTGTATGACCTGTTCCTCCACATCTTATTATCTCGTCTGTCAATGTCGCTGACATTTCCACCGCTGCTTGATAAGTCGTGGGTTTAGCAGCTCGTACCATTCCTCTAATCTGGGGTATGAGACCCCAAATAAACCGTCCGATCCTTCGGCTTTCAGGAGTAACAAGATGCGGAACTAATCGGGACATTTCATTGTATCGGTTTACATATTCCATGTGTGCTAGTCCTTGCATTTCTAACCTTAAGAATTCAGCTTCGATTCTGTCAAGTTCATTGACTGGGCAGTATTTCTCAGTAATCATACCCCTAAATTCTTCCCATGACATTCGCTGGAGTATGTTCCTTCCTCTTGTTTGCAATATCATGTTCCACCAAGCCAATGCTCCGGATTTCAACGAATGTGTTGCAAATCTTACCTTGTCTTTAGGTGCACAGTCACTGATATCTAGTACTGCCTCCATCTCTTCCAACCAGCGTAAAGTCCCTGTTGCCCCTTCATTCCCATAGAACGATTCAGGTTTGCATGCCATGAAAGCCCTATACGTACAACCGGTTCGCACACTTCTTTCATTTTCCTCAAAGTTTCCACCTTCATTATATTCACCAAAATTATTATTTCCTCCACCATCGTTATTCCCTCCTATACCACCACCTTCTAAATTTATAATTCTGTTGTCGATTTCCCGCTCACCACCAATTTGAGCGATTAAGGTGGGGATCACCCGTGATATTCCCTCCGATATCATTTGTTCGATTTTTGACTCCAGGTTTTCATTTTCCGAATTACCATCCTGGTTACATTCGGTATTCGTGAGTAAATTATGCATCGACCGAGTGTTCCGAGCACCACTTGGTCCGGTTCCACTTGTACGGTTTTCTTTCTCAGGTTCCTTTCCGGGTCGTCTTTTCGTCATCTCTAAATTCTTGCATTTAAACAAAAATGGTTTAGTAAAATACTTATATTATCATGTTTATTCAAGGCTTATTAGCATACTGTACACATATATGATTGATAAACAAATAGTGAATTTCATATATCATGGTTTGAGATTACTAAATGTCCATGTATAATATTTTTGGTTCATCTTTTCAGCCTACTGTATGCGATGATGTCCACTTTATTTTTAACAATTATAGTTCTATCATATGGTGGTGGCTATTTATTTCATACATTCAACACAACTTTTATTTATTAACATGAACTTGGTTAGTACATATATATACAATCAAAATTTTTAACCAAGGGGCTTTTCAGCCTTCAACATCCTACTTCCATAACCACACTACTACTACTAACTACTTGGCATTCTTCTTAACCACCTCCTACCATTAACCATACTACTTAAAGCTACACGGCTTGATCTCCACTACTTCCATTCTTAGACCGGTCACTAGTTAGGTCCCCCATCCAAGATCCTCCTCATTCTAACCATGAATTGTTGCATGTTCCTACGAATTCGGGTCACTTGAACTTCGGCCAAATTTCGTTGAAGCACAATTCGGTCAAAGTCTTCACACCTACTACACCTCCTATTGTTCCTTCTTGCCATTTCCGGTTGCCTAGCCCTCCATTCTCTTGCTCGTCTTCTTATTTGCTCATACGGATCTTCCAATGGCATACCCCTTTCTATCCTAAATCGGTAAAGATACCGATTCTCTTGCGATTGATTTGCCATATCTTCTTCGGATGTTTCTATAACATCTCTTTGTGCAAGTAGGTGAGTTGGGAATCCGGGTCTAACCGACATCCTAGCACCTCTAGTCCTTCTAGATGGTCCTTCTTCATTGTTTCTTACTTCTTGAGTCTCGGGAACAAACTCTTGAGACCTACTCCTACTACGATTAGACTCATAAGGTTCTTCCTCGGGTTCCGCTTGGCTATCCTCTTCTTGTTGAGTTTCCATAGGTTCATCCTCAATGTTATTCTCATGATCACTAAGTATAAGCCTTTCTTGTTCTTCCATTGTAGGAGGTTCTATTTCCATTGCTAGTTCCTTACCCTTTCCTGCCATAACACTATCACAAAACAAATTTCTTTATCATATATTAATCTCAAATACTCTAATTTCCCCAAGAATTTTTTTATTCGGTTGTTAGGATCGTTTTCGCTCTGATACCAACTGTCACAACCCGACATTTGGATGTCCGGTAGTAATAGTTGGTTTCATAATTTCTTAGAAACAAAGTCTTATATTTTCATAAAAAGGAGCGCAACGATTTCACAACGACATATTTACATTCACACTTAATAATGTACATAACATTCAAACACACCATAACTTATCATACAACATCACTATCCATCGTTTTATTTGATACAAACTTACCATACTAGACCTTATCGATTTAGTGCCGCTACCTTATACGATTTCCACAACACGCTACTTTCACCTCTTGCCACAAGTTTCCTGTAAGAAAATATAAACAACAAACGGGTCAACAAAAGTTGGTGAGTCCGTATCCATATGGTTCCAGCCGTGGGTTTGTCCTTGTGATATTCAAGCCACAAGCTCAAACCTCTATACTCGAAACTTACTAAACTGCCAACGTAAGTTTCCTGGGTCAAAACATATGCCACATTGGTTTTACAACTCGATGGTGGGTTCTCGGATCTCATTCCAAGCCCATCATGTGTGGGGGTTACCCCAAATAGCGCTATTCATACGTTAAGCGGCTCTTTCCGAGTTAATGAGTGTGGGTGACGATTCGGCAGTTTCGACTCTTGAAATCACAATATTATTACTCGAACAAGGTTCTCAACACACATGAGACATACGAACTCACCTGAGATTTTGGTATTCCTGATTCACAGCCAGCACCTTAGTTGTTTCCTATAATATTTATCAACAATCAAAGGGTTATACTTTATTCAATATAAATCAGTTTATAACTCCTTAATCTTACTCGATTTCCTTATAATTATAACCCTAAATCTGATAATAAACAATAAGAAATCAACAATCTTACCTACAGATGTGATCGATCGAATGATACTGCTTCCTATCCTCCTGAAGGCTCCATATTCGTGTCTCTTTTAGGTGATTCTGGAGTGTCTAAGTCATCAACTCTCAAGGGTTAGGGTTTATATACACACTAACTTTTCAGGAGAACAAGACACGTAGCTCTATGAGGTGTCTCTAATCCCCAGTATTTGTCTTATGGTTTTGGTTTGTGTTGCTGGTTTTTGATCCCTTAATCGATTATAATATTAAGTATTAAAACCCTTTCACATTCCTAATAATCGGTTCTTTTCTTTTCTTTTATTACACATATGGGCCGAGCCCTTTTCTTTTTAAAATGACACCTCTTAGTTATAATTTAAATATGTTAATAGTTTAAATGGATTAATTTTATGATTTACGTATCCTTTACGGGTTCGGGTTGTTACAACCACCCACCGAAAAAGCTAAAGGCAAACCTAAAGAAAAAGGTACGGGACGTGGTAATCCGAAAGATGGATACGCCATGCAATGGTCCGATATTGAAGAGGAGGCGTTAGCTAAGGCGTGGGTTGCTTCGTCAAAATGTGCCGTAGTTAGTTTTCCTCTCGTCCATACCTTTCGCAATATATATATATATATATATATATTAAATTTTTAATTAAATTTTTTTTAATCATACTTACCGCCCAATCGCAAGAGGCGTTATGGATCAAAGTTGTTGAAAACTTTCATTTGTTTATGCAAGCTGAGCCATAACGACTACAAGATGCTTGTAGCTCGAAGTGGAGAAAGATCAACACGAAATGTGGCCGATTTAATGATTTTTATAACCAAATTAAGTCAAACCCGCCTAGTAGTTGGAATGAGCAAAATATTTTTGAGGAGGCTTTGCAGAGGTATAAAAATGAGCATAAAAAATCTTTCTCGATGATTAGGGCTCGGTTGGTTTCGAAAAATGAACAAAAATGGGCAACGGTCCCAAACGAGGATCAACGGGCCAAACGAGGAAAAAAAGTTCAAAAATGAGGTCCGTCCGTTCCAATTGAAATTGATATCGACGAGGGAGTCAAGTTGGACATACCACCTGTTGAGGAGGAGCTACGCCCCATAGGTTTATAAATTTACATAATTGTTTACGATTTGTTTTGTAACATATAAGTATTATGATAATGTAGGTCGGGATAAAGCTCAAAAGGAAGCGGCAGCGGGAAAGAAAATGGCATCGGCTAGCGGGAGCGGGAGCGGTTCAAGGCTTGACACTTTAACCGCACAAATGGAAACCGCACAAATGAAGAAAAAATAAAAATCAAGAAGGAAAAGCTTAGGTTGATAGATGAATCGAAAGCGGTGGAAGAGTGAAAAATTATGTCGGCTGACATCTCTAGTTATCCCGAAGAAAAATGTGTCGCATTGAAGAAAATACAAGACAAAATTCTTCAAAAGTGGAAGTAGTTTTTTAAAATTTTAGGAAATCTTATTTTTTTTCGGTTTATACTTTTTTTATTCGGTTTGTTTTTTTTAGGATGGTTTGTAATTTTTTTTTATAAAATTTAGTATTTATTTGAACATTATTTTGTTTATTTGTTACTTTTATAAAACTAATTAAAATTAATATTAAAAAAAATGTATGAGACATGAACATTGTGGTGTCTCCACACCCACTCATGTCTCAATAAGAGAAAAATGAAGGTTGATTAGGAGACATATTAAGTGGCATGAAGACATGAACTTTTTATGTCTCCACACCCCCATATCCTTAGCATAATTAAATTGCTAGATTTATGAAGGGAAACTTGTCAAACCCTCAAATTTCACGTGCGGGGTTTTACCGCGAGGCGCATGACACACCAGGATCCAAGTCAACGGTCACAATAAACGACAAGTAAATGTAAAGATACATAAACCAAAACAATACGTTTCATAACATAAACCAACTACGGAAGCATAATCTTGTTCACAACCAAAAAGATAAAACAAAGTCTGAAAACTTTTATTTAAACATGCTCTAGAGACCTAGACGTCGTGCAAGACCTCGTGCGCCTAATCCACTAACTACTACCTTAGCGACCTGAGAAAACATGCCAAAAATGTCAACATCTAATGCTGGTGAGTTTACAGGTTTTATAAAAGAGTTTCCATAAGTCTGAAAAGATCATCTCCGTTAATGCTATGTTACAAGAACGTTAGCTAGACGTTAAGTATCGTTACTACTACGAGTTGGACACCATTACTGACATGCAATCCCTGTTACGTATGCCAAGAATGAATGAGCCACCGTCATCATCGGTGACTCCGAAAATTAGAGACAATATACACCCGTCCGGCCTCCAACCGACCCGGGTGGGGTTTGTCAAGCCTAATAGATCTATCCACATTTCCTCGTTATGTATACCCACATATTCATGGTTTCCCACTGGGACTTCCTGATGAAACGCCCGTATAGTAAACAACCATAACCATAGTATAACATGATCTTTAAGAAATGTAGGTACAACGCATGTTTCTCCCCCGAAAGCAAAATAGTAAAAGTGGGGTTGTGACACTCACCTTAGGTTGCGTTACTTGAAAATAGTTAAATAGATAGGCTACGATAGTCCTGTATAGTGGTGACCTATCATAAGACGTATATAAGTACCTGGACAAATAACCTGTAGGTTAACTAGTCCCCGACGTCCAGACCATAACCAAATACGTTTGAAAACATGTTTTACTGTTAATCTGACCACACAAGACAAGACAAGACCCGACAACCCATTGGTGACCCGACATCCCATGTGTTAACCAAATACAAGATATCATGTAATCATATGCAATTATACACTTAACACGCGCAAAAGTTCACCAAATCTAGCATACAGCTCAATTAATGCATAGACAAGTCCAAACATGTCACGGGGTTCCTAACATGTTCCTAGGTGTTAAACCATGTTCCGGGATGTCAAAATACACTACGATTAGGAATCAAACAGGTAATTAGGACTTGTAATCTCCTGTTGTACACGTGAGTAGAGGCTAATCGCCCCTAAGGGCATGCGAGTAGGGCTACTCGCCCTTATTACAGGTAAGTAGACCCTCCTACTCGCCCCGTGCAGCATCAAGTCACATTTTGCGCGTTTAACCCTCCAAATCAGATCCGAAATATGCAAAAACACCCAACATCAAACCCAAATCATTAAACAACCCATTCCAAGTAAAAAACCCCCAATTTATCATCATTCTAACAACCCTAATTGCAAGAATTTCCCAAAATAGCATAATATTATGTAAACATCACATCAAGCTTGCAAAACTTACCCTAAATGGCAAATATCCAGATTTCATCATATAACAACGTTGCACATCAATTAATGTTTCTACATCATCCTAGAGTAAACCCTAACACTATGCAATCAACAAAACATGCTACAACATCCTAAATCCTTCTAAATCATTCAAACGGGTCAAAACTCATATTATCATCAAAACACAACAAACAACCTTCAAACTCATACATAAACATCCTAACAACTCATTTGTATCAGAAATGCATCAAACACATAAGAATCCTCGTGTTTTAACCATAAAAATCATATCTTGCATGATAACACCACATAGAACAAGTAGGGGTGTTCAACGAATCGAATAACGAATTTTTGAATTATTCGAATCGAATTTCTCGAATTTTTAATATTTTTACCTGAATTCGTATTCGATTCGTATTCGCTTAAAATTTAATTTATTCGATTCGTATTCGATTCGAATAAGAAACTCGAATTCGAATAAATTCGATTTAGTTCAAATTTACCATAAATATTAAATCGTTTTACTTTTAGTTTTAAAAGTAACATAAACTCATTATTTTTAACATATAAAATACAAATCTACAAAATTGATAAACAACAATATGTCAAAAACGGGAATAGTAAAAATAATAGAGAGTATAGTTTGTTAGAGTTTTATGATCTATAAGGTAAATATGTAAAATAGAGTTATGGTAAAAGTTGTATAAACTATAGATTCTTAGATTTTGACCAAAATTTAGAAGTTCTTTTTTTCAATGTGTATATTTGTGTATATAATAATGTGTATGTGTATATATATTTAAAAATATACATATAAAATTTTTATTCGAATTTCGAATCAAATCGAATTTAAAATCATAAATTCCTGTTCGATTCGTATTCGATTTACTAGACTCGAATTCGATTTACCAGACTCGAATTCGAATTCTTAATAATCGAATCGACTTTTTGGTAATCGAATCGAACTAAGTCAAATTTTGAATTTTTCGAATCCGAATCGAATTCTGAACACCACTAAGAACAAGTATGAAGGTTTAGATTTGTTTTAAAACTGTTTTAAAAGGTTTTCATTGACACAAACTACACAAAACCAGGTCTGGGCCTTTAGGGATCAAAATAACAACATTACAAAGATTTAGGATAGATAACATACCTTAGGTTTTGCTAAAGAGAGTGTGTAGAGCTTGAAAATGGTGGGTTTCAGTCCAAAAACGAGTTACAAAGGTTGATTATAGTGTGGGATAGCTTTGGGGCGATTTAGGGTTTCACAAATGGTGTTTTGCAACACACGGATGGTATTTATAGGTCTTTCTAATCGTCATTGCTGCAACAGGCGATTAGGAGGCTAATTGCATGCGAGTAGGGCCTACTTGCCCTCCCTACCATGCGATTAATCGCCCCTGCAGGGGGTGATTAGCCCTGCTAATCGCCTCCTGCAGGCTGTTTGGGATTTGTGGCGCGTTAAAGACTATTTTAACACATATAAACACACCGACAAGTCATACAATGATTATAAACACATAATGCATGATAACTAACACATTCACATTCACATCACCAATTCCCGGGACTCGAGACTTGCGTGTGTGCATTAACCCCGGCGATTATGCCAATCATCAATCCTTTTACACATGGCTATGGACCGACTCCCAATGATCCCTAGGATCATTGTAATGACTCCCGATGATTCCCAGAACCATCAAAACAACTCAACTGATCCGGTTAAGTATATGATATGCATGACTCGCTATGGTGACTTACTAGTTTGACCAATGTTACTAACCTGAGTTTGTCGGGTGTCACATCATCCCCCTGTTGAAAGAACTTTCGTCTCAAAAATTGAAGGAAGTGACAAAAGATAAGAAGAAACAAAATTTTCCGGTTGCCGCATCATCCCCCTGTTGAAAGGAATCTCGCCCCCGAGATTCACTCAGCTTCAACAGTAACATGATTTGACTCGAAGGCACGCTTTGGAAATAAATGGGGATACTTAGCCTTCATTTGATCCTCCCGTTCCCACGTGAACTGTAACACCCCGGTTTAAGGACCCAAATTTTTTCGCGACTAGACTAAAAACAATGAAAAACTAAATATTAATAGTAAGGAAGATACGGATACGAGACCAAAACCAAAAAGTATTAAATATTTATCATGGCGAAGTAAAAACGATTATATACGAAAACGCGTTACGAGACCGAGCCGGTACGGAAAACGATCTCACCCACATTTGGGTGAGTCACACAAGAGAGGACATGTGTCCTCTCTTGGTTGTGACACCACCCCTACTTTTGATAATAAGAACACACGATTACACCTTCTGTTACCTCACCTTTTATCTTCTCAAAGACACAACAACCTAGCTGCTCATTTATAAACCCCACCCTCTTATCTTCTTTGACACACTACACTCAAAAAACAGATTATACACACTACTGGAAATAGAGAGAGGGAGTTAGGAAGAAAGAGCTGGGATCAAGAGAAAGAGAGGAAGAAATGTCACAGGCCTTACGGCCGGTTGACTGTTCAGGAAATAGAGAGAGAGGGAGTTAGAGGGACGATCGGGAAGTTCTGACCACCATACACGACGGAGCTCCGGTGACTCTATGACCGAACAACAAACCCTCAAAAACCCCAAACACCTTCCCTGATTATTCATACCCAAACACACATCTATGGGTGTGTTCGATGGATCGAGCGACGAGGAAAAGAGAGAGGAAGAACAGTAGCAGAGAGAGAAATAGAGAGAGAACTACCGGAGGAGTAAGGGAGACGGTGGAGTCAGGCGGAGGAGACGCGACGGCGCAACCCCTTTCTCCGATGATCGGTTTGGGTGAGTCTTCTGATCCGCTTGGTATTTAGCTAATTTACTAAGATATAGAAGTTGGGTTCTTAATGGTGGAGCTTATAGGATTAAGTGGTGACGATGGACAGTCATGACATTCAAATATGTTAGATTGGATTTTAGAAAAGAATAAAAGTATTGGCTGCAGAGACCAGGACTATACGGGTGTCGAGGGATGGTTGGATACGGTGGACCGAGATGGTCAATAATGGTGGTCAGTGGTTATGATGACAGTGGCGGCTCAATCAGTGGAGTTGAATCAGTGCTTGATGGATTCATGTTCACCATAGGAGTTGGTTAACTCGGGACTTCCAGCAAACATGGATGATTTGTGAAAAAGATAAGTTATGGGAAGGTGGTGCAGGTCTAGCTTGGGTCAATTAGTCAACAAACCAATTCAACATAAGTTGATATTACAAACTGAAAGGATTTGAGAGGTATGAAACGAGAACTTGGATTACATATTGGAATTAGTATTATTATCTTGTGAGCACGTGTGGGATTGAGTAAAATGTTGGACCGAGCCGACCTAACAAAACAAGTTAAATATATTATAAACATCATATGAACTAGGTAGCAAGCGGAGATATGATCAAACATTGAATGTTAGTATTAGAACAGTTAATCACTTGAAAGATGATATTTATAAAGTGGTGATGGACAAATTGAAACACAAAAGCGATATGTTATTGCCAAGACTTGAATAACCAATTAGTATAACATTAATAATAATAATAGATGGATAGAAATGTGGGATCTTGAATAGAATATACGACATATTAGCTATTAGGACACATGATGACATATATACACACTATTGGATTGATAATTGGAATATAAAGGATTATAAAAACACCACGACATGAACAATGGATACTTAGTTATTGTTTGAAACAATTCGGACATGAGAGATTAGGACTAACCTTGACATTTTATGGATTGAGATAATAAGATTTGGACTTCGACACTAGGCATCGCTTGAATATATAAGACTAGGAATTAATGATTGCTACGACTAAACTTTAAACAACCAAAGGTCCTGGTGCCCACACGTGTAACCGCAATGTTCGGTTACACCTACTAATGTTTGTGTTTATCATAGGACCTTGTGTGCTAAGCGACAAATGAGCTCCCGACTTGGGACATTGTGTGACGAGATGTAATGCGTTGTCAAGGTGAGTTCCGTGTACCATTCCCCTTTTTATGTTTTACTATTTTGGGGTGAACATATGCTTCCACTGTTAAACTACTTGTGTGTGTGAGCTGTTTTGATGTGACAAGATAATAGCTGCCGGATACCATACTAACACTCATTAACCCAGGGGATTTGGGCCACTTAATATGTGGGTAGTACTACTTGGGGAAACCCCCACACACAGTGGATCCGGAAGCTCGGAAAACCCTCCACTGGGGTCTGCGGACCGTTGTGACATATGTTTTGCCAGGTGAATCTATATGGCAGTATATAGATTCGGAGTTAGGATTGAGGTGTGGCTTGTACATTACCGTTATTGTTTGCATAAAACCACACACGGACTCACCAGCATTTTTGTGCTGACCCAAAACTACTTTTAGTATGTGTTCAGGTACCGCTTGGGATAAAGATCGAATGTGAGGTATTTACTACATGTTGCAATTAGAGATAAATGCTAGAAGATCGCAATTACGGAGTTTTGTGGATTGTCGGTAGAAGATTCAAGTTAAGAGAAGGGTAGTTTAGATAATCTAGCGGAGAATATTGGATAGAGTCTGGATCGATTAGTGGATATCACTTCAACAACTGCTTCGACGACCGTCGCGTATCGTCCCTGCATTAGTTATAGAATAGTTATTTAGAAATGTATGATTGTATTATCGAAATAATATATGTAACAAACAATAAATATAGTGTATGCGTTGCTTCCGTTGTGCAATTTTGGTATCAACTGCATCCCAACCGACACCCCTGGGTCGGGTTGTTACATGAACTCCGGTCCACAATTTGAATTCCAACGAACCTTAACAATACGGATTTTACTACAACGGAGGATACGAATCTTATAACCAAGAATTTCAACCGGTTCCTCCACTACTAAACTATGTTAACGGGTATTAACCGACTCCTTACACAAGTCAGGTCATAAAAATCATCGGCATCATCGAACTAGACTTCATACCCAACATAATCATGTAATGACCCATAAAATGACCGTAAGAAAAAAAATGTCCTATTTTACTATTTTGGAGTCGCCTTACTGATCACTTGTATTCCCTCCAAGCCCTTTAATTGCAGCACCTACACTCGGCGTTGCTTTGTTACTTTTAGTCAAAACTGGGCTATTTTCGTTTGCTTTCTCCACTAGTTTCAAATGAAGCCTGCTACATTTGATTTAAGTAATTATAATTTTATATACATCTGGTTTATTTGATTTATCTGCTAGCGCTTCTTCGTTGCTTGGTCGGGACACATTCATCGATTTCTTTTCATTGTTAACAAATAAATCAAACAAAGAGAACTAAATGAAGCGAATTTTCTAAACCACCTGAACAAACACCACATCAATCCAACATAACACTCACCAAAAAACCTAACCCCCTACCCAAAAACCTAAACTCACCCTACCCACCCCCACCCCACCCCCAAAAACCTAAACCTTACAAGCTAAACTAAAAAAAAACTAACCCTAAAAGCAAAACTAAACCCTAAAGCTAATGGACATTTACTACACACGTGCATCAGAAGTCGCCTATTTTTTTTATTTTTTTTATTTTTTTTTCTGAACGGGGATGACGTGGGAAAGAGAAGCTCCGAACCATTTTTTTGTTTTTGACTTAAATTTTGAGTTATGAATTTCTTTTTTATTTTTTTCTTAATTTAAGTAGGAGTTCTCGAGTTCTATCCCTAACTATGAGTTCTCAATTGAACTTTCCCCTATATATATATATATATATATATATATATATATAAGCCTTGAAGAATAAAGTGAAGCAAAATACCCAAAAAAAAATTAAAGTGAAGAAAAAGATGCATAAATTGTTCTCACCTCTAGACTTGTATAGTACTACTATATCTCTCTTTTTCAAAAGCAACTCAACACCCTTTCTGTCATCAACAATTAACTGAATATTGAATCATCAACACACAAAAGGCCTAAGTTAACATGAATAAATAAAAGAAATCAAGAACCAAAAAAAACCCCAAATCACATAATACAGTCAAAGTACCTGTGAGGATATGTTGCCCATTCCAACCATCACACCAGTGTGACTGGGACGACCCACAATACTGGGGAACACAACCCTTGGTGCATCGTCTCCTGCAAATCCAGCGTGTAATAACAAAGCCCTTGGCGAGTTTAATATCATTCTAGTTATTATTATTTAGTTTATCATTTATATTGAAGTTTGTTTGTTACTCACAATTTTAATCAAGTTTGAATATTAAGATAGTCATTGACGTTTTATCTATCAATACACAGAGATTTGGCTTTCAGTTACTAAAATACACAAAACATATTCACCGATACAGTTTTTAGTTATTCTGAATTCTTTTTAACTTTTCAAGGTGCTTGAATTTGAATGTAACATACCTTAAAAACTGTAACACAATTTACCACTTAGAATAGCCAAATATGAAACATATATCAAATTCGACATAAATCGAACCATAAACAACAAACAGGATCCACCAAATGCATAAACACACAAATTTTGATTTCAACACCTAAATTCAATACACTTCCAGATTCTCAAAAATCTAACACAAATGAATGAATGATTACGGTCGTAAGCAATACCTAACCATAGCATATCATACTCTAAACCTAATCAACTGTTAATCACTACACAATTCATAAACTCAATCATAAAAAACAGGTATATATAATAAAGACTTCAATCCTACACGGTTCGATTTCCAGATCATCAAAAACTTTAACAGAAATGAGTAAATTGTTAGGCTGGTAGACAGCACTACCTAACCAGTAGCAAAACATACTCTAAACCTAATCAATCGTAAATCACTTCACAATTCACATACCCAATCATCAAAAACAGTTAATACATAGTAAACACCTAATCCTTCACACTAAGAGTTCCAGATTCTCTAAATCTAATAAAATCAGCACAAAATCATTGCATTAATCACACAAATGCAGTCATTGAGCCCTAACAATATCTACCAAAATGTAAAGCTATGATAGAATGTAGCTGAAATGTAAAGCTATGATAGACGGTAGCTGAAATAATATGATGAAAAAATATGAGTAAATAAATGGATATATAATGAATAATAATAACTGGTTAGAGTCCTCGCGCTTCGCGCGGGCTTTTCTTCCTACCATTTCCCTCCGTGCGTCATCTTCTTCCTGTTAGGTCAACCACCAAGTATCAAAATTGATTAGTAATCGCTAATGTATGTGCGGAGACGTGGCCAATAGCTTATCAACATCACTCAGTTTACGTATAAGTTGATCGATATATTATGAATCTATTTTACCCATCTCTCACTAACTTGTCTTAGTCTGTAGACCAAAGTAAAACATTTTAAAGTACAGATCAAATCATAAGTGAATCCAATTAATAAAATCACTCTATGTACTACTCTAAATGTTATGTCTGTGTTATTAAACCACAAATGCTGCTTTTGCCAGTTGCAAGATTTTCAAGTAAAGCAAATGTAGTTTTCATAAATAGAAGAGATTAATAGTTTTACAATTATAGTATATATGATATGTGAAAACTTACGACAGCGACAAAAGGAGAGCTAAATTTAGTATATTTACTGTGTTATGTCAAAATTTATGTTGAAGTGAAACCATCTATTCTCTTATTCCAACGTGCAGCACATATGTGACATGGTCAGCCAGGCCCGGCTCAAAGGCAAGTGTAACAAAGCACTTGCTTGGGGCCACCAATTCTAAAGGGCCTCAATTTTAATATAAATGTTATTAGTAGGTTATAAGTTTACGTGTATTCATTTAAAAAAAATAGGGCAGCTTGGGTCATTCCAGTTTAATAATAATTTTAAGTGGGAAGGAGGAAAGCTTGTAACATTCTAGTTTTGAAAATGTTAAAGTATTAGATATACGATACCAATGTCTACCATATTAGGAGGTATTAGTATATGCAAATTGTAAAGAGTTATTACATATTATGTGGGTTGGACAATACGTTGAAATGGGTAAATTGTTTCGCGCAAACACATAAAAATTGTAGGGTTAATAACGTTAAAGAAGGCCAATTTTTTCGAGTTTGCTTTAGGCCTCCACTAAGGTTGAGCCGGCCCTGTGGTCAGCGAGTTCAACAATGTTCACTTGAAATCAACGACATAAAGTTGGAAACGTTTAGAATGATTTGAAACCATCAAGAACAAAAGGATTCATCCAGGATAAGTGAACCTAAACCTGCTGAACTACCAAACTAAAGAAACATATTTTTGGCCGCTGTTATTTTACTTATCATCAATAGATGAAAAATATATATGCAAAGTTTTAATGCTAATAATAATGCGATCATGGCTAAATATGTCATACCAAGGATGTGGCATGAATACCATTCATAAGTGCATGCTTCAAGCCTTAGCAAGCCACTTGTTTTTAACAACCAAAGGTAAGAAATCAAATAAGATAAAAACAGCAGAAGCAAAAAAACATGGTTTAACACCCCCTTTTACTTTTATTGATTTTAGTAAATTTGATTATGACATTTCCAAATTAATAAAACTCTCCGTTGAAAAAAAAATGTTTACTTTGATACTGGACAATATAAAGACAAACTTTGTGTCTAAAAGTGGGAAACGGAGAAGGTGGGATTCGCCGCTGTCTGGGCAGGGTGTAGACATGTTTAAGAAGACAAAATTAAGGGCTAAAAAAACACTGAACTGTAATCATTTGGTTTTCTATCTGTAAAAGAAGGAAAAAAATATAGTGTCAAAGCTGGAAGCATATATGTATATATGGTTGCATGATTTCAAGGTTGTAACTTCTACTGGTCACTAAGAATACAAAGAAGATCAATATTATAGTATAGTGTACTTCCCTGGAATTGGATTTTCATGCTGCTCTTCCTTTAGTTTACTTTCTACCTTCATCTGTGTTCATTGTTTCTGCAAACATATTTGAAGTGTCAATGAGTGCATTATAGAAATCTACGGAGTATAAAAAAATTTATTGACAACAAGTTAAAAAAAACATGTCACAACAATAAGACCAATATATTGATGGTAACCTGATTGTTGCTGACCAGATGCATCAATTCAGAAAAGACAACATTTTTTGTTGTTTCAGCATAATTGCAATCGTCGGATTTAATAAGCATTTTAAGTGAGTTTAGAGATGTAGCACGCGAAAAGGCAACATATAATTGGCCATGAGTAAATGTTGGTTGTGGAAGGTAAATACCAATTTTTTTGAGAGACTGACCTTGGCTTTTATTTATTGTCATTGCGTAACAGACTTTCAATAGAAACTGGCGTCTTGTAAATACAAATGGCAAATCTTTGTTGTTGTGTACAAATTTTATTCTTGGTATATAGACACGATTACCTGCTGAGGTACCAGTTATCACGTATGCCTCAATTATTGTAGGCATTAATGTGATATTAATAAGCACGTACCATTGCATAGACCTAAAGTTTGATTTATATTTCTAAGTAACATGACAGGGGTATTAACTTTTAATAAAGCCTGTGAGGAGGGATGCCAGGGAAAGTTAGCTCGTTCAAGTACTCCTACGGGTATAAAGTTTCACAGTCACCGGCGTTTTGCATATGAGGTACCATGGTATCATGACTACTGTATGACTTGGTTTCCCCAGGAGTGATATTTAAAATGATATTATTTATCTCTTCGGCTGTATCATTCTTTGGGCACATAATTGCCCTGTTTGACAAATTGTCAGCACATGGATTAGCGAGTATTGAGTCGTCATATACAAAGCGAATAAGAGACTCAAGACTGTCTTCCACCAAGGCAATTAAGAACTGTGATGGTATGTGAACAATTTTCGTATCAAGTGGATCTTCTACATCAGGTTCTCCTATCAAGCCGTCACCAATAGAAAGTAACCATGAAGCAAACTCATTAGAGGCCTGTGTAGAGCTTGTGTTATCTGTCAAATCCTTTAAGCGCATGTTTTCAGACAATGTGTAAACTTTGAAAGATGGCCATAAGTAGGACTTTGGTAGTGTGGAATCAATGATCTCAGAACGTGAACCTCCGGGTTTTACTGGTAATTTTTGATGAAAGTTTCCACCAAGAAGTACAGATTTGCCGCCAAAAACGTGAGTATCATCTTCAAGAATATCCCGCAAACTTCTATCCAAACATTCAAAGCATCTCCGATCACTCATTGGCGCTTCATCCTATATTATAAGTGCAGTTTGCTTAAGAAGTTCAACAAGTTGAGTTCCTTTTTTTATATGGCAGGTAGACTTGTTTGTTAGATCTATAGGTATCTTAAATCTTGAGTGCGCAGTGCGACCCGATGGTAATAAAAGAGATGCAATCCCGGATGCCGCAACTGCTAAGACGATTTGTCCAATTGATCTAAATAAAGATATTATTGTAGTCCACAAGAAAGTCTTTCCAGTTCCTCCATGGCCGTAAAAAAATATTAACACCAGTGAGTTAGAGGAGTGTGAATCCTTGACAGCATTGTAGATGTGAATTTGGTCTGCATTCAGTAACGATTGCATTTGATAATGTTGCGTGGCTAATGTGCCTCTATTGTAGCTTGTCTCTTCTATTAGAAGTCGGTTATTTAAAGTTGCAAGGCTTGATGCGGAAGGTAATGGAAGTCCAAAATCTTGAAGAGATTTAGATGGAGTAGCAGAGTTTAAAAGTCGTTCAATTTTCAGAAGCAAATGTTGTTGCAGGTCATAATCGTTCACATAGAATCCAGGATTGAGGGACGCGGAATTAAGAGATAAGAGCATATCATCAGCCATTTTTTTCCATTGAGATTCCCATAAAAGCAAAGGCTGACTTACCTCACAAAAGAGAAGAATGTGACAGAATAGAGAGCGTAATTCAGCAGATGTAGCTCAGGTAGAAGCCTCGGAAAATGTTGTTTGCCATTCTTTATCATCGCCTGTCAAACCCAATGTATCACACGTTGAGCGAAAAGTTGTATGCGTATAGCTTGAAACCGTAGGTATGTCAGCGAACGATTTACAGCCTTTTTGATGTGAAAGCAACATACGTAAATAAAAGAGTTCACCACAGGTTGGATGAACATATGCAAGCCGGCCAATTGCGCATGTCCCTATTTGAAGGGTAGAGAGGGGTTGTATTTATAGGTGTGGTGGGTTGGTAGGGTATTAAATGGAGTAAATGGGGTGGTTAGGAAGAGATTAGGTGAGGGTTAAGTTTGATTAATGTGGGATGGTAGTATTTGTTCTATGCTGCTGACTGTTGTTGTTGTCGTGACTTTTATCCAAAAAAAACGACAACTTGTTATGATATATGTGTGTTGTTTCTTGGATAAAAAGTCAAAGGCACCAATTCACAATTCACGTTTCCATTCATTCTTTTTTTATTATTAAAAAATGTGTATGTTTTATTTAAAAATAAATAAATAAATATATATTAACATCTTAACTAAATGTGTTTCTAAATTGATTAGGATAAATTATATTGACGGCTCGTCAAGACTTGGTAGGAGTAACATAAAAGAAAGCGAATAAAGGCGAACTTGGAATTTGTTAAGTATAAAATTTAAAATACAAGAAAAGTAAAAATCACGCGATGTTAAAGTCTCCCCTACTTTAGAAAATTTCGTCCCGAAATTTCCTTGAGGGTCAACCTTTTGAAGAATAGGTAAGTAGTCTGATATGGGTCAATGAGAACAAAACTTGTTAGTTTATTATGTTTAAATCAAATACGGTATCTAGTTACTTGTGCGATAATTATGCTCATACAAAAAGTACTTTTAAAATTTTAACCTAAGGTCGTACGTAGAAATTTGAAAGTTTGACCAACTAAAGTGTTTTGTAAATAATGAAGGGAGGGAGTACGTATATGTAGGTTTGTATATGGAGTTAATGTAACAAATTTTTGAAAAGGTAAGTATACAGCATTACATGCATGAAATAGTAAAGATCTTGAGAAAATGAGTATTTATATTGTATAACATATATGAAGTAGCAATAGTTTGGAAAGATAAGTAAGTGTGCGGTATGAAATAGTAAAAATTCTGTGAAGGCAGGTAAGTATACTTTGTATATGAAATAGTAAAAATTTTAGGAAAATAAGTATTTATACGATATGAAATAGTGAAAATTGAAGATAGGTAAGTACATTGTATAACATATAGAAAATTTGGGAAAATAAGTAATTATACGGTATATCATATATGAAATAGTGGAAATTTTGGCTTGTAAAAGAGGTGTCCTTGGGTAATTGGGTGGAATATTAAAAATGTCAGTATAATGAGTGACTAGATGCCGGAATGAGCAGTATTCAGTAATAGATATTTGGTTTGCACAAGGTCGAAAATTTTACCAGAATTTTTTTTTGAAGGCGACTAAAATAATCGAGAAGTTGGGCTATTTGAAAACAACTTTTTGGTGATATAAATAGTATTTATTTAGCTTTGAAGTCTAGTATCTAAGTAGTCAAGAAAATACATGAAAGTGAGGGACAAATCTTGTTTTAAATGCATCAATGCCATAAGGGATTAAGGACAGAGTTTACGGGACTTAGAACGAGATTGTTGATTAAGCAAGGAAGGGCAAGAGAAAAGAAACGAAGTTGATGGAGATTACAAGTATAGATTATTCATAGCAAGGATGATGTTGCATAGTAAAGAGTGTGGTTCAAAACAAGGTTATGATATGCATAAAAGACAAATGTTGCAAGCGTAATTAGACTAGTAAACTATAACATGGATGTTATCGCAAGAGATAAATAACGTAAGTGTTGGTCATTTTTTTTAACTCGACACCCAGAACTTCTCATGGCACGAATAACTCTACTTTTGGTAGTATGACAGGGCATTTATGTATAGGATGTACCGGCGGCGTATCCACCAAGTCGTTATCATACCTCATCCGTGTATTTATTCAAGTCACGATAGGTTACACACACTGGGACTTGTTATGTTTTCCATGCGCCCAATTTGTGTAATTACGTGTGCACCCATAACTAGTCCAATTGTCGTATGGTTACCATAATTTGTCTTAGTTATGTGTGGGTTGCTAGTGAACACAAAATTCTTATATACAAATGAGAAGACATTAAACTAGGATATTAAACAGTTTCGATGTTGTAAACATAGCAAGGAACGTGACATGTAAGCACATATGTGAGAAGGCATTAAGTAAGTTCTTTTTTTTATGTTGTTAGCCGTATGTGTTTTTGGCGTAGATACGTGGCTTCATGACATAATGGTGTAGACTTGTGCATATGTGGTTACGTTCAGTTGTATAAAAAATCAAACAAAAAATGGGCAATTGGATTCCAAATGAAAACGTGTAAAATGTTTTTACTGTGGTCAACATAGAACTCGGGTTTATTACAAATTGAGTTTTAATGAGTACGCGAGAAATTTTAGCTTTTCAAGATTAAGGGTCAAGCTTGATGGTAGAGGAATTTAGTATGTTGGATGTTAAAGAAAAACAATTTTAATTAAAAGGGGGGGGGGGAATTTTAGTATAAAAGTCTTACCGAAGATGGACGTTTGATTTATGAAAAATCCATTTTATTAAGCGAGGAAAATAGTTTATTGAGAATTTTAGTTTGGCGTTGGTGAATATTCTGACTCGTGATACGATTTTAAGAGAAAAGGTGTTGGTATTATAAAGAAGTAGGTTGTCTGATTTGGCGTGTCTTTGCTCATAATTCCTATTTGCTAAGAAAAAAATTCTTTTGTTATGGACGACATTGGGCGTCCTGAAAGCAAAATTTATTTTAAACACTTTTACCATTTAAAATCTCATTTGTCATACAGACTCGACGCACACATTTGTTAGTGATTTGAAAGTGAGGATTTTATAGAAGAATATGCCTCCTCTTAGAAATAGTAGGAAGAATTTTGTTCAAAAATTTTAAAAAAAAGTTGCACGCGAGGAGAAAAGGGTTTTATGATGTTTGAATTTTGCCGATAATTATGATTGTAATCTAAGATGACGATGGTATTTCATAATTCATAAAAGAAAATTTCACATCCGAACAATTTCTTGAAAACATTACATAAAAAAATTCTCATTTTTTTTTAAAAAAAGAAACATTAATCTTCTTTAGTGTGGTGAGTGGGTCTTCTAGCATCAAGGATCACCATGGCAAGTCTTGGGAATTGGATGGTTTCATGGTTTGGGTCGTCGCATTCGGTACATAACCATCCATTGTCTTTAGTGAATGAGGTGGTAATAGTAGGTTGTTCAGGTCGTGGTTTAGTGGTGTGGTGACATGTTTTGGCAAAATGACCATATGTACCACAGTTGGCGCATACGCGACATGGTGAGTGAGATGGTGGTATTTACAACTGTTGCATAGCGGATAGGTTCCATGGTACTGCCTTTTGTTGGAATTCAGAGTTTTAGGAGTTGTTGAAGTGTGGTTTCATTTGAGGTTTTTGCGTTTTCGGTTATCCTTTTTCGTTTGATTGGTAGGGGTATGGGTAGAAGGTTTAGTATCTACATGGTTTGTGCTGTCCTGGATGGTATCACCGGGGTTTGGGATTGGGTTTGCTGGTGTTTCTAGGTTAGGGAGAATCTTGACTAGTTCTTGGGCAATAAGACTCGCCAGTTGGTTGAGGTCGATGCTGTTGAGACGGGAAGACATCTACGAGAATCATACATAAGAAAGTTTTCATAAGCGTTTTTTTTTAAACAAGGTGGCCTTTGAATTTAGGAAATAAGTTACTAGAATTTTGGTTAACAATGAAAAGCTTGCGGGTAAAATTAGATCGATGAAATTGATGCAATTTAGATAAACAAAATACATAACTCAAGTTGTTCCCATAGATTTAGTATGCAAGTTCAAGTTACACGTATAGGACGCAAGTTTCACATTGTTCAAATAGCGTAACACATATGTATAAGCAAGTATAGTGCACTTAGTTAACATAAGGAGTTTTGATTTATGTTGGTTGCGATTATTTATTATTGTTTGGAGATCGCGAGAGTAGATTGTAAATGCGAGTCTTGAGATTGTATGCGAGTGAAATAAATCGATTATATAATGAAAATATAGCATGAAAACAACATTGAAAGTAGTATTAACATAAAAAGAGAGGCTTGTTTAAAAAAACAATTGGAGTGTTCCGGAACGGAACTAAGACTAACCAAAGTGATTCGAATTTACCTTTGAGTTTGGAAACATGCTTTGGCCTAATAGGTGGAAATACTCTCGCCGAAATTTTCGGTTAACAGTATTCACCCTTCCAGTTACTACATGTTCCTTGTCATTAGTAAATTTGAGACTTTGGCGAGATTGAAAAAAAAATCAAGGATTGAAACTAATCGTTGAGTTGCGGATTTCACTTCTATCTTAGCGAGGTCGTTTCCTTTGAGTGTGGTTTGTACACTTTGTCAAACGTGGTAAGAAAATTAATTCTAACCTTCAATTGGCAAGTGTCCACTAGAACGAGAATTGTGAAATTTCCACCAAGGTGAGGATATCACTCCTTTCTTGGTGTAGTTTCAAGAACACAAAGAATTTACGCGGATTGAAAGTTATCACCAAAGTGAGGGTTTCACGCCTATTTCGGTGATTTCCTTTCGTTTGTGGTATACGAGTGTCTTCGAGTGTAGAGTAATCCACTAATAGGAAGGTAATTTTAAAGACCAAAAGAATGGAGTAGAAACAAGATAGGGAGAACAAGTATATTAAGCATGAATAAGGAATGGTCAAAAAGGTTCCTAACTATAGTCTAGGTCAAACATGGCAATTTTTCCTAATTCCCTATAGTCATGGCTCTGATACCAATTTGTCACACCTCAACCGATGGCGGAATACATCGAGGCGAGACTTGGGATAGATTGTTCAAAGACTTCATGACACTAGAATTCGTGACAATATAATTTAAAGATAAAATTCCATTGATAGCATAATCATTGTCTAAAAAGATAACAGAATACAAATTGTTTCATGAAAAGAGAAATACAACATCCAAATATAGAACTTAAACTAGCGTGAGTTTCTAGTCCAATCCGAAGTAGATTTCTTGAATATCCTGCATCAAACATTTCCTGCAACATGTATAAAATATCCGTCAACACATAAAGCATTGGTGAGCATACTAGTTTTAGCTTACATATATAGTATTAGAATGATTTACGTACTCGAATCTCATACTATAGCATTGCACATACATACCATACAAAGAACATAATTCAAACTCGCCAGTCCACTAGTTTTTGCTTACATACATAGTAATGAATTATGTTTAAGTATCATCGTAAGAATGGCAACTAGCATATAAGTATATTTAATAGATTGAGCATGATAGTTTAAGAGTATGAAATCGTTTAAGTTTTGATAGTGATACATGTTGAGCCCCAAAGAATAAAGAATAAAAGGGGGACAAGTATGAACTCACCTCTGGGTGTGTCTTGATATAGTTCCAAAGATAAGTCTTGGAAGATTAAGCTTTAGCTCCGATTAACTAGAATTAAGAATTAGAGTCTTAGGTTCGAGTTTTAGATTATAGGTTCAAGAGATTCATGCAAGCCTTTTAGGCAAACCAAAACACAAATCGCCTTTAAGGCAATCCGGATGGTCATGAAAATAAGTTAGACCAAGCACAAAATCATCGTAGATGATTCGGATGGTATAAGGTTAGGAATGTGAATCCAATTGATAAGTTCATGTCATAACCACTTCGCTTATGAGGTAAACTTGGGTTTTGGACACGGGATTTCCCCTTTCTAGTGTGGATAATCCGTAGCACAAGAAGGTTCAAGAGAGTTGGTAAGGTAGGGTGTAACCACAAACCTCCCAAGGATTATTAATAAGATAGTAAGATAGAAACTTGAAAGTATATGCTTATATTATTACTTAGTATAACTAAGAAGTTTAAGTAAAGTTTGGGGACTGATTTGGATGAGTCTTGACTCTCTTTTGTCACCCAATACCATATCACAAATCTCTCTAACATTATATTGTTAGTAGACATGGTTGGTTCCTTCACAACAAACATTCATAGGACATGAAAACAATTCAGAAAACAAACACCTTTGGGACCTCTTTTAGGTGCTCTACCCTTATCACACTTCTGTGGATAAATATGGGGAAGATCCTAAAGGGTTCTCCAAGGAGTTTGGATAGAAAAGAAAAGTGCAAGTTTGAGCTTAGAACTTACTTATTATGTTTTCAGAAAGTTTGCTCAATAAACTTGAAGATTAGAGAGAGTTTTTGGGAGATTATGGATGAACAAGAGTTTAAAGGGCGGAGAGGGGTTGTATTTATAGGTGTGGTGGGTTGGTTGGGTATTAAATGGAGTAAATGGGGTGGTTAGGAAAAGATTAGGTGGGGGTTAAGTTTGATTAATGTGGGATGGTAGTATTTGTTCTAGGTTGTTGACTGTTGTTGTTGTCGTGACTTTTATCAAAAATAAAAACGACAACTTGTTATGATATATGTGTGTTGTTTCTTGGATAAAAAGTCAAAGGCACCAATTCACAATTCACGTTTCCATTCATTCTCTCCTTTTTTTATTGAAAGTTTTATTATTAAAAATGTGTATTTTTTTTAAATAAATAAATTAATATATATTAAGATATTAACTAAATGTGTTTCTAAATTGATTAGGATAAATTATATTGACAACTCGTCAAGAATTGGTAGGAGTAACATAAAAGGAAGCGAATAAAGGCGAACTTGGAATTTGTTAAGTATAGAATTTAAAATACAAGAAAAGTAAAAATCACGCAATGTTACAAAAGCGTCTGCTTAAGCTGATTGGATCCTCTTCCAATTGAACTGTTCTAGCAGTTATCTACAGAATTTGAAAATTGCACTAAGCTATCTTGTCATAATATATAACAAGCAGTTGGTAACAAGCAGTTTGTACTTGAATGCATGGTTTTCTGTTGGAATGCATGGCTAATTAATCATTTCAGCAAATTTATTTGTTGAACAATTGAACAATAAATGTTTCAAGCATATAACCAGAACTTGAGGTCATGAAGTTCTCTCTCATATAGATCTGTATGATATATAAACAATGGCGGCTTGATATTCTTTTATCCTATGTCCATAAGATGGTCATCTAGGAAGGAAGGGTTATTGCAGTGAGAAGTAGAAAGCTTTATGGTTATTTCTGTTTTAGCTCTTAAACTTTTAGAAACCAAAAACACAGGAGTACACTTTATTTTCATTTCTATTGAAACGGCCATGATAACAGTTGACCAGAAAGCTAATAGAACTCAAGACATTAAAACTTGTACTTTGGTCTTTGGCAACGTATAACGAACAGAAATCAGCACAAAGTATGTGATGTTTTTAAAACTTGGAACCTACTTATTTAACTAGCCCTTTAACCTTTTAATTTTAATTTGCTTTCCAAATTAGGCATTTGAAGTTATGTATATATTATTCCCATAGTTCATTCCAAACTCACAAGAACAGCCGAACCACCCAACCGTCGAATTCTCATAAAAACAACAGCCCAAAGAAAAGCAATTGGCAACGAGTAGACTAATAACATAATAGAATTATAAACAGATACCTACCTGCATTATAAAAGTTTTTCAACTACCAGTAGCTCCATAAGCAAAGACAGTAACATTAAATCCATTGACAACAGCAGGAATCAAAGGCATGACCTCTCTTTCAAAGATCTCCCTCACATTCTTCTCTTCTTGCCCATAAAACGAATCCAGTTTATAATTCTCATTACGGCTGCAAAAATAAAAAACAAAAAAAAACAAAGGTTTCTTTCTTTATACATCCAACAAAATTACCCTGAAATTATTATTATTATTATTATTATTATTATTATTATTATAAAGAAAAGATACCAAGAGTAGGGATCTTTGAGATGAACAGTAACTTCGGAACCAGGTGAATCGAGGGACAAGATACAAGGGACGGAGTGAAGAGACCCATCTTGAGGCAAGAAGGGACGAACGCGGGTTATAACCTGAACCATAGAGGTCGAATAATTGGGCGAAGGTTTAGTTGGAGTGCATAGAGTTGAATTAAGTTGTGGAGTTGCCATCGGATTGATTGGAAAGCGACGGTCAGGGAGGAAGTCAGGGTGGGATATTAACGGGGGGAGAGTGTGTAGATGGGAGTGAGGCGGTGTGTTGAAAGAGAAATGAAGAAGGCGGTACAGGTGAAAATATTATGGTCTCTAAATGGAGGTGGAGCAGATTAGAACATAGAGAATCAAACACATGGGAAGATATCAACCATTCAGATTTACGGGGAAGTGCGCAGAGAAGGATTTGAGATTTTAGATGACACAAAACCATGAAACGCTGATTTTAAAACTGTCATGTTTTTTTATTTTATGACGGAAAATTATTGACACGCATAAAAAACGTCAAGAAATTATCATTTTTTTTATCAAAGATGACATTTTTTATGACATGCACTTTTGCATGTCATTAAATAGGGTATGTCATAAAAAAGTGTCAAGAAAGGGTATTTTTGTAGTAGTGTTGGAGACCGGGAGAAGACTTTGGACATCTTGGTGATTCCTGATCCGGTCGTATCTTCAGATCCCGGTTTTCATCTCGAGTATATATTTCAAGTGAGCTTTCAGCTTTGTTAGTAGGATTCTTAGTCTAGGCAAACATCTTTCTTCATTGTTGATTTTTTTGTTGGTGAAGAGTTACCGTTTGTTTCCCACATCAATTAACAAGTTTCACGTCTCAAGAAACAAAGGTGTTACGCAAAGCCTCTGAGGACAACCTCTTGATAACTTTCACGAAGTGATTCTTTAGGCAATATGTTCGACTCGGACACTTGTTCTATGGTCAATCTTTTAAGCTAACTTGACATGTATTCAAATTACATCGCAACATAAAGCAATGCTCATTAACCCTAATGTGGTTCAATTGCTTAAAGGTAACTTTTACTTGCTTGTTCAAAGATTATATTAAAATCAACACCTTTCATTGAGAAAACACTTAAGCAAATCCTATCATATAACTCTGATAGCTAATTCCAAACCATTGATACATGGAAAGAAGTTTGATAATACATGTATTTTGTTATACTAAAAATATACAAATGGTGGATCACAAATTTAAATTAATACAATGGTGTGTTAAAATAGTAGGCGATGTTGATTAGAGGTTTAGGTATGACGAAGTTAATGGTTTAAACACATTCCTTCCCTTTGTCTCAACTAAGTCCAAATGCTTTTGAAGAAGATGCATATAAACTATCCAATCTCCATTCTTCCTCATACTCGGCATTGGCATTACGTATCCGGTTTGCCCACCCCATGGAAAATGATATGACCCGAACAACGGCTTACCCCATCCAAAGTCAATACTATCGATCGGAAAGCGTTGCCCCGAAGACACCACTACGGCTTCACCATCATTTTCATCCATTTTAGCATATATTTTTGCAACTGCTGGCTTTGGTCGATGTAACTCAACCCAATCAATGAGTCCCCGAAAGTGTTCCTCAGTCATTCCAGGACACGTAAACTCATAAACCATCTCAGCTACTCGGCTGAGTGGCATCTCCTTAAGCTCACTCGAGTTTGCCTCACCGTATGGTATAGAAAGTACATTTCCAAAGTAGTTTTGCATTGAAAATGTCATGGCACTTGACAAAGTGAGTTTATTAATGTTGACTTTATCTATCCTATTTCTTCCATCAACTACAACGCCCATTTTGCATGTGTTGGACCCATCTTCACACTCTGCAATTAACTTCCAAAGAAATGCACTAAAGGATACAAGTTTGCTTTTTTGAGGGATTCCATTTAAACTTGATTTAGATTGGAGGTGAGTAATATCTTTGGCTTCTATGTAGTATACTCGGCTTATGAGGGGATTCGTCGGTAGATTAGACTGGTGTTGAGGGAGAGTGGATATAGGTACGAATAGCTTGTTGTAATAGGTGTTCATGATCGGTGGGTGCCTAGGGTTAAGCATGGAACGCCTGAATGATGGAAGACTGGAAATTTGTTTTGATTGAGCAATTTCAGCCCATGCAGTCAAGAACATGTTTATTGAATATGCATCAGCTATCCGATGATCAAATTTGCATCCGATTACCAAACCTCCACTCCTTAGCTCAGTGACCTATTTTGAAACAGGTTAAGATAAACAGTTTGAGATAAAATCGGAAAGTATTTATAAATGGTAGGAAATTGATACTGTTTTCACTTCCATTTCTTCCTTATAAAAAATATTACATATGTTTAACACTATTCATAAATATTTGTAGGATTCTCAATTTATAATACATTAATGAGTTTGTTCTTAAAAATTAAAAGCTAAAATCACTTTCGTATTTAAAAACATGTAAGTGCCTATAGTTTAACACTTAATTCAAACCAAACAAAACAAACAAAAGAGTTGTAGCATTAATTAACTAAATACTTAAATGATATCTTAAGTCTTTCTCAGGATTTATGAAGTATAATGCATTCAAAATATATAGTTTATACGCAAAAGGTTATTAGTATTTTACCAACTAGTTAAAGAAAACTTAAGTTTGGTCTTTTGGATTATTAATAGATGGAAAATGTTTTTCAGGTGGAATATTGAAACTATACAAGAGCTTTTAAAAGTTAAAGATTTTTAGTTGTAAGGGGTCTTTAGTTATGTTTGATGCGTATTCTCCTCCACTTTATGTTGAACGGACATGTGATTGCTTATCCGAACGTAGGTGTGTCGTTCTGTTATAATGTCAAAGTGCTTTGATATATTATTTACTTTCCTCAACTTCCTTTATTTGTCTTGTGTACTAGTAGTTTCTTGCTATATAGTTTGTTGTTGTGCCGTCTTCTTTTGTTTTGGAGCTGGGGGTCTCTTTGGAAGCAGCCTCTCTATCCCTATGGATAGAGGTAAGGTTTGCCTACATCCCACCCTCCCCAGACCCTAACAGTAGCTTGCTATCTGTGGGATTCACTGGGTACGGTTGTTGTTGTTGTTGTATACATCACAATAATCACATACAATATATATGCATGATTTGGACCTCAACATTTTGGTAGTGAAATACACCATTTACTACCGGCATGTGCGCCCGAGACCTCATGCATCTTGTTGATGGCCATGTGTATCACCTAATGCTGTCTATTCAAAACAATATTCAATGAAAACTAATTAACTAATTTCCATATACCTGAACTGTAAAAACACCTTGTTTTTTAAGTGGAACAAGCTTTCTCTCTACAGACTCATCAGGGTGGTAAAGATCAATGTCCTTAAGATCCACATCGGCATGTGCATGGATAAAATCCACACCGCGGTTGTTACAAAGCAACTCGGGTTCAGCAAGGTTGTTTTGGACAATTTCACCAGCGAGTGGGTAAAACGGCCCCAACGCTTCTGCTAGTGATTTTTTGAGTATGTTCAAGCTCTCATCTAATGGAAGAGAGTTCTTGTAGCATATGAACACTCCAATGTCCAATGGCGGAAGGAGTAAGTCTAGGTTCGACATTGGTAGCCAGTGGTCCTGGACCGGCAGTGCAGCCGCAATGATTTCGCTCTTCTTCACACTAACTGAGAAAGTTGTTCCACATGAACCCATTGTGTATGTGCTTAGTTTGTTCACAAGTGAAAAGGTTTGTTCAGGGAAGGGAAGATTTTAAAATTTTGGGTAGGGAATATAAATAGAAAATTGATGATTTATATAGGGAAATAAAATGGGTGTTGTTTAGGTAAAAGTTATAATAAAAATAAGGTAGGGTAAGGTTAGTTGGTGCCGCTTCAAAAATTGTTAGCGTTTCCTACCCATTCAACTAGCAAATGTTGAATTGGGCATTAATTTTTTATTTTTTAAGGGTTAATTAAGTTATTAAGATGTAAAATGATCGAACTTTTATGACCATTTATATGTGGGTTGAGTAGTAAATAATGATACTCAAATCTTTGTTTTAATTATACTCATTCAATTTTAATCACTTTTGAAGAATTCTAAAACAACCTTAATTCGTAAAAAAAAAAAAGTTGAGACTTTAGTGATCTTAACGATTATCAAAATGGACACCTTTTGAGCAAACTTTCTTTAACTTTTGTAACTCGATCTACCCACCAAATTTACATAGCCAACCTATCGAAAAGATGCTTTGTCGGAGAACTACGGATTGGAAGGCTAAAATCAACAATATACACATATGAGATTACTAATAATAATTATTAATGGTATTAAACTTGTTAATTTTGAACTCAAACGAAATTCTATCATATAACTGTTATATCGATCGATCTAATCGCAAACCTTGGATTCCATTACAGAAATATAACTGATTATACACGTATTTTTTTCCAATAAAAACATAGATCGAGTGGTGAACAAATATAAATATATTACAATGGTGTGTTAATACAGTAGGGGATGACCATTAGAGGTTTAGGTATGATGAAGTTAGTGGTTTAAACACATTCCTTCCCTTGGTCTCGACCAAGTCCAAATGTTTTTCAAGAAGATGCATATAAACAATCCAATCCCCATTCTTCCTCGTACTCGGCATAGGCATTACGTATCCGGTTTGTCCACCCCACGGAAAATGATATGACCCAAACTGCGGCTTACCCCATCCAAAGTCGATACTATCGACCGGAAAGCGTTGCCCAGAAGATACCACTATGGCTTCACCATCATTTTCGTCCATTTTAACATATATCTTTGCAACAGCTGGCTCTGGTCGATGTAACTCAACCCAATCAACGAGTCCCCGAAAATGTTCCTCAGTCATTGCTGGACACGTAAACTCATGGACCATCTCAGCTACTCGGCTGAGTGGCATCTCCTTAAGATCACTCGAGTTTGCCTCACCATAAGGTATAGAAAGTACATTTCCAAAGTAGTTTTGCATTGAACAAGGCATAGTATTTGACAACGAGAGTTTGTCAAAGTTGAGCTTATCTAGTTTTTCCCTCCCATTAACCACAACGCCCATTTTGCATGTGTTGAGCCCATCTTCACACTCAGCCATTATCTTCCAAAGAAATGCGGTAAATGACACAAGCTTGCTTCTTTTAGGGTTTCCATTAAAGCTTGATTTGGATTGAAGAAGATTTATATCTTTGGCTTCCATGTAGTATATTCGGCTTATGAGGGGATTGGTTGGCGCAAACGACCGCGGTGGAGGGAGAGATGATAAAGGTAGGAATAGCTTGTTGTAACAAGTGTTCATGAGTGGTGGGCGTCTAGGATTAAGCATGGAACGCCTGAATGATGGAAGACTGGAAATAGGTTTTGATTGAGCAATTTCCGCCCATGCAGTCAAGAATATGTTTATCGAGTATGCATCAGCTAATCGATGATCAAATGTGCATCCAATTACCAAACCTCCACATCTTAGCTCAGTGACCTATTGAGGATAAACATGTGAGATATATATATAATCCGAATGTGTTAACATTTGGTAGGAAATCAAACGATAGTTAATATCAAGTATTCGTGTGACTTTCTCCTTAAAATAAGTTTAGTATGAAACGCGTATTTACACACATAAAGCTTGTATTTGTATGTGAGAAATAACATCAAAAGTCAAGACACAGTTGCCACATATATAAATCACTTGGAAACGATACTTTATTGTCTTTCATAAGCTATTTAAATTTTGGATATATGAGCTGGAATAAGAATCACTATAAATATTTGAAGAGCATTATACCTTTCTCATTTATAATTATCCTTATTAAACCGTATTCTTTCTTTCTAACTATTTCATGACCTCGTAAATTCGATACTTATAAAGTGGTTTCTTGTTTCAACATATATACATGTATATATATGTATACACTAGGGGTCACCCGTAACATACGTTGAGGAACACAAACAATGCTAATCACGTAACATGTCAATTTTTTTAATTAAAAAACCTAAAGTAATATTATACTCATATTAAAGATAATAGAATAATCGTTTTTAAGGTGTACTTTAATTCTTTTAAGAAAAAATAAGAACGTATGAAAAAAATTATGTGAAACTATTTTATTATATGTATTTTAATGTAGTATCTTATAATACAGTATAGCTAGGTATATACACATACATGTGAGATGACAATTTCATAATCAACTTAAATTTACCAACTTTGTGAGTAGAAAAAAATGAACATTTGTTTTGTTGACTAATTTTTATTTATTTATTAAAACCTAGTTCCATAAAAGAACTTTAGATATTTAAACCTCTTTTACTTGATTATATTTTAAATACAAATCACGCTAGATATCCCTTCAATATAATAGAAGTCTTGCTGTATTTATACAAAGAGACAATATTTTTTTAAAAAGGTGCATATATATGTGGCTCATGAGGTGTGTAAATTAAGAGTTTTGATTATTCATTACATGGTTCGTTTGCCTTATTTCACATATTTACAAAGTGCGTGCAACAAAACATGTGTTCTTAAAAGGTGAGAATACTCTGGGACATAAAAAACCACATGCACGTAAACGTGTTGATTCCTCATGACATTACCCAATACCCATGCATATATGTACGTGTGTGTCTGGTTCTTTTGGAACCAATATTATGTTTAGAAGAATATAGCATATACGCTTCAATAAATTCTCCAATTTTTTTTTTTTTTTTTTGAATGGTAAATTCTCCAGTATTTCGTTCCCAACATATCGTGGTTCTAAAATAAGTGCTAGTATGTGTATATATAAAAGATATACGTTATAAATGCATGCATGGCATCCTCCGTCCATGACACCCGTGTTATTTAATTTTTCAAAATTCACTATTCTTCAACGAGATTTATATGTAACTAAAAGGAACAAAATATACCTTTAAGTAATGAAAGGATAGACTCAAGGTATAAGTTGGCATCAATCACAAAAACATGGGATGTTTGATAATAATATATATATGTCCCGAGAATGTTCATCACTACAAAAACATGAGGTCCTCTTAATTTTTTTTTTTACTTCATCGATAATTAAAGAAAATAAATCTGAAATAGTTTATTGAAATAATGAAATATATAATTACATTGTATATGGAATCTATAATTAGTAAAGTTTATATTTATTTATTACTAATACTTAATCTGAAATAACTTGACACTTGTGTAAGTTTAAAAACGTGTCACTGAATATAGTCTATTAATGGTTGTCATTAACATTAATGAAAGAAAGGAAAGAAAGAGACTAAAGAGTTCTAGCATTAATTACCTAAATTATATCGGAGTCGTTTTCACAGACTTAAGAAATATAAAAGGGGTTGTGGATTCATACACCCCTACTTTAGGATCCATACACCCTGACCCACATTACACACCAATAGAAAGCTGCCACATACCAAGAATGTGATGTCATACACCCTAAATATGATGTCACGGGGTGTATGAATCCTAGAACCCTATATAAAATGCTCAAATTAGTGTATACGCTTCATAATTTTTTAGTACTTTATAAACGAATTTTTTAGTACATTATAAAGAAAACTAAAAGTTTGGTCATTTGAATTTTTGATAAATGAAATACACTAGGATTCATGAATTATTGATTCAGGTGGCCAGCATCTTGAATTATAAACAGATGGAAGACATTATTAATATTTGATGAAACCTTCTGCCGTTTGTAAAAGTAATAATAATAATAATAATCTTGGGACGTTATGTTATGTGATCGATTTGAATTTCTTTCTTTTTTCTAGATTTCATAAACAAGAACTTTTATTTATATACCTGAATTGTAAGAACACCTTGTTTTTTAAGTGGAACAAGCTTTCTCTCTACAGATTCATCAGGGTGGTAGAGATCAATGTTCTTAAGCTCTATATCAGCATGTGCAACGATAAAATCCACACCGCGGTTATTACATAGCAACTCGGGTTCACCTAGGTTGTTTTGGACAATTTCACCCGCGAGCGGGTAAAACTGCGCCAACGCTTGTGCCAATGATTTCTTCACTACGGTCAAGCTCTCATCGAGTGGAAGAGAGTTCTTGTAGCAGAAGAAAACTCCTACATCGAGTGGCGGAAGGAGTAGGTCAAGGTTAGACATCGGTAGCCAGTGGTCTTGGACCGGCAACGCGGCCGCAATGATGTCTCTCTTCTTCACACTAACTGAGAAAGTTGTTCCACACGAACCCATTGTTTACGAGGTTAGTGCGCCAATGCTACAAATGAGAAGATATTAGTACGTACACCAAGTGGGTTTGGTTTTTGGAAACAAAGGAGTGTACTCTAGAAAAGTTGTTTTATTGAAGTGGAAATTATGAGTGGGGAAGGTAGATAGAAAAGGGGTGGTTTATATAGGAAAATGGGTGAGTTGTTTTGTTAGAGAATTACTATAAAATTAGAGGGGAAGAAGTTGGTTGAAGGCTTGAAGCTGCCTTTTTTAACATTTCCACAATTTTCTTCATTTCACCTACCACCTTTAGCCTATTTTTTCAACTAAATAAAAAATAAATAGATTGATAATGGTAAATGGATGAATTAACATAATAATGTTTTCAAAGGGTTACTTGTTATAAACTAAAAAAAAATCTTACTAGAGTGAAAATAGATCACATTAGTTTTCCGGTCCAATTATTTGTGAGTTAAAATACTAAAAAATAAGTTTTAATATTGTTTGTTAAAGTTTACTTGTTTTTCTTAACTATAAGAACTATAAGAACATGTGTTGTTAGGACCGACGAACGCGTCACCCGACAATCACGGGGTTTATACTCAAGGTGCGGAATCCCTTGAATATGCTTTAATAACAGCAACAACGATGAAACTAAGATAAACGAGTAATCACGACACACAAACGGGTCAAAAGATTATAGATTAATCACTAAAGCAGAGCTCGAGTGTTTACAATGATCAAATCAGACGTCTCAGACCAGGGGAGGGTGTTTGGAGAGTGTGTGTGGCAAAAACTGAGCTCTAGGGTTGAGAATAGGCCTATTTATACCTCCCGGATACGAACAGCACCCTGAAGGCGATTGGGAAGCCTATAAGACATGCTGCTATAGGCGATTGGGCCTAATCGCCTATAGGCAGCCCCCAATCGCATGCTATAGTGATGTGGTATAGGGTCTAATCGCCTATGCCACTCCTGTAATCGCCTATAGCTTCTCGAACACCCCAAAATGCGTATAAACGTCTCTAAACACCCCGAAATACGTCCAAACATCCTATATACTAGCCTAGGGACATCATGTACTAACATGTGTAACGGGTGTTTTTTTTTTTTAAACAGTCAACAAAGTTTGAAGAGACACGAAGGAGAGACTGCAACATGCATACGTGGCTAAGGGAGAGGAAGGTTGTGGGCCATAGCCAAGGGTTGTCCATAGGGGTGAGGGTTGCAGACTTCCATGGGAGGGGAGGTTTTTGGGTGGTTCGTCGGGCAGGTTGCAGACGAAATGACGGAGAGCCGTTGTGAACTCATGTGTTGATGTTCCAAAGTTAATGGTTTAAACACATTCCTTCCCTTCGTCTCAACTAAGTCCAAATGCTTTTGAAGAAGATGCATATAAACTATCCAATCTCCATTCTTCCTCATACTCGGCATTGGCATTACGTATCCGGTTTGCCCACCCCATGGAAAATGATATGACCCAAACAACGGCTTACCCCATCCAAAGTCAATACTATCGATTGGAAAGCGCTGCCCCGAAGACACCACTACGGCTTCACCATCATTTTCATCCATTTTAGCATATATTTTTGCAACTGCTGGCTTTGGTCGATGTAACTCAACCCAATCAATGAGTCCCCGAAAGTGTTCCTCAGTCATTCCAGGACACGTAAACTCATAAACCATCTCAGCTACTTGGGTGAGTGGCATCTCCTTAAGCTCACTCGAGTTTGCCTCACCGTAAGGTATAGAAAGTACATTTCCAAAGTAGTTTTGCATTGAAAATGTCGTGGCACTTGACAAAGTGAGTTTATTAATGTTGACTTTATCTATCCTGTTTCTTCCATCAACTACAACGCCCATTTTGAATGTGTTGGACCCATCTTCACACTCTGCAATTATCTTCCAAAGAAACGCAGTAAAGGATACAAGTTTGCTTCTTTTAGGGATTCCATTTAAACTTGATTTAGATTGGAGGTGGGTAATATCTTTGGCTTCTATGTAGTATACTCGGCTTATGAGGGGATTGGTCGGTAGATTAGACTGGTGTTGAGGGAGAGTGGATATAGGTACGAATAGCTTGTTGTAATAGGTGTTCATGATCGGTGGGTGTCTAGGGTTAAGCATGGAACGCCTGATTGATGGAAGACTAGAAATTGGTTTTGATTGAGCAATTTCAGCCCATGCAGTCAAGAACATGTTTATCGAATATGCATCGGCTATCCGATGATCAAATTTGCATCCAATTACCAAACCTCCACTCCTTAGCTCAGTGACCTATATTGAAACAGGTTAAGATAAACAGTTTGAGATAAAATCGGAAAGTATTTATAAATGGTAGGAAATTGATACTGTTTTCACTTCCATTTCTTCCTTATTTGGATATAAAAAAATATTACATATGTTTAACACTATTCATAAATTAAAAGCTAAAATCACTTTCGTATTTAAAAACATGTAAGTGCCTATAGTTTAACACTTAATTTAAACCAAACAAACAAAAGAGTTGTAGCATTAATTAACTAAATACTTAAATGATATCTTAAGTCTTTCTCAGGATTTATGAAGTATAATGCATTCAAAATATATAGTTTATACGCAAAAGGTTATTAGTATTTTACCAACTAGTTAAAGAAAACTATAAGTTTGGTCTTTTGGATTATTAATAGATGGAAAACGTTTTTCAGGTGGAATATTGAAACTATACAAGAGCTTTTAAACATTATTCATTAAGAACAATTTCTAGATTTAATTTATAGGATAATATACATCACAATAATTACATACAATATATATGCATGATTTGGACCTCAACATTTTGGTAGTGAAATACACCATTTACTACCAGCATGTGCGCCCGAGACCTCATGCATCTTGTTGATGGCCATGTGTATCACCTAATGCCGTCTATTCAAAACAATATTCAATGAAAACTAATTAACTAATTTCCATATACCTGAACTGTAAGAACACCTTGTTTTTTAAGTGGAACAAGCTTTCTCTCTACAGACTCATCAGGGTGGTAAAGATCAATGTCCTTAAGCTCCACATCGGCATGTGCATGAATAAAATCCACACCGCGGTTGTTACAAAGCAACTCGGGTTCAGCAAGGTTGTTTTGGACAATTTCACCAGCGAGTGGGTAAAACGGCCCCAACGCTTCTGCTAGTGATTTTTTGAGTATGTTCAAGCTCTCATCTAATGGAAGAGAGTTCTTGTAGAATATGAACACTCCAATGTCCAATGGCGGAAGGAGTAGGTCTAGGTTCGACATTGGTAGCCAGTGGTCCTGGACCGGCAGTGCAGCCGCAATGATTTCGCTCTTCTTCACACTAACTGAGAAAGTTGTTCCACATGAACCCATTGTGTATGAGCTTAGTTTGTTCACAAGTGAAAAGGTTTGTTTGGAGAAGGGAAGATTTTAAAATTATGGGTAGGGAATATAAATAGAAAATTGATGAATTATATAGGGAAATAAAATGGGTGTTGTTTAGGTAAAAGTTATAATAAAAATAAGGTAGGGTAAGGTTAGTTGGTGCCGCTTCAAAAAGTGTTAGCGTTTCCTACCCATTCAACTAGCAAATGTTGAATTGGGCATTAATTTTTTATTTTTTAAGGGTTAATTAAGTTATTAAGATGTAAAATGATCGAACTTTTATGACCATTTATATGTGGCTTGAGTAGCAATTAATGATACTCAATCTTTGTTTTAATTATACTCATTCAATTTTAATCAATTTTGAAGAATTCTAAAACAACCTCTTTTTTTTTTTTTTACTTTCTTTAACTTTTGTAACTCGATCTACCCACCAATAATAATTAATAATGGTATTAAACTTGTTAATTTTGAACTCAATAGTATTTTTCAACGAGAAAAAAACTTAAACGAAATTCTAGCATATAACTGTTATATCGAGCTAATCGCAAACCTTGGATTCCATTACAGAAATATAATTGATTATACACGTATTTTTTTTTCTAATAAAAACATAGATCGAGTGGTGCACAAATATAAATATATTACAATGGTGTGTTAATACAGTAGGGGATGACCATTAGCGGTTTAGGTATGATGAAGTTAGTGGCTTAAACACATTCCTTCCCTTGGTCTCGACCAAGTCCAAATGTTTTTCAAGAAGATGCATATAAACAATCCAATCCCCATTCTTCCTCGTACTCGGCATAGGCATTACGTATCCGGTTTGTCCACCCCACGGAAAATGATATGACCCGAACTGCGGCATACCCCATCCAAAGTCGATACTATCGACTGGAAAGCGTTGCCCAGAAGATACCACTATCGCTTCACCATCATTTTCGTCCATTTTAACATATATCTTTGCAACAGCTGGCTCTGGTCGATGTAACTCAACCCAATCAACGAGTCCCCGAAAATGTTCCTCACTCATTGCTGGACACGTAAACTCATGGACCATCTCAGCTACTCGGCTGAGTGGCATCTCCTTAAGATCACTCGAGTTTGCCTCACCATATGGTATAGAAAGTACATTTCCAAAGTAGTTTCGCATTGAACAAGGCATGGTATTTGACAACGAGAGTTTGTCAAAGTTGAGCTTATCTAGTCTTTCCCTCCCATTAACCACAACACCCATTTTGCATGTGTTGAGCCCATCTTCACACTCGGCCATTATCTTCCAAAGAAATGCGGTAAATGACACAAGCTTGCTTCTTTTAGGGTTTCCATTAAAGCTTGATTTGGATTGAAGAAGATTTATATCTTTGGCTTCCATGTAGTATATTCGGCTTATGAGGGGATTGGTTGGCGCAAACGACCGCGGTGGAGGGAGAGATGATAAAGGTAGGAATAGCTTGTTGTAACAAGTGTTCATGAGTGGTGGGCGTCTAGGATTAAGCATGGAACGCCTGAATGATGGAAGACTGGAAATAGGTTTTGATTGAGCAATTTCCGCCCATGCAGTCAAGAATATGTTTATCGAGTATGCATCAGCTAATCGATGATCAAATGTGCATCCAATTACCAAACCTCCACATCTTAGCTCAGTGACCTATTGAGGATAAACATGTGAGATATATATATAATCCGAATGTGTTAACATTTGGTAGGAAATCAAACGATAGTTAATATCAAGTATTCGTGTGACTTTCTCCTTAAAATAAGTTTAGTATGAAACGCGTATTTACACACATAAAGCTTGTATTTGTATGTGAGAAATAACATCAAAAGTCAAGACACAGTTGCCACATATATAAATCACTTGGAAACGATACTTTATTGTCTTTCATAAGCTATTTAAATTTTGGATATATGAGCTGGAATAAGAATCACTATAAATATTTGAAGAGCATTATACCTTTCTCATTTATAATTATCCTTATTAAACCGTATTCTTTCTTTCTAACTATTTCATGACCTCGTAAATTCGATACTTATAAAGTGGTTTCTTGTTTCAACATATATACATGTATATATATGTATACACTAGGGGTCACCCGTAACATACGTTGAGGAACACAAACAATGCTAATCACGTAACATGTCAATTTTTTTAATTAAAAAACCTAAAGTAATATTATACTCATATTAAAGATAATAGAATAATCGTTTTTAAGGTGTACTTTAATTCTTTTAAGAAAAAATAAGAACGTATGAAAAAAATTATGTGAAACTATTTTATTATATGTATTTTAATGTAGTATCTTATAATACAGTATAGCTAGGTATATACACATACATGTGAGATGACAATTTCATAATCAACTTAAATTTACCAACTTTGTGAGTAGAAAAAAATGAACATTTGTTTTGTTGACTAATTTTTATTTATTTATTAAAACCTAGTTCCATAAAAGAACTTTAGATATTTAAACCTCTTTTACTTGATTATATTTTAAATACAAATCACGCTAGATATCCCTTCAATATAATAGAAGTCTTGCTGTATTTATACAAAGAGACAATATTTTTTTAAAAAGGTGCATATATATGTGGCTCATGAGGTGTGTAAATTAAGAGTTTTGATTATTCATTACATGGTTCGTTTGCCTTATTTCACATATTTACAAAGTGCGTGCAACAAAACATGTGTTCTTAAAAGGTGAGAATACTCTGGGACATAAAAAACCACATGCACGTAAACGTGTTGATTCCTCATGACATTACCCAATACCCATGCATATATGTACGTGTGTGTCTGGTTCTTTTGGAACCAATATTATGTTTAGAAGAATATAGCATATACGCTTCAATAAATTCTCCAATTTTTTTTTTTTTTTTTTGAATGGTAAATTCTCCAGTATTTCGTTCCCAACATATCGTGGTTCTAAAATAAGTGCTAGTATGTGTATATATAAAAGATATACGTTATAAATGCATGCATGGCATCCTCCGTCCATGACACCCGTGTTATTTAATTTTTCAAAATTCACTATTCTTCAACGAGATTTATATGTAACTAAAAGGAACAAAATATACCTTTAAGTAATGAAAGGATAGACTCAAGGTATAAGTTGGCATCAATCACAAAAACATGGGATGTTTGATAATAATATATATATGTCCCGAGAATGTTCATCACTACAAAAACATGAGGTCCTCTTAATTTTTTTTTTTACTTCATCGATAATTAAAGAAAATAAATCTGAAATAGTTTATTGAAATAATGAAATATATAATTACATTGTATATGGAATCTATAATTAGTAAAGTTTATATTTATTTATTACTAATACTTAATCTGAAATAACTTGACACTTGTGTAAGTTTAAAAACGTGTCACTGAATATAGTCTATTAATGGTTGTCATTAACATTAATGAAAGAAAGGAAAGAAAGAGACTAAAGAGTTCTAGCATTAATTACCTAAATTATATCGGAGTCGTTTTCACAGACTTAAGAAATATAAAAGGGGTTGTGGATTCATACACCCCTACTTTAGGATCCATACACCCTGACCCACATTACACACCAATAGAAAGCTGCCACATACCAAGAATGTGATGTCATACACCCTAAATATGATGTCACGGGGTGTATGAATCCTAGAACCCTATATAAAATGCTCAAATTAGTGTATACGCTTCATAATTTTTTAGTACTTTATAAACGAATTTTTTAGTACATTATAAAGAAAACTAAAAGTTTGGTCATTTGAATTTTTGATAAATGAAATACACTAGGATTCATGAATTATTGATTCAGGTGGCCAGCATCTTGAATTATAAACAGATGGAAGACATTATTAATATTTGATGAAACCTTCTGCCGTTTGTAAAAGTAATAATAATAATAATAATCTTGGGACGTTATGTTATGTGATCGATTTGAATTTCTTTCTTTTTTCTAGATTTCATAAACAAGAACTTTTATTTATATACCTGAATTGTAAGAACACCTTGTTTTTTAAGTGGAACAAGCTTTCTCTCTACAGATTCATCAGGGTGGTAGAGATCAATGTTCTTAAGCTCTATATCAGCATGTGCAACGATAAAATCCACACCGCGGTTATTACATAGCAACTCGGGTTCACCTAGGTTGTTTTGGACAATTTCACCCGCGAGCGGGTAAAACTGCGCCAACGCTTGTGCCAATGATTTCTTCACTACGGTCAAGCTCTCATCGAGTGGAAGAGAGTTCTTGTAGCAGAAGAAAACTCCTACATCGAGTGGCGGAAGGAGTAGGTCAAGGTTAGACATCGGTAGCCAGTGGTCTTGGACCGGCAACGCGGCCGCAATGATGTCTCTCTTCTTCACACTAACTGAGAAAGTTGTTCCACACGAACCCATTGTTTACGAGGTTAGTGCGCCAATGCTACAAATGAGAAGATATTAGTACGTACACCAAGTGGGTTTGGTTTTTGGAAACAAAGGAGTGTACTCTAGAAAAGTTGTTTTATTGAAGTGGAAATTATGAGTGGGGAAGGTAGATAGAAAAGGGGTGGTTTATATAGGAAAATGGGTGAGTTGTTTTGTTAGAGAATTACTATAAAATTAGAGGGGAAGAAGTTGGTTGAAGGCTTGAAGCTGCCTTTTTTAACATTTCCACAATTTTCTTCATTTCACCTACCACCTTTAGCCTATTTTTTCAACTAAATAAAAAATAAATAGATTGATAATGGTAAATGGATGAATTAACATAATAATGTTTTCAAAGGGTTACTTGTTATAAACTAAAAAAAAATCTTACTAGAGTGAAAATAGATCACATTAGTTTTCCGGTCCAATTATTTGTGAGTTAAAATACTAAAAAATAAGTTTTAATATTGTTTGTTAAAGTTTACTTGTTTTTCTTAACTATAAGAACTATAAGAACATGTGTTGTTAGGACCGACGAACGCGTCACCCGACAATCACGGGGTTTATACTCAAGGTGCGGAATCCCTTGAATATGCTTTAATAACAGCAACAACGATGAAACTAAGATAAACGAGTAATCACGACACACAAACGGGTCAAAAGATTATAGATTAATCACTAAAGCAGAGCTCGAGTGTTTACAATGATCAAATCAGACGTCTCAGACCAGGGGAGGGTGTTTGGAGAGTGTGTGTGGCAAAAACTGAGCTCTAGGGTTGAGAATAGGCCTATTTATACCTCCCGGATACGAACAGCACCCTGAAGGCGATTGGGAAGCCTATAAGACATGCTGCTATAGGCGATTGGGCCTAATCGCCTATAGGCAGCCCCCAATCGCATGCTATAGTGATGTGGTATAGGGTCTAATCGCCTATGCCACTCCTGTAATCGCCTATAGCTTCTCGAACACCCCAAAATGCGTATAAACGTCTCTAAACACCTCGAAATACGTCCAAACATCCTATATACTAGCCTAGGGACATCATGTACTAACATGTGTAACGGGTGTTTTTTTTTTTAAAACAGTCAACAAAGTTTGAAGAGACACGAAGGAGAGACTGCAACATGCATACGTGGCTAAGGGAGAGGAAGGTTGTGGGCCATAGCCAAGGGTTGTCCATAGGGGTGAGGGTTGCAGACTTCCATGGGAGGGGAGGTTTTTGGGTGGTTCGTCGGGCAGGTTGCAGACGAAATGACGGAGAGCCGTTGTGAACTCATGTGTTGATGTTCCAAAGTTTTGATCATGTTTAGTTACATTGAATTTATTATTATTATTATTATTATTATTATTATTATTATTATTATTATTATTATTATTATTATTATTGTTGTTGTTGTTGTTGTTGTTATTATTACTCCCTCCGTCCCATTTTAAATGTCTATTTTTCTACTTTTTGTTGTCTCAAATTAAATATTTATTTCTAAGCAATTTTCACTTTTGCCCATAAAAGACAAAAGACAATCAAAGATTTGAAATAATAGCTTGAGGATATTATTATCATTTTACAACTCAAAGAATATACTATCAAATATTTCTTAATTTGTGTGTTTGTGGGTCCATGACATCTAAAATTGGACGGAGGTAGTATTATTTATTGATTTTTTCTTCATGGTTACAATGTGTTATATAATCATTATTAGAAAAGTGGTCATTTGCTACATAAGTTTCTTACGAAAAAAAAATGTGTGACAAATTTTGACAAATTTGCTACTAATTTGTGTCGACAAAAAACACTCTTATTTTTTGAACAAATTTATTACACAACTGCGATCAATACTTTGAAAATTGCGTAAGAAACGCGTAGGACTTGCATCACAAATTTCTCACACCATATTTTTGTAAGAAATACGTTGAAAAGCTACGTAGTAAATGTGAGTAATTAGTTTCTAACGAGGTTTTTTCAAACATCAAGGTTTTGTTGAAAATGCGTCACAAATTTGAATTTGTTACGCATTTGCAACGACTCCTTGATGTTAGAAAAACCCTCGTCGGAAACCAATTACTACACCGTTTACTATGCAATTTTCAACGTATTTCTTACGAAAAATGGTGTGGGAAATTTTTGATGCACTTCCTACGCATTTCTTACACAATTTTTAAAGTATTGGTCACTATTGTGTAGCAAATTTGTCTAAAAATTAATGGTATTTTTTGTCGGCATAAATTAGTAGCTATTTTGTCAAAATTTTGTGATGCATTTTTTTCCGTAAAAAAATTTTGTAACAAAAGAGCCACGTTTCTAGTGAATTATACCTTGTGTTTAACCAATATATTTCCGGTCTATCGATATCTATATGAGCCAACAACCAAAAAGCAAAATATTAGTATGAGTGTACGAATTAGATTTAATTAATGAGTACGTGTATAGTCTCTTGTGGTTAAAAATATAATAACATATGTTAAATTTCAACAGTGGACCTTCGCATTTACAGGATTCATATTTCATTTTCCACGAGGTTTGTATTATACATCGTTTAATTAAGTAATAAAATTTAACTTTATATATCATAAAATATAGTTAAGAAAATAAAAGTAGACAGATGCAAAGAAACCAAAAAATTTACAATAATATATTGCATCACCGATTGACCTTTGGTGAATTAGGTCAACTGCACAGGTTAAAAGGAACCACCAAATTTACATAGCACTATACATAACCAACCCACCATTATACCTTTTAGTTTTCTTTTATGCATATAATATTATAGGTTTTCAAATAAAAATTCTCAAGATGTTTGTGACTTCTGTAAATATTGTTTTGCTAGCTTTCTAACTATAGACCCGACTTTGTGCATTTGTGCCGAACCTAACTGCATGTTTTCAACATAATTGAGTTTCTAAAGTAAGTGATGTCAACTCAAGTACGGGTTTTATTTGCTTTGGTTAGTTTAGGATTACATATTAGTTATAAGACCATGTGTAGTGGGGGGCTCCATATATGGAGCCCCTCTTCCTGATTGGTCCACGTGGCTGCTGAGTCAGCATGGAGAGATAAAGTGGAAAAGGGGTGTAGTGGTGGGGCTTTATATATAAAGCCCCTTTTAATATTTTATTATATCTTTTAGAATAAAAAAATAATAAAAAAATAATAAAAAGAGAGAGGGGATGAGGTGGCATGCTCTGATTGGTGGGGACAAAATTATTCAGGCGTTATATTGATAAAGCCCCACTTTATAAAGCCCCAATGGAGCCCCCCTGTAATGGTGTGGGGGGCGCCATTTTTGTCCACCTCAGCCCAGGCGCTATACATGGAGCCCCACTACACCCAGTCTAATACTTTGTTAATTATTTAATCATCATAATTAAATTTACATACAAAACATGTTGTCTTTGAGCCACACGACCCACTTAGGATGTGGATGTTGTTTCTAGGTAACACCAAAAGGGGTGGAACCAAAGAATGTTAAGAGAAGTTGCTGGTATACATGGCCACAGGAAATTATTAGATTTTTATGCATAAGTTATGAGTTTTCTCTAAGAAAACATGATTTTGACCCTTTAATTCTAGCCGGTAGATACCGTAGAGAAAACAACCTTATATGATGACCCCGAAAATAAGTTTTAGTTTAGCCACTAAAGAGAGTATTAAGTATAGTTGATGAACTATCATCGAAGAGGAGGCTTAATTACATAGTAAGGGTTTAATGTGAGAATTATTTGTTGCAAATTCAAACTAACATCACACCGTATTAGGTCTAAGATGATGATTGTTTGGCGTAAATTCAGTCTTATATTGAAAAAGCAAATATATCGTACATATAAGCTTGATGGCACGCTCCTCTTATCATAAATTGATTCTTGGATGAAACCCAATGTTGGTTTATATTCGGGTTTAGTGACATTTGGTTTAGAGATCCTAAAAGGTATCCCTACATCAAAAAGAGAAAGGTGTCATGCATGTAAGTTTTATGGGCTACTCCATCCTTGATAGGTTTTGAGAAAGATCAATCGTATTTGGGATTGACGGTACATAGTTAGAGATCCTATATGTATGATATGTGAGCTAAAACTTTGGTTCTATACCCTAAAATAGTTGATACATGATATTCAGGTTAAGTTTCGGTGTTTTATATGTTTAATGTGAATCAAGTATGGAACACACTGCTTTGAGATAGTTTATGTTTCGCATGTTGAAACAGGTTGAAGTGTGTTTGGGTAGCATATAGGAGTTGGGAAAGAAGATCGAAAAGGAGGATGCGAAAATATAAAAGAATAAGAATAAAATACGAAAATCCAACCTTGGCGTCTTGGATGGCTGGTCATGTTTAACAGTGCCTCAAAAATCAAAATTTGCGATTTTAAACATATTTAAAAGGATATATCTCTAGTTTTTTTTTTTTTCTAAATTAAGCTTTTGTAAAAGAACTCTAGACGAGCAATAAGAAATATGGCAGTTCCCAAACATTCTGAACTCATTCATCTTCATGTTTTCCAAATCCGAATCAAGATATGATGATGTCAATGTGTCGCTAAACCAACCATAATCTACTCCAGGTGTAGGGTTTGTCTAAGAAACTTCTTATTCTAGTTGGACCTAGGTTTTTGATATTGAATTTGTTAATTCTTTAAGTATAATTGAATTCAACTTGCGGTTTGCTACATTTAAACAATTTGATTATGTCGGAAACATTCAATCAATGTTCTTTAGATTTTGGTTTCTTTACATGATTAGCATTGTGTGTTTAGAATAATTAAATTGGTGGACTTATGAAGGGAAACCTTTACTATTCCCTTTGATAACCTTCAGGTAATTAAATCATGTATAGAGTCATTGTTAATGACTTCACACTAGGTGAAACTAGTATACTTGTTGCTTTGCATTATTTGAAACCCGGATCTAACTACTTTCTTTTATATATTATTTTTAATTTGAAACTAATTAATTATGCAAGTTCCCAATGTTCCATTAATTCCATGGAATTGGACACCCTACTTACTCGTACAAGTAAAGGAAGCTAACAACACTGATATTAACTTATTTTTATTGACATTTCGATATAGATCAACACACACCATTTATAGACTTATCTATGCATATGCTACTATTGCTTTTCTCATCAATCAATTATCCTCCCAATTTTTGCATCATACATATCCTTTTGAAGTCGTCTTTGGATCTCAACCGAATTACTTTTTTCTATGCACCTTTGGAAGCTTATAATATTCATTTCTTGAGGATGTTCACTAAGATAAACGTGCACCCAAATTTAGTACTTGCATATTTATTGAATATGCATGAACCGTTTGGGCTATTTGTGTTACGATCCTCACACCCTTCGCACTTTCAGTTCCCATCATGTTACATTTGATAAGGCTATCTTTACTAGGAATACAACATCCCCCACTCTTGAGCCTCCTCATATTACTACCACTATACCTTCATTTTCATTCATTCCTCATTTGGTTCCATCTATCGCAACATCTTCATCGTCTTCTCCCTATCCTACACTTCCACCTCCTCCCCATTCATTCCCCAACCATAATTGACATCCTTTCATATCATGATCATACTTGATAGCCCATACACTTCCATGACCAACATTCTTCTTCATACCTCTATGAGCCTCTCATTGAGCCTACTACTTTTTGTCAGTCTTAGAAATGGTCGGTACGATGGGATATAATGTGTACTAAGATTAGTTTATTGCACTCTAGCTAGGCATGATTTTGATACACTATCCCACCAACAACCATAAGTGGGCTTAGAGGAGTAAAAGATACCCAAATCAATTAATCAATATAAATCCCATCTGATAGTTAATGTTTGTTAGTGCACTTTGTGTATGTCATCTGCTAGTGATAGCTTAGTATAGGCCGTTGACTAAGTTAAACGTTAGTTTTATAGCCTTAAGGGCAATATGGTAATTTTGTATGTCAAGGGGAGTATGACAGACTCCATGACAATGAGATATCTCATTTTCATAGAGGCTACGGGAGAATGTGGCCAACTATGAATAGCCTGCTCTCATTCTTCCATATGTAGACACATCTTGCCCCTTCATAGAGTTGCTTATTTGGTGAAGGTGTTTGTGTGTGTTTTGTACCCTGAGTGAGTTTTGATCCAGAGGATATTATTGAGTACTTGTGTTTGTTTCTACTTTCTTTACGTTTCCTCACTCTATCATACGTGTGTGTTATGTTTCTGCCTCGATATAGGTGAAACCCCGTTTGAATCATTTTTGTTTGATAAGAAAATTGATCCTACAATGACTTTCATCAAATTAAGGGTGTTCATTATGCTAAGAACTTTAGCCAGTTGCTAAACTATATACTACATCACTAAATTTATTAGTGACGCTCTACAAAAGATGGAATATTATGTTGATGTCAACAATGCCTATCTTCATAACAATCTCTCAAAGACTACATATGGTACAACTCCTTGCTTTGTTGACAAGACTCGTCCGCATCATGTTTGCCTGATTGCCTCCATAAAGGGTCATGTTATTTACACCTTAGGGTTTTTTAGGGTTTCAGAACATCGAAAACAGCAACCCTATACGACTCGTAGAGGCGCTTTGTTGCCCTAAAAACCTAACCATTCTGCGGCTCGCAGAGCCCTCTGCGGGCCGCAGAGGTGGGTGCCCACAGAACATTCAATGTCCAGGCTGCAAAACAGCTTTTGTCAGTGAGCTCTGTGGCCCGTAGAGGTCTCTGCGAGCCGCAGAGGTACGGTAGTTGGGTTTAATTAAACCCTATACGACCCGTAGAGGTCTCTACGAGTCATATAGGGTGAGAAAGTACAAGGTATCTGAGTATCAGACTGACAATTCAGGTCAAATCATCCCTCTGCGGCCCGTAGAGACAACACCGGAAACAAAAAACTGCTTACACGCTTATCGAGACGACAACGGAAACAAAACAAAAAACCACTTACACCCTTAACGAGACGATTATATACGCTTAACCGCTTACACCTAAAAAAACTAAAAACTAAAAGTGCCATCTTGTTAGCGTTATTTTAATAAAAATTTTGTTGCCGTTCTCAAAAAAAAAAATATTGACCATCCAAAACGAAGGTAAAAGTAGTAAAAATAATAAAGTGATATTCTACGGCTCGCAGAGGCCTCTACGAGCCGCAAAAGCATAAGTCAATGATCGGCAATGATTGACACAGACCTCTGCGGCTCGCAGAGGCCTCTGCAAGCCACAGAGGAGCCTCTACGGCTCGCAGAGGCCTCTGCGAGCCGCAGAGGCTGGGGCAAATAAATTTTAAGGAGGTGTAAATAAGTCCTGCCTCCATAAATACAATTTATGGCCTTAAGCGAGCTCCTAGTGCTTGGTTTTCTGAGCTCTCTACTTCTCTCTTTACTTTAGCTTTCCAATTCTCATATGGTTTTTTCTAATACCAATCTAATTTCCTTTCATTTTATGTCATTGTCCAATGCATGACTCAAACCGTCGACCTTATTAGGAGGGATATTACTATACACATATTGATATCGCTAGAGTTAAGTCCTTTGCTGTTTCTTGGTTTCTAAACCTGCTGCTAATTAACCAGTACATTGACTCTTTTTTAACCGAATCAATCCATCCACTCTTCTCAACAAACCAGGCCAACACATGTTTCCCTTTTTCTATTAAACAATTAAAAATATAAGGGAATTAACCCGACCTTATTATTTCAGTAAACTCCAAATTAATTATCTTGTGCACAATAATTTCATAATTCTCGCAAATGCAAACACTGTTTTCATGTAAAATCATGCATGCAACTTACAATATTATATTATGGTTGCATGATTAAGCTACCAAAAATTAGAAAGAAAGGCTAAATCCATAATTGTCTATTATATAATGAATTGTGATTGTCAAATCCAATTGAACTATAATATTGCAAGTTTCTTTATCCAAAAAAAATCCAATTGTAAATTTGAAGTTTCATGTGGCATCCATAATTGCATCTAACCTTCAATAAAACCCTCAAGTAAAGGTTTCCTAAAAAAATATATATATCAATTATCTTCGGCAGAAAATCATTTTTCATCTGTCTCAATTTATTTATATCAAATAGTTTCATTATAGTATGACTCTTGTAAACTATAATAGCCAAAGACTTGATATGCATACGACTCGATAATAATGCAAATGATCGACATCACAGCCGAACTTGAAATCAACCTATCACCGTCAAACCCTTTACGAAAACTATTGGTACGTACGGGAACCCCATGGGCTTCGGATCTTTACGACACTGTCCTCATATATCCTCACCTCATCCTTCTAGATACTCGAAAATATGTTGTTGGATGTATGTTGGTAGTACTTGTGAGTGTATAGTGTATACTTTTAATATTATGTTTGGTTGGATTGTCTTTATATAAGGGTACACCTTCAAGTGTCGTTTTTTTTTTTCTAGTTATTATATTTCAATATTTCCAATAAAGGAAAAACAAAAGAGTCACAAAGAGATTTGGTTTATTTAATGTGAAATGGAAATAGTCGGACTTAACTCTCAGGATGTTTTGCAATCACTTATACCAAGTCATGCTATTTCAAAATAATATATTCCTGTTAACGTCAAACCCAACTATTTGTTGAAACATCGTCAAAGTTGGTGATGAAGATAAAGACTTGCTTACGAATCATGAAATTAACATGTGTCACTACAAGACCATAAAGTCATATGAACAAAAAATTAGTTGTGACGATGGAGAGTCAAGTATGATATTATATGTGAAACAATTTTATTAAAAAGTTTTAGAGTAAATTACAAAAGTTGTTCTCTATTTGTATTGGAAATTGAACTAACTATCCTTTATATTAGGTTCATTTTGGACATGTTTTAGCTCGTTACAATGCTCTTGTCATGGAGAACCCTATTCGATTCTAAGGTTTTAAATTTAGTTCTACACATATGAACAACTAGTCTAATCAAGAAGACCACAAACGAACACAGATATCTTGGTAATCAATAGTAAACAAAACCTCGATTCAACCCATACAAATCGATCTCATAAGAGCAAGCAGGTATTCGGTTCTTACTCATCATCAAGAGCCTCCAAGAAAGTTTAGCAAGGGTTGTTCATGATCATGAGTCGATGTAAATGGTTAAATGTGGATTAAAGTGCCTAGGAACACAATTTTAAGTCGGTGGTAGCATAAAAATATAACTATAACCATAAGAAACAAGGGCTGCAAAAAGGTAAAAGTGTGATTCTTGAGATGAGGGCGTTTTCTCTTATTAAAGATCATAGAGCACTTCAAGTAGGCCTGTAAACGAATATAAACAGAGGCATGTTCGTGTTCGTTTATTTAACTTTAACCGAACTTGAATATGAACATATAACCGTACACATTTTTTTTGTTCATGTTTGTTCATTAAGAAAATGGGCATGTTTGTGTTCGTTTACGTTCGTTTGTATATACCTAAATGAACAGTTCACGAACATAAATGAATATATAATTAAATAAACATAAACAACACAAATAAACATAAGTGAACCAAACATAAACGAACACAAATGACAAAATATAAATAACCATAGACATATTAAGAAATTTTTGTTTATATGTTGTAAAATAACAATAATATCCTCAAGTTATTATTCCAAATTTTTTATTGTGTTTTGTCTTTTATGGGCAAAACTGGAAATTGCTTAGAAATTGACATTTAATTTTAGACAACAAAAAGTGCAAAAATGGACATTTAAAATGGAACGGAGTGAGTAGTAATTAATTACGATAAATCTCATTGGAAAACCAATTTTTATTATTAGAAAGCTCAATTACAATCTTGTATAAGCTCTCTCTAGTTGGACACCATTGAAATCTAATTTGACACCTTAAGAACGGTTAATATGCCTCATATAGGTCTATAAGTGGCATATTAGACCCCATAAAACTTATCAGCCTAGTATTAGACTCAATACTTGACTTTGATATGCCCCGTATTGGTTAATATGAGGCATCAATACGAGGTTTCAGATCTAACATTCCCTTACATGTTAGTATGCAGCCTTTGACTTCTATACTCATCGTATTGGTGATCAATACGAGGAAACTTAGGGTGTCAAGATACTTTTTTTGGGTGTCTGAATATTAATACCCGTTTGTATAAGTAATAGAAAGTCCGTTTTATGTGTATATTTATATAAATATAACTACTTATGTATTTATTAAAGTTTAAACGAACGAACATAAATGAATGAACATAAAAAAGCGTTAACGAGCATAAATGAACGAACAAAACGTGTGTTCATGTTTATGTTTGTTCATTTTATTAAAGGGGAAATGGATTTAATTACTCCCAACTATCGCTTGTTGGCGGATAATACTCCCAACTATCACTTTGGCCATTAGCACTCCAAACTTTCAACTTGTTGGATTTTATCACTCCCAAACTAACTGAGGTCTAACCTAGTTAGTGTTTGTGGCCAAAATGTAAAAAACAAAACTTAAGGGGCATTTTTGAAATTAAACCTTTAACTTATAAAATCCCCCCCCCCCCCCTCATTTCTGCAACAGTATCCACCCCCCCCCCCCCCCTCTTCTTCTTCTCTCTCTCTAGACCACCACCACCACCTTCACCGGAAACCACCACCACCTACCACCACCCTTCACCTTCATCCACCCCACCACCTTCACCGGAAACCACCACCACCTACCACCACCATCTGACCACCATCTGCCGCCAGCCACCACCACCCTTCCCTCTGATGTTATTTCACACCGACACACACACATACCTAACTACTAGAGAGAGAGGGAAACGAGCAGAGAGAGAGAGAGAGAACAGAGTTAGAGAGAGAAAGAGAGCAGAGGAAGCAAGAGAAAGAGGAGAACCGGCCTGGTCTTTGACCGGTCGGAACTGTCAGATGGCGGAGATGGTTAGGGTTTCAGGGGAGAGCAGAGGCGGCAGACCTAGTGGTGGTTGTTTAAGGGTAAAAGTGATGGTTTTCGGGTAGGGTTTCTGTATATCAGTTGATGATGTTGATTTAGGGTTCCGATTAAGGGGTTTTTATGGTGGTTGTTGTAGGTTTCAAGGAGATGGCGGCGGTAGTAAGTTAGGGTTCTGACTTGGGGTTTAAGGTAGAAGGTGACCGGAGTTCGAGTGGGGTTCAGACACGGAGGGCCGACAATCGATGTAAAACTCTCTTTCTCTGAACTCTCTCTCTCTCTCTCTCTCTATCTCTCTAAACTCTCGTCTGATATGGATATGGATAAATGGGTTTTGATTTAGGGTTTTGATTTGGGGTTTTGATTTTGGGGAAGATGAAGTTGGGTGATGGTGGAGGTGGAGGTGGTGGTGGTTTAGAGAGACAAAGAGGGGGGGTGGTTGGGATTTATAAAATTTTTAAAAGATAGTAATTTTTTAATAAATTATTATTATAATAATAGTTTTTAATAATAATAATAAGTAATAAGTTATTTTTTAATAATAATAATAAAATGTTTCAAAAATGGCCCAAAGTTTTGGTTTTTACATTTTGGCCACGAAAACTAACTGAGTTAGACCTCAGTTAGTTTGGGAGTGATAAAATCCAACAAGTTGAAAGTTTGGAGTGCTAATGGCCAAAGTGATAGTTGGGAGTAATTAAATCCATTTTCCCTTTATTAAATGAACATATTTTGTTGTTCGTGTACATTCGTTTATTAAAAAAATTAAACGAACTTTTCGCAGAACAAATTCACGAGCAGTTCCTAAACGTTCGGTTCGTTTACAGGCATAATTCTTCACAGCTTCACCCATTATAAAATAGGCTACTTATCGAAAACACCCTTTAGTTGAAAAAACATGAGTGATCTTTTATACCATCTTCAACTTACGATCAAAAATCACCTACAAATACATTCTATCAGCTGACAATCAAATTTCCTGTCACCGTTAACAAAAATTTCATAAATTTTTAAATTTATTTTTGCGGTAAAATTGTTTTTCCTTATAAATGTTAACTAACTTACTATATTAAAAGGTACTTTATTAGTAAAAATACTAGCTTGATAAATGGACGCTCGGTTTTTTACTCGATTTGGTTTGTCAACAAGCTAATTAAGCTAGCATGACTAAAGTTCTACTTGGTTGAGCTCGACTCGTGAGGAGCGTTAGTTATGGCTACTGTTTATGCTCTTGTAACATTTTCAAGGTATAAGAAAAGATTATGGAGTACTTGGATACACTTTTTAATTCTTTATTAAGGTAAGGTTTTAGTAATCACTATTTTTTTAACGATTTGGTCACTGACAATGTAAAACGGACAATAAATAAAAGTCGAAACAATCAGTGTGTATGTTTGAAATTCCCCACAGGATAACTGTTTCATAAAGACAAAGTAAAATAATTAAAAATTTGTCGTAAAAACTAAATATAAAATTATTAAAAAATGTATAACTTATCGTCTTTAACTATAATCGGCTTAAGATTTTGCCCATAGAATAACTAACTTATTTTATTTAAAATAATAATATCATTTACTTTTAAAGTTTATTCCAATACGTACAACCTTCTTCCTATGTTCGAACACACACACATAAAAAAAAGAAATTAGAAGGGTGAGAAAGAATTAAAAAAACAAAATGGATCACAATATATAACATAATGGGTCACAAAATATAACACAAATCTGAGAAATATAACACAATATCAAGAAAAAAAAAACACAATAAATCGCAAAATAACACAATGATGAAAAAAGACACAATATCACATAATAGACACAGTGAACTAACACAAATTTTAAAAACTACAAGCTAAAAATTAAAAAAAAAAACGAAAACCTAAAAGTTATGATTGTAGGGTTCGATGATACAATTTCAATGCTGCTTGAATAGTTGAATGTGTTCAATCGAAGTCTTTTTAATACCCTTCCTACAATTTCTATTTTTTTCATTGTGTATTTGATCCTAACCCTTAATTTAACACGGACATTTGAACAATTTTTAAGGTTTTCTTTTTTTAAGTTTCGGATTTTCTTTTGTGAACATTTTAAACCGGTCGGTCGGTCACCTAGGCCTAGGGGTGAGCAAAATTAACCATAACCGATATAACCGAACCATAACCGACATAACCGAACCGATTTTAACCGATAACCAACATAACCAATGGTTATGGTTATGAAATTTCTATAACCGACCGAGCGGTTTATGGTTATGGTTATGAAGCTTTGGTTAACCGATATAACCGAACCGAACCGAACTTGTATTGTTAAGTTTATGTAATAGATTTATGTTCAATATTAACTATATAGAGGTTTTTTTACTATAATAAAAGTATGTTATTAACAACATGATATTGATGTAGTATTTTTTTTATGATAAATTAAACTTGTAAGTTGTAACCAAGGGGTTAAATATGTTTTTTTATTAATATCTTATTAAAAAGGATCTCACATTGGTACTTTAACTAGAAAGGATAGTCTTGATTAACTTATAAATAATAACCCAAGCTAAGTCTATCATTGTAGGTTCTGAGTTTTTAAGATCCATGGGCATTTAATTTTATAGTTTAGCCGAAAGTTAGCTTTGGTTGATTTTTTTGGTTAATAACCGAAATAACCATAACTGAACCATAACTGAATTCATAACCGATTAACCATAACCGAAGTTTGGTTATGGTTATGGTTACGAAAATCCCATAACCGAAATAGCGGTTATGGTTATGGATAATGGTAAAAACCGACCCAAACCGACCCACGCACACCCCTACCTAGGCCCATTCATCTTTGACAGACCGTATTTCTTTCCTGGCCCATCTCTTTGGTTCACAACATTCTCTTGACCCAAAATTTACTTTGGCCCAAATGCAGTTCTAAAACCCACTTTTGAAACTCTATAGTATAGATCATAATATCGTAGTTTCTATTATTTGGTTCTAATCTGCTTGTTAAATACACTATGACTTTGACCTAATACGTTAGTTTGTGTTGATACGTTAGATTTAGCAATATGATGAATATAGTGGGTTTCGTGCATTAAAGTTCCATTCTTTATCTGTATAATTTAAGTAAAAATCATCATTCCATAAATTTATCTTATTTTTTTTTAAACCCTCTCATATCTCTTTTCTTATCTAGAAAGAGGTTTTGCTTTAATTTTTCTTAAATATAAAAATTCACTTAAGTTTTAAAAATATATGGATAAAGTACAAGAATAAAAATGAGTATAAGGAATGACTTGTAAATACTCTCATATCAGAACCACCAAAAAATAAGAAGCATTGACAATTATATCCGTATCCTTAGTTCATCCAAGATTAAAAAAAAAATAGACATTGATATTTTTCAACTATTTGAAACATTAAGTGCAAGTTTTACTAAAAGTCCATAGAACAACGGTGTGGTGACAGTGTCATAAATAACTGAAACCTAAATGATAGTGTATGCATCGTTGATTACAATGACATACAAACTTTTAATCGTTGAACTATTGTTAACAAGCGAAAATGTTAGTAATATATTGTATACATAAGTATTTACACTACATAGAATGATATACATGATGCGGGAATCGTTGTTTGCAAACCACATTTTCATATTACCATTGTTGAGCTCTCAGGGTGGTAAGAACAAGATTTGGAGAAGAAAAAGGGGCACATGAGGGGATTCAACACGAAATGAAGTGGAAAAGAAAAGCCTTGTTATGAAGTGAACAACAATGACTAATTTGCCCTTCATGTGCAAAGCATGTGATGTGATTTGAAAATATTTGCGACAATGTTTGCATTAGAGACGGAAATGGTTACTGAAGACGTGGGTAGCCTAAAGCAAAATAAATCAATAACATTGTACAAACCTGCTTGAAAGGTTAAAATGTAAAAAGGTTCCAAAGCTGATAAAGCACGGAGTATAAAGAACAAAACAGATGACATGTCTTGTCATCACATTTCTCGGTCAAAGTCCCCAGCTGTCCACACTTTGCATGTGAAGAAGCTATAGCACACGGATCGCAGGTCCAAAGCCTTCATCGGCTAAAAGTGGCAAGTCCCTAAGTTGCAACAAGGATCAAGAGTCTATGATTTCTCAAAGAAGAAGATGCTTTCCTATAAATCAGATCACTTCATTAGTGATCTGATCATCCATCTTACACTCTTACTTACACATTCTTCTATTCTCTTTGATACTCACGTGTGAAAGATTCCCTCTATCTCACAAACATCTACTTGAGTCTACAAACAACATTCTAGCTTTGAGTATCTCTCAAACAACAATTATAACAATCAAAACACAAAACTCTTGAACCTCCTTCTACGTTTTGCAACGTAGAGGGATACCACGACATGCGTTAGGCAAAACTAAACCCTTCAACCCTTTTACCCTTTCCGAGACTCAGTACTATCGTTGGTTGAATATTTGTTGTAGCAACAAGTTGGCGCCCACCGTGGGGCTGCGCCATTGTATTCTTTCTCTAGATCAGTTGTGTAGCTCCAACTTTTTGAAATGACTGACCCTTAGTCTCTGGAAAAAGTGAACCAGTCCTCTCCCAACACTGACAAGACTTCTCCCAACAGGTCTGTATCTTTCTCAACCCCTGGGAGCACTCCTACAGGTGCAACCTCTCAGGAGTTTTCTCTCTTCCAAACGCCAACCCCCTCTCGTTCAGGGGTGGAATCTCCTCTCCTCAAGACTATGGAAAGATCAGAACGCATAGATCTGACTCTTGAAGGAGTTGCAAACAACGTTTTACAACTAAGGTCCCTCCTTAACCAACATGTGATGAAGGAGAGGGAAAAAGGAGTAAGAATATGGCTGGACTACAACGAGGAAGAGCCTACACTCTCACCTGGACCACCTCTTCCTCCCTATCTTACTCCTTCCAGTTCTCGGTCCACTCTCCCCAACTCTGGAGCAGAACCTAGCTCGGTTCTCCCAGCCTTTTATCATGCACCTTACTTACAGGGAATGTCGAGTCCTACTCTCTTTCCCCTGTTCACATCCCAACATCTAGTCTCAAGTGTACCACCCCCAGCTCCCACTTCATGGTACAAGCCTTGGAAACATTGCCCATGGCTCGAAGTGCATCGATGAGTATGCTTATGGGAGTCAGCAACCCAACGACACCTGAAAGCCTACAAGGCTTCAACCTCGTGCCTCAAATGATGGTCCAAATGATGACCCGTTTCCCTTGGTAGCAACTCATCAGCCAAGCGATAGCTGCACATCAAGGCAGCTCAAATGGGAACAATAACACAAGAATCGAAAATAACATGATCCAACCTTACAAGCCCACTAGTCTCTCTTGTTTCTCTCCACAAATAGCCGACTATGAATTTACCAATAAACTGAAAATGCCATCTCACATAAAAACTTATGATGGAACCGAAGACCCCGAGGATCACTTACGAATCTTCTCGGGAGCTGCTCGGATGGAAAAGTGGGGAAGCCATGAGTGTTGCCTCATGTTTATGCAAACACTCGTGGGCTCAGCTCGCATATGGTTCAATGACCTCCCAGCTGGAAGCATCCTATCCTTTGACGACTTAAGCAGAGGCTTCTTGGCCAACTTCTCTCAACAAAGGCGTTGTGACAAGGATGCTACTGTCATTTTCCAGATCAAGCAAAGAGATGATGAAAGCCTCAGAAACTTCATTGAACGATACAAGAAAGAGGGACATACGTTGGTGCTGATGAAAAGATGAAGGTTGTAGGGTTCATGAATGCTATCAACTCCAAATATCTCACCCGGGATTTTAACAAAAGTCTTCCTAGAACCCTTGAAGAAGCCCTTGAAATGGCTGAAGCACACATTCGAAGGGAAGAAGCCGTGGATATCAAAGAACAAAGAAAACGGGCTGCCAACTGGAGAAGCACTAGTCCAAACCGAAAAAGGGGTAGCTACGGGTCCTATGATAAACGATCCGAGGGATCAGAACCCCGAAGGTCCGAAGGTCAGAACCCTTAAAGTAGGGACAGAACGATAACTTTCACTTCTTTAATAAAGACCCCTCAAGAAATCCTGGCAACTGAGGAAGTCAAGCACAGCTTCAGGCCTCCCCGGCCTCTTCCGAAAAGCAAAAGAAATGAAAACTCCAACAAATATTGTGAGTTCCACGAGGAAAAGGGACATCACACCAACGACTGCTTCCAACTCAAGAAAAGGATTGAGGAAGCTGTCAAATCTGGGGGACTAGCCCATTTGGTTAAAGAAGTCAAAGATAATATTGCCGAGGGCAAAAAGAAAGAGGTCAACATAGGTCAAGTTGAGCCAGAAACCCCCAACAAACGTCCTCGGTTGGAAGCTTGGGAACGCCGGTGTGCTTGCTTTCCACCACCTGAAGGAGAAAAGAATTATGATCCTCTAGTCGTGGAAGCCTTGACAAGTTCCACCAAGACACAAAGAGCTTACATTGATACTGGAGCAGCCACAGAGATCATGTTTAAAAAATATTTCAATTTACTAAGATCAGATGAACGCTCCAAGGTTCAACGGTCTAAGTCCTCCATCAAGAGTATAGCTGACATACCACCCAAGCCTTTGGGACAAATAACACTTGATGTCAATTTCTTTGAAGGAAAAATGCAGAGGACCGAACCACTTGCTTTCATAGTCCTCAACCTGCCTTCAAGCTACGATGTTATCATCGGAAGGCTAAGTTTGGTCACCTTCGATATGGCCGTCTCTATCAGCCAAAAAAGTGTAAAATTCCCTACTGAAATGGGGTGGCAACCCTCCAATGAAGTGCTCATGATAGAATGGAATGAAAGGGAAAAAGACAAACGAGGTCTGAGTATTAATCCATAATATCCTGAATAAAGGATTAGGGTCAATACGGACCTCCCCAAAAGATATACTCTCAAAGTTTGAAGGGTTGCTCAAAAACAACGTTAATGTCTTTGCTTGGAATCCCAGTGACATGACAGGCATTCCACGAGATGTCGCTGAACATGAACTAAGAATTCCCCCTGGTGTCAAGCCTGTAGTCCAGAAAAAACGAAGCCTTGCACCTGAAAGAAGCTTGGCAGCTTGCTTGGTGGTTGACAAGCTAGTAGCAGCTGGGATCCTTCGGGAGGTCAAATACAAGTCGTGGGTTGCTAACCATGTAATGGTCCGGAAGCCTGATGAATCTTGGAGGATGTGTATAGACTTCAAAGATCTCAACAAGGCATGTCCCAAAGACTGTTACCCTCTACCTGAGATCGACCTTAAGGTTGACTCGCTTACAGGCTTCCACTTCAAATGCTTCCTGGACGCCTACAAGGGTTATCACCAGATACCAATGAAAGTGGAAGATGAAGAAAAAACTGCCTTCCACACTGATAAAGGTATTTTCTGCTATCGAAAGATGCCTTTTGGTTTGAAAAATGCAGGTGCTACTTATCAAAGGCTAGTGGATAAAGTTTTCGTTGACCAAATTGGCAAGAACATGGAAGCTTATGTTGATGACTTGGTGATCAAAGGTAAAAATGAAGAACAAATGCTTGAAGACATACAAGAAACGTTCGACGAACTCAAGAAGATCAACATGAAGCTTAACCCTGTCAAATGCTCATTTGGGTTCGAAGAAGGCGAGTTCTTGAGGCACATTGTAGGAAAGCAAAGCATCAAAGCCAACCCCAACAAGGAGCGAGCTGTTCTAAATATGAAGTCTCCTCAAACCAAGAAAGAGGTGGAAAGCCTAAATGGGAAGCTTGCAACCTTGAAGTGTTTCATGTCCAAATTGGCAGAAAAGTCCTTACCCTTCTTAAAAACACACAATGGGTGCACCAATAAGAAGGACTTCAGATGGACTGAAGAGGCTGAGGAAGCCTTCAACCAGATGAAGCAACATCTTGCCTCCCTTCCTACAATCTTAGCTCCCGAAGCTAGGGAAACAATCTTTGTCTAGCTATCAGTTACTGAAGAAGCCCTCAGTGCTATTCTCACAATAGAACGAGACAAAGCCCATGTACTCATTTACTTCTTCAGTAAATCTTTAAATATAGCAGAGGTAAAGTACCCTCCTTTGGAAAAATTAGCCTTAGCCTTAGTCCAAACAGCCAGGAGGCTTCGAAGGTACTTTCAGGCACACCCAATACAAGTGGTTACTAATCAAACCATAAAGAGTGTGCTTGAAAAGCCTAAAAACTCGAGACGATTAGCCAAGTGGGCTATCAAAATAGGTGAGCACAAAATCACCTACATCCCGAGGAAAGCATTCAAAGCACAAATACTTGCTGATTTCATTGTTGAAATTCCAAAGGAAGAGATGGCTAAAGTCAACATAGCCATTGATGAACCCCCTGATCCGAAGGCCTGGAAGCTTTTTACCGATGGTGCTTCCAGCATCGAAGGATCAGGGGCAGGCCTCGTCTTAATTAACCCTGAAGGGTTGGAATATATATATGCTCTTCGACTTGATTTTCAGACCACCAACAACGAGGCAGAGTATGAAGCCTTGATAGCAGGGTTGAAGCTTGCCAAAAAGATGAACGTTCAAAGGCTTTAGGTCTTCACTGATTCACTACTAGTGTCAAACCAAGTGACCGACAGTTATGTTGCCAAGGAACCTAATATGAAAAATATAAAGAAAAGGCGAAGGAAATCATGAATACATTACTATCTTGCAAGATCAAACAGGTTCCCCGTTCACAAAACAAGAAGGCCGATGCACTTAGCAAGCTTGCTTCCTTAAACTTTGCACACCTCACCAAGAAGGTGTTAGTTGAAGTGCTCAAATCTCCTTCTATTTCGGAACTAGAAGTTCAAGATGTGATCACCGAAGTCGGATCAAATTGGATAACTCGCTTGAAAGCCTTTTTGAAAAATGGTGAGTTGCCCCAAGATCATATAGAGGCTGAAAGGGTTCAGATCAAGTCCAAGTAATATGTACTTCAAGATGACATCCTCTATAAAAAGGGATACTTGGCTCCGTTGCTTCGATGTGTGGGTCTAGAACAAAGCCAACATTTGATCAAGGAAATTCACAAAGGAATATGTGGAGCTCACTGTGGTCCAAGAACAGTGGTTGCAAAGCTCATGAACCTCGATACTTTTGGCCATCCATGCATCGTGATGCAACCGAGCAGCTAAAGAAGTGAGAAGCCTGTCAAATTCATGCTCCTATCCCAAAAAGCCCAAAGCATGACATGGTTCCCATCAACTCAGCTTGGCCATTTCACAAATGGGGAATGGACATCGTTGGTCCTTTCCCTCCTGCCGAAGGAGGAGTCAAGTTCCTACTTGTAGTTGGGGATTATTTCACAAAATGGCGTGAAGTGAAACCCTTGGGAAAGATATCCGGGAAAAAGATCATTGAGTTTGTTTGGGAAAACATAATATGTCGATTTGGTCTTCCTGGGGTGTTGGTCACCGACAATGGTAAGCAATTTGCTAAAAAGCCTTTCAGCTCATGGTGCAAAGAATATCGAATTACACAAGTGTTTAGTTCAGTAGCTTACCCTCAATCCAACGGGCAAGTGGAAAGAATGAACCGAAGTATCGTTGAAGGGATCAAGGCCAGGTTGGGTAGGCAGGGAGGTAAATGGCTTGATGAGCTTCCTAGTGTCCTATGGGCCATAAGGACAACATAAAAAACAAGCCATAAGAAAACACCTTATAGCCTCGTATTCGGTTCTGAGGCTGTAATTCCTGCCAAAATAGGCGTTACCACACCTCGAACACTTCACATAGATGTCAAGACCAATGAAAGTAAAGCCTTACTCAACCTAAATGTAACACCCTAAATCCGTTTTACAGAAACTTGCAGCGGAAAAGCCAACCGAAAAATTCTTTTCTTTAATAACAACCTTGAACGTTTAGAAACCGATTCTAATATGTATTTTTGGTGTTACATCTTAAAATATTTCTTAATACATTCTACGTGACTCATCTCCATTTGATTATGTGACCGTGACCACGTACAATCCGCCTCCTCGCTCGATCTCCATCCTTTCCCTACTTCTCAAGATAGACAAGACATCCTGCATTCACCACAAAACCATTTCGTTAGTTCAATAGGTAACCTCATGTAATCTACTCGTGACGTGGAAGTAACATCCAACAATACTCTGTGATCCTGTCCAACCGCCTTCATTCGAGTTCGGGTGGGTTACCCCGATCCGAACCTCCACGTCTCCTGCAATCATACGTACATACCTACGTTTCCTATCATTCACATAACAAAGGTTAATAACCCCACAGTGCGTCCATCATACACTTCCCCTCCATATAATTTCACAATACATACAAGCATACACTTCCTTCATATAATTCTACAATACATACAAGCATACGCTTCCTTTGTATGATTCTACAATATATACAAGCATACACTCCCTTCATATAATTCTACAATACATACAAGCATACACTTTGTATAATTCTACAATACATACAAGCATACACTCCCTTCATAAAATTCTACCATACATACAAGCATACACTTTATATAATTCTACAATACATACAAGCATACGCTTCCTTTGTATGATTCTACAATATATACAAGCATACACTCCCTTCATATAATTCTACAATACATACAAGCATACACTTTGTATAATTCTACAATACATACAAGCATACACTCCCTTCATAAAATTCTACCATACATACAAGCATACACTCCCTTCATATAATTCCACAATACATACAAGCATACACTTTATATAATTCTACAATACATACAAGCATACAACTCCTTCATATAATACCACCATACATACAATCATACAAGTCCTTCATATAACTTATTTGACCCGTCATGTTACCCTTTCTTCGCTAATCTCTACGACAAATATGACGTTTCCAGCCCTATACTCAATCTACTCATAATTACCAACCCTTACATGCATGAAACTCTCTCTCAAACCCGAGCATGTGTACCCATATGTACAGCACATTCTCAATCTACTTAATCATGACAATCTACTTATCGTATTTGATACCATCGAGCAACGTATCAATTAAACTACACGCACTTGTATCATTCCGTACTATGATCATATTACAAAACTAACATTAGTATTACATGCTACACCCTTACATAGCCTTACACGAGGTCCGACACTATTAATTGATGCGTTAAACGCTATTACGAGTCGCGTACGTAAGCGAAACATCAACATACGATAGAATAATTTAAAAAAATATATAAATTTCCAGGTCCCACCGTAACCTTACGGTGGCCACCGTAGGGTTACGGTGGACTACAAACCCAATGGTGTATCCCCTCTGCCCTACGGTGGGGAAAACATTGCAGGGGCCACCGTAAGGGAACGGTGCCACCGTACCCTTACGGTGGACTCTGCACATTCCCATTTTGTTTCTCCTTTCCACCCCTTCTAGACCCGTCCACGCCGATCCATTCGAAGCCACGTTTATTCCATTATAAACTCCAATTCAAGCCTTAACCTCGTTATTTACGTTCCATCATCTCACGGTCCTCATACTACTTACAACACATATACATGTTAAGATTCATTATCCTGAGTGGAATAAGAACCACTTACCTTATGTCCTCCAAGTTGATGCTTGCTACTTGCCTCCACTTGACCCATTAGCCACTTGTGCTTGAGCCCATGTTGCCTACGCATTCATGTTATCATTCCCACCATTCCGTTAGTATACACAACTACGCATACTATCAATCGTCTTACACTTACTTGTCCCCATGACTTTCATTGGTCAACTACTAATATGCATATCACATGATTAACTACCACATTGTTTATCAATCAAGCAATCCAACATATCATCAAGTATGTCACCTAGATAATCTAACATATATCGCATGATTTCCTTAATCCCCCAATCATATTAGCAATCATAACCGTGTTAGTCATCCATTGTTGACTTTTCAGAAAGCCAACTTCCAACTATACAAACTTCCTACTTAGAGCATATGTCCATATTGATGACTAGATCACATAAAACACACCATAAACATCACATTCCTATCTCATTAACATGCAAGATTATTCATCATTCCGATCATAGTATTTAAGCATTAGTGTACACACTACTAATGCATACTTCCTACCGTATCACACAATCAACCAAGTCCCCACATGATTACTCTTTAAGATGCAATCCTTATGTTAACCTACTACCAATTGCACCAATTGTCACATTACTCTCATACTTTGTCGAGTTTTGCATACAATCCATACATCATACTTATTTAGGCATTTCATCAAACACATGGTGTGCGTACAACATTTAAAACACAATGTACAAGTATTTCATGCATACTTCCATAGCTCATAACACAATTCATTATATTTCTTCCCTACATTACATACCACTCATATCAATAGTTATCAACATAGCAAATCATCACATTCCTTTTCAATACATTCAATAATTAACTAAGAATGGTCTTGGATTACCCCAAGACCAACACCCACTTCCAACATAGGTGTAAAACAACCTAATTAGCACATAAATCAAGCATAGCTCTATGTAGTATCACAAATTATGGCTCCTTTAGTGTCTATAAACCTCTAGACACCTTCATCCATCCTTGATTCATGTTTTCACATAAACCGTAGATTTTCACCACATTCAAAAACAAACATAACCTCGTAATAAGCCAAATTAAAGGTACCTTGATGTATATAAACCTTAGATGACCCATAATTAGCTTCATGCATCATCTTGGCTTTCTTCTTTCTCTTGATTTGGGGTAGAAGCACACACACACACAAAGCACAAAATCTCCTGAAGTGTGTGTGTGTGTCGTACATATCAACCCACCACAAGTGGGTTTTTGGGTTTTTCACAATTTCAACCCTTCATGTTTGATACTCATCCAATTTTGACTAAAACCTTATTATATTTCCATTTACTTGTGCACCTACTAAATTAGATACTTAGTTATTTCACCCCATGCCATAACACATTAAAACATGTTACTAAAGTTACAAATTCGGGTTTTGGGGCGTTACACTAAATCTCTTAGAAGAAGCTTGAGACTTGGCAGCAATCAGGGAAGCCCAGTACAAGCAAAAGATGGAATCCTACTACAATGCCAGAGTAAAGCATGAACGCTTCAAGCCATGAGACATGGTCCTTAGAAACAATGAAGTAAGCAAGAAAGAAGACCAAGGGAAGCTTGAACCCAAATGGGAGGGTCCCTACACCATCTTTGAAGCCCACAAAGGAGGGTCCTACAAACTTTCCAACAATGAAGGAAAAAAGCTTCCCCGCCATTGGAATGACAAAAACCTTAAAAGGTTCTTTGTTTAGCTTTTATGAAAATATTGTTAACATCGACCAACTAAATGTAATATCTCATCAATGAATGAACGAACCCTGTGGTTCTCTTTTGGTACTTGTCTTTCTATCCTACACCATCCTTCATGCCTTCTTCATCAACATCCAGGGTCTCTTCACTATCACCTATTAAAACCTCTTCTTGGAAAAAAGATACAAGTAGCTCAGAGCAAACAGCCTCGTTCAGACCTGGAGGCTTCAATTGCTTCAAGTCATACAAAGATTTACCATAAAAAGATGACACTTTAATGACATAAGGACATGTCAAGTGTTCCATCGAGCCTTGATAGGTTGAAAGATTACGTTTTAGACTAAAATGGTTAAACAGGCCAATCATCGAGGACCAAAAGAGTAACTTGCGCTTTATTTTCTTGAATAGTTTTTATGTTCTTCGAAACATTTTACAACATTCTTTTTTTTATCGGCTAATTACACTCACCCTATACTCACCGGGGGATTCGAACTCCCTACCGTTCACCCTTATCACCTTTATCACCCTATCTCCAACCATTGGGCCACAGCCTTAGTGGCATTTTACAACATTTTTTACTCGGAAAAAGATAACCAGGCATGCCTATGATCCATTAAGCTCTAGTTTATTATCATGAGATTTTATTAATGATTTTATTGAACTTATCTGTTTAACATAAGGTAAAGAACACGAGATTAATTACTGTATTATCATTTCGAACTATTATCTCAAAATTTATTTATGTTATTTTAATTTAATCACTTCTTCTTGCCACTTGTACTTAGGGGTGAGAATTTCCACACAACATTCGTGAGTTTAGATTTAGTTTAAACAGATTCGGGCCAGCTTCAAGTTGAACCCACCAACCCGTTTACCTAAATGAGACGGTTTAGGTTGAGCTCGTCGGGTTGGGAGATTAACCCGTTTAACCTATATATATTATGTTTTAATTTTTTTCAATATGTGTTTTTATGTCATAAGTCAAATTAATTAGTTCGGTATTTTATGCAAGAATTACATTGGAGGAAATTTAACATTAGATTTTGTAATTAAAATGTAATTGTATTATATAAATTTGTATTTTTTTGTAATTTTTTTTGGAAATACTAATATGTGAATAAAAGTAATAATTTATTTTGGGTTAAACAGGTTGTGTTCAGATTAACATGTGAACATTCGTGTCGTTTTTAGGTTCGGGTTTGTGTAAATATTTTGCGCCCAGATCAAGCACCTGTCAACCCATAAAACGACCCGTTTATTACTTGTACTTCTATTGACGACCTCAACATGTGAAATGTCGTTGCAGTTCTTTTATAGTATACCAATTTGGTTTCCCATAATAAATAATGATAAAAATTCGTTTATTTTTAGCAAAGATAGGAAACTTCTCAAGTTTTAAATATGACTATTAAATTATAATTGAATCAAAAAATGAAGTGAAAAATTATGTTAGTATGAAATCAAATACAACAAAAATCACTTTATTAGTAAACTCTTAATTTAAATACAAATTTTGACAAACTCTCTAAGATGAGGCACCAAATACATGCAACCAAAGAATGGCAGCAAGTACCAGAATGAAGACGTCAGAAGGAGGAACGGCATGAGGAGATCGACAAGCAGAAGGAAAACACAAAGTTTTACGTCGCTAACCTACCAGATAGATGTTCCATTCAGGATATCAAGGATGTTCTTGGGGAGTATGGGGAGATTGATGGGGTTTATGTGGCAAGGAAGTTGAATAAATTTGGACAAAGGTTTGCTTTTGTAAACTTTGTGGGAGTGATTAATAAACAAGATTTGGAACTCAGAATGCAAAGGTTAAAGATTGGTGACTTCAGATTGTTCGTCACCATTGCGAAGTTTGTTGACGAGAAAATTGTTGGAAAGGTTAATAACGTGCAGAAGGATGCGGATTTCAACGATGGTGGTAATAAACCTACTACTGAAGAAAATAGGGGGAATGAAGATGGAGGTTCTGGGGATGTGAAGAAGTTTGGTGGGAAGACGTTTATTGACACTCTTTTGAATAGAGAGCCGGTCATGGATTTCGTTGTGGATCCGAATGTGTCGGCTTTTAGTCAGTGGCATGATATAGCAGTGGTTGGTCGATGTTCAGATTTCCAAGGCCTGATTCGTTTACGGCAGTGGTTGTCATTGAAGGTCGATAGTCACGTGGAGATTAAATACATAGGAGGGTTGTCGGTGATGCTTGTTTTCGACAGTGTAGAAGAAGCATCTATTTTCCTTAGCGACGAGAATCTTTGGAGAGAAATTTTCTACAAGATGACTTTGTGGAAGGGTCAGGTTTTAGTAAATGAAAGAATAGCGTGGTTGAAGATTTTCAGCCTTCCGACATGTGTGGCTACAAATGATGTTTTTAATAGTATTGGTGGGATTTTAGGGATTGTTATGCAGCTAGCACAATTATCAGAATGTGATGAGGATTTGACTTTTGTGTGTATTGGAGTTGTGGTGGGAGAGTGCGACAGAATCAATAGAACGGTGTCGGTGCAATGGAGAGACAAGTTGTTTCGTGTAAGGGTGGAAGAGGAACTTAATGACTGGATTCTCGACTGCTTAATTGACGAGGAGGATGATTCAGTTTCGTCCGACAATGATCATAACTGAGAGGAGGAAGGTATCGAGGTGGAAGAAGGTGAGATGGAAGACGCGGTGAGGATAGGATGAGTTCCGACGGGATTGAGGAAGGTAACGTTGTTTTGGAAACTCCTACAATTCCGCATGCATTGAATGACAATAATGAGGAAACATTGAATGGAATTAATGAGGATTTCGTAAATGCAAAGAATGTGGAGGATAATGGTAATTTTTTCAACTTTGCATTTAATAAAAATAATGAGACCAAAGTTTTGAAAAAATTCAAAAATAAAGGGGTGAGGAATAGGAATTCAGTGTCCCCACAGGTAAGAGATAGGCCCAAAAAATGGGCCAGGAATAGTGACCCATTTTCTTTGGATGCTATACTGGGCTTAGCTGAAACTGGGCCCTCTGTTATGGCCAATCCAGTGGATTTGTCTGATACTATGGAATATGTGACACCTGATTTGAACTCGTCTGTTCCTATTGAGGTGTCTGGTGATATTAGAAATATTAAGGTTTGTGAAGACGCTGAAGTGGGGACCGACAAAGGAGTTGATGAGATTCATAATTCTGTCGAGGAAAACATGATTAAAGAGGTGAATTCCACGGCTTTAATAGGCGAGGTTCTCGGTGTACCTAATATTGGTGATTTTCGCAAAAAGATTCAAAAGGCCATTGTTGGAGAAGGTTTTCAAGGTGAGTGTCCATAAATTTTTTATCTTTGAATATCCGTGGTTTGGGGGTTTCGGGTAAGGATGTATGGGTTAAGGGTATGAAAGTGAATCAGGAGATTGGGTTTGTATTGTTACAAGAAACGTTGTGTAGCGGTGTGGTGGAAGCTGAGTTAGGTAAATATTGGGGAAGAGGCGATTTTTGGTTTGATAGTGTTGATCCTGTGGGAAGATCGGGGGGCTTATTAGTATGTGGGACAAGAAGGTATTTGAATGGTCTGATACGGTGAAGAACCGAAATTTTCTGCTGATGTCTGGGAAGATTAAGGGTTTAGGGGTGGGGTGTAATGTTCTGAATATTTATGCTCCACAAGGTGAGGTGGATAAACGTCAGCTGTGTAGACGGTTATCTGATCTTATTAGTTCTAAAGAGGGGATGTGGTGCTAGGGGGTAATTTTAATTCTGTCAGATATGAGGAGGATAGAAGGAATTCCGCTTTCAATCCTGCGGCTGCAAGGGATTTCAATGCTTTCATTGACGATGCGGGGTTACACGAATTTACACTGAAAGGGAGTAAATTTATATTCGGTTCAGGTAATAAATTCAGTAGAATTGATCGTTTCTTTGTATGTTGGGATTTCTTTAGTAGATGGCCTTCAGCAGAATATAGAACCCTTCCGAAGGGGAGACCGGATCATTGGACGCTTATTTTGCAGACGGTATCATTTAACTATGGCCCAAAGCCTTTCCGGTTTTTTAATTCTTGGATGGATCGTAAGAGTTTTAAGGTGGTTATTAGAAATGCGTGTGCAGCCTTTCATTGCGAAAACACCCCTGATATTGTTCTCATGAAAAAATTTAAAATGTTAAGACAAGTTATTAATAGTTGGAAGGATGACGAAAACTGAAAAGAGAGGGAGGAAGAGAATGTTTTGCACGGGGAGATTGATCAGTTGCAAAAAGTTCCGGAAGACAGGGATTTCTCTGAAGAGGAAGCGTGGATTTGGGAGAAGTGTAGGTTTCGGTTTCGGGAAATCGAAGATTTTAAGTACAAGGACTTAAAACAGAAATCTAGATGTAATTGGGCGACATACGGTGATGATAATTCTAGATATTTCCATGGTTTGATTAACAAACGGAAATCTAGTAATAGTATGTCTGGTTTGGTTATCAATGGGGTTTGGGAAACTAGACCGTCTGTGGTCAAGAAAGAAGTTTTCCAATTTTTCAGGAAAAAGTTTGTTGAAGACCTGAAAATTAGACCGAAGTTGAACTGTTTTGGGTTGAAACATGTGACGGATAGTGATGTTTTGACGCTGGAGGAGCCTTTTTCTGAAGCCGAAATTAAGGAGGCAGTTTTTGGGTGCGGGGATGACAAAGCGCCGGGCCCCGATGGATTTAATTTCAAATTTATTAAGCGCTTTTGGGACCTATTTTCAGGAAATTTAAGGATATTCTGCAGAATTTTTATGAGAATGGGAAGATTAACGCGTGGGTAGGATCATCTTTTATTACTCTCATTCCGAAAAATCAAGCTCCAACAGGATTAGCGGAGTACAGACTGATTAATCTGATTGGAGTTGTTAGTAAGGTGATATCAAAGATATTAGCAAATCGGTTAAAGGCGGTCATGGGGGGATAACGGATGAAACGCAATCAGCGTTTGTTCCAGGTAGATATATACTGGATGCTCCGTTATTACTTAATGAGGTTATTTCTTGGGCCAAGAGTTCGGGGAAGAAGATGTTTTTGTTGCAGATTGATTTTGAGAAAGCATATGACAACGTCCACTGGGAATTTCTGTTGGAGGTTATTAAACAGATGGGCTTTTCTCAGCGTTGGTGTATGTGGGTGGATACGGGGCATTCTGAGATCCGCCAGATCTTCTGTGCTGGTGAATGGATCACCCACGTTTGAGTTCGGTTGTGAAAAAGACATTCGACAAGGTGATCCCATTTCTCCTTATTTATTTTTGTTTGTTATGGAAGCGTTTTCGGGTTTGCGGTTCAAGATGGAATTTTGGATGGGATTCAACTACCCAACAATGGCCTTTGTGTTAATCATTTACTGTTTGCGGATGAAGCCATGATCCTAGGCGAGTGGTCCTCGTTTAATTTTAATAATGTTAAACGTATTCTTAGGATATTCTATTTATATTCGGGTCTTAAAATAAATATTTCTAAGTCTACAATCTATGGAATTGGGGTTAGTGATGATGATCTTCAAATGGGATCGTTGGCTTTGGGTTGTAAATCGGGTACATTACCCTTTTTATATTTGGGGATTAAGGTAGGCGCGAACATGAATAGAATAACTAATTGGGATCCGGTAGTGGAGGTGTTTCAACGGCGATTATCTAAATGGAAGGCTCATGTTCTTTCAATTGGAGGTAGGGTTACGCTCATTAAGTCGGTTCTTCAAAGTCTTCCGAATTACTATTTCTCGCTCTACATGGCGCTAAAGAAAGTTATTGACAAATTGGAAGGTATGATAAAAAAAATTCCTATGGGGAGGGACGTGTGATGTCAATAAAGTGCATTGGGTTAAATGGGAAAAGGTTGCTTATCCGAAGAATGAGGGTGGGTTGGGATTGTGTAGGCTGGAAATATGTAACAATGCCTTTTTGTTAAAATGGTTGTGGAGATATAGAGTGGAGGTTGATTCGTTTTGGAAGAAAGTGATAGACTCTATTCATTTGAGAGCTAGAAACTGGGATGCCTTTCCAGTTAAGAGTGGTCGTGCGAGTGTTTGGTCGAATATAGTGCGGTTTGGAACGAAGATGTCGGTTGAAGGGGAAAAATTCTGTAATCTGGTGAGGAGTATGATAGGTTCTGGTAAAAGGACTCGATTTTGGTTGGAGTCTGAAAAACTCTGCTTCGTTTCGGACCGGGTTTTAAAGGGGGGTGGAGCGGCCGTGTTTGGCTGGAGATGGAAAACATGGCTGGCTGCACAGAATGTAACTAATGAATTGACGGACGTGACGAACCGACTTGCAGGAATTAGATTATCAGATGCAGAAGATAGATGGGAATGGCACGGTTCGAGTGAGTCTTTCTTAGCGGCTGCAGTGAAAAAATGGTTGAAAAAGCAACAAGTTCCAGCAGGTGAATACATTGTTCAGTGGTGCAAGTGGTTACCACTCAAGTGTAATATCTTTATTTGGCGTGCAACGATTGAAAAAATACCTACAAGATCAGCTTTGGTGCGAAGAAATTTGTATGTTGCTGATATAAATTGTCCATCCTGTCAAGAAAGTGTGGAATCGGCATCACATTTATTTACAGGGTGTCTCTTAACTTGTGGTGTATGGCAAGCTATTTCGCGGTTGTGTCAGCTTCCAAATATTTTCGCCTTCAACACAAAAGATTTGATGGAGATCTTCAAGATATGTGGCCGACCTCCATTATATAAAGAAGCAATACAAGGTATAGTGATCTTAACATGTTAGGAGTATTTGGAGAGCTCGAAATGATTTGGTATTTAGAGGTATAGTGCCTAAGGTTGCGGACATCCTTGCGGAAGTGAAAGCGTGCGGTTTTTTGTGGTATAAATGTAGACGTAAAGATAGGAATTGTGATTGGGTTTCGTGGTGTAATTTTAAGTTAATGTAACTGCTTCTTAGGGGCTGCTCGGTCTCCTTCTTGGAGACGAGTTTTTTTTGCCGTTTTAAAGAAATTCGCTTTAAAAAAATGAAATCAAATACAACAAAAGAGTTTTACTCTAGCTTGTAAAGAGCATAATAGCAACAAATGTGTTTATGATGATGTCGTCAATCACGGCGCCACCCAAACGCGTAGAATTATTGCCGTTTTGTGGGTCCCAACTAACTCTAGTTTAAAAGAATATTGTCTATACACTAACACAAAACCAAGGCATTATAGCCTAGTGGTATCTTGGTGGTGAGATAAGATTTAGGGGCCATAAGGTCCTGGGTTTGAATCTCACAAAGGGGGTTTTCTCATAATTAGTTTCCTCCTGAATTGGTGACTTGGTGGTGGAATATGATCGCGTGGCAACACTGGTGGCACGATGATACTCCAGTGTTCCGTGAGTGATTCCAATTTGTTGGCCGTTCAAAAAAAAATATACACTAACACAAAATAATTACATATATTCATTTCAAATAACAATTTTAAGGAAATAAACTCAAATAGTGATAGTTTATATAATTGTGAATTTTTCAAAACTATAGATTACTTATAGTTTATGATACTCTCTTTTTGTTTAATTCAAATAGTGATAGTTTATATAATTGTTTTTGTAAAGAACATGTAATTTTGAATAACTTGTTTATCATTTTTCAGAACTATAAACAACCAAAAATACAAAATAAATGAGCAACATTACACTCCCTCCACTACGACCTATATTTTCAACTTTTATTTATTTATTTATTTATCATTTGCTTGTGTTATTAACTATATAAATATATTTTTTTCATCTTATTCTGGCAACGTGCTGGCTTGTCATGTTGTCCCTTTTATTATTGTACTCAAATAGACTTTTATTCTTGCCGGTGCCAGCCCCCAAAGATTTTGAAAAACAAAAAGCATGAAATATATATAACATTCTTATGTTTAGTAAATTATTTCTCTAAAGTATAACGCGTTTCTTCTCTAACTATAATGTTTATATAATATACATAATCTTAATTAAATCTGGTAACTAAATAGGTTAAGCAAGCGATCAAACTTATAATAATATTTGAAGTTTTACATATAAAATTGTTGAAATCAGTGTGTTAACATGTTGACATATGTTATTTTCTTTAAGTTTTATAGACAAGTAGTTTTTAAACATGTTTACAGAATTTACATTAACAAAGTAAAAGTTAGTCTTTATAATAAAAACTTTGTGACATAAAAAATAATCCTTTTAGTGTCATTTGAACTTAATTGGAATGCTTAAAAGTTCCTGAATAGTTTTAGAATACAAGAACTAATTTATCGTCGTCAAATCTGCTTGAAGATTATTTTGCGCGGCACCATACTCGTGATTAAAGGTAAAACACATTGTAGTGTATTCATCGATGAATACAATGTATACTTCTTTGTGTATTTGTAATTAATGTCAAACACATTGTACCGTATTAGTAAAAAGACGTATTTGTAATTAAAGGTACAACACATTATATATGATTTGTTGAAATGTTGTGAAGTTTTCCCTCATCCCCCATCAACATATTTTAAAACCTACATACTTTTTCAAGTGATTATATCTTACAATAACCACCCATAATTTATATTTATAAGTCTCTTAATTATCTAGTCCAACATTATACACACTTGTAACCTAGGCTAGGCACATGTTACTCCTTGTTGTATTAACCCAAAAAGATAGACTACTAATCATATGATTAAACAAAACCTAATAACCAATTGTATAACCCTATTATTTCAAAATTTTCTTTAATTGTGGAATGGAAGTAACAGAAAAGCCAGGGTACTTAACATGGGTTTGGTGGCAGGTGAATCACTTTGTCAAGGCTAATACTGATTCTAATAATAATCATTCTATATTTATACACCATTATTTAAATTCACTTATAATATAATATTCACATTAACACATATATAATAATAAAATGACACCTTTATATATTCAGCCATTGGGGAGAATAACCCAAAACACGCATCGGCCAGTTAGGCCATTTTCTCTAAATTGTTTATTTTCTCTAAAAAATGAGGCCACCGCGTTTACACTTCCTCCTCCTCTCCCTCCTTGTCTCCGCCACCTTCCTCCACGTCACCACCGCCGCCGATGACAACGACGCTGACGACGTAAACGATCTTGTTTTCGAGAACCCGAGTCTCCGAAACGCCTACATTGCTCTCCAAGCATGGAAATCCGCCATCTTTTCGGACCCGTTTAACTTCACCGCCAATTGGACAGGCCCCTCGGTTTGCTCCTATGGCGGGGTGTTTTGTGCTCCTTCATTATCCAACTCCTCGAACCGAGTGGTTGCGGGTATTGACCTCAATCATGCGGACATCGCGGGTTACCTCCCGCCCGAGCTCGGCCTTCTTACCGAGCTCGCACTTTTCCACATTAACTCCAACCGATTTTGTGGCACCGTGCCGAAAACTTTTAAAAAGTTAAAGCTCCTACACGAGCTCGACTTAAGTAATAACCGGTTCGTAGGAACTTTCCCGACCGTGGTATTATCTTTGCCCGTGTTGAAGTTCCTCGACCTCCGGTTTAACGAATTCGAAGGGTCGGTCCCGGTTAAGCTTTTCGACAAGGATCTTGATGCGGTTTTTTTGAATGACAACCGGTTTAAATTCGGCATTCCACCGAATTTGGGTAACTCGCCGGTTTCGGTGCTTGTTTTGGCAAATAACGATTTGGGCGGATGTCTTCCAGCAAGTATTGGGCAAATGGGGGCGACGTTAAATGAGATTATTCTGATGAATGATAATTTGACAAGCTGTTTGCCGGTGCAGATCGGGGAGTTGAATAAGGTGACGGTATTCGATGTCAGTTTTAATAGTCTTCAGGGGCCGTTACCCGCGGCAGTAGCCGGAATGCGAAGTGTGGAACAATTGAATGTGGCGCATAATAAGTTGACGGGTGTGGTGCCGGATAGTATTTGTAAGCTGCCGAGGTTGCAAAACTTTACTTATTCGTTTAATTATTTAACCGGTGAAGCGCCGTCGTGCGTGGCTGGTGGCGGTAAGGTGTTTGATGACAGTAAGAATTGTATTGGTGGGAAGAGTAATCAACGGTCGGGTAGGGAGTGTAGTTCGAGTGATGCACGACCGGTTGATTGTAGTAAGTTGCAATGCGGTGTGTCTACCTCGCCGGTTTCGTCTCCACCCAGGTCGAGGTCGAAATCACAGTCTAGGAGGAGATCGCCTACTCCTAAACCGCCGTCTCCTAAACCATCATCGGGGCCTAGGCCGTTTGTTAAACCTGCTCCGCCACCACCAGTTTTTGAGACTTCGCCTAATGTGAGATCACACTCGCCACCACCGCAGGTAAAACCGCGAGTAACACCGCCACCTCCAGTATGGAAAGTGTCCCCGAATGAGCGACATGCCCCACCACCACCACGTGTAAGTAACCCGGTTTCACCACTGTCACCTCCACCTCCTACGTTTGAAACTTCACCTGAAACCCGTGTTGCACCACCACCTCCCTCACCATCACCACCACCACCACCTACCCCGTCACCGTCACCGTCACCACCTCCACCCCCGTCACCCTCACCACCACCTCCACCCTCACCATCACCACCGCCGCCACCTCCTCCTCCATCACCATCACCACCGCCACCTTCACCTCCTCCCCCTTCACCATCACCACCGCCACCTTCACCGCCTCCTCCGTCACCATCACCACCTCCACCTTCACCGCCTCCTCCGTCCCCATCACCACCTCCACCTTCACCGCCTCCTCCGTCACCATCACCACCGCCACCACCATCACCCTCACCACCGCCTCCATGCTCACCACCCCCACCACCACCTCTAAAGCAATCACCACCGCCACCACCACCACATTACTCGTCCCCACCTCCACCACATTACTCGTCACCACCCCCACCACCACCACATTACTCGTCACCACCCCCTCCACCACCACATTACGCCTCACCACCACCACAATATTACGCCTCACCGCCGCCTCCACGTTACTCATCACCGCCTCCACCGCCGCCACATTACACCTCACCACCACCACCACCACATTACTCATCACCGCCACCACCACATTACACCTCACCACCACCACCACCACCACATTACTCATCACCGCCACCACCGCCACCGCATTATTCAGCACCACCTCCACCTCAACAATCACCACCACCAACAGCCGACTGCACTCCAGCACCACCCCCACCTCCAAAACCATGTAAAACCCCCTTAACTCCATCCCCCTCACCACCTCCACCTCCATCACCCCAATGGCACCCCCACCCACCACAAACTCAATCTCCACCACCACCACAAGATACTCAACCTCCTCCATCACCATTCAGTAACACACCACTTCCTCCAGTGATCGGTGTTTCCTACGCCTCTCCACCACCTCCAGTCATCCCCTACTACTAGTTCATCAATCCACACACACTTAACTTATTCTTCTTTCAAATCAAACATACATACATAAATCTTTCATTTCTTGAGTTTCTTATGAACGAACAGGGGCTTTTTCTTTTTTAATTTGTTTGTGTAATTAAACACAAAAATATATGTATACTCTTACTTTCATGTATTATACCATTTGTCATGATGTATAATTTGAGTTTGGAAATTAATTAGGAAAATTTATTGATTTTGATTTACATGCCAACAATGAGTTAATTTCATTATGCAATAAATTTTTATTTTTCTTCTTATTCGTCTTGATCCACAGCTACGATGAACTGTGTCTATATATGATTGAACATAATTATGAAGGTTTGTTATTTACTTATTATATGTTTGGATGTTGAATTATTTTATTATTTCGCTTAACTCTCGTCAATATGTTTTTTATTTATTTTTCCAAAAAATTCAAAGGCTAGTTCACATGCTCACCTTTATAAATTGTAAATTTAGGTGTGCGCATCATTTATCTGGATCATATATAGCTAAACTAAATAATTGTGAATAACATGTTGCTGAATTCTTTGAGTTTAATATAGAAACATGATAAAGTAAATTATGCGTATCTGTTTATCTAGTAAAGGCAGAGAGGGAAGATAATGCCATGGATGTTTATATTGAGCGGGTTTTCGTTTAGGGTATACATTTAGGATGGCTAAAGAGATCAAGGAACTTAGTTTAAAGAGGAGAGAGAGGGATGAATTAGAGTTTAGAGTATTGGTGTTTCATTAGTCTTTAACCTCTCCTACTAATCTCTATATATACACCCAAGGAGAAACGTACCATATTTAATGGTTCATTAAGGGTACTTATGTACATCAAATAAAGACCAGTTAAACCAATAGGTGTATTTAGATTATTGATCATTTATTAGATAAATGATTATAAGGGTCATTTAATTAGAATATATAAATATATTCTTACATTCTCCCACTTGGCCAAGTAATCATTTATTATGAGCATTAGATAAGCTTGATCAGAAGTTAACACTCATTTTAGTTTTAAACTAAAAAATGTAGCAGAGAAATATAGTCGTTGAGTCACTTATGCAACTCAGGACCCCCATTAATCATACTACACCCCAAATTTAAAACTGAACATTAGGATCATGACAATTAAGCCCTTAACGTCAATTTGTATAATAGTGTCTATACGTCATTAGGTATGCATGAAGGTATTAAGAGACAAACAAACATCAAACGAATGAGGAATAATTAATAATTAGTCATTCATAGTGTAATAAGTAGTTGTACATGGTCATTAGTAAACCACGTCTCTATTATAGGCCTTTAGTAGGGCTGTTCACGAGCCGAGCCGATCCGAACGGAGCTTTGCTCGTGCTTGGCTCGTTTACAAACCGAACCGAGGGGAGCGGCTCGTTTATAATCGAGCAAAAAAACCGAACGAGCATTCTTCGAGCGAAAATTTTCCGAGCGAGCGCCGACCGAGAATCGAGCGGAGAATAATATGGACGATTATAAAATTGGGATGTTTCCTTCGATGTTTTCGTTGTCGGGTGACAACTAAGGTCAAAATGTCCGATGATAACACTACTATATCAGTTGCTGTGACACGATCATTCTTTTAAAAATTAATGTGGTATATTTTCAGAAATGTTATGTTGAAATCGTTTCACGTTCGTGTTATTTCAAAACTTTGAACTTTTTACATTTGGAGTCTATTCAAGTCATATACATTGATTTTTAACATTTATGCTATTTAATATTGGTCTTTCGAAACACATTTTATTTACACATACTTCATGAACCTGTTCTCTTTTGCAGTTCATGACTTGCATTGCATAACCACGAGTCAAGTGTAAGCCATTTTGTTTTCATATAACAAATTCATGCACGTTTTTGGAAAAGAACTTACGACTCATAATATGCCTTATAACAATTTCAACTCTCGTAATATTCTTTTATTGTTGGTTAATCTTGTCACACCCTCAAATTTCCACTGCGGAGTTTTACCGCGAGGTGCATGACATACCAGGATCCCATAGCCATAAGTCATATGAACGAACTCTAAATGCCCAAACCATTTAGTTCGTTTTCAAAAACCAAGTTTAGTTAAGCTGCGGAAGCGTAAACCAAATTTCAACCTTTTAGAAACCATGCGCAAAACAACGCGCCCAAATTAAAACCATATAAAGATAAATGTAAAAGCATGATATATAATTTAGGTGTATGCCCAAGACCCCAAATGCAGTGAACGTGCAGTGCTTCCTAATCGTGACACCGGAAGCTAACTACCTGCAAAAGCATGTAAATGGTGGGTCAACAAACAATGTTGGTGAGTTCACAATGTAAAGAAAGTGAGTAAGTAAATACGTTGGTTTCCAAAAACCACGTAACCAGGTAAAAGCGTAGGTTCTCAAGACCCAAAAGTTCAAGTGTTATCAGTTTAAGCTTGTCAGGGGTAGCTAGCCCACTCATTGTAACTAAACAGGTGATTATTGGGAACATACAAAAGTTATAAGTTTTTGCCTTAGTACTAGTGTCTATCAACACTAGCAGTTCAGCTCCTTTAGAGCGTGGTCAGAAGTTCATGCCCGTGACACAAGCACCTCAAGCATGAGGTTGCTGCACAACCTAATAGCGCTATCAACTAAAACCCCGTTCGCCTACAGCGATTAACCCAATAATATGTAAGGACTTTAAATGATAGAGTGTGTTTAGTTCACAAAGGACAGTAAAGTTTTAAACTGATAAAAGCGTGATCCACACAAGGAATCGTAAAACCCAACCCACACAAGGAGTCAAAATCCTAGTTGTAAGAGTAGTCCCAAACCGGACTAGAAAAAGTTAAGTAAGTTGTCTCAAACCCGAGACGCATGCTTTCGAGAAAAAGTAGTGAAACTCACCTTGGGTTGCAAGCAAAAATATCCAAACTCCAAAACAATAGGGTGCTACCGACTCCCTATTACAAGTGTCACTAAGTGAGTATATGTGTATAATTAATACACCATATAACCCGTTTGTCCAAGATGTTTAAATGTTCAAAACCGTGTAGTGACACCTAATGATTCTAAATGCACAAGTAGACCCTACGAACCCGTTGGTGAACACAATGATTATTATCAGTTATACACTTCATATACACCTCATATAAGTGCTCATACAAGCTCATGTCAATTACAAGTCATACAAGACTCCAAATAGCCACATAAGCGTACATTACATAATCTGCGTTTTTAGGACAGATTATGCGCTATGAAAATCAATTTATTAAAAATACTTATCCAATGAATTAGACTCCCAAAATTTTACTGAATATTCCAGGGAGTCTACCGGACAAGTCAATATTTTTATTTTGTGATAAAAGTATACACAAAAATTATGAAAAATCATACAATACAGCTATGTCCAGAAAATACTCACAACATATCAGATTAGTAGAAAAATTCCTAAAAATTGTGTATTCATCCAAACGGGATGAATCCACTTGGAATAGTCAAGTTTCATCAATGTCGACCTACTGTCCAAATTTCATAAGCTAACTCTTTGTAAAACTCAAGTTATGATCGTTTAAAGTTGACCCAGTTTACTAATCCGAAAATCTGATATGACTTTTAATCAAAGAAAATTCCAAAAAGATACCATACGATATCCAAATCGCGCGAACTTAACCATTCTGAAAAGCCAAGATTATGAATAACATGTTCGAACTAAGAAACAATCAAAACAAATAGTTTAAGATCATGTTATAAAGCCTACAAATCAAAACATGCAATCTGTCCGTTTTTAATCAAGTTAAGATTTTATTATTATTGCATCCTATAACCATATTACCGCCTAAATATTATCATAAACATGTAATACATCATGATCATACAACATAACAGCCCCAACATGCAAGTTTCATTACAAATATTGTTATCTATAAACCCTACATATTTATAAATAAAAACCATGCATTAACAAGCAACACACCATATAATAATCACAAAGCTTAATGTTTAACATGTTAATATTTTATAAAACTCATATTTTAACCCTTGTTACTTTACATTAGACCTGGACAAATCGAGTTTGTGATGTTTTAAAACATAATTAAAACATAGAAAAGAGATTAAAATATATGTAGAGTTGTTGTATACCTTATGACCTTTAATCCTTTTAATCCTAAACCTTCTCAAGCTCCTAGGATCTTTAGATTATGTTAATGACAGAGGGTAGGGTTTAATTTTCGTAATTAGGGGCTGTAGGGTTGATTAGGGTTGAGTTATAATGAATTAAATGGTTCAAATTCGTTTTTATAATTTCCTTCAGCGATATGGGTCCATAGGCCGACAATGGGCCACGCCAAACTCCAAGGAGAGCAGCCCAGCACTACACGCGCCTAGGCCTGCTTCATTTGCTTCCATATTATATTTTGTTTTTGATTTTGTCGTCTAGCACAAGCAGATGTGTAAACTTGAATTCAAGTTTGCCATTTGTATATTTTTTTTTTCTTTGAAATGCTAGTTGGTCACGCCACCAAGTTTAACACTTATATATATATACTAGCCGATTACCCCGGGAAGGTCCCGGGGTTGAAAAATTTAATATGATTTAATAATACGGATCAATAATTCTCATTTGCGTTCAATGACCTGAACCATGAAGCAAATGTGGCACAAGTTACAATTCCTCAGCACCACCAACCATCGGTCACCAAAGCCTACATCAATAACAATGGCATACCTACAATAACAATCATCAAGTAACTATTCGACAGTCAACCATCACCATTACAGTATCACATCCATTAAGTATTTTAGCAATTACTTAAGCTAATACGGTACCATTAAATCCCATTACCATCTATACCTGTAATGCGAATACCAACCTAAAATAAAATAATGCGAATACCAACCTAAAATAATGTATAACTCTTACACCTATCATAAAGTGTAAATAAATGCATAACTCTAATATCAATATTCAATACCTAACCTAAAACAATGTATAACTCTAGCATTAGCACCTATCATAAAAGGCTAAAGAAATGCATAACTCTAATGTCAATATTCAATACCTAACCTAAAACAGCCTATAAATCCAATGCTAACACCTAATACTTCAACATGAAGAAACACTAAAAACCTAGCCGAATCGATAAAGGATACATGACATATTATATGAAGCGTCTCAAAATATTAAAAGAATCATCACACATCCCACAACCTTTTCTTTTATTTCAACTAATATACTATCACAGTCATAACTCACAGCTCACAACACAACTTCAAACCCAATTTTAAGCCTAGTAATCTACAGCTAGATAAATATCTTCAATATCCATCAAATCTTAACCAATATAAACTTACAACACTTCAAATTAAATGCCTTCAGTAGTTATCATACCAGATCTTAAACCATTATCCCTAACAATAATAATAATCATTATTATTGTAAATCATGGACATTGTTTATGTGATTATGTCTAATAACCATGTTATCACACCACAAATCCAAACCCAACAACAATTATAATAATAATAATAATAATAATAATAATAATAATAATCATGGGTTTTTTAAAGGACGAAAGAACTTGAATGTGCCACTTATTAATGGCGGTACTCTGTTATGGGGTTAACCACATAGCCAATTAATAAATCTACATGATATAATCCAATTAAAAGTCTTACCAATATTAATACCATCACCACCATAAACCATTACCGATCACCCACACTAAACGGGTCAGAATGTTGGTTCGAGTAGAAGCCATCCTCGTTGGAAACCCAGACCACCGCCATCGTCTTCCTTGTTCAATAATCATCACCACCATAACCCCTGAAACCGGAACCCTACACGAACCCAACCGCCGCCATTATTATCATCTATCATCCTTCAATGCAACCCCTTGAATCGGAACCCTAGATCAGATCAGACCACCGCCGCCATCTTCTCTATTAACCACCACCGTGACCACCTTCTTCCTCCATCATAATGTTCTCACAAAAATCCCCAATTTAGAACAAACCCTAATCGGAACCCTAACTGAGCCGCCGCCACTGTCATCCTTGTCTGTGATGCCGCTGCTGTCCTTGATGACCAGAGAAGCTACCACTATCAAAAGCATACGACCCGCCAACTGTGAAGGTGTTCTCGTTTAATGAGAACCTTCTAGTAATCTCCCCTACAGCAGCGGTTTTCTATGATTCGTCCAGATGGTGTATATATGATGCCTTTAATGTGTCCCCTTTATCACCCCTGAAATAAACCGAAAAATACAGATTAGATTATTTAATGTGAATAATGTGATAATCTTATATTATGATCAAGTGAAACTGCTTACAAGATTATGGAAGCAGTTGAGTCAGGTAGGGGGCGCCGCCGGAGCTCCGCCATAGACGGCGGCAGGAGCCACCGGCTCCTTACTTCTCTCTGTCTCTCATCCAGTGTACTTTGTGTGTGTGTTTGTAATAATAGAGGTGGTGGTGATGAATGTTAACGAAAATATAAAAAGATATTGAGAGCAGGGAAGGAGAAGAGTGAGGAAGAATTAGGGATATTAGGGTTTGAGGGAAGGTCAAAGAGATTGATGAAGAATTAGGGATATTAGGGTTTGAGGGGAGATGAGATAATATTATAATTATAAAAACGAAAAAATTAAAAAAACTTCAAATTTTCACCTCATTATGCCACGTGGCACATTCAAGGTGGGGTTGAGGCCACCATTGAACGCCACGTCAGCAAAAGGGCTTTGTTTTATATATATATATATATATATATTTTGTAATTATAATATATATATATAATATTTAACCCAAATATTTTATAATTAGTTTACCACTCCCGGTCCAAGTAGAGTTGGCTTTGGACCCGGTTCCGCATACTCGCGTACAAAAATTAGTTTCGCTTAATTCTAAATCATTTTGCGTAATAGTTTATATATAAAATATAATAATTCTATGAAATATTTAACCCAATATTTTATAACTTAAATACGATCCCCAGTCAGTCAAGTGTTGGTTATGAGTTTGGTACCTTGTTTTCACATAATAACATGTAACGCCACTTCAGTTCACAGATAAATTCACATAAGAATATAATTTCAAATAATATGAAATGAGTTATTCTACAATTATTTGTTTTATTGTTTCATCAACGTTCAGGGTTCAAGACTTGCGTATGCAGTTGTTCACCTATAACCGCATATCATGTGACTCTCCTATCTAACCCTAGTTAAGTAGAGTGCAAGGAATGTAAGTACAAGTTAACTAGAGTTTAGCGAAAGTAAGAACCTGAAATTGCGGGGTATCACATCATCCCCAAGTTGAAAAGAATTTCGTCTCGAAATTCAGCAAGTAAACAATAAAGCCAGCTAGAAAAGTATGCTTGGTTCCCGGATGTCACATCATCCCCAAGTTGAAAGGAATTTCGCCTCGAAATTCACTTTGAGAGAGCTGCTTTACGTTTAGTGTTTGGTTTATGCATAGTTTCAGGTTTAGTAAGGAGATGTGGGTATTTAAGCCGCATTTGATCCATGCGTTCCCACGTGTATTCCGGTCCTAGACGGGAATTTCATCACACCTTAACAATGGGTATGGTGTTCTATTTGAGTTTCTTGACGCCCCGCTCAAGAATCTCCACTGGTTCTTCCATGAATCGTAGCTGATCGTCCACCTAGATCTCCTCCAGTAGCACCACCAGTGTTGTATCCAACAGGCGTTTCTTTAGATTCGATACGTGGAATACATCGTATACCCCATTGAGTTTATTAGGAAGGTTTAACCTGTAAGTTACTAGACCAATCCTTTCGACAATCTCGAATGGTCCGACATACCGCAGGTTTAACTTTCCACGTTTCCCGAGGCGTATGACACCTTCCCAAGGTGATAACCTTAATATTACTTTGTCCCCAATCTGGAACTCCAATGGTTTCCTACGCTTATCAGCGTAACTTTTATGTCGATCTCATGCAACAGCCATCCGGTTTCTCATTTGCACTATCTTCTCAGAAGTTTCATGCACGAGTTCGGGACCTGTCAGCTGGCTATCCCCAACTTCAGTCCAGCAGATGGGAGACCTACACTTGCGTCCATATAGTGCCTCAAAAGGCGCACACTGAACAAAAGTATGGTAACTATTGTTATACGAGAATTCGATTAAAGGCAAGTGCTTATCCCAACTGTTGCCAAAGTCCACCACGCACGCTCGTAGCAGATCTTCCAATGTTTGGATGGTACGCTTACTTTGTCCATCCGTCTGTGGGTGATAGGTTGTGCTGATATCTAAGCGAGTCCCCAAAGCCTCTTGGAGAGTAGTCAAAAAAATGAGAAGTAAATCGCGCATCGCGATCAGATATGATGGAAGTAGGCACCCCGTGCCTAGAGACGACCTCCTTGATATAGATGTTGGCCAGTTTCTCAAGCGTGTCGGTTCCCTTTATTGCTAGGAAATGTGCCGATTTGGTTAAATGATCGACGATAACCCAAATCATGTTATGCCCACTTGGCGTTTTAGAGAGCTTTGTGATAAAGTCCATAGAAATTCCGTCCCATTTCCAGATAGGGATTTCTGGTTGCTGGAGTAAGCCTGAAGGTTTCTGATATTCAATCTTAACCTTTACACAAGTCAAGCACTTACTAACATAAGTAGCTATCTCCGCTTTCATGTTTGGCCACCAGTAAAGAGTTTTAAGGTCTTGGTACATTTTATCCGAACCAGGATGTACCGAATAACGAGAGGTGTGAGCGTCATCGAGCACTAGTTGTCTGAGATCCCCAAAACGTGACTCGATTCATGAAGTACTGAAGACCATCTGTCCTCAGTTCTAGGTGCTTATCAGCACCGTGCAAAGTTTCAAGCCCAATGTTTTCCTCTTTCAAAGCCTCGCCCTGGGGTTCACGTATCTTATCAGGAAGATTAGAATGTATGGTAAGTTGTAAGGCTCGCACTCGTTTGGGTTTTGTTTCCTTACGGCTCAGGGCATCTGCTACTACATTAGCCTTCCCTGGATGATACTTGATGGCACAGTCATAATCATTCAGGAGCTCGACCCATCGACGTTGTCGCATGTTCAGATCCTCCTGATCGAATATGTGCTGGAGGCTCTGGTGATCAGTGAAGATCGTACACTTTGTCCCATAGAGATAGTGCCTCCAAATCTTGAGAGCGACAACCACCGCTCCTAGTTCCAAGTCATGGGTGGTGTAATTCTTCTCATGAACCTTCAGTTGTCGTGAAGCATACGCGATCACCTTCTCACGTTGCATCAGTACACACCCTAACCCTTGGATAGACGCATCACCGTACACCACAAAGTCCTCTGTACCCTCAGGTAGTGATAGTATAGGTGCACTGCAAAGTTTTTTTTTCTTCAATAATTGAGAAGCAGATTCTTGGGCATCTCCCCACTTCTAAGTAATTCCCTTTTGCATCAAAGCAGTGAGGGGTTGAGCGATCTTAGAGAATCCCTCAATGAATCTGCGATAATATCCCACAAGACCAAGAAACTGGTGCACCTCTGTAGGAGTCTTAGGAGCCTCCCACTTTTTAATAGCATCAATCTTGGCAGGATCGACATGTATTCCTGCCTCGTTAACCACATGCCCCAAGAATTGGACCTCATGAATCCAGAAGTCACATTTAGAGAACTTCGCATACAACTGATCATTTCTCAAGAGTTCCAAGATCAGCAGCAGCTGTTGCTCGTGCTCTTCCCTGCTCTTGGAATAGATTAAGATGTCATCTATGAACACTATGACGAATTTGTCCAAATAAGGCTTGCACACACGGTTCATAAGATCCATGAACACAGCTGGTGCATTAGTCAACCAAAATGGCATTACCAAACACTCATAATGTCCATAACGAGTTCGAAAGGCTGTCTTCGCTACATCCTCCTCTTGGACTCTCAGTCGGTGATACCATGACCTCAAGTCAATCTTGGAATAGGAACTCGACTCTTGAAAGTGATCGAAAAAAAAGTCATCAATACAAGGCAAAGGGTAGCGGTTCCCAACCGTCACGTTGTTTAACTCCCGATAACCCTAGATGGGCAAAGCGGACAATATTGGTGGTGAGAGAGGCCAGATGTTACAGATGGTATCAGAGCCACTCCTGTGTCGTTCGGGATGGTGGGTACATACCTCATCAGGGACGATGAGACTCTAACAGGGGGTGAATGTGACACCCCAGGAAAATCCCACATCGGCCGTGGCCAGGAGAGATCCTTAGTTCATAAATAATGTCTTGCCTCTTAAATCACCAACGCGTTTTGGGGCTTAATGTTAGTGGATGAGAGGAGAACTCCACAGTTAAGCGTGCTCAGGTGGCAGAAATTCCAGGATGGGTGACCTCCTGGGAAGTCTCCACCGAGGTAACCAAAAGCAAATCTGTGAGCCCTAGATGGGCAAAGCGGACAATATTGGTGGTGAGAGAGGCCAGATGTTACAAATCTCACGCGTTATTTGCGGTTATTCTCGCACTCTTTATTAGCAGTTATTCTTACATCGCTGATTTTGAGCATTAATCTAACTCGTTTACTTGGGTTGAATTTATCTTTAAATATGGTAAAAATCCATCAAATTCGTAACTTTCCCGACCCCCGGCGCAGCCCTGCGTTGGGACCAAAAACTTGCTAACCCGCGCTGATTTTAGCGCATACCAGCTCCGAATATTGAAGTCTGGCGCAGCCTGGCGCCTCCCCTAGCACAGCCTTGTGTTTGTTACTGGTACGCGTTCGTTTTTGCAATAAAATCTTCGTTAGAACTCCGTTTTCTTAGATTCTTGCGGCCACGTCTTCGTAATTCAGAGCTCTATCATATCATTATTTAATATCATCATTTAAAAGCCATTTGGTTTCTCCAAAATTGAATGCAATATGCTCCAGCTACCTTCAATCCAAATCAAACTCAAAGTAACCATGTTTTATGATATAATTCACTTAAAAACACATAATTAACTACATCTTCACATGATAAAACACCCTCTCATCAAAGTATCTTCTGGTGGGGATCGACAAAGAGCAGGAATAGCTTCTAGCGGGGATCGACAGAGAGGAGGAGAAGGTGTTGTCATTTGGTGTTTGCTAAGTTGATCGGTACTACTTCTAGAAAGGTGAAAAGTAGTACCCATCAACTTAGCGAACACCAAATGACAACACCTGCTCCTACTCTCTGTCGATCCCCACCAGAAGATAATATATTGTTGTTTAGGTTTTGATGCAACAATTTTGTAACTTTTGATAATATATTGTTTTTTCTTTATAGAGTTCAAAACATATGACGATAATGATAGCCGTTTACGCCATTCTCCTTGGCGTAGATCGGGTTAAGGCTAGATCGATGAGGTTTATCGTTATTTCGTCACTGCTGGTTTTCGCGTTTGCTATATTGGTTAGGGTCATTTAGAAGCACATAAAAAACACAAAGCTCAACAATAGGCTAGATCGTTGTGGTTGTGGTGTGTAGGGGTGCTCAAAGTCATATTCGGATTTTATGAGCACTACAAAAAAAATGCCATTTAGTGAAACTCAAAAAATGTTACAAAAGTGCCAGTAAAAGCCCACTTAAGAATGGGCGGCACACAAAAAAAGTGTCACTAAAAGGTTGTAACACTAAAGCCTTTTAGTGACACTTTTTCAATATGCTGCTGCAAAGTTTTAGGGCTTTAGTGGCACAAATTTTGTGTTGGTAAAACTTATCCTAGTTACATACATCCATACTACTTTTAGTGGCACTTTAGTTTTTACCACAATATAAAGAAGACTTTTGTAACACAAATCGTCCATAAAATTATTTCTAATTAAATATACATACTAAAATTGTTATTTATTCACCCTATAAAATAAAATAACAACAAAATGTAGAAATCGTAATCTTATAAGTTCAATTATAAGTTCAATACGAAGCATGTTCCAAATGTTTACAAGAATAGTCAAAAACATTATTTCTAGTAGGACTTTTGCTATAATAAATTAGCTCTAAGCAATCTATTAATCTTATTATCTATAGTTCTCTCATGCTGTACATGTTATCTCTGCCATTATCAATCATATAATCAAGCCATTATCAATCATATAATCAAGTATTAGTAACGCAAAATATATGAAACTATAAGAGTAGATGATGCGTGCATTAAGCTATAATATATAAATAAACACTGAAAACATATATAGTTTCCTAACAAAGGAGCAACCTCTGCATTCTTTAACATCCTCACAACAGTATGACTCATGTGTTGGAAAACTTACATTGTAATCGCCGCACGCCTTTGTTACATGAAGCTCACATGTATCAGAATCTCCGTACTTGCTGCAGCAAAATCTAAAAGAAAATGGAATCATAGGAAAAAGGAACCGGGCTTGTGTTTGACACAATTCCCTTAAACAGATTCGTCGTCTGTTCCCAGGGTACACCGGTTCAACAGTGCGGCGCGGTGCACTGCGGACTATCCCACTTGCCTGAAAGATAACCGGACTTCGATTGAGTTTGTTCTCTACATATATGTGTGTGTATGCATCTCTTTTCTACATCTACATCTCCAAATGAAGCACAAAGTCTTCCATTATATAAGAACATGGATGTATGAAAAGTCTTCTTAATTAGAGACTTAATTTGAGACATAAAGACTCTCATTAAGTGACATAAAATCTCTAATTAAAAGAAATAAAGACCTCTAATCAAAGACATAAAACTCAAGAGTTTTAGTCTTTAATTCACCACATTAAGGTCTTATTAATAATTATAATTTATCAAATTATAATTTCAATAAAATCCATTCACATATTTCCAACAATCCCCCACATGAATGGAGATTATTCAAAACACACAAATGTTTCAACCAACCCCCACATGAACGGGGATCATACTCAGAAACAATCTCATTCCGATTAAATTTCAACAATTGAGTTTTGCATACGATAGGTAGGTGTAACCCTTTGAACCTTCGCTTATGAAACGCACTTAGCCCACTGGCTCTGAGTAGAACGCGATGTCTTTGAACTCGTCTGCCGTTTGTGTGGACGACAATACACTTCACACAAAACTCTCCTTGACAACGTCAAGTCCTCATTGTTGTGTCCGTTATGGTCATGGACACGTGCCTGGTTCTGCGAGAGCTCTTAAGTATTGTGCCCCAACAATACCCTTCGAAGCGACCCCACTTCTCTCTCACATAGGTGATCTACTAGGACTGGTTACCTCAGTCAAATCATTAAAAGCCATAAGCTTAACCTCAACCTTGTCACTCTTAGGAATGGACTAGGAAGCTTATCAAATCTTATAGTAAACTCCCTTTTAAAACGTGGGGTTTTCACCAACTCTCCCCCACAGTGACCTTTGCCAGTTCATACAATTAGGTTGTCCTATTGAACTCAGATCTTGGGATCTCCAGTCAGCTGAGTTAGGTTTCCTTCGCATAAACTTAGCCTTTCATGGGCTTTAGTCCCATTCCCATTTACGACTTCTGAACTAACTCTCTGCTTAAGCTTTTTTGTTAGCGGATCCGCGATGTTATCCTTTAACTTCACATAGTCAATAGTGATAACTCTTATAGAGATTAGTTGTCGTACCGATCATGCCTACGTCTTATATACCTATTCTTAATGATACACATTGTGATATGAGCTCTGCCAATTACCGATTGACTATCACAGCGTATGCATTGGCCCAATGCCGGCTTCGGCCACCTAGGTCTATCCTTAACAAATTGACGTAGCCATTCTGCCTATTCATCCTCTTTATCCAAAGCGATGAATTTTGATTCCATCATGGATCTAGCAATAACCATTTGCTTAGATGATTTCCATGTTATCGCGGCACTTCCAAGTGTGAACAAATACCCACTCGCTGCCTTGGAATCATTCGTGTAAGATATCCAATTCGCATCACAGTAAATTCAATAACTGTTGGATATCTTTTATATTGCAGCCCGTAGTCTCGTATGTATCCTAATTACCAAAGCACCCGTGTCACATAATTCCAATGAATTAAACTTAGGATGCTCGTGTATCTACTTAGCTTGCTTGCTAAGTCTGGTCTGATACAACTTATCAGATGCATCAGGCTGCCAATAATTCTTGAGTACTCTAATTGGTTAACAGGCTCACCTCGTTTCTTAGCTAGACATTAACTCGTGTCAATGAAAGGTCTAGCCACATTAGAGTCATTTCCATTGAACTTCTCAAGAATTTTGTCCACATAATAGGACTGACTTATAACAAGTCTGTTCTAGGTTCGTGTGATTTGTGCTTCCCAAAATCACATCCGTTCATATCAAAACTTCTATTTTCAAATGCAAATCACCTCCACACTTATGTGTTTATTGGATAACTACCAAATGGGGTGATGAAAGTTTCTTCCTTTCATATGTAGTTTGAAAACTTCTCAAGTGCCATTTTTAAATCCTTACGGATTGTTTCTTAAATGGCTTTTCCCCCCACATTGCTTGCACTTTGATTGAGTTTGAGTAATATCACTCATGATGACATAAGACACCCGTGATAAGATAGCGACTATCTATATCTTTGTGTTTATTGAGGTCATCCATTATATTACTTAACCCATATTTCTCACACGAACCGTTTTCTGAGCTATATAAGTTTTCCTCATATTCAGCTAAATAGTATCATAACCAATGAACTATTTATTCGGTCCTTTCGAGTCATCCTTTTTAATGAATTATATATTTGCTTTTACAAAATTCATTCTTATGTCGTCACATATGTTTGAATGTTCAAAGTTAATTTATTCTCTGTGGAGCATCTAAATTAACAAGTATTAGTCTAGCATGCTTTAGACTACGAATACTTAGCATGTGAACAGAAGATGCCTCTTTCTGATTCTTCACAGCCTTAAAAGATAACTCACTATCTCTTTCTAACATTCACGTCTTAGTTTAGACACAAAATGAGATTTTGTTTACCATTCCAAAACCTTGGTTTAAAGAATGCTTCAAAACCATAATTAATTCCATCCATTAGGATCAAGACTCATTTGCCTTTAATCTCCAAGGCTTTCACCATTAACTCTTTAGGACTTAAACATAAGTCTTAACATAAGTCACTTTGATGAACATATTCATCATCAACAAGTCAATTAGATTGACACTCAACAACATGACTTCCACATATCCCTAAGTGATATGTATATATTTGTTGAACTTATTTATTGGGTGACTCTCCCAAAATATATTACGAATTCTTCATATAGTTCAACCAACATTGATGATTTGTAGAAACTCTACACGTCCATTACTATTCTAAGTCTTTTATATAAATCTCGCAATATTTATCAAAGACTTATGAATAATAACATATATTACTATCATATGTTATAGTCATCAAAACTACATTTGTGCATTTCTACGTAAATGTTCTCAACATTAGATGACATATCTCGTTTTCGTGCATTTAACTTCAATACACTTGCCACGTTGATCATGATTATCTCAATGGGAATGGATGAAGAGTTTTTCCTTCTTAGTCACTTAATTAGAGACTTAAGACTCTAATTAAGACTCTAATAAAACCTCATCAAATGACATTAAGAACTCTACTCAAGAGTTTCACCATATGAAATAAAACCTCATCAAATGGCATTAAGAACTCTACTCAAGAGTTTCAATCATACACTTAATTTAGTCTTAAAACTATAATAAAGTGTCATAAATAAATTTTCTTCAATTCACCATATGAAGAGTTTTACCAATTAATAATTATAATTTACCAAATTATAATTTCAATATAATCCAAAATATATATATAACATATCATATATATCTTTAACCGGATTCATATAAACATCAAATCTCAAAGTGTTATTCTCTTCAACACTTTATCGTTCGACGAAATGATAACAATTATATCGTCTCATGGCATGTTTCGAGGTACTCCCTCAATACACTGTTCAAAACAACAAAGTTGTTTATACTTAACTACTCACAAGTAGTCGAACAAGTAAATATGTCCAAAACAATATAAGTTGTTTTACACTAAATAGTCTCTCTAGACTATTATATGGTTCAAGTCATCATACTTCTCATACAAGTATCAAACCATATATAATTTGCAAAACACATGTTTTATTCAGACAAAACATTTCTACTTTCACGGGTATTTTTCATAAACTATACATATTTATGTTTTGATTACACATCAAAACCATAAACTCTAATATAGTTTTATTATTTAAACCATTCCTAACTCACTTGTTAGAGTATATGATTTTCACGACTAACCATTTCTAATTTATTCATTAGAAACTATACGTGTACCATATAAACATATACGGTTTAAAAATTAACCATTTCTAACATACTTGTTAGAATGCAAACGATTCCACGTTTCATCATATAGATTTTGGTTATATCAAATAAACCTTTTCTAACACACCCGTTAGAAATAAACGATTACCAAAATCATTTTAAAGGTCATTGGTTTATATTCTCAACCGTTTCTAACCTGCCTATTAGAAATACACGATTATGACAATCGTTTTAGACCTTGTTGGTTTATATAAAATAAACCGTTTCTAACACCCTCGTTAGAAAATTAAACCATTTACATAAATGGTATTAACTTTGGATTTTCCAAAATATACCCGTTTCAAACTCACTCGTTAGAAACCGTCAAATTTAACCAAACTGGTTTAATGTTGGAAAAGGTTGAAACACCCAATTCTCCATAAACCCATGAGTTGAAACACACCATTAAAACCTTTAAGAATATTTGACCCATCTTAATGATATTCTTATTATTTTAAGTTTCAACTTTGGACTTTTAATTAGTATTCTTACTAAAACCTTCAATAAAACAAAATAAGTTTATAACTTTTTTATTTTCACAAAATTTTCAAAGTACAAATTTCCAACACTTTTGTCTATTTTGTACAATAATCTTTTCTAACACACTTGTTAGAAAATATAAACATCTTATTTTGTCTTTACAAAATCATCAATCTCTAACAAGCCCGTTAGAGAAATCAATATATAAGTTTACAAATTAAACTTACTATTTTCTAAAGAATAATTTCTAATACGCTTTATTAGAAATGTTTCATGACACGTTATTCTTTCAACGTCGTCGATTCTAACACGCTTGTTAGAAATACATGTTTCAAACCTTATATTTTGAAACCCTTTATTTCCAATACTCTTATTAGAAATGTTTCATGACACGTTATTCTTTCAACGTCGTCGATTCTAATACGCTTGTTAGAAATACATGTTTCAAAACCTTATATTTTGAAACCCTTTATTTTCTAATACTCTTATTAGAAAATGTATACATTTCAAATACTTTGAAATTATCTTTCTAATACGCTTACTAGAAAGAAAACATGATCAACCAAGTTTACATGGGTTTTCAACTAATATGTCTTTTCTAATACTATCATTAGAAATTCAATATTTCAAAAAAAAAAAATTTTTAAACACATATTAGAAATGTTAATAGTCCGGTTTATCTAAACAAAACTCAAAACCCATGAATCCGAATATTAAATCAAAAATTCATTTTTGTCAAACACACTTTCGGATTAAAGATTGCATTCTCATCATGAATATAATCCAATTCGATGTACCAAAAGAAAACATGTACAAATTTTCGCGAACTCAAATTCCTTAGGAAGAACACGAAAGTTTGTTCACTAATCTGTTTAAGTTTGTTGGAAAACTTACATTGTAATCGCCGCACGCCTTTGTTACATGAAGCTCACATGTATCAGAATCTCCGTACTTGCTGCAGCAAAATCTAAAAGAAAATGGAATCATAGGAAAAAGGAACCGGGCTTGTGTTTGACACAATTCCCTTAAACAGATTCGTCGTCTGTTCCCAGGGTACACCGGTTCAACAGTGCGGCGCGGTGCACTGCGGACTATCCCACTTGCCTGAAAGATAACCGGACTTCGATTGAGTTTGTTCTCTACATATATGTGTGTGTATGCATCTCTTTTCTACATCTACATCTCCAAATGAAGCACAAAGTCTTCCATTATATAAGAACATGGATGTATGAAAAGTCTTCTTAATTAGAGACTTAATTTGAGACATAAAGACTCTCATTAAGTGACATAAAATCTCTAATTAAAAGAAATAAAGACCACTAATCAAAGACATAAAACTCAAGAGTTTTAGTCTTTAATTCACCACATTAAGGTCTTATTAATAATTATAATTTATCAAATTATAATTTCAATAAAATCCATTCACATATTTCCAACATCATGTAGTCAAGTTCCTTGGTTTTCAGTAGGCGCTCCAAAGCACCATCACAAACAAGGCTGGCCTCCCCTTGAAGAGACCCATCCAAGTTACAGTATCGAAGAACATTCATCACAGAATGAGTATGAGATTCCTGCCATTAACAATCAAATCGCATCACTATAAGAGGATTTGATCAGGTAATCATTTATCGTATCTAAGAAATTTAGAGATGAAAGAAACCTATAAAATATATCAAAAAGAAAAGGAAATATCAAGTACGTACCTTAGAACAAAAATTAATCATGATGAGATCATTTTACATACCGATGTATTTACTTATTATATGTTTGGATGTTGAATTATTTTATTATTTCGCTTAACGCTCGTCAATATGTTTTTTATTTATTTTTCCAAAAAATTCAAAGGCTAGTTCACATGCTCACCTTTATAAATTGTAAATTTTGGTGTGCGCATCATTTATCTGGATCATATATAGCTAAACTAAATAATTATGAATAACATGTTGCTCAATTCTTTGAGTTTAATATAGAAACATGATAAAGTAAATTATGCTTATCTGTTTATCCAGTAAAGGCAGAGAGGGAAGATAATGCCATGGATGTTTATATTGAGCGGGTTTCCGTTTAGGGTATACATTTAGGATGGCTAAAGAGATCAAGGAACTTAGTTTAGAGAGGAGAGAGAGGGATGAATTACAGTTTAGAGTATTGGTGTTTCATTAGTCTTTAACCTCTCCTACTAATACCTATATATACACCCAAGGGGAAACGTACCCTATTTAATGGTTCATTAAGGGTACTTACGTCCATCAAATAAAGACCAGTTAAACCAATAGGTGTATTTAGATTATTGATCATTTATTAGATAAATGATTATAAGGGTCATTTAATTAGAATATATAAATATATTCTTACATTCTCCTACTTGGCCAAGTAATCATTTATTATGAGCATTAGATAAGCTTGATCAGAAGTTAACACTCATTTTAGTTTTAAACTAAAAAATGTAGCAGAGAAATATAGTCGTTGAGTCACTTATGCAAATCAGGACCCCCATTAATCATACTACACCCCAAATTTACATTAGGATCATGACAATTAAGCCCTTAACATCAATTTGTATAATTAGTGTCTGTCCTTAGGTATGTATGAAGGTATTAAGAGACAAACAAACATCAAACGAATGAGGAATAATTAATAATTAGTCATTCATAGTGTAATATGTAGTTGTACATGGTCATTAGTAAACCACGTCTCTATTATAGGCCTTTAGTAGGGTTGTTCACGAGCCGAGCCGATCCGAATGGAGCTTTGCTCGTGCTTGGCTCGTTTACAAACCGAACCGAGCGGAGCGGCTCGTTTATAATCGAGGAAAAAACCGAACGAGCATTCTTCGAGCGAAAATTTTCCGAGCGAGCGCCGAGCGAGAATTGAGCGGAGAATAATATGGACGATTATAAAATTGGGATGTTTCCTTCGATGTTTTCGTTGTTGGGTGACAACTAAGGTCAAAATGTCCGATGATAACACTACTATATCAGTTGCTGTGACACGATCATTCTTTTAAAACTTAATGTGGTATATTTTCAGAAATGTTATGTTGAAATCGTTTCACGTTCGTGTTATTTCAAAACTTTGAACTTTTTACATTTGGAGTCTATTCAAGTCATATACATTGACTTTTAACATTTATGCTATTTAATATTGGTCTTTCGAAACACATTTTATTTACACATACTTCATGAACCTGTTCTCTTTTGCAGTTCATGACTTGCATTGCATAACCACGAGTCAAGTGTAAACCATTTTGTTTTCATATAACAAATTCATGCACGTTTTTGGAAAAGAACTTACGACTCATAATATGCCTTATAACAATTTTCAACTCTCGTATTATTCTTTTATTGGTGGTTAATCTCACGCGTTATTTGCGGTTATTCTCGCACTCTTTATTAGCAGTTATTCTTACATCGCTGATTTTGAGCATTAATCTAACTCGTTTACTTTCATTTTGTGCAATTGTGCGATTTACTCGATTTGTGTTATATTATTCTTTCAGTCGAAATTTTATGCTATAAATATATACTTACATGAACATATATTTTGTATTCATATTTTTCCCTGTTTTGAGCAAGACCCTGTTATACTTTTTCATTATTTTGTTCATCATCATGGTCAAGGAACATACTAATTGATAACTCGCATGAGGTCTAAGCCAGTGCCCACGTACGACTTGGGTCGGAGTACTCCTCTAACCCGAGGGGAACGGTGTAATCCTTAGGGTCTATCAGAGTGTTTAGAGCCCAACGATCGATGTGATTAAAAATTTACCAGTTAATGGTGAACCCGAAAGGTGAAGGACCTCTAACCATGTCATATACTTACACACTATTCTCAGTACGGTTAAAGGGTGAACCCGAAAGGGAAGGACCTCTAACCATGTCATGCTTGAATATTATTGTAGTATCAATTATTTAACACATTCTGGTTGCACGCATTGTTTCTTTTATCATTTTTATTAGTATTATGGAAAAGCATAACACCCTACTGTAAGGTAAATCGGTGATTACGGTCTGGAACGCAATCATGGGTTTACAGGTACATGGGGGTGGTGTGTGATTCTACTTAGGCTATTGGTAGACAATCAGTACGAGTCCAAAGTATCAGTAGTGTGGTGGGTTAGCTGCGGTACACCCTATATATAAGCACGAACGATACTGCGGGAGCGGACTAGGAGTCTAACCAAGAACCTACCCCATTATTATTTTTTTCTATTGCATGTTCGACTATATAATAGTGTTGGTTTCGACCTCGTTAATAGGTCATTAACCAACGACTATCTTTTTTGTTAAATTTTTTTTTACACAAGCTTCAATTCGTCTTTCTGGAATCTTCTTTTGACCACCCTCACAGAAAACTCAACTCTTGTATACATTTACACTTCTGTCATTTGAAATCTTGTTGCATACCAATTACTGTCAGTCAGAAACTTTTCTAAAGTAGGGGAGACTGCTTCATGAGTGTCCCTGCCCTCACCAGTTAAACATTCCCAAACCTTTCTCATTTAAACTCTCAACTTCCTAACCTCGGGTCAACTGTCAAGGATTTTAAAACCTTTGCTTTGGATAATAAACAACTACTTTAAAGTTTGTCAAATTATAACTGATGCAATTTTAAAACATACCTGACTTATACAATTCCTTTAGTTTCATAGAAACCTCCACTTGAAAGAAATTTCGCGACGAAATTTTCTAAAGTAGGGGAGACTGTGACAACCGTCACCCCCGTTTTTCATCAAGTTGTCATTTAAAGTCCTTATACTTTCTATTTTTTTTAATTTAATAAATGTTGGGTTTCATTTGATCATTTTATTTTTACTTGTAAGTGTCTACATCTTAACCGAACGCGTATATGAATACATGATTTAATCATGATATATTTTGACATTTATAAAAGAAAATATTAGTTATTTAGTGGAATTTATAAAAAGTTTAAGATTTATAAGATTTAAAAACATTTTAGTTAACTTAGTTTAACTAAGTTAAAGTTTTGCAAAGGAAAATTTAACCAAGTTGTCATAATATTAACCAAGTTAGTCATGGAGGGACTAATTATGCCATTTTATGAAAGTTTTAAAAACTCAAACCCCTTTTCCCTCTTATGCTGTTCCGATCAGATTCCGGTCACCGGAATAAAATCCGGCGACGTTTAAATATCGAGTTTTAACAGCTTTTGTTCGATTATAACTATTCCAACGTGTATCTCCATCAGTTACGAGTCGGTTACAAGGTTTATTCGCCCATTAACGAGCTAAAAATCATGGTTTTAATCCGATTTTAATGTGTAACCGTCGACTTTAAGGTCACAATCAAACATTAACTTTTCGTATTGCACATTATAAATTGACCACCTCTTTTCGTTATCTGACTTTAGCACATCACAAACCCACAACAAAAGCTTCTTAATCGCGTCCAGAAAGAGTTTAATTTCGTTTTTGTTGTTTCGGACCTTGAAGCCAATTGCGAGCATATTAACGACATTGTAAGTTGATTATTTTCATGCCGTTTTATTCCCCATCCAATTCCGAACAGAACCCCTTTGTTACAGATCGTTCATAGTCTCTTGTTCGGGTTTATTGAATTTGGGTATAGGGTTAGGGTTTTGGTCTAGTTGAATGGGGAAGAAGATGAACTTGCGTTATTGTATAAAAATATTATTGTTTCTAAAAATTCAACAAAAAAGGCTTTGTTGTAGTGGTTGGTATTGTGTGGTGTGTATGTGGGAACCCGAGTTCGATCCCAGCCTCCACCACTTTTTCTGTGTTTTTTTTTATTTCTTTCATTTTCTTATTTTAAACTTTATATTACACATTTAAATTCATTTAAACTTGAAATATTCATAATAAATTCGTTTTTGCATCAAAAATTATGAAAATTTAGGTGTAACATCTTGATACCCTAAAGAAAATTATCATATTTTTTATTTTCTGAAAAATATATTATTGTCATATTTTTATTGATTTAAATTGTTTTAAGCATAATTAATTGATTAAAAATTTGTTTTTCATGATTTTAATCTCAAATTTTCTGGGAAATTATTTCTAAGTGTTATAAACTGAAATAAAAATTATTTTCTCAGAAAATAGTTATTTTTTCTATTTTTACCATTTTTAATAATTAAAACACTATTTAATTTCATTAAATCTGTTTTAAATACAAATAATGTGAGAAAATTTATGGAAAAATTATTTTCACTATTTTACATCAGAAAATAATTATTTTTCATAAAAATATTATTTTTGGACCATATCTTGTATTTCTAGCTTATTTATATTTAATTAGTCATAATAAGTTAGTTAATTAAATATAGATTATAAAATCTGTTTTATAAATACATTTTTTTTATATAAAACAGAAATATTCCTAAGTGTGGAAAACATAAGTGTTTATATTTTCTTAGTCATATATTTGATCTTAATCATGATGGATATTATTCAAAAATATTATTAAATTCGAGTTACTATAAAACTTCATCTTCCCTACATAAACTTAGCAAACCCTAATGCCTTAGACCCTAGATACCTTAGACTTTTAAGTCATTCCTCTTATTGGTATTCTTAAACTTCATAGGTAGAATTCTTCGGTATTCCCAAGTTTATCGTGACGAGTTTTGTTTGGATTTATCACACTTAGCAAACTGTAAGTATATCTTTCCCCTTTTTCATGTTTTACACTTTTGGGTCTATTCATGTACATTATGACAAAATGTTATTCTATTACTAAATGCAATTCTCATGTGTGTTTGCTTTATGTTAATTTGTGTGTATCTATGGCTGTCAAAATCATTAACCGTTGTGGCCTGACATTTCAATGAATAGTACTATGGTATATACCCCTTGTGACTCTGTTGAGAGACCTTGGTCATTGTCTTGTGATTCATTATACTCAAAAATGGTTTTCAAAGTGTTGTCTTATTCTATTGTCTTAGGGTTGGTTTTGACTGATACTGCTTAAATACATAACTGCAAACGGTATGCAACACATGAATTACGAAACGTTTTTCTACTGTATGTATTCAAAACAGGGTATGCTCACCAATACATTTTTTTGTATTGACATACACTATTTTCATACATGTTTTAGGTTATTTTGAGATGCTTCTTTGAAGCTTTTGGATTTATATATAAGCTTTGACTTTATTGTATTTTTAGTTAGACTTGACACTTTAGAATTACTGTATTATGTATTTTTTTTTCCTTTCCATGTAATAAACTATTTAATTCAATGTAATCAAATTTACACTTTAGTACCATGAGCTATTGAACAATCGTCACTACGTGACACCTCGATGATTCCGCCATCGGTTGGGGTGTTACAAATTGGTATCAGAGCCGCGGTTATAGGGAATTAGGTTATTAAGATGCCTTTAGTCTAGTCTATAACTAAGTTGTCTTATATGTGTATCTTTCTCTTTATCTTTATTCTTTCTTTCGAGATATTTTCGCTATGATTCTTTTATCGTTATTCTTTACGATACTTTGCTTAAAGAAGCAGACACTCGTATTTCACAAACGAAACAAGATCACCAAGTTAGGAGTGATATCCACACCTTGGTGATTAGTTTCACTCTTCCATATACTTTACATCTTTGGGATAAATATCTTTGAGATAGGAGTGATACCTACACCTCAAAGAATTATTCCTTGAGTTCATAAACATGCACATGTATTCAAGATTACCGTTTCTCTCTCTAGCTAGCTATCTCATCGATCTCTACATCACCACCATCTTTATGGCACAACCCAGCAGCCCCTCAGTTCATACACATACACCTCCTCCTACTCTATCTCAATCCCGGGCGGAAAATGCTCCAGCGGCAAAACCACAAGAGTAAAATACTAACAGATTTTTTAGGTTTTGATCGATGCAATAATTTTCTTACTTTTGATTATATATTGTTGTTTGTTTCTTGATACAGTTCGAAGCATGTGACTATAATGGTCGCCATTTACGCTATTCTGCTCGGTGTGGATTGGGTTAATGCTAAATCCACGAGGTTTATTGTTATCTCCTCAGTGCTACTTTTCGCATGCGCTACAATGGCTAGGTTCGCTTTGAAGTACATAAGAAACGAAAAGCTCAACAAGATGTTTAGCCATTTGTCTTACGTGCTTGCCTATTCTGCAATGATTGCCCTCGGGGGTAGGGGTGTTCAAAAAAATCCGAATCCGAATCCAAAATATCCGAATATCCGAATCCGAATCCAAAATATCCGAATATCCGAATCCGAATCCGAATGAAATCACCCAGTTTAAAAACATCAACCCTAAAATGTCAAGGTGTTCGAAACTCACAGATCTGTCGACAAAAGAGTTCTACCTTAATGTTCGTGGAAGGTAGACATGTATCCAGCAGCACAATCAGCGGCGAAGGATTTAAAGGGTCAGGGGGTGCCCCCCCTGTTTTTTAGCGCGGTGGTAGAAATTTGCGATTTCCGTAGGTAAAATGAGTTCGGGTTGAGTCCGCCCCCCGCCGATTTGATCTTCCGATCAGTACCGATCGGAAAAAAATTAGTCGGCCCCCTCCAATTCAAGAACCATGCTTCGCTACTAAGCCCAATCAAATTATCTTGATAAAGTGACAAAGATAACCAAGAAAAATCTAAATATGAGAGGAAAGTTTTATACAACAAACTACATTAACATGACGCAATATGAGAGGATAAAGTCATGGCTCATCTCTAAGCGCATAGCGTTACAATGCAAGGGCATGTTTTTTACTACTACTTTAAAACAGAACGATGGTGCATTTTATAAGTATCATAACCTTACAGTACTAGAGTAGGTCTACAATGGCACTATAAGACATTCTTATACTTAAATTTTAATTTTTTTTATTAAATTATCAAATTATTCATGTTATATATAACTCCCCTGAGTTCATACACATGCACATGTATTCAAGATTACCGTTTCTCTCTCTAGTTAGCTATCTCATCGATCTCTACATCACCACCATCTTTATGGCACAACCCAGCAGCCCCTCAGTTCATACACATACACCTCATCCTGCTCTGTCTCAATCCCCGTCGGAAAATGCTCCAGCGGCAAAACCAGAAGAGTAAAATACTAACAGATTTTTTAGGTTTTGATCGATGCAATAATTTTCTTACTATTGATTATATATTGTTGTTTGTTTCTTGATACAGTTCGAAGCATGTGACTATAATGGTCGCCATTTACGCTATTCTGCTCGGTGTTGATTGGGTTAATGCTAAATCAACGAGGTTTATTGTTATCCCCTCAGTGCTACTTTTCGCATGCGCTACAATGGCTAGGTTCGCTTTGAAGTACATAAGAAACGAAAAGCTCAACAAGATGTTTAGCCGTTTGTCTTACGTGCTTGCCTATTCTGCAATGATTGCCCTCGGGGGTAGGGGTGTTCAAAAAAATCCGAATCCGAATCCAAAATATCCGAATATCCGAATCCGAATCCAAAATATCCGAATATCCGAATCCGAATCCGAATGAAATCACCCAGTTTAAAAACATCAACCGTAAAATGTCAAGGTGTTCGAAACTCACAGATCTGTCGACAAAAGAGTTCTACCTTAATGTTCGTGGAAGGTAGACATGTATCCAGCAGCACAATCAGCGGCGAAGGATTTAAAGGGTCAGGGGGTGCCCCCCCTGTTTTTTAGCGCGGTGGTAGAAATTTGCGATTTCCGTAGGTAAATTGAGTTCGGGTTGAGTCCGCCCCCCGCCGATTTGATCTTCCGATCAGTACCGATCGGAAAAAAATTAGTCGGCCCCCTCCAATTCAAGAACCAAGCTTCGCTACTAAGCCCAATCAAATTATCTTGATAAAGTGACAAAGATAACCAAGAAAAATCTAAATATGAGAGGAAAGTTTTATACAACAAACTACATTAACATGACGCAATATGAGAGGATAAAGTCATGGCTCATCTCTAAGCGCATAGCGTTACAATGCAAGGGCATGTTTTTTACTACTACTTTAAAACAGAACGATGGTGCATTTTATAAGTATCATAACCTTACAGTACTAGAGTAGGTCTACAATGGCACTATAAGACATTCTTATACTTAAATTTTAATTTTTTTTATTAAATTATCAAATTATTCATGTTATATATAACTCCCCTGAGTTCATACACATGCACATGTATTCAAGATTACCGTTTCTCTCTCTAGTTAGCTATCTCATCGATCTCTACATCACCACCATCTTTATGGCACAACCCAGCAGCCCCTTAGTTCATACACATACACCTCATCCTGCTCTGTCTCAATCCCCGTCGGAAAATGCTCCAGCGGCAAAACCAGAAGAGTAAAATACTAACAGATTTTTTAGGTTTTGATCGATGCAATAATTTTCTTACTATTGATTATATATTGTTGTTTGTTTCTTGATACAGTTCGAAGCATGTGACTATAATGGTCGCCATTTACGCTATTCTGCTCGGTGTTAATTGGGTTAATGCTAAATCAACGAGGTTTATTGTTATCCCCTCAGTGCTACTTTTCGCATGCGCTACAATGGCTAGGTTCGCTTTGAAGTACATAAGAAACGAAAAGCTCAACAAGATGTTTAGCCGTTTGTCTTACGTGCTTGCCTATTCTGCAATGATTGCCCTCGGGGGTAGGGGTGTTCAAAAAAATCCGAATCCGAATCCAAAATATCCGAATATCCGAATCCGAATCCAAAATATCCGAATATCCGAATCCGAATCCGAATGAAATCACCCAGTTTAAAAACATCAACCGTAAAATGTCAAGGTGTTCGAAACTCACAGATCTGTCGACAAAAGAGTTCTACCTTAATGTTCGTGGAAGGTAGACATGTATCCAGCAGCACAATCAGCGGCGAAGGATTTAAAGGGTCAGGGGGTGCCCCCCCTGTTTTTTAGCGCGGTGGTAGAAATTTGCGATTTCCGTAGGTAAATTGAGTTCGGGTTGAGTCCGCCCCCCGCCGATTTGATCTTCCGATCACTACCGATCGGAAAAAAATTAGTCGGCCCCTCCAATTCAAGAACCAAGCTTCGCTACTAAGCCCAATCAAATTATCTTGATAAAGTGACAAAGATAACCAAGAAAAATCTAAATATGAGAGGAATGTTTTATACAACAAACTGCATTAACATGACGCAATATGAGAGGATAAAGTCATGGCTCATCTATAAGCGCATAACGTTACAATGCAAGGCCATGTTTTTTACTACTACTTTAAAACAGAACGATGGTGCATTTTATAAGTATCATAACCTTACAGTACTAGAGTAGGTCTACAATGGCACTATAAGACATTCTTATACTTAAATTTTAATTTTTTTTTATTAAATTATCAAATTATTCATGTTATATATAACTCCCCTGAGTTCATACACATGCACATGTATTCAAGATTACCGTTTCTCTCTCTAGTTAGCTATCTCATCGATCTCTACATCACCACCATCTTTATGGCACAACCCAGCAGCCCCTCAGTTCATACACATACACCTCCTCCTGCTCTGTCTCAATCCCCGCCGGAAAATGCTCCAGCGGCAAAACCAGATGAGTAAAATACTAACAGATTTTTTAGGTTTTGATCGATGCAATAATTTTCTTACTTTTGATTATATATTGTTGTTTGTTTCTTGATACAGTTCGAAACATGTGACTATAATGGTCGCCATTTACGCTATTCTGCTCGGTGTGGATTGGATTAATGCTAAATCCATGAGGTTTATTATTATCCCCTCAGTGCTACTTTTCGCATGCGCTACAATGGCTAGGTTCGCTTTGAAGTACATAAGAAACGAAAAGCTCAACAAGATGTTTAGCCGTTTGTCTTACATGCTTGCCTATTCTACAATGATTGCCCTCGGGGGTAAGGGTGTTCAAAAAAATCCGAATCCGAATCCAAAATATCCGAATATCCGAATCCGAATGAAATCACCCAGTTCAAAAACATCAACGGTAAAATGTCAAGGTGTTCGAAACTCACAGATCTGTCGACAAAAGAGTTCTACCTTAATGTTCGTGGAAGGTAGACATGTATCCAGCAGCACAATCAGGGGCGAAGGATTTAAAGGGTCAGGGGGTGCCTCCCCCCCTGTTTTTTAGCGCGGTGGTAGAAATTTGCGATTTCCGAAGGTAAATTGAGTTCGGGTTGAGTCTGCCCCCCGCCGATTTGATCTTCCGATCACTACCGATCGGAAAAAAAATAGTCGGCCCCCTCCAATTCAAGAACCAAGCTTTGCTACTAAGCACAAACAAATTACCTTGATAAAGTGACAAAGATAACAAAGAAAAATCTAAATATGAGAGGAGGAAAGTTTTATACACCAGACTACATTAACATGACGCAATATGAGAGGATAAAGTCATTGCTCATCTCTAAGCGCATAGCGTTACAATGCAAGGGCATGTATTTTACTACTACTTTAAAACAGAACGATGGTGCATTTTATAAGTATCATAACCTTACAGTACTAGAGTAGGTCTGCAATGGCACTATAAGACATTCTTATACTTAAATTTTAATTTTTTTTATTAAATTATCAAATTATTTATGTTATATATAACTCCCTTGAGTTCATAAACATGCACATGTATTCAAGATTACCGTTTCTCTCTCTAGCTAGCTATCTCATCGATCTCTACATCACCACCATCTTTATGGCACAACCCAGCAGCCCCTCAGTTCATACACATACACCTCCTCCTACTCTGTCTCAACTCCCGCCGGAAAATGCTCCAGCGGCAAAACCAGAAGAGTAAAATACTAACAGATTTTTTAGGTTTTGATCGATGCAATAATTTTCTTACTTTTGATTATATATTGTTGTTTGTTTCTTGATACAGTTCGAAGCATGTGACTATAATGGTCGCCATTTACGCTATTCTGCTCGGTGTGGATTGGGTTAATGCTAAATCCACGAGGTTTATTGTTATCCCCGCAGTGCTACTTTTCGCATGCGCTACAATGGCTAGGTTCGCTTTGAAGTACATAAGAAACGAAAAGCTCAACAAGATGTTTAGCCGTTTGTCTTACGTGCTTGCCTATTCTGCAATGATTGCCCTCGGGGTAGGGGTGTTCAAAAAAATCCGAATCCGAATCCAAAATATCCGAATATCCGAATCCGAATGAAATCACCCAGTTTAAAAACATCAACCGTAAAATGTCAAGGTGTTCGAAACTCACAGATCTGTCGACAAAAGAGTTCTACCTTAATGTTCGTGGAAGGTAGACATGTATCCAGCAGCACAATCAGGGGCGAAGGATATAAAGGGTCAGGGGGTGCCCTCCCCCCCCCCCCCTGTTTTTTAGCGCGATGGTAGAAATTTGCGATTTCCGTAGGTAAATTGAGTTCGGGTTGAGTCCGCCCCCCGCCGATTTGATCTTCCGATCACTACCGATCGGAAAAAAAATTAGTCGGCCCCCTCCAATTCAAGAACCAAGCTTCGCTACTGAGCACAATCAAATTATCTTGATAAAGTGACAAAGATAACCAAGAAAAATCTAAATATGAGAGGAGGAAAGTTTTATACACCAGACTACATTAACATGACGCAATATGAGATAATAAAGTCATGGCTCATCTCTAAACGCATAGCGTTACAATGCAAGGGCATGTTGTTTACTACTACTTTAAAACAGAACGATGGTGCATTTTATAAGTATCATAACCTTACAGTACTAGAGTAGGTCTACAATGGCACTATAAGACATTCTTATACTTAAATTTTAATTTTTTTTTATTAAATTATCAAATTATTCATGTTATATATAACTCCCCTGAGTTCATACACATGCACATGTATTCAAGATTACCGTTTCTCTCTCTAGCTAGCTATCTCATCGATCTCTACATCACCACCATCTTTATGGCACAACCCAGCAGCCCCTCAGTTCATACACATACACCTCCTCCTACTCTGTCTCAATCTCCGCCGGAAAATGCTCCAGCGGCAAAACCAGAAGAGTAAAATACTAACAGATTTTTTAGGTTTTGATCGATGCAATAATTTTCTTACTTTTGATTATATATTGTTGTTTGTTTCTTGATATAGTTCGAAGCATGTGACTATAATGGTCGCCATTTATGCTATTCTGCTCGGTGTGGATTGGGTTAATGCTAAATCCATGAGGTTTATTGTTATCCCCTCAGTGCTACTTTTCGCATGTGCTACAATGGCTAGGTTCGCTTTGAAGTACATAAGAAACGAAAAGCTCAACAAGATGTTTAGCCGTTTGTCATACATGCTTGCCTATTCTGCAATGATTGCCCTCGGGGTTAAGGGTGTTCAAAAATATCCGAATCCGAATCCGAATCCAAAATATCCAAATATCCGAATCCGAATGAAATCACCCAGTTTAAAAACATCAACGGTAAAATGTCAAGGTGTTCGAAACTCACAGATCTGTCGACAAAAGAGTTCTACCTTAATGTTCGTGGAAGGTAGACATGTATCCAGCAGCACAATCAGGGGCGAAGGATATAAAGGGTCAGGGGGTGCCCCCCCTGTTTTTTAGCGCGGTGGTAGAAATTTGCGATTTACGTAGGTAAATTGAGTTCGGGTTGAGTCCGCCCCCCGCTGATTTGATCTTCCGATCACTACCAATCGGAAAAAATATAGTCGGCCCCCTCCAATTCAAGAACCAAGTTACGCTACTGAGCACAAACAAATTATCTTGATAAAGTGACAAAGATAACCAAGAAAAATCTAAATATGAGAGGAGGAAAGTTTTATACACCAAACTACATTAACATGATGCAATATGAGCGGATAAAGTCATGGCTTATCCCAAAGCGCATAGCGTTACAATGCAAGGGCATGTTTTTTACTACTACTTTAAAACAGAACGATGGTGCATTTTATAAGTATCATAACCTTACAGTACTAGAGTAGGTCTATAATGGCACAATAAGACATTCTTATACTTAAATTTTAATTTTTTTGTATTAAATTATCAAATTATTTATGTTATATATAACTCCCTTGAGTTCATACACATGCACATGTATTCAAGATTACCGTTTCTCTCTCTAGCTAGCTATCTCATCGATCTCTACATCACCACCATCTTTATGGCACAACCCAGCAGCCCCTCAGTTCATATACATACACCTCATCCTGCTCTGTCTCAATCCCCGTCGGAAAATGCTCCAGCGGCAAAACCAGAAGAGTAAAATACTAACAGATTTTTTAGGTTTTGATCGATGCAATAATTTTCTTACTTTTGATTATATATTGTTGTTTGTTTCTTGATACAGTTCGAAGCATGTGACTATAATGGTCGCCATTTACGCTATTCTGCTCGGTGTGGATTGGGTTAATGCTAAATCCACGAGGTTTATTGTTATCCCCTCAGTGCTACTTTTCGCATGCGCTACAATGGCTAGGTTCGCTTTGAAGTACATAAGAAACGAAAAGCTCAACAAGATGTTTAGCCGTTTGTCTTACGTGCTTGCCTATTCTGCAATGATTGCCCTCGGGGGTAGGGGTGTTCAAAAAAATCCGAATCCGAATCCGAATCCAAAATATCCGAATATCCGAATCCGAATGAAATCACCCAGTTTAAAAACATCAACGGTAAAATGTCAAGGTGTTCGAAACTCACAGATCTGTCGACAAAAGAGTTCTACCTTAATGTTCGTGGAAGGTAGACATGTATCCAGCAGCACAATCAGGGGCGAAGGATTTAAAGGGTCAGGAGGTGCCCCCCTGTTTTTTAGCGCGGTGGTAGAAATTTGCGATTTCCGTAGGTAAATTGAGTTCGGGTTGAGTCCGCCCCCCGCAGATTTGATCTTCCGATCACTACTGATCGGAAAAAATTAGTCGGCCCCCTCCAATTCAAGAACCAAGCTTCGCTACTGAGCACAATCAAATTATCTTGATAAAGTGACAAAGATAACCAAGAAAAATCTAAATATGAGAGGAAAGTTTTATACACCAAACTACATTAACATGACGCAATATGAGAGGATAAAGTCATGGCTCATCTCTAAGCGCATAGCGTTACAATGCAAGGGCATGTTTTTTACTACTACTTTAAAACAGAACGATGGTGCATTTTATAAGTATCATAACCTTACTGTACTAGAGTAGGTCTACAATGGCACTATAAGACATTCTTATACTTAAATTTTATTTTTTTTATTAAATTATCAAATTATTCATGTTATATATAACTCCCCTGAGTTCATACACATGCACATGTATTCAAGATTACTGTTTCTCTCTCTAGCTAGCTATCTCATCGATCTCTACATCACCACCATCTTTATGGCACAACCCAGCAGCCCCTCAGTTCATACACATACACCTCATCCTGCTCTGTCTCAACTCCCGCCGGAAAATGCTCCAGCGGCAAAACCAGAAGAGTAAAATACTAACAGATTTTTTAGGTTTTGATCGATGCAATAATTTTCTTACTTTTGATTATATATTGTTGTTTGTTTCTTGATACAGTTCGAAGCATGTGACTATAATGGTCGCCATTTACGCTATTCTGCTCGGTGTGGATTGGGTTAATGCTAAATCCACGAGGTTTATTGTTATCCCCTCAGTGCTACTTTTCGCATGCGCTACAATGGCTAGGTTCGCTTTGAAGTACATAAGAAACGAAAAGCTCAACAAGATGTTTAGCCGTTTGTCTTACGTGCTTGCCTATTCTGCAATGATTGCCCTCGGTAAACAAGCATAAGATAATGGTTTGTCCGCATTCACCTTACAACTATCATTTATCTTTTTTCTATGTAAACTAACTTCAGAAATCAAGAAATGAATCATCAATCAAGAGAAGGTTAATGGAGGGTGGAGTGGAAACGCAAAGGTGATTTGAAGGCCAGACGATTCATTTGTAGGTTTTAACTGGAGATTGTAATTGCACAATAATTGTTAAGAGAATTGAAGGGGGCAATTGAAGGGGCAGATTACTGATTAGTGCATAAGGGCTGGTATGGAAGAAAGTTTTAAGTTTTAACTATAACATCATGATAAAATTACTATCATGCTCTTTCAAGTGTCTTAATTGTCACAACTGTTAAGAGAATTGAAGGGGGCAATTGAAGGGGCAGATTACTGATTAGTGCATAAGGGCAGGTATGGAAGAAAGTTTTAAGTTTTAACTATAACATCATGATAAAATTACTATCATGCCCTTTCAAGTGTCTTAATTGTCACAACTATCCCTATAATACCCTTAAATTTCTTGCTTTAATATGTTGTACATGATGCTTCTTAAGTTGAATGGATATACAAATTACTAAATGGTACATCACTTCTCCTTTATAATGTATATATAATATATATTATAGACTATAGATTATATAGATAAAAGCCTTCAAATAGTTACATGTTTTAACATTTTAAGCAAAAACGTTAATTGGTCCATGTCGTATTGAGTTATATGAAACCGACATTAATTGCCACCCCAAAACTCTTAAGTGTTCAAATTTTTTTATATGAACCTTTTGTACAGGTTACCAAATGATAATGATGTTGTGTCGGTATATTTATTGGTCAGCCAAGAGCCCAGGATAGATAACTTTCATCCCTTTTTATATCTTTTCTTTTGATGTATTATTGTCCCGTAAATCTTAGGCTAAATGCAAGGATATTTAATTGAAAGTGAAAGAGCAATACTATAGTTTCATGGTAGAAATTCTCAACTAACTAGCTAGAGGAAGATATATAAATATGGACTCCTCCTTCACAACCCATACTCAATAATTTGGCTACTTAAGTGTTGTAATCCAGGCTCATAGCCCATACTCCAACAATCTGGCTCCTTCGTAGCCACGCTCCAATAACCCGGCTCCTTCATAGCAGTGGCGCAGGTTTGTTGGGGCGGGGAGGGGCGGCCGACCCTCCCGGATTTTCGCGCAGAAGTTCCGATTATATAGTATCCGTATAAATTTTTTTGAAAATATAGGGTTTCGACCCCCCGAAACCAGTGACTTCCGAACCCCCGGTGACTTCCGACCCCCCGAACCTTCGGGTCAAGCTTCGCCACTGCTTCATAGGGCACGCTCTTAAAACCCTACTAATAGTCTTTTGGTTCCTTACATTGCCTATTTTGTTATTTTTTTTATATCCATTTACCTATTTTGGTAATAACAATACTATTAACTTTATAAAATGTTCAAAAATGATGCATTAATAATAACTATACATCAATGTAGTGTTTAATCTTGATGACACGTGTTTTAAGTGAACACTTTTCTTCAAATGAACTATCCTTCGGTGATGGCATCCAAGATCGGCTTCCATCTAAGTGATTTCACCATACTTTCTTCACCAACATCTCCAAATCGACGGCCAAACGAATGGCTTGGGCTTCTAGGTAGTGGAGTGCAAATAGGGCTAGCCAAAGGACTTGTTGGGACTGACTTGGCAAAACACCGGCCGGTTTTAGCTATGGTCATGAGTTTCTTCGTTAGCGAAGCCAAGTCAACTGGAGACGCGTTAAATTTAAGCGTCGAGTCAGGCAACATGAAGTAGAGTTGACCGGATTTGAGTTGATGGTCAGGCCTTAACGGTACCAACCCTGCTTGAATAATTTGGACCGGAGTGCACAAAAAGTGCTTGGGAAAGTTACTAAGAACTTGGTTAACTGTGGTTGGATCTTCGTAGTACTCCAATGAACCATTCAGATGCACCACTCTTATTCTCCTTAGCGTGATTACATCATTTTCCAATGATTTGCATGAAAAACGAGCACCCATCTTTTGCATGCAAACTTTGGTGTACGTGTCTTTAACCGCGAACCGATGATGTAGTGGACCGATCAATGCTTTCGACTCGGTCTAGTTTGTGTCTAAAAACACACACTTCAATGATGTTCTTGTGTTGAAAGATGCATGTAATTATTTATATTGAAGGGGCAGTGTGAAACAGAAATATGAAAGTGTTTATGAAATAAACGAAAGGGATGATTGTCGTTACAAATTTGTCAACTACTAGACTACAAAACGTTTTAGGTGAAAAAAAACTTTTCCTTTAAATAAATATTTTAAAAAATTCAAAGTCATGTTTGGTATACAATTTTAAATTATTAAAGTTTAAATTTATTATTTTTTATTTCAATACAAGTACGAAAATTAACAAAATTTGTTTCAAAAGATAACTAACGTAACATCACCTTTAACATAATAAAATGTAATGTCAATATATTGGGCTCAAAATATAGCATAAGGGGACAAATCGTGGTTCAAAGTTTAATAGTGTGATTGAACATATGCTAACACAACTTAAGATTTTATAGCTACTTTAACATTTCCTAATATGAAATAGGACCATGAGAGCAATGATAATTTGGTTGATCGATGTAGCTCATCAAACACGTAGTGTTCAAGGTTAATCTATTTCACCCATATAATAGACCTGTCACGTTTAAAATAAGAAGTACAAAAAATTGTATAGGTTTTATGCTCAACACATTAACCCCACATGTTAATAGCTTTATTATACCTGTCAATTAGTTTCAGTACTCGTTTAGGTAAACAGGTGAAATAGACCATGCATGTTTGAATTACATGATTTTAAATGTTTACGAATTGATGCTTATAAGGGCACAAGGGGTGCTCCACTGAAAGTGTTTTCACTTCACTGATTTCTATCAATCCTGCATTGCCACATCACTTCACTGATTTCCTTCACTAGGGTAAATGGTCTTATACACAACTTAACTGGAAAATTTAACGACGTTAGCCGGTAAGGACAATTCATGTTATGAAAATGCAACCATCAGGTCCACTCGTGAATATATTTCAAACCATCGGGAGCAACTATGTAATTTTAAAACCCTCAGGATCAAACGTGCGAGATCTGAAAATCACAGAGACCAACCAAGCAATTCTTTAGGCTTTTTCTATCATCAGAAAAAATTAACCCCTGTTTATACCTGAGGCAATTAGAGCTCATTTCGGGTAATAAATCCAATTAGGTTTGTACAAAAATGAAAAAAATAAAAGCAAGCTTTTTAATTTACAAAGGAACTAATAAGTAATTAAAAAAATTAAAAAAGAAGAAGAAGAAGAATGATGCAAGACAACTCCTAGAGTTATAAATATTATATTATTTAAAAACGAATATAAAAAGTTGGTTTACTGATAGATCCGTTTTACCGTTACTTCGATTATATATACACATGCAAATATAACCAAACTACAAAACGCGGTTTAAAAGAAAAAAAAAACAATAACCAAATGGCCGTAGTTTCAATTGATGCAATTATTTCAGTTTCTTGATTGTTTTAATTATAATTATAATTCGACCATATAGCTTTACAAAGTACAATTCGAAATGTTAAAGACTTCGAGGATGATTTCGACGTCTTTATCAGTTTACCTAACTACTTTCCCTGCCCTACTGAAAAGGGGCTTGAAGTGGGGTTCCACGGCTAAGTGTCGGTGAAGGCAAGAAAATTGTACAATTATGTTACTTGTTACATATTAAATATATGTTTAGAGAAGGATTATGAGAGAATATTTTACTAATTGAGAATTGAGAGAATTTTAGATTATACATTTTTTCAAGGTTTTTTTTTTTTTTTGAGAAAGTATATGGTATAAAGCCCCTTAAAATAAGAAGCATAAGAAGCCACCATAGATTGACACCTGTCAATTTAACCTAACCACAGTTAAACCTATTTTCCTCTTCCCTGTTCTAAAGTAAACCTAACCCATCCTCATTTTAAAACAAACCGATCAAGATCTGACCACCACCAGCAGCACCACCACCACCACCACCACCTACCGCCGATGTATAATCCTTTGTTTGTTTGCCACTTTCAAACAAAAAAGCAAGTTCAATTGCCACTTTCAAAAAAGTCAACATAAACCAAATAAAAAAACCCACACTCTGTACATCTTCCCGACAACAATCCCCAACCCACAAAACCCTATAACAAACAAATAACTCCTTGCTTTTAACTAATGAAGGGAAAAAGAAATCACTTACAAGAATGATTTTGCGGATTAAGTGAATTTGATTATTATGCCTTTCAATAAAAGACTAGTAAAGAAACAGAGGTGTTAATAAACTTGAGTTGAGGGAGAAACAAGGTGATTCAGCATTGAAAAGAGGAGTGCCTTTAAGTGAATTTGATTATTATAGCATTGAAATATATTTTGGGTTTCTGTACTTCAAAAAGAGGAGTGCGTATGTTATAACAAAGAATCTATTTATGCCTCCTATTAAAAAAAAGGAGTGCGTTTAAAATAGTACAGGAAAAGAAGGGTTGTTAGCTACAAGATGATAAGGTGCGTTTAAAATAGTATAGGGTGCGTTTGAATTTTTGTTGGGTTTGATGAGTGCGTCTAAAATTTGCAATGAGTGCTTTTAAACTTTCAATGAGTGCGTCTGAAATTTTGATAAGTGCGTCTGAAAATTTTTACTTAGTGCGTCTGAAAATTTTATGAGTGCGTCTGTTTTTCACCAACTTCATCTTCTTCCTCTGCAACTTTTTTTGATGAGTGCGTCTGTTTTTCACTAACTTCATCTTCTTCACTTGCAACTTTTTTTAACCTAATTTTTACGTTTTAATCATCCTTAATGAAACAAAATCCAGAGTATTCGACAACTATTACAATTCATAATTGTTCATATGATTTAGTTTAAATCCTCTGTTTTTTATTTTTTTAGATTCAAATACTGATCGTTCATTTTGTAATCGATTTTTTTTTTTGAATTGTGCAATCATTCTGAACATCAATCGATCTGAAAAAGATGAAAAATCAGGGTTCAAATTAGTTATGTTGTTACGATTTGAAAAAAAAATTAGACGGTTAGAAGGTTTTTTCCTATTTTACGCTTGGTTAGTTTTAACCCAGGTATGGTTAGGGTTTTTAATCTGCATCCTTAATCTAATGGCTGAGATTGCTTCTTACGCTTCTTACGTTAAGGGGGCTTTATACGTTATCTCTTCCCTTTTTTTTTTGCTAAATCGCTGCTTTTCTTGTAAAAATATATATTTTTGTTCCAATTTATACATATGTATATATGATCAATTTTCAAGTATACATATGTGTATATTGTCAAACATATATGTATGATACTTACTTTTTAGATTTTAACACGTATAGACACGTAAGTACATTAGAATAACATGCTTTTACCCACAGTCTTCTTTTTTTATACATTCATCTGCAATCATTTATACAAATTTGTACATATATATAATACTAAATTTTGTAGTTTTAAACACGTATATACATACATGTATAAACTAGTTTATCCTCTGGGAGCTTTCTGGGATAGACAAATCTAATATGAAATGACAAATGTGTGTATTATGAAATGAATAGGTCGTGTTTTTCATAAAAAAAAAATTATAAAGGATCAACACTTAATAACGCATAAAAGCTATTTCTAATTCTACATGTGCACCTCTTGCTCGAGTGAAGTATATGTACAACTTTGTCACTTCCTCAAGACACTCTAAAGCTTGTGTGAACCTCAAAAAAACAACCAAATTGGTATCAAATGATATGTCATGATTTAATGTTGATAGGCGATTCTGATGTAAAAAGTCAGTATATGTGAAAGAATGACATACATGTTCAATTTTTATTATTGATATAGAATCGATCACCTCGGTGACACCTAATAAAACAATATTCTTACCAAACCGAGTACTTCTGTGAAAGCATATGTAGTTAGTTAAGAAGAATATGTAATACTAGGTTAAAAAACATATATACTATCTTAACATGATTAGTGACTTGTCTAGACATAATTAATGAATTACATGGACACAAACAAAGTGAATACTTGTACAAAGCCATCATGGTCACAACTAGGGGTGCAAACGAGCCGAGCCTTATCGAGCTCAAGCCCGAGCTCGAGCCTGAAATAAAGCTCATTTAGTTATCGAGCCCGAGCTCGAGCCTCGAATGTAAAGCTCGGTTGGGCTCGTCGAGCCTTATCAAGCTTTGCTTATTTATGTCAATTAATATTATATAGCCCAATTGTATTGCAACCCATGCATTAATTAAATTAATTTGGGCCTTGGGCTTCTTAATTGTCTAAAACGAGCTCATTAATGGGCCAAAACGAGTCCTTAATAGTCCAAAACGGGTTCCTTAATGGTCCAAAACGAGCTCGAGCCGAGCTTGGGCTCGTTTAAACTCTTGCCATATACACTTTGATCGAACTTTCGAGCCGAGCTCAGGTTCTGAAATATACTATCGAGCCGAGCTCGAGCCCTAAATACAAGGCTCGAATCAAGCTCGAGCTTCTGAAAAATGTCACGAGCCGAGCTTGATAATGCAAGGCTCGGGCTCGACTCGTTTACACCCCTAGTCACAACCTCAACTTTAAATAAAAAAAGAAACATTGGCCAAAGTAAAGTTGTATGACAAAGTGACAAAAATGGAAGCAATAACCCAAAAACCAACATAAGGGCATGTATAGTGAAGTAAAAAAAGGAAAACCCGGTTAACACGTTATTGTTTTTTGTTATATTTAGAATAATGATAGTATAAAAACGATCATTAATATGATAAAATTTAAAAGAATATCATATGAAAAAAGTTATAAACGTTTTAAATGAAGGGAGAACCTGGCATATGCCTTGTATGCGGAGAGAAAAAGTCAACAAATGTGGTTTTTCCTTTTATACTTTTCCCCTAATTTAATATTTGATTTTTTTCTCTCAAACTAATCTTGACCCTTTAAATCGAAAATCAATAGATTAAAATCTTTCTCACCCTTGTTAAAATAAGTGCCATTTGTATTTGATCCTAATCCTTATCAGATTGCTTGTTCAAATATAGAATGGTGTAGATTAAACTAGAAAGTTAAAGCAGCTTAAGGGTCCTCGAGTGTAGGGGTGTAAATGACACGTAGCGGCTCGGGATCGACTCGGTAAAAAGCTCGAACGAGCCGAGCCTTAACGAGCTCGAGCCCGAGCCTGAAATATGGCTCGTTTAGTTATCGAGCCCGAGCTCGAGCCCTAGATACAAAGCTCGATTGGGCTCGCGAGCCTAATCGAGCCTTAACGAGCTAGAGCCCGATCCCGAGCCCGAGCCTAAGTTATAGCAGAGCCTAAGTTATAGCCTTAACGATTGGGCTCGCGAGCCTAAGTTATAGTCGAGCTTTTGCGAGCTCGAGCCGAGCTTTGAGCTCGTTTGAGATTCTCAAATCACCTCGAGCCGAGCCGAGCCGAGCTCGAGCTTTGGATTTTGCTAGCGAGCCGAGCTCGAGCTCAAGATTGTAGGCTCGAACCAAGCCGAGCTCGAGCTCGAGCTTCACAAAACCTTAACGAGCCCGAGCCGAGCCCAGTCAAGCTCGGGCTCGACTCGGCTCGTTTACACCCCTACTCGAGTGGATGATACTTAAATTCAAATGCTAAACCAGACCAAATTGAACTTGCAACTATTGCTTATTTGTACTTGATCCCAAATAAAGTGGGTATATAATGAAGGAGAAAGTATATGATACAAAGTCATCTTAATATAGGAAGGGTATGAAGTCATCACATCTTGACACATGTAAACCATAGTTAAGTCTAATGAACTCAATCCTGGTGGATTAAAAGGGTAATTTAGACTTTTTTTTTCTTTCGATAACCTCTGATTCAAATTCGATTAATTATATTCGACAATCCAGTTTATCAAAAATTCATATTCATTTCAGGTTCGATTAATTATTTTGAATATTCGATTGAAAATTTTCAACCAATGTCCAGTAAATCGAAACTTCCTTTTCGACAATTACTGAACTTCAATGAAGAACAGACAATCAAATACACCAAATTAAAACTGATTATAGATATTCATTAAAAAAAAGATAAAACAGAGCATGTATAATGATCGTAAAACATGAAGAAAAAAAATGTATAAACGTTCGTTATCGCTGTGAATTACTTTTGATTTTATGCGATGGAGAACGTTTAAACCTAAAACAATTAGGTTAACAAGATGTTGCAGAAGACAGAAAGAAAGATGATTAAAACAGAGGTGAGAAGAACTGGGAATAAGTTAGTTGCCAAAAAAGGCATTAAAAACGCAAGTTCATCTTTGTTGTCTATATAACGTGCGTCTTTAATAGTTTAGTTGGCATTAAAAAACGCACATTCCGAATTTAAAAATAAAAAATGCGCGTTTAAAAAAACGTGCGTCTAAAAAAAGGAATAATGTTTCACAAAAATACAAAAATGCACTTAGTCAAATTGTGCGTCTAAATATAAACGCACCTCCACTTTTTAATAAAACCAAAATAATAAACGTGCGTCTAAACTTATGCTTCTCATCTTTTACTTTGCTTTCTTTGCATTCTCTCATTTAGAGCCTTCGTGGTGTTCATTTTTGAATCTTTTCTTCTTTGACTTGCAACACAACGTTTAGGATGGAAATCCATGTCTCTCAAATCCTCCTTTTTTGTTTAAATCATAGACTTGGAGTAAGAATAAAAAGCAGCATCAGCCAGATTTGAAGAGATTAAGATTGTGAGGGTTACTCATTTTTTTTTTTTGTAAAAAATAAATAAACCAAAAAGAATAAAATCATTTAATACAGAAAACCACATCAATGATGGAAGGAATCAACGATTTACACAGATTTTGGACGTAAAAATCAAACTTTATGAAATCAAGAAAAAACAAAGCAATTTAAAGAAATGACGAATCTTTTTAATTTTTGTAAAGAAATAAAAAAGCCCACATAATCATATCATTAAATAAAGAAACCCATATGAAGGATGGAACACAAAACGTTGGTTCCTTCCCTTTCAACTTTCTAGAGAGAGAACAAACAAACAAAGAGTCTAGAGAGAGAACAGAGCAGAAGGGTACCATACAAGCAGAGCAATTAAAGCAAGATGGAAACCTTTATTTCAAGAAGAACCGGTTTGTGTGCTGTAATTGATGCTTATACAAAGGTTTTTTGATCATTTGTGATGGAATCTTGGAGAAGGATACCATTTTTGAGTACTCGGATTAATCGGGCGTTTATTCGTCACTTCTTCTTCTTTAACGTGTGAAATATAATCGAAAGTATTTCACAACAATAACGAGCGTTTATTCATCACTTCTTCTTCTTTAATGTTCAGTATAATGCTCTGTTTTTTTATTTTTGAAGGATTCTCTGTTCTAAAGTTCAGTATAATCAATTTTTATTTGTGTATTTGATTGTCTAATCTTACAAAATGTATAATCATTCAGAAATTGTTTGAATAGAAGTTTCGATTTTGGCTCTATTTAACCAAAAAAAGTTTCGAACGTTTTTTTTCCTAATCTACCCCTGGTTTATTTAAGACGACAATAATTAAGTTTGTTAATTACGATCTTGTCACCGCCTAAATCTAATGGCTGTTAATCCTTCCTGCTTTTTCTACATTAATAATCTATACTGCTATATAATGCATCCTAGATGGGTAAGAAAGTAATTTAACTTTATCTAAGAAGGATATTATTGTAATTTACCTCAAAGTTTAAGACACATTAATACATTATTTAATAAACTTCTATTAAATACATTATTTAATATACTTCTAATTAAATACATTATTTATTAAACTTTATAAACAATAAATATTAGACTCACATAAATACAATACACTAATGTAATATTCTCATAATTAAAGTTCATATTATCATAAGTAAGATCCTAACAATTAAAATCAACTAATTTTCTAATATCTAGGTATGTCAATTTGATCTCTTATTCAAAATTTGATTAATAATTAATGATTGTTTGTATCTCCAAAGTAGGGTTTAGTGTTATTATATCGGTCTCGCAACACATCGTCGAAATACAACCTTTGTCTTCTTTTTCGAGCTTCGTCGGTGTGACCAACAAACCACTGTCACCACACTGAAAGTTTCGAACTCACCAGTCTCACCAACAAACCACCACCGACACTTGATCCTTGAGTGTAGGTCGTTGTCTCCGTCACTGACCGCTATCCCGACCACTCGCAAGATCATTGAATAAGGTCGTCATCTTGGTTTCACCTGTCGTAACATCTACATCAGACCGGTGTTCGACTTAAGAAGGTAACATTTGTGATTTTTTTTTCAATATTTTAGTTACAACTTTAGGGGTCTAAAGAGACAATGTTCCAAATTTCAAAAATCGCATAAAACATATATACATATACCATATTATCATATTCTCATAATTAAAGTTCATATTACCGTAACTTCTACATCAGACCGTTGTCTCCGTCACTAAGTTATAAAAGATTGCATTTGATATTTTTTTCATAATAATGATTAGAACTCAGTTGTTTGGAGCATGCAAATGGCAAGGAATTTGAAACTAAGCAATGATCTTGAATACAGAAAACGCATAAACCATAACAATTAACGAAATTTGTTCTCGTGTAAACATATATTTAGGTTACTACGATTCTTGGCAAGACATTATAGCATTTGACCAACTATAATGTACTAAGAAATGAAAACTTAATTGTTTTATAACTTATTTATTACATTTTATAATTTGAAAGGAAATAACCCTTATGTGTTTCTTTAAAATTTAAATGTCTATATTATTTATAATGTTGTTATGTCATTACCCCGCCGTGAAGCGCGGCTACTAGTATTTGTACGTTATCTCAATATCTCTTCCCTGTAATGAAAATGGGGGATCATGTTCATACAACAAGGAAAGACTTGTACCTAGCCCGATAACTATTTTAGTATTTTTATTGTGATGTTAATAAAAACCTTAAGGTCTTTAATATGGACGTCAAGAGTTTCTTTATAGATGACTAGGATATGTTATGCTACCCACGAGTATAATATAATACTTGATTACTTTCAGACCACGAGTTTAATATAATATTCTCTCGACTTTCTGGATGACAATGACTTATCTAGTTAGCTACAGAGACTTTGACTAGAGACTTACGAACTTCACACTTAAACAAAATATAAAATTTAAAATGAAAGTGACAAAAGCTTTAAATAAAATGAAATAACTTTATTAGATTTAATTAATATTTTAAAACATAATATGAAGCAAAATATCACATGACATCTGATCATTGTTTGTGTACGAAGTAAGAAAAACGTTAAAAACATACTTCATTTCATCGATATATACATATAACTGGCATCAAATATTCAGAGTACAACATTACAAATTCATTATCAATACAATATCCGAAACCGAATAAACCATGACTATAAAGATATTAGGATTCAAAACCAAGAATTTAGAAAATCGTTATCCACATCGTATTATGTATATAAGAAAAGCATAAATTAAAAGTTACAAAAAAATGTACATAAACCTCCAAATTTTTCCTTGTAAACAACATTTTTTTTTGAACGGCTAATGCCTCTACCAATTTTTTTTTATACATCAAATACACCTTTGCCTAGATTTGAACATAGGACCTCTATGTCTCTACCAAGTGGGCTACTTCACATTGGCCCTTGTAAACAACATTTAATGTCTAGTTTGTTACGCTAACATCTTTATCTAATATTAATATCTTCAATCACTTTGTACTTTTGATAACTCAACATACAATTGTCCATGCATAAACATTAGTTATTTCTAATACTAACTCTCGAAAGCGAATGTCTTTGACTCTTGTTTATTGCCATCGCGGAACATACAAGGAGAAGTTGTTTTCTTTTAAATTTGAAAGGAATTTTTACTAATGTATGAGTTCATTAAAGAAATAGGCATAGAAATAAATTGTTTACAGAACTCGTTATGAGAGAAAATTATCTAATACTATATAAAATAACTCAGAAACTAATAAAAACATGTGTTCTATCAAGATATTTTTTATATTACAAAGTAAAAATAAAGGATGAAAGTAGGGTGTAAATGAGCCGAGCCGTTCCGAGTTACTCGAGCTTGGCCTGGTAAAAAGCTTGAAATGAGTCGAGCCTTATCGAGCCCGAGCCAAACTTGAGCCTAAAACAAAGCTCGCTTATTAATCGATCCCGAGCTTGAGCCTGACATGTGAGGCTCATCAGGCTCGTCGAGCCTTAGTGTAATATTAGTTTTATTAATATTTAATAATATTTACCCCTCATTTAAGCTTGTTAACTAGACGAGCCCGAGCCGAGCAACATTTATCGAGCTCGCAAGCCTATTATATATTATTTTTATTTAATATATCAACTAGTAGAGAGTAAAGGAGTCGAACCCGAGTTGAGTTCGAGCTTACGAAATTTCTAACGAGCCGAGCTCGAGCTCAAGCTCTCATAAGTTTTTCGAGCTCGGGTCGGCTCATTTGCACCCCTAGATGGAAGGTATAATCTCAAAACGATCATTTTCTCTGGTTTGCTTTTCAAAATGCATTGCAGTCTCCCCTTTAGTCAAACATGACATTCGTCTGTGGTTTAGAAGTTGGAGCTCGCTGGATTTCTTGCTCTAGCGTAACCAACTTCAATTGACTATTCTCAAATTGTTGCATATATGCCTACAGTAAAATGTAAAAAATATATAGAGTTCACCTTAATTTATTCTTCTTAGTAAACTTCAAACTAAGATCGGGTTGGATAACATATCAAAATGAGTTTATATAAAAATGGCTAATTTTTATTATGGTCGGAATAGGTCATGTTGCATGATCCACAACCACATTTCTTCCTTTTGTTTTTGGGTTCTTAAATAACAAATGTTTTAAGTATGATAGAAAAACTATAATTTTCTTTTGAAATAAACCGATGTAAGAGGTTTTAGTCATTTCTAATACACTTTAGGTAACTTTTTACTCGTTACCCATTTAACCTGTTTCTATTTAGCTAGTTGTTTTCAGTATTTACCCATTGTTTTCAGTATTTACCCATTTAATCCATCAAAGACAAAAAGTATGACATGAATTAACTTGTTTACCAATTAATGAGTAGAAATTGCCACATCTAAACAATTACTCATTATTTATTTTATTAAAATTTACATTATTTCCTAAATGGTTCCTTCTAGCTGTCTCGTCGTTCTGAACCCATCGTCTTAATCTCTAAAATTTCAAAAACCAAGATTGCTCAAACTACCATTTGGTAAAAGCCAACATCTCTCAAACAATAATAAATTTCATGACACCACTCCACAATGGTCATTTGACCCGTTACCCAAACCATTCGTTTGCCACCTCTTGAATTAATCTTTGGGGTATTGGATTTTAATAATCCAAATTTTCACATATTGGCCGGCAATAATCTGTACTTTAAAATTCCCACAACGATATCAACTTTCAACGTATTGGCCAAAAATGAACATTTGTTAACTGAGAACTAACTCAGTTAGTAGATGATGACGTGGATTCCCACTTGGGCCATTTTCGACGGACATATATGTGAAGGGATAAATCGGTGCTTTAATCAAAGGTTCGAACCTGACGGGGGGGGGGGGGGGGGAGGGTTTACGGATTTCATTCAGTTTCCACGCATCAAGAGGATATGGTCTCACGACGGGCGATGAGTCAACCTTGAACATAACCCCGAAAAAATGGATTTATACGTAAGATTCTTTGCACAAAATATACGTCAACAACAAACCCTTCGAAAATCAAAGGCCAAGTAAGAAGACAAATTACAAAAACATGCATAGTAGATGAGACAATCAAAGGCCACCCCGAAAATGCCCCTAGAAAACCTTCAATTTACAATACTGCCATTGGCACTATTCATTCTAGTTGTTTTTCGTATATAGTTAACTAGTTTATCTCCCGGGAGTTTCCCGGGATAGACAAATCTAATATGAAGTAACAAAATGTGTGTACTATAAAAGGAATATGCCGTTTTTTTTCAGAAAACTAAAAAAAATTGTAAATAGTCAACACTCGATAACTCATAAACCAACTTCTAATTACATGTGCACCTCTTACTCGAGTGAAGTCTCTGTACAACTTTGTCACTTCCTCAAGACACTTTAAAGCTGCGATGTGAACCTGAAAAAAAAACAATTAAATTGGTATCAAATGATACGTCATGATAATGATGATGATGAGGATGATGATGATGATGATGATGATGATGATGGTAGGCGATTCTGATATGTAAAGTGAGCATATGTGAAAGAATGACATACCTGTTCGATCTTTTTTATAGATATACAATCGCTCACCTTGGGTGACACTGGATAAGACAGTCAATAGATAAGCAGTGAAGATCAATTTTGAAGATAAATAAAAATGATCTAACTACTATCAACTAAAAATATTGTAGGTTGGTTATTTTTCATGTCTCCCGACTATTTTCTCTACTCATACACAATTTAAGTATCTATTTCAATAATCACCACATGTCAGTTGATTTCAAAAGTACATACATTAAAAACGATCTAAAAGGCGTGCACGGTGGTGGTAATTATCACTTATCAGCTAGAGATTTACTTGGTGTCTAAGAATCATGGCTACATCTAACCGGTTTAGCAACCTTTGAAATTAATATTTCTAGCAACACCAATAAAAATACAAAAAATTAGATTCTCATTAAACTGACTACATCTGTGAATATATAAATGTAGTTAGTGGGTTCTTATATGTAATAGTAGGTTCAAAAAACATATATACTATCTTAACATGATTAGTGACTTTCTTAGACTTGGTTAATGAATTACCTTAACACATTGTGTTTTTTTCTGCATGAACAAAAACCCGCTAAAAGACGTTTTTATATAGCACTACGGTACTCGCTAGAAAGATAATAATAAAATGCTTGTTAATTTGGTGTAATTTTTTTTAATGCTGCCTATAAAAATTATTAACATTTAAAAGTCGTGGAGGAAAGTGCATATGCCATGCATATGAAAAAGAAAAAGACTTTTGTAAGGAAATCAAAGGGGATTGACCTCACCAAGTGGTATGTGTTTTACGCATATTCTTTTATATAATATAGATATAGATTAATAGTTAGTTGAAAAATTACAAAAACAAAAGATTTAACCTTATATTTTAACATTTTTTATCTTTAATATCCAAATTCTATTATGGGTAGAACCAATAACAAACCCTAAACCCCACTCGTTTCGATTATGGTAAACAAACAGGTCGGTCCTCCTTTTTTTTTTTGGTTCTACCCCATCATGCTCACCCCGTCTAACTAGTTGACTCACTTATTAACAAATCGTGTTCGAATTAACATATTATATACTAGATATGTTCGGATTAACCTGTTAATGTGCACTATCATCCGTGCTCCAACTCAAAGCCTTTTTTTATGTCATGATCGTGTCATGTCACAAATTGTTGCCCCAAAATATGGTTTAGAGTAAATTGCCTAAATGGCCACTGACGTTTGCCTCAATATGCTTGTTTGGACACCAAACCTGTTTTATCACTGGGACCCCTCAAAGATTGAAAATTGTCATTTTGGACAGTTTTTAACTGAGTAATGAAAGTCAGTTAAGTCTCGGGGGCAATTTCGTCCTTTATGTCCTCAGGGGCTAAAATGACAATTAATGGAAAGTTATAAAAAAATAAAATTCAAACCCTTTCCCTCCTCTCTTTTCCGGTAAGAAAAACCAGTCAACCCCGGTACGTTTCCGGCGAGAATAAAACCCGGATTTTTATGCTTTTTATGATCCGATTTCGAATCCCATACGTTTTTCAGATACTGAAAAGGTAGAGTCTATAGTTCCGAAAAGAAAACTTGTTCGTTTTTCAGATACCTCTTTTTTTCAATCGTTTATATAGGTTATAAACAAAGCTTTTGCCTTCAAACCAGAGACTCTATGCATATTGGGGCAAACGTATGGAAGATGTTGGAAGATGGCTAGAATAGGAAACCATCCGACTTCTTTGTTTCACTATAGTTACACAGAACATCAATTCATCGAACAATAAATCATCAATCATCTATTCATCTAAACATCGGTCACCACCTTCAGTTTCTATTATTGGAACATCGACCACTACCTTCAGCCCTAATTATAACATTGGTCATCAGTTCATCACCAATTCACCATCAAGTATACACACCTTCAAGGTACCAGGTCAGTTCGTATCTATTTCGATTATGCATATCCGTTCAGTTTTTATGTAGTTCAATTCAGTAAATCGATCATGGGTTCAGAAATCTATAATGCACTGATGTTCATTTCTTTCTGTTCTAGAAATCTAAAATGCAATTCCATGTATTAACAGAGCAAGTAGATCTGTAATGCATTTAGTTTCGGACTGTTTGGAATGCATATTATTTCAATCTTTATGTTAAAAAGTTAATCAAGCATTTAGTTTTAGACTGTTTGGAATGCATATTATTTCAATCTTTATGTCCAAACACAATGCAAACCCAAACTTTTGCAGCCCAAATGAATAATCGGTCCATCCTACCAAACCCACCACACCAACACAATGTTTATAAACGATTGAAAAAGCGAGGTATCTGAAAAACGAACATGTTTTATTTTCGGAACTATAGACTCTACCTTTCAGTATCTGAAAAATGTATGGGATTCGAAAGCGGATCATAAAAAGCATAAAAATCCGGGTTCTATTCTCGCCGGAAACGTACCGGAGTTGGCCGGTCTTTCTTACCGGAAAAGAGAGGAAGGAAAAGGTTTGAATTTTATTTTTTATAACTTTCCATTAATTGCCATTTTGGCCTCGGAGGACATAAAGGACGAAATTGCCCCTGGACTTAACTGACTTTCATTACTCAGTTAAAAACTGTCCAAATTGGCAATTTCCGATCTTTAAGGGGTCCCAGTGATTAAAAAAAACAGGTTTGGTGTTCAAACAAGCATATTGGGGCAAACGTCAGGGGCCATTTTGGCAATTTACTCTATGGTTTATGGTCTAATAGTGAACACTTGCAGGGGCAATGCATAGTGGTGGCCCGGGGTGTCCCGGCCCCCGCTTTTTTTGGCGCAGTAATGAAATTTTGCGATTTTCATAGGTAATTTTTATATGAATTGAATCCGGCCTCATCGATTTGATCCTCCCGTCTCTACCGATAAAAAAAATGAATCCGGTTCCCGCCGATTCAATCCGCCTGTTTCGCCAGTGAACTCTTGTACACACAAGCTTGTCTTAGAAATCGGTTTACAAAAAGTTAAAAAATTAAAAATAAAATTCGACCGAAGGACGTGTGTTTCTTTCATCACCACGATAACAGCACAGCGATTGCTTGCTCTCAGTCTTGATCCTTCTCCGGTATGTATATTCACTGCATTCAAATTAAATTTATTATTTTTGTTTCGTATAATACATAATTCCCTTTTTTGCAATTAATTGGTGTGATGTTTTGTTTTTATGTAGTTTTTTTCTTTCTGTGAATTATAAGAGTTTCTTTCAAATTAAAAATACCCATGTACTTAAACAGGTTTGGTGTTGTAAGTTTGGTCATTTTTTAATATGCAGGCAAGGTGTTTGATGAAATGTCTCAGAGGGTTTACATTCTTGGAATTTGTTTGTATATTGTGATGATAAAGTTTCAATCTGTTTGTTATGGATATGATATTGAAGTTGGTTAAGATATTTATTAGTTACTATTAAGAAGATCTACTATAAGGGAAATGTTGTGATCTTTAGTTGATTTAGTGAATTTATTTATATTATGATTTATGCTAGCTCGTGTTTCGAGTGATATGAACATTATACATGAACCGGATGCCTTATTTTCAAATGTAACAATTAACCAATTTGTTGCAGATTTACCAAAACATTTTTTTGTTCAAGAACCTTGAAGTATACATGATGAAGTTTAATGTGATACGTATGACATCCGTATCATACATGTTGATAGTCACAAAGGACCCTGTGTCTCACACACTTATTGACTGATAAAACTCGTGTATTGCGGTATATTTATACTGCTGAACTGGAGTCTGGAAACAAGATCTATCTGATTGTTTCTGTATTGCCATGTTGGCATGTTGTTATTTTACCTCAGTAGTTTTATTTAGTATTATAATTATAATAATATCTTTAAATTTTGTTTGTTCACCCTGACAGAGTTAAAACAATGTCGATCGGAATGGTTGCACGTACCTTGAGGAGCAAGCTTTTACCCATGTTCACTCCTGCAGCTACGCTGCACTCCCATGCTACGAGCTTTGGTATGTAAACCTTACTACCCTGCTTTCTTTATATTTAGAGGACTCTCCATACAAACAATATAAGATAGTGTGGGTATAAATTTTATAATTTCTTAACTAATAGGAAAATAATCCAAATATGTCGGAATATACTAGTCTTGTGGTCAAATCTATACGGAGCTAATCAGAGAATGAAATTTGGAAAATAATTTGAAATATTACATTTTCAAATTATTTTCCCATGGTTGACTCAAATGAGAGGGGTCTTAACTTTACAACTCAACTGTGCAAAGTTAATTTACCAATGATTTTTTTTACCGTTAAGTTAATATCTTATAGTATGATCAATCAACTGAAAAATATTTGCACCGTCCTTATTAAAAAAAGCGCCTGTAGTCACTTCCTAGTTGTGCTGTAGGATTTAAAGAAGTAAACGAAGAAGAAAAAAGCCAATTGGTTGGTAATGTCTTCACCAAAGTTGCGTCAAACTATGACATCATGAATGATCTGATGAGTGGTGGACTTCATAGGTTGTGGAAAGAGAGGTGAAGTTTACAATAAAACTTGACTCGTTGCATATTCCATCATTCGGTCACTAGGCTTGTTTTATATTCCCACTCTTTTTCCAGATTGGTTTCAAAATTGAGTCCGTTTCCTGGGATGAAACATCTTGATGTAGCTGGTGGGACAGGTTACTTTTTTTCTTGTTCTTTTTTATTTTTAATTTATAAATTACTTTCTTTCTTTCCAGAGAAGTTGACGTTGATTAAACTTCACACAGGTGATGTTGCTTTCAGGATTCTGGAAACCATATATAGCGTTCACCGCAGAGCCGTAGATGACACTATCGAAGATGAGTTACATGATACACAAATATATGTTTGTGATATTAATCCAAATATGTTAAATGTTGGTAGAAAGCGAGCCCAACAAAGAGGTAAGTGTCCGTTTATATGCATGTGTGTGTGTGTGTGTTGGTCAGACAGATAATGTTTATTAACCACCATTAATCTTCCAACGTTTCAGGGCTTGGAGATTTGGGATCTTTTGTATGGGTTGAGGGAGATGCGGAAAGGCTTACTTTTGAGGATAACTCAATGGATGGTTACACTATTGCTTTTGGTATAAGGAATGTTACACACATTGAAAAAGTTCTCGTTGAAGCATACAGGTTCTTTCGTACCTTGATTAAATATGTGCCAAGTTTTAATTTAAATATTTGTCACATGACATCGATATTTATGTAACAAATATATTGTAAATCAATGTAAAATCACTCTCTTTTAATAGTTTTCTTTTTCATCAGGGTACTTAAAAGGGGAGGGAGATTCCTTTGCCTTGAACTCAGCCACGTAGACACTCCAGTTTTCAAGCAGCTGTAAGTACTTTCGAAATATTAGTCAACATTTGACTTCCGTGGGTCAAGCAAATTACACTACATATTAAGTTTGTACATTTTAAATTGATGTCCGGTTCATTTGCTTCAAGCAAAAAAAAAAAAAAAAGATAGTAGACACATGTTGGATTTTTTTAACAAAATATGCATAAACTGTGCTGACTTTTCAAAGTCAAAGTGGACTCTTTTCTCACGATGGTAGTTTGTAAATCATAAATGTTTTTCCCTCTGATATAGTCTTGTTTGTTTATTCATCAGGTATGATTACTACTCATTCTCAGTCATTCCAGTTCTAGGAGAGCTTGTTGCCGGAGACCGTGATTCTTATCAGTATTTAGTGGAGAGTGTGCGGCGTTTTCCTCCTCAGGTATATGTGTTGTTGACCCGTAAGCTTTTGGAGACTTTCAACATGTTTGACCCGTTCCACTTGTAAGATAAAATGAGAGATGTAAATTACAAAACATGTCTCTTTTTAGGAGGTTTTTGCTTCAATGATCGCGGATGCCGGTTTCCAGAAAGTTGAGTACGAAAATCTTGTTGGAGGAGTGGTGGCAATCCATTCTGGATTGAAAGTTTAGGTGCTTCTGAAATTTTTATTAATTCATATGGTAAGTGAAGTATTATTTTTATTCTAGAGGCATACATTATTTGTTTTGTAATGTTTATACCAAGTTTATGTATTCTTTTTTAAACTTCAAATAAAACAAATAATATTTATAAATTGAAAAATAAATAATTGTTTATAGTTAAATTGTAATGTTAAATTTACAATATTGGTGTTAGTTATGCAACAGAAATATAATTTATAATAGTAATTAAAAATACTAGACAAACTATTTGTTCGATCCAAAGCTTGACAACTCGGTACATATAAAACGCCTCTGTGTTCAAAAGTCAAGACTCGACCATCTAACATCAATGTGAATAGGTCAAGCTAAAAGTCGAATCTAAACTGAGATTTTCACAACGAAAGATATGCGGCTCAAAGGATTGCAGTCAATTGGGTTGTCCACGAATAAATGGTAAGCAAAATAACATCTGCCAACCGTCAAGGGGTTATACGGTAGCAGCTGCTTGAGTTTCTCTAGTAGTTTTTTGTTCAAATCCAGCTTCAACTAGTTTCACCTCTAACCCCTTAATAACTACCCTAGCGAAAACCGCGCCCAAAGTGTTAGTGAAATCCTATTAGTTTACTAATAACAGATTCTCACAATTAAAAGAAATTACATCTGCCATTCAACACTAAACCAGTCAGAATAGACTTTAAACTCAAGTTGCCAAAAGAAAGTCTTAAAATGTACACATAAATCTATGTCTAATATTTATTATAACAATTATCAAGAGATAGAATATAGCTAAAACAGATGTTCAAACAACCACACTCAGACAAATAGGTTAAGGAATTTACAAGGACAGATGCTATTCTGCATCCTATGAATCGCATACACGATCTGTACATGTCGACTGGCAGTTTCAAATAAATATTTTCTCCGTTTTTCAATTTCCGTACCCGGCTCACTATGCAGCACCAGACACTTCCACATCAACGTGTTCAGCGACAGATTATGAACCTGACTCCTGAACCTCTGCAAGAAACAAATCTTAACACGATTGTCAATTTCTTTCCAAGATACCTGGAAACATGGTATAATGAAAAACAAAGAACAGATAAGAACCGTACCTTCGTCGTGCAGTTGTTCAAAGAGAGTAACAATATGTTTTCCATAAGTATATTTCTTCAATGAATTTAGATGAATCTTTATTCGACCAAGTAACAATTCCCTTTGATCACCCGTGCACGTTTGAAGAACCTTTTGAATAACATAATTTGCAAATTGGTCCTTCACCATCGCCTACATCACATTAAGAAACAATTTACCATTACACATGTCAGTTCATCCTAAGCATTACAACACATAAAAAACAGGTTACTGACCAATAAATTATCACTATCGTCACCATGACCGACGATTTCCTCAATCAAGATTTCCCTTGCTTCAGAATCACAATATTCCAAACACTTCTCAATTACATTTGATGCAAATTTATGCTGGCTTAGTTGTACAACCCGGCCCGCCAACTTGTGTACAATTTGCCTTCTTTCTTCAGGCTTTCCCCTCTTTATCACATGCTACAAGCGGCGTCACCAAAAAAACCGAGATCATATACAACATCCAGAAAATAAGGAAAGAAATACTTGGATAGTTGGATAAACAGTAGATATGACAATCTGAGCGGGTCAAAACAGGTTCCATACGGGTCGGGTTTTGTTGGCCCACAAACAATTTTTGTCCATTTTGTATCAATGACAGATCAATGTGTTAACTAAGATTACCAAAACAATATTATTAAGATGATAAACCAAACAAAAGGCTTTGGGCGACTAACAACCTGTTTGACCGCTCCCCTTTTAGCTAAATCTAATATGACCCATTCATAAGTAAAAATGTCAAATTTCCATCCAATGTATAGGAAAATGTCATCTAAAATAAGCCTGCCGACGATAGAAACAAACCTGAGTTACATAATTTCCATACTGATCCTGTGCAAGTGTGTAAACGGATTCCAATATCTCATCAACAATAAATTGGCTTTGCAATTCATCTGTGGAATGTTCTAGAACCCTCTATTAACAACAAAAAGGTTAAATGAAGCACATCCTACTAAGCAATATTATTAAAAAAACAAAGATAGAAAAAGAGTGACGTTTACACCTGTACGACACGACACCCATATGGATGCATTGAAAGGGCTGGAACTTGACCACGAAATGACGAAATTACAAATCTGATGTTCTCCATTGGAATACTTTCTATACACTTTTGTATCACATGATTTCCATTCTGATCATGAACACATCTCAAAACATGCCCGTCAAGCTCACGAACAAGCTTGACTTTTTGTTCTAGCTCAATAACATCAAGGGCCTAGCAAATATTTAGCCAACAAAATGAAAATAAGTTAACAAAAAAAATCCTCACGTCTCTATGAACTATTAATCCCTCCCAGATTTAGAAATGCAACATTTCCTTTCAACAAAGTTTCAAATCAAGATTACATCTTCGCCAGTCAGTAGTCGTAAGAAACCATTGATAGTAAGCGCGAGGCGCTCCAAGGCATTCAGGTCCCGAAAGCCAAGGTGTGAGGCAAGAGCTTCATGTACGCTAGGCATTGTTCTATGTACACCTAGAACTTGCATCTGTCTCATTTCTTTTAAATTAGCTTTTTTATCAAGTAAACCATCCACCTCAAAAGGCCCTCCGCGCCTCAAGCGCGCTTTTTTAAAACCGAAGATAATATCTTCCTCTTTAACATTGTATCATAATTTAGGGGTATTTTAGCTATTTCAAAAATTGTAAAACACGAAAATAGTTATTTACCTTTTGGATGACCCGACAACCATACATCTGCAGACTTAAAGGTAATATTTGACCTTCAAGCTGGACTGCAAGCTCTCTCCTTTGCTCACCAGTTCCATACTCAAAAAACTGTAATACATGAAAGTTCAGAAATTAAATATAAAAAATTAAGTAGTCGGTTGAAGTACTATGTAAAATTCACAAAAGGTTACCCTATACCTTTTGAATGACGTAGTTACCAAACACATCGGTAATCAAACGAGAAGCATTAGGAAGAACTTCCTTAAATACAGATTCCTTGTCCTCAATGCTACATATTTCCAACTTCTGTTGAATGAATCTACTTCCATGTTGATCACCACTGCATTAATAGTTACAAATATAATGTTAATTCTTCTATTTAGAACCACATACAGAGAGGTGGCAATTCCAACACATTTACTTGTGAATGGGTCGATTTGGGTTGTGTTTATCTCAAAGGGAAATCCACAAAAAGTATTTGCAGGTAAACCAATCTCACTCGGCCTGTTAAGTTATGTACAATAAAGAGACATTTTTAAAAGTTAAACCCATGTTTTAACTCGTTTAGCACTCACCAGAACTCAACAATGTGGCCAAAGATATCAGAAAGCTCAATCCTGCGACCTTTACCGGATTTTAATTCTTCAAGAAAAGAATATGTTTTCGGGTCTCTAAAAACCTGATTTCCACCATATGATCTAATTCCATTTCTTTGATAACTGATCCCACCTATCGGCGATCCTGGCACAGATGGACTGGCATAAGTAGTGTTCGGAAATTGTAGAATACCCATATTATTTGGAGCTCCAAAGTAGTAAGGACTTGTGGTATCTATTCTTCCCGGGTTCAAGTTACCATGGCCCACAATTCCTAAAGTTTGATGTTTTTGTACCAGGTCATCTCCACGAGTGGAAAGCCGCATACTTTCAGCATATGGAGGTTGAATCGGTAACCCAGGATGCCCATAAAACCTGTTTAAATCTTGACTTTGACTGATATAGCTTGGTGACGGATAATTGTCAGGCGTATGAACGGGATCCGTAGGGAGATACCCTGATACATATGGTGGATTGTAAGCATACCCACCGACTGTATATTGTTGAGGAAAATATATATTTGGGTAAACATGATTTGCTGACATCATATAAGCTGAGCTGGATGCATACTGTGGTGTGTATCCGGATGAGCTGGATGCATACTGTGGTGTGTATCCGGGTGACGGCAACACCTGTTGTACCTCAGATGAGAAATTAGACGGAGGTTGAAGATACTGATTCATCCCAACATAAGTTTGACCTTGTGGAACGATTTGAGGATGTTGGACACTAGCTTGGAACATACTTCTTTGTTGTCGGTCCCTTTGACTTTGACTTTCTGTACTCGGGAACATATTAATAGCCGCTATTCTATTTGCTATACTTGAAACATCTTCACTGGTTGAAATATCATCTTCTGGTGGGTTCGAAATAACTTGACCCGTATTGTCTCCATCACGATTACCTGTTTCATCATCATGTGGAGAATTTTCCTGTATAAAAATTACTTAGAAATTATAACGAGCAATATTGTACTTGTGACACAAATAGCTTTCTTTGTTATAATGTTATGTAAAACTTATATACCTGTTTTGTTGATTGATCATCATCTGATTCTTCATTATGAGTGGAAAGGTTACTCTGAGTGAAACGGGTCGAATCATCAAACGATGTGAATCTTGGATTATTTGCAGTAGTTGCTAGATTACGAAACAGATGCCGGTTTTGATCTGTAGCTATAGGTGGAGGGAGTCTAGGATTCAAATTCACATGTGCCGAATAATAAGCAAAATAAGAAGGATCAGCCCGAAGCTGCTCTTCAGACCCAGTAGCATTTGCAGTAATTTTATGTCTAGACATTAGGTTCTCAATTGCTGCAAATGATCCTTCAATACTTGGAGGTGCACTACCACTTCGACCCGGGCCCAAATTCCTCTGTTTTTCTTGAAAGTTTTGACCCTTTATCACTAACTCAAGCTCCTCAAATGTACCCTGTGATGCCCACTTTCCACTTGCTTCCAAAATCCTTATCGGGCTTTCCGTCGCCATATCAACAAAAAGTATCAAAATTTCCCACTTTTTGTGTCAAATTTCTAACATATTTCACTATCCTTCAATATACAAAAAACAGATATGAGACATAACTTTACTGAATTACTATTACTAGTTATTTTTCATATTTTTTTCTTAAATTCACCAAACACATCCTAAAATAGCAATATCTATCACTTCCTACACAATTCAAATCAAGAAAAACAAACCCTTATTCAACCAAGCAAAAAGACACAAACTTGATCAACTAAAAACATTTCTTGACATATATAACCTCAAGATTCACTAAATTAAAACAAACCCATATGAAAACTTGCATGAAACAAGCAGTACACAAATACATGTAAACTGTAGCATCCATGAAACCCTAAAACAAAAGCAGCAAACTTTAACAAAGAAAACACTGAAATCAATAAAATTGTCACCTGGGTATTGTCTAAAACATGTGTATAACAAATCTTGAAAGCCCTAGAATCTTTATAAAAGCTGGTGATGATGATCAAGAAAATGAAATTGGGTGTGGGGCTATAGTTTAGAGGGGTGAAAAAAGTGCTAATTCCAGTCTTGAAATATAAGTATGTATTTATTTTGAGGGAGAAAAGGACAAGAGAGTAGTAGTAAGGTGCCAAAGAGATTTTTGGTATAAAAATAGGAGGAATGCATTAGATGCTGCAGTCAGCATGGTGCAGATGGAACACTCAACCTCTCCTACAAATTTCAAAGTCTGAAAATAGTGACTGGGAAAAGGGACTTTGTTTTTAGTCATTTATTTGTTTTGGATAATATTTTCATGGGACAAGTGTCTTTACTCCCTTTGTCCTATGAGTCATATGGGATATTTTGTGACTTTGTGTTATCTTGGGTGGAATTTGGAGAAATATACTGTAACAATTATATATATATATATACTTTCCTAATTTATATTATATCATTATTAAAGATTTGGTTATAAATGATTGGGATAATAATGGGTGGGGTACGAGATAAATTTTGATAATGGCGGTCTCATATTTGATTGTAAGTATGTTTATGGTGTTTTGCTAGATATATGTTACCTGTTACGTGTTGGGTTTGTGGGTGTCATCATGGGTGTTTGATAGACTTGTTTATGATGTTTTAGGTTAAAATTTGTCCGTTGAGAGTCCATGATGTGAAACTCAATTGTATACTCACTGAACCGACTTGAGATTGATTTAGGGTAATTAGATGTGTATCAACAAATATCATTTCCGTCCTAGATTCATGGAACATTTCATAACTAATCACAAATACAGTTTCATAATCACAAAGACCCTAGACTAGCTATTACAAGTTTACAAGTTAACAAGTGCAAAAGGTAATTTTATTTTTATTATGAAATCTTAGACAAGTTTCATATTGTTTAATCTACAAAGAGGTAATGTACGTGTCATAAGTAAGCCTAACTTAAATACCGCTACCCGTTTTAGACACACTAGCTATACATGGGTAAAACGTACATTTTTTTTTTTTTTTTGTGTTAACTACTTGTTATTATTATTTATAAGAATAGAATACGAAAATTACATCATAATAGAATGTAGACGGGCAACAAGCTGCGCCGCCACCCCTTTCTGAATTGCAAACCCTAGTCTACTAAAGACAAATCCTTGCCCCCCTGGGGATGAAACATTGCTGTGGACGACCCGTTGGACCCTGGTCAAGAAACGAATAGCTTCTGGCGCCAGGGAGCCAAAGGTGTCAAAGGCCAGAGGGATAAAGACATGTTGGTTATCTGCACAAGCTTTAGCGTGTTTATCTACTTTCTTTGATTCCGCCTTTCTTGATGCTTGCCCAGCTACGAACCCTGTTTCCCTTAACCCAACCAGCGGAGAAACCCCGGTGAGGTCCACACAGGCATGTTTCCCCCTCTCCCAACCAAAGACAAGCAGATCTGCGGGTCGCAAGGTGGATCTCCCTTCCGTGGGGTCTGTGAGGAAGTTTACAGGAGCCTCCTTTTTGGCAGAGATCCCAGCTCTTCTCAGGATATCCCATAAAACGTCCCTCACCCAGTCATGCCGATATTTGAAACCAGGGAGCTCTTTGCAATGAATTGCATGCTCCCCGTATTTATCCATGCAAGTTTTACGGCAGATGGGGCATGTTTCATCTTCCGGGTACATAGGGATCATCAATCGGTACTTGAGTATAGCCCTGTACTCCACTGCAGACATGCATTGACCCAAACCCTCAATCGGGATAACGGTCAAAAAATCCTGAGCATGGGGGCCTTTTAGGCATTCAATCACCGCCTTCTGGCGAGAGGACAACTCAAAAACTTCTCCCAGGCTCTGAGCAGTTTTGCTAAAAAGAGCATTCGCCAAAGTTTTTTGTGGCTTTGGGGGGGCGGTGTCCTTGTTAGAAAAACCGCCAATATCGAAGTCCGGGAGATAGACATTTAAGCGTTCGAGCGCCTGTTGATAGTCTGGGTCTAGTCCAATGACCCCACTGTTCCGGAGGATATGATCCTGAAGTTCCCAAGACTGAGCTCTAGACGCCACAAAGGCATAGACCCCAACATCTCGAGCTGACAGGAGGCCTAAACCACCTAAACGCATCGGCAAGGATGCCAAGCGCCACTGGAGGTCCCCGAAGAAGGGGCCGCCACACACAACTATATCTTCGATAGCTTCACGGAGACCATCATCGAAAAGGGATACCGCATCCACCATGAAGTGGGGTTGACAAGTTCGTAACCCAAAAAGTAACTTAGCGACCCCCATGCATGACCTGAGCAGCAGGAGTTCACTTTGGGGATCTCTAAGGCGGGACAGTAGTTTCATAAGGGCAACCGCACTCGTAGCCCGCCGCCCTGCCAACTCCCCAATAAAGGTAGGATCTCGGCTAACAGCCCCACCAAGGAGCTTAACCCCTTTCTCCGGTCTACCAATCCCTGTCGGGAAAAGCCCGTCCTGACTTTTCAATCCGTCACACGTCGGCCAAAAGACCTCTGTTTTCTTAATATTGAGATGAAGCCCCAGAGATGGCCCATGCACGTTGATGATGTCTAAAGCCTTAGCAACCTCCACTGCGTTGCCTATAATCGTCCCATCATCCAAATACCAGGCATGAAACGGTAAGTTACAGTGTTCCTGAATCCGCATGATAAGGGGATGTAAGGCAAGGGCAAAGAGAAGGGGCCCCAAAGGATCTCCTTGCTGCACTCCGGTGGTAGCCCCAATACAATCATTGCCCACATACAGCCTAGCAGGCTGGGCATAAAGGAACTGGACCCACGGATATATGGACGGGCATCGCTGGTGAACCTCTTGGAGAAAAACCGTACGGTCGACCATGTTAAAGGCATTGGAGAAGTCTACTGTAAGCATAGCCAAAGACCCATCCGCATGAAAAGAGTTGAGGAACCTGTTGGCACTGTGGAGCACCGCCTCTGCCCCATTTGGTACCCCTACTCCGAATTGAAAGTCCCCCAGGTACTGGGCAATGTCTTTCCCGACCTTCTTCATTGCCACCTTAGAAACTAGCCTTCGCCAAATGCCCCCCACAGCAATCGGCCGAATTCCATTATCGGGCTTCAATAAGGGGGTGAGGGGGGCCGATGCAATGAACTCGGCAAGCGTCTTAGGGCAGGCCCCCCTAAGCCATAGGTTGACAACTTCAGTGATGGCCGCTAGCAAACCCGAGGAAGTCACAGAGCCTTCGCCCCCAATAGCATCCAATAGGTGTTGGGCACGTATCCCGTCCCTCCCACAGGATGTCCCTTTAGGGAAAGATCGGATACATTTAAGCACACAACCCTCATCTACCGATAGAGCGGGTTGGGCTATAGGGTTAGAAGGAAAGGATGGAGGCGACACCACTGGGTGTTTATCAATGAGGGCCTTCATGGTCGATTCACATAGAGGGGCGACTCCACTAGAGCACAACACCTTTACCGCCGCCGTGAAATGACCGTCCCTGACCTTACGAAGACATTGTTTTATATTAGGTTCGTTTTCGTTGTCCTCTCCCATTTTGGCTTCTCCCCTAGATACCGAGATCTCCCCCGCGCTATCCAAAAGGGAAGAAACCAAGACCGCAAACCCAGACCCATCTTTCCATTCTCCTAACGCTTGCATGATGCTACTACACTGCAGGGATTTCCTGTTCCCTGATCTTCGCTCTTGCCTGGAGGACGGTCTGACCACCCGCAGGGTTAACCGTGGAAGCAATAACAATTGGACCCAATTGTCAACCGAGCCTGGCGACGCCACTACTTTGCGTAAAGCACCTGTTAACGCTTGAGCAAACCTCAGACGACAACTAGGGGGGATGCTTTTAACAGTTTGAATAGGGAGGGAAAAAACACGCTCGAGGAGGGCAACATCCCCAACCATCCCGGTTGGGTGACGTGGGTTTGCGTCGTCTACCGATGGACATGGTTTCCGTATCCCAACAATGAAATCTTCGACATCTTCAGAGACCACGGCAAACGATACAACCTCATCATCATGCTTGCACCCCCTACTGAGAGCATGCATCACCATGCACCTCCCACATAACCATTTATCTCCTTCCTTGAGAACTTCCCCGACATCTAGAAAAAGGTCCCGATCCCTCGAGATAGCCTCCTTCAGAGAAAGCCTTCGGTTTTCTGTGTTGAGGTGGGTGCTTTGGATGTGTCCAAGGAGGCGCAAAAAACCGTCATGCCCCGGTTTACCATCTTTACAATCGTGAAAAAGTTTAAAGGGGCAGGCCCTCAGGCCACTAGCAGAGCCCTGCGCAGAACTTCGCGACTTGACGTTCTGGGCCCTCCTGGCAGGGGCCATGTGCGAAAAGTAAACCGCCGAACTCGAGGTGAGTTGGGGGGCAAAGGAAACGGCGAGCAAAAACCCGTTACAGGGCGGAGAGGGTAGCAACCACGGGTTGCCTGCCCTCTAAACGAAACCCCACCTAATTCCTTACCCCATTATTATTATTATTATTATTATTATTATTATTATTATTATTATTATTATGTAGTACAAAGTTCAAAAAAAGGGGGAAATGTAAAACTACCGAAAGTGAAATGGAGGGGGCGAACCAAGGAAGAAACCGGTCGAACGTGGAAGACGGAGAGAAAAACGGTCGATGGAGGAGAGGAAACGGACGAATCAGCGATAAAGAAGGACGAACGGAGGAAACAACCGGTCGAACGTAGGAGAAACGGACGAACCGAAGGGGGTAACGGCTAGGAATGGAAATTTGAAAAAGATCCGTTGAAGGTTTGACGGAGGAGGTGGTGGTTGTGGGGGTGGAGGAGGAAGACGGTGGCGGCTCGGGTGTGGGGTGTGGAGGAGGACGGTGGGGTGCGGAGGAGGACGGTGAAGGGTTACAGGTTGGAGGCGGTGGTGGTTGTGGGGATGGAGGCGGAAGACGGTGGCGGGTCGGACAAATTTTAACCATTAATAACCGTAATATACTTGTGTGTAGGGGCGGCAATTATTGACACGACCCGAAAACCGACCCGAACCCAACACGAAAAAAAAAAACAAATTCGGGTCAAGTAACACGACCCGTTTAAAAAAACGGGTCGGGTTCGGGTCGACCCGTATTAAAAATGGGTTGGGTTAGGGTTGACGCATATATAAAATGGGTTGACCCGTTAATCCGTTTAAGTATTTAGAAAAAAATCTATTATATTTTTTGCTTTTTCTTTTTTAATTTTATTTACATGGTTAGTTATAACTGTGTTATTTTTGGCACACTATATTATTTATTTGTCACACTTATATACTCACATTAAACATTTTATTGGTAACCCTCTTACAACCCAACAACCCGCTTATAACTCATGAACATATATGAATCATTTAAAAATATGGGTAAAACGGGTCATCTTCGGGTTGAAATATTTGACACGAATAATAATATGGGTCGGGTTCGGGTTGCACATTTTAACCCGCCAACCCGTAACCCGTAAACCCGTCAACCCATCAACCCGACACGATTGACACCCCTACTTGTGTGCATGTAAAATAACATGTACAATGCAACAAAATAACAAATGTTAAAAGAAAAATCACACAATATTTGTATTGAATTTTGTAGTCAACGCCTATTTTAGAAATTTGCTAAGATATACACAATATTGGTATGTTTTTCTCCCGTTTTCACATTATTTAGTCAAGATGGTAACTTTTGCTAAGATTATAGAAAACTAAGATATACCATACAAACAAGGTATTGTATAATCATTATAGATGCATTTAACCCAATGTAGTGTGTATGTTTTGAAATATGTATAGACTACAGATAGAAAAATGGCGTTGGAATTAGGTAAATGTAGAAGCCCCACTTCATTCAAAGTAACAAACCCTCACCTCATGTTTTCTCTCTTAAATACACCACAAACTTCTTTTGTTGGTATCCCTACTAAACAGACAAAATAAACCTAACTAAAATGCTAAAATCACACACATTTTTTGGATTATTAGTTTATTTATAACCAATCATATAACATTTATTTCTATTCTTAGGTGGAAACTTAACATATTAGAAGATGTATTATCTTATTTTTATATATAACTAGTGAAATTCCCTTGCGACAAGTATTTGGTCAATCAGTATCGGTTCGATTCATTACGTTATTGTTATGGTATTTGTACATTACCCCTCACAACTCAGTTTCAAATTCTATATTGAGATTTAGATACAAATAGACACATCGCAACGGCGTACCCGAAATTATATAGAACCGATCATAAGAATTATAATGAAAATAAAATATCTTTAAAATTAATTAATATAATAAAATAATTAAAAAATAAAGGCTAGAAAAATTACAATGATAAATAAATACCAGATTATCCACTAATTTCTGTTTTCAATATATAATATATCTCTAGTATTTACAAAATTACTCTAGTACCCCTAATCTTTTATCAGTAATCTAATTAGTCATTAATAAGTTGTTGAATTTCACTACCTAATCCCACCAGAAACAAAATAGACATATCTTTGACATTCAACTTGTTTTTATTTTTTTTCTTATAATTAGTATTATAATATAATAACATGTCCTGTAAACGTAATTACTACATCACTAATTAACATCGTTTACTCCCATAACCTTCTATTGAAATATCAAATAATCAAACATCTTTTTTACATTGTTAATATAAACTTTAATCCAAAAGTATATAGAAGTCCATAACACATGAAATGTAAATGGTTAAAAGGCGTGGCGGGGGTAGTTGTGTAACAGGTTAAAACGGTTCGGATAACTTGAAAAGATATTTATATAGGTTGGGTCCACCATCAGTTTCTTAACTTGGTTGACTGGCATGACATTAAACAAAGTTTCTTCTTCATTTAAATTTGCATCACACCAAACAATAACAAAGATTTGCCCAATTGTAAAAAAAACATCACTACATTTGACAAAAACAAAAGGGGCCAATTTATAGTAAAACCAAAAATAACACTACTCATCATTCAGTTCTACTTGGGGTGCAGAATTTTGTGACGCATGCGGGGCTTCTCTCGTTTTACAAACATCTTTTCGTAGTCATTCAGTGGTCAAGTTGACCCTTCTGCTAGGCTCTTAAACATCCCGCCACCACCATCCCCACGCTTCGCACGTGTGCCCATTTTTTCAACCGTGATTTCCCAGCCCTCTGACGGACGTCTTCTGCTGTATTTGTGGACTTTTACTTTTCCTTCAATATGTTCATCAAATCAACAACCACATTAACATTTCCAGAAAGAACAATGGTAATTGTGACAACTCGTTGCCACGAAACTCACCGGACCTCACAAATACCCTGCTGACCAATGAGATCAGATAAAAGATAAAACGCCGCTTGAGTTGGGCAGGTAGGCTTCAAGGGGGATAAAGACTAGAGGAGCTCAAGCGCTTACCACTGTGCCACCCCTTGACGGTTGTCAGAATTTGTAATTCAACCAAAAGATTTTATTACTCAAAACAAGAAAATACAAACTGTAAACTAGATCAGAACTACTGAAACTAGATAAAAACTCTAAAGATCATTAACAGATGATCTTTTACAATAAAACCCTAGAACTAGATCATTGACTGATGATCAAAGAACAATACAAAGACTCAAACGATCATTGACAAATGATCAGTACAAAACAATGTAAAAGACTATTGAATCATTGACAGATGATTCAACTTACAAACCCTAAAATATGACTGATGAAGATGATAAAAGACTCGAGAGAGATTGAGAGATTAAAATGTTTAACGAAAGAGACTGAAGTCTTTTATAGGGCTCCATCTAGGTCTGGGAGAAAACACAACCGAAGCTAATAACACCGTTGGATCATGTCAAGGAAACACACCTTGACATGATATGTGCCGTTAAATTGAGACACACGGATTGCCACGTAGGCTCGCCACTGGCTCGTAACCAAACCAGCTTCTGGGCTGCTTCTGGGCTTCTCACGAACACAGCAATAATCCACCAGCTATCCAGCCATCTACTAGCCCACTAACAGTCTTCTTTAGCCCACAAATCTCAACATCAGGATCAGCCCAAATACATGAAATAAAACATAAAACACTTATAAATAATAAAAGTGAAATTTATGTAACACAATATTAATATTTGTATATTAATATTTTCAACACCCCCCCTCACTTTTATTACTAAAAGCATCATATAAGTTTAACCATTCACATATTTGAAAATGTTGACCAACACTCAAACCTTTTGTAAAGATATCTGCAATTTGTTTTTCAGTACTTATCTTAATAGTCTTAACACACCCCTTAGTTATTTGATCTCGTAGAAAGAAAAGATCAAGTTCAAAATGTTTCGTTTTATCATAGAATACCGGATTAGCTGCAATAGCTAGTGCAGCTGAATTATCACAGTATAAGGGAACAGGAAGACTAACCTGGATATTTACTTCACTAAGCAGATTGATTAACCACATTACTTCACATGTTGCAGTACACATTGATCGGTACTCAGCTTCTGCTGTAGACCGAGATATTGTGGACTGCTTTTTGCTTTTCCAAGCTATTAATGACTTACCTAAAAAAATGCAATATCCAGTGACAGATTTTCTAGACTCGACACACTTAGCCCAATCTGAATCTGCATATGCAGTCAGATTTAGTTGTGTATCTTTGGTAAGAAAGATACCTTTCCCTGGACACATTTTTAGATATCTTAAGACTCTCATGGCAAGTTTAAAATGAGCCTTAGTGGGTTTATGCATGAATTGGCTAAGTACATGAACTGAGTATGCAATATCAGGTCGGGTATGGGAAAGATAAATTAGTTTCCCTACCAGCCTTTGATATCCAGTGATATCCACCAAACTTTCATGCTGTTGTTTGCACAATTCAGTGACAACATAGTTTGGTTCTATAGGACACCTAACTGGTTTGCACCCAGTCATTCCATACTCAGCTAACAATTCTAAACAATACTTTCGTTGTGTTAAACATAAACCTTCACTAGAGTCAATTACTTCTATGCCTAGAAAATATTTTAAATTTCCTAAGTCTTTTATTAAAAACTTGGTTTTGAAGAATGTTTTAACATAATCAATATACTCAATACTATTTCCAGTAAGTATAATATCATCAACATATACTAACAGTACAGCAAACACAGAATCTTTATTCATAACAAACATGGAGTGATCACATTTGGACTGAACAAAACCTATCTCAAGTAATACACTGACCAGTTTAGCATTCCACATTCTAGGAGCCTGTTTGAGGCCATACAAAGATTTTCTTAATCTACATACTTTACTTTCATTATCAGAAAAGTATCCTTCTGGTAGTTTCATATAAACATCCTCAAACAAATCTCCATACAAGAATGCATTATTTATATCTAACTGATGAAGAGTCCAATTATTTTGAACAGCTATTGTAAGAATACATCTAATAGTGATCATTTTCACTACTGGAGAGAAAGTCTCATCAAAATCTAGACCTTCCCTTTGGCTATAACCTTTAGCTACAAGTCTAGCCTTGTATCTATCAATTTCTCCTGTGGATTTGTATTTTATTTTATATATCCACTTACAGCCTATTGCTTTTCTATTCTTGGGTAACTCAACTAGTTCCCAAGTGTTATTCCTATTAAGAGCTTCTATCTCTTCATTCATTGCATTGACCCAATTAACATCTTTACAAGCTTCACTATATGAATTAGGTTCAACACTTTTGTTTAACACAGAAGTAAAACAGAAGTTCTCAGCAGACAAATAGGAATAATTAACAACCTTTTCCAAACCATATTTGACTTTACCCTCAACAATAAAATCATTAAATCTTTTTGGAAAGTTTGACTGTCTAGCAGATTTCCTAACAACAGATGGATGATCACTAGATGATGGATGTCCCTCAGAATTATCATTGTCATCATCTACTGACTCATCACCCTCAGCCCTACCTCTATTAGTTCTAGAACTACCAGGTTGCTGTTGGGCAGCCTTACCTGAAGTAGTACCTGAACTGTCAATTGGTTGCTGAGACCCATGACAGTCAGTATCTATGTTAGCCCCCTGGTCATCATTGGGACCATCTAGATCATTTGGATGATTGTCATTAGTTGACTCAAATATATCAAAAAAATTTAAACTATTAACATTTTCATAAGACTCAGAAAAAACTTCTTTTCCTTTATCAGATTCCTTGAATGGAAATATTGTTTCATAGAATCTGACATCCCTTGAAAACATAATTTGTTTTGTATCTAAATTCCATAGTTTATACCCTTTTTTCTCATTTGAGTAACCAATTAGTACACATTTATTAGCATGACTATTAAACTTATCAAAACTATTCAAGACAGTACTAAAGCACAAACATCCAAAGACCTTAAGTCTATCATAAGAGGGCTTAAAACCATACATAAGCTCATAGGGACATTTACCATTAAGCACAGAAGAAGGAGTCCTGTTAATCAAGTAAGCAGCAGTAAGAACACATTCTGACCACATATTTAAAGGTAAACTACTTTGAAACATTAAAGACCTAGCAATATTCAACAAATGTCTATGTTTCCTTTCCACTATACCATTTTGTTGTGGTGTGTAGGCACATGAGGTTTGATGAAGTATACCATTTTTGTTTAAAAAATCTTTCATATGAGAGTTAATGAATTCAGTACCATTGTCACTTCTGAATGTCTTAACTGTTTTCTTGAACTGATTTTTTAAAACTTCAAAAAAATGTTTAACATTTTCAACCACTTCATCTTTAAACCTCATTAAATACACCCAAACAGATCTAGTGAAATCATCTACTATGGTCAAGAAGTATTTGAACCCTTCTTTACTTTTTACTTTATATGGTCCCCACACATCTAGGTGTACCAACTCTCCTAGACAAGTAGATTTATGATCACTAATAGGAAACGGCTCTCTGTGTTATTTTGCTCTATGACAGACCTCACAAGGTTCATTGCTCTCATCTTGTATGGTATTAAGTTTAATATCATTTTTAATACTTTTAATACTATATTAGATGGGTGACCAAGCCTAGCATGCCATAGATTAGTAATTTCATAACTATTACATGAAACTCCTGAAAACACAGAGGACTCACCACAAAAGTACAGACCATCTACTTGGCTACCAGTCACCAGGACTCTCTTGGTTAAAGAATCCTGTATGTAACAGTTGGACTCATTAAATAACACATCCAACTTACTATCTTTAGCTAGTTTATGAACAGATAGTAAATTAGCACAGTAATCAGGTACTACAAAAACATCAAACAAGGTAACTTCATCAGTTAACCTAACATCTCCTATATCAGTCACTTTAGCACTTGTTCCATTTGGATGATTAACTTTGATATTTAAATCACTAACATTGATCTTATTTATTACACAACTGGCATTCATGACCATGTGCTGATTTGCACCTGAGTCACAAATCCAGCCAAGCTTTTTAAACAAAGCATGAACATTTGAAAATGAAAAGACAGGTTTAGTGTTAGAAGCAGAGCAAAAGAAATTACATGACCTACCAGCAGCATTGCAGCTATTTGTAGTTTCTTCACTCTTTTTGCTTAACAAACCTAACAGCTGAGACACTTGATCAGCAGTTAGAGAATTTAAAGAACTATTACCAGTTTCAAGAGAGGTTCCACTAGTAGCATTGTTACTAGACCCATTTTTCTTATTAAAACCAGCTTTATTTTTCATCCATGCTGGATAACCAACAATCTCAAAACATTTATCTACTGTATGACCCACTTTGTTACAGTGAGTACATTTTAGGTTTGGATTTTGGTTATTGATTCTAGCATTCTTTTTTCTCATTTCAAAACTTTGATTTGACTTAGCAAAGAACCCAACCGTAGGTCCTTGCTCTTTAGTCAAAGTCACATTGGAATTTCTGTGTGACTCCTCTCTTGAAACAATGGCAAAGGCTTCCTTTACTGTGGGTAAAGGATCCCTTATTAACAGGTTGGTCCTAACAGAACTATAAACATTGTCAAGACCCATTAAAAATTGCATGAGTTTTATCAGATGATTAAAATCATTAAATTGTTTAGCAGCATCACATGTGCAAGCAGGTAAATGCAACATCTGATCCAAATATTGCCACATAATATGCAATTTGTGATAATATTCAGCAACTGTCATACCACTTTGACTAAAATGATTAATTTTCTGATATGTATCAAAGATTACAGACCCATCAATTTTATTATATGTGTCTTTAAGATCCTTCCATACATCTGATGCAAGTTTAGCATAGACCTGACCCATATACAACTCCTCAGCAATAGAATTTAATATCCAAGTAAGTACTACAGAGTTACAGCGATCCCATTGTCTACCTAATACTGGATCATCCTCAGACCTAACACATTCACCATTAATAAAGCCTAGTTTATTTTTAACCTGTAAGGCTAGAATCATAGCATTAGCCCATACAGTGTAGTTCTCAGTACCTTTCAGTTTGATACTAACAATAGACAAGTTAGCAGAATCACTAGCATGCAGATATAAGGGATCACTTGAATCAAGTTTACTGATCAATGTGACCCCCACTAACCTACCATCACCAGAATGACTACTACTACTATCATCAGCCATTATTAATCAAGTACCAGAACAGTTACAATAAACAGACAATCAAGAATCACACAAGAGAGTAAGGCAATCACAAGCACACAACAGACGAAGCCCTGTCAGTGATCAAGATTCCAGGTTCATCACTCAAGGTGCCTGGACATGTCTTTACAGGGGAGTCTGTGCAATAAATGTAAACACCCACAAGCACTCACAACACAACAAGTGACCAATCAATTAAAGAACACACAAATTCAAACAAAACCACAGTCAGAACCTAGACACACCAAATAATGAGCCAATACCGGTCCTCCTAACCCGGGCCTTGCTCCTAGACTCAACAGACACAAGAACTAAACAACTGAACAAGAAATAATGAAACAGTCTCACCAGAAACTCGTAACTCAAAACCTTCACTTAGGGTTTTGAGTCAGAGAGCAAGTAAGCACATCCACAAATCAAACTCAGCTACCAGATTCCTTTCCAAACCCTAGATCTGATGGTGAACTTCAGACTAGGGTTATCTTTAGTGCCAGAGAAGATCCTTCCTCCACAGAGCAGATCAAATCCAGAACCTCAAGATCCAATCAAGAACAAACACCCGAGCTATATCGATGAAGACGATAACAACTACAGACAAGATCTATGAAATAAGATCAATCTGTAGCCAAGACTCAAACGGAGACACAGATCTATTGAATAAAGACCTGATCTCACAGAAACCCTAAAACGGAAGCGACTACAAAGAACGACCAGAGCTGAGCTCTGATACCATGTCAGAATTTGTAATTCAACCAAAAGATTTTATTACTCAAAACAAGAAAATACAAACTGTAAACTAGATCAGAACTACTGAAACTAGATAAAAACTCTAAAGATCATTAACAGATGATCTTTTACAATAAAACCCTAGAACTAGATCATTGACTGATGATCAAAGAACAATACAAAGACTCAAACGATCATTGACAAATGATCAGTACAAAACAATGTAAAAGACTATTGAATCATTGACAGATGATTCAACTTACAAACCCTAAAATATGACTGATGAAGATGATAAAAGACTCGAGAGAGATTGAGAGATTAAAATGTTTAACGAAAGAGACTGAAGTCTTTTATAGGGCTCCATCTAGGTCTGGGAGAAAACACAACCGAAGCTAATAACATCGTTGGATCATGTCAAGGAAACACACCTTGACATGATCTGTGCCGTTAAATTGAGACACACGGATTGCCACGTAGGCTCGCCACTGGCTCGTAACCAAACCAGCTTCTGGGCTGCTTCTGGGCTTCTCACGAACACAGCAATAATCCACCAGCTATCCAGCCATCTACTAGCCCACTAACAGTCTTCTTTAGCCCACAAATCTCAACATCAGGATCAGCCCAAATACATGAAATAAAACATAAAACACTTATAAATAATAAAAGTGAAATTTATGTAACACAATATTAATATTTGTATATTAATATTTTCAACAACGGTTAACTTGCATAGATGTGTTTAGAAATGGTTACCTTCATTTCGTTAAAGTTAAACCTCTCAAGAAATTCTTGATACAAGATCTCATCTTCTTTCATTGATATATCATACAGTACTTCATCCGGGTCCTTGATGGTGCCATCCCAACCCTCTGGTATCACTTTGAAATCCGGCTTATATGGCAAAGTTGTGACATGGAATTCCCTATCGTGCCAATCGAAAAATCTACAAAACAACAATATACATACAACTAAAGTTCCAACAAAAAAAGTATATCAACCGGTAAGTATTTGCATTATCATTAATATAGATAACAAACATTTTACAAATTTAGTGACTTACTTGGGGAAATTATCAAGCAACTGCTCGACAAAATCATCCAAAGGGCGTCCAAGTTTTTCTCCATTTTCTCTTCATATTTTTTCAACCATAAAATAGCATGTACCCTTTGTCTCATAATCCTGTAGTCTTTTGCCAACTTTTCAACTTTATAAACTTCAGGGTTTTCCTTATGAAGTCTGTACATTTAAGCCTTCTCTGAATCCTTCAAATACGCTGCTCTTGCACCGGTCTCAAGCACCTGCTTCATCAGCACATTAGTTTCACGCATCCTATCTTTCCATTTACTTGCAAACTCGCCATCTTTACGTGAAGCTGCAGCTGCTAACTTTCTTATGTTTTGTAAATTCTTATCATAAGATGAACCTGCTGCTCCGCCGCCTCTAACGTTGTCATCAGTGTTGCCAACTTTTTGGCCCACGACCTCCTCATCAAAATGGTTTTTGTGAGCCCGCTTGACCATGTAGATTCAATCCCCAATCGATATCACCTTCATTTCCCCCTTTTGTTGACAAAAATCGATTGTTGAAAAGAAGATTATATGCTACCGAATTTGTGACTGTTTTCAGTTGTGTGGCTCTTGAATTTGTGGATAATTGGGATATCGCACGGGCAAGTAATCACATGTTTTTATGGTTTTGTCTTTCGTCTACACTTTTGGTTTATGTTTTCAAAAGATAATATCTGAAAAAACCCATTTTGGAAACCAGTAAACAAGATTAGATCACATAACCCTTCGATATTGAATATTGAATAATACTATTATAGCATACGTTGAAATCATTCGGATAAAGATGCAAGCAATCAGAAAAAAAAACTAAAGATAGAGACGAAGGGATGTTACAGTAAAACAATGTTCAGGCTTAACAGACCACAGTCGATTTCTAATATCCCTATAAAAATTGAGATTTTTGACAAGTTTTTATCTGTGTTTGACAACAGTTTTCTCTAAATCATAATAACATTTATATCATTTTTCAAACAGAAAACAGATCCCTACACAATAGCATCCAATCTTATGGTCGTTAATCTCAAAACTACCACTATAAACAAAACCTTGTAAGCAAAATGTGATACATAATAAAAAAACCATAAGCAAAAACAATAACTGTTGGGTCAAAGAAGATTGATAAGCATTTTAACCTTAGTCTAATATCCTCTTTGCAACTTTTGTTAGAAGTATTACAAGTGCTGAAGAAGAATATGCAAGTACTGAAGAAGAGGTGATATTGAAACACAAGTGTTGAACGTTCTGAAGATGAACCAAACAGAACATCTGAAAAACAACTACTGAAGAGCAAACTCTGAAGGTTTACTCATCAGCAGTTTTATAACCCATCAGCAGTTTTGATAGAAGCTTCCAGTCGCAATCTTCAGCAGTTTATAGTTTAATTGTAATTTAATAGATATTTTGTACAAGTACCAATGCTACAGCCTATTGTAGTATTATACTATTATTGTTATACTTCTTATGTGCGTTTTGTAGACTATAAGTAGAAGGGTTCATACCTTCTATTTATTAACTTGGAAATATACAAACTTTGAATCTGAAATCGATTGTCCATTATATGAGAATTGTTACTTGAATATATTCAGCTGTTTTGATCATTAACTGCTTAGATTCTCATATACACTTATTGCACTTTGATTAATCATTTGAAGGGGAGCATTTACTGATATTAAAAGTGAACTGTTAACTTAGAACATTTACTATCCCTCTTGTTTTCTCTTATTTCTTTTCATTTTTCACCAATGTTTAGTCTAATAAGAATTCATGATGCCATTAACTCATAACTAGTAAAATAGTGCACTTGGCTTATGAATAGATCAACTGAAGAAGTACAAGAACTGAATACAAGTATTAAAGGGCCTCCAACTAATGGTTTAAATGAAGCACAAATGAAGAACTTAAGAACTAATTTCAAAGAATTTATGGTCCAAAACACTTGACCAACAGTACCGAGAATTAGTATAATTTTAACAACCTTCTCTATCAATACCTGTTTGGCCTAGTAGTGCAATTTGTCGAGTGAAATATATTCGTAGGTTCTTGCATGGGCAATCCAGTAGGGACAAAACGTAATATGTTGGCATGGTTTACTTGGGATATTACAAATGGATGGTATTAGGCTATAGGGTGAGCAGACACCAAAAAACCCATGTCTCAGTGCCACGTAGGCTGCCACATCACCAAAGTGGTGTCTCACCATTCTTGAGACATGGGTGGGGTGCGCAGACATGAAAAACCCATTTCTCAAGAAAATCTCCTATTGGTCTATTACCCAACATTTAAACAAAAAAAAAAAAAAAAGGAAAAATGTGATTGGTGCGTCCGGTACGTCCCTGGGGAGACGGGGGGGACGGGGGTGGTAGGGGACGGGGGCAACCGGGGGGGTGTTTGGGTTTGGGACGGGGCAAAATGAAGGAGACGGGGGTGAGTGATGTCTGTTACCCGGATAGCCTTAGAGGTAGGGGTCGGCCCGGTGTGCCATGAGATCAATGTCTTTCTTATAAGGGAATGAAAACATTCCTTACCAAAATACTCTTTTGAGACCTTGCTATGAGTGAGATCATATATGTATGTATGTTTATTTGTTTGTTTAGATTTTTTCAAGGATAAAAATAACCTAAATTAAAAGAAAATTAAATCGGTAAACCTGTGAGGCACCAAATGTATGATAAAAGCCTTGAGCTGTTAGCATTTCTATTGCCATTGAGGTTATTTTGTATTTTCTTAGTTTTATTTCTTTGTAACATTTGAACTCCTATAATGTGTGATTTATTCTTGACGAATCATGTGAAAACTCCTCCACAAGTTAAGGTGAATCAATAATTTGCATTTATCTTTTTTTCTACATCATTTTCACATTATATTTAAGAATTGTGCATAACACATTTAAGACGCTCAAAGATCATCAACTTATCTTCCTATTTTCCTAATTATTCTAGAAAAGTTTTAAGAAAAATGCTTTAGGATTCCACTATTTTCTTCTTCCTTTTACCACCTTGAATGCCACATGCCAAAGTGTAAATTGTTTAAGCTAATCGAGTAAGTTTTCTGATAACAGGTTTCTACGATAATAAATCATCATCATCATCATCATACTCAGTTAATCCCACCTATAGCAAAGCTAAGGTAGGGTCTGAGGAGGGTAAGATGTAGACAGCCTTACCTCTACCCTTAAGAATAGAGAGGCTGCTTCCAGTGAAACCCTCGGCTCGATGTGGTTTGGTATCAAGCCTTGGACATAAGGCACAGAACGCTTAGCAATCGGGACAAACCCGATCGGTGCATGTACCCCTTTGTCTTTTGGCTATCAACGCCACCACATGATGCATGATTAACCGTCCGTCGTTTTAACGTTATTTTCACGAAATTAGTAAAATAACGTTAAAACTAGTGCAACTTTACTTTTGCCCCCCGATAGCCACACATAATAAATAAATAAATAAAATCCTAAAAATAGAGAGAGAGTATAAAAACAAGTATTCTTGTGTATTTGACCCGCTTTTACTTTTCACACTGCAATTTATACCTAATGAAACTATAGATGCAAATGAGTTTAACAAACTTTTTCTATAAAACATGGATGATTATAATCAGAACATAAAAACACTTCATAAACTCACCAAGAACGTTTACTGTTTACAAACAAAATACACAAAGAACAATCACACAAGACTCTTTCTTAACTCACACACCTCTCACAAGATATAATCCTAACAAAACACTTGGGCTGGGCTTTTATCCTTTAACACATAAAATAGCCCAAAGTTTTGAGCCCAATCTCTGACTGAACAAACGTCCCCTACTACAAGACCACTTGTGCTGGTCCAACTGCTACAAGCCCAGCAATCTATCAAGTCCTAATCATCAGCTCATCTAGGGGTGTACAAAAAGCTCGTGAATCGAGGCTTGCTCGAAACTCGCTCGAAAAAAGCTCGGCTCGAAGAGGCTCGTTTTGTTTTCTAGCCGAGCTGGCTCGTTTTGTAATCGAGCCGAGCTCGAGCCAGGGGTGTTCAGCTCGTGGCTCGGCTCGATGGCTTGACTCATGGCTCGGCTCGATGGCTCGACTCGTGGCTCGGCTCGATGGCTCGACGTATGGCTCGACTTAGGCTTGTGTATGTGTAATTTTATTTAGAAAAATAAAAAAAATATACATGATTATGTGTAATTTTATTTAATTTTATTGTTTTTTATTTAATAAATATTTGTAAAAAAATAAAAATAAATAAAAAAATATATATCGAGCTGGCTCGAGCCAGCTCGAGCTCGGCTCGAACATTTACGAGCCGAGCTCGAGCTCGACTTTTCAGCTCGATCAGAAAAACGAGCCGAGCTGGCTCGATTTAGGTTCGAGCTCGAGCTGGGCCTGGCTCGGCTCGACTCGGCTCGTGTACAGCCCTAAGCTCATCCAATTTGATGTCCATTAGACATGTTACAAAACACAATAACAAATAATCAACTAAACCTTTATAACCTAAAGTATTAAATTGTAGAACATGTCATATGTGTCACATGTTATTTTAATGCAAATCCGTTCAAACTAACCCGACCTATAAATGTTGTTATTTCATCAGGAGAATAAAGCCGAACAACTTTTGAATGTATGTAAAACTTTACTTAAATCAAAAATTTTATTTTTAAAATAACAAATAAAAATTGTTTATATTTCTCTTTGCATGAGTTTCCTTCTACCATAACTAGCATTGTCCCTAACATGGATGCCAGTCATACACAAGTAATAAAATATATATAACCAAAAGAATCTTCTAAGTTTGTTTGTCATATGATAATCGACATTCATCAATTATTTATCACAAATGGAAGGAAAACCTTTTAATGAAAATCATATAACACTCTTGCAAATTTGTAACATAGTAACTTTTAAATTCGTACGTTGTTTATTCGATTAAATAACACATAGCCTGACAAACTTCTACGATGCATAAGGCGGTTTGGTATTTTAAATCATCACATCAGCATGTCACTTAATATTTGTCTATCCTTTTAAAACTCCAAATCGGTCTAGCCCATGAGCCTGGATTTTATATATATGATACTAGGTTAGAACCCTGTATATTACATGAGTTAGATAAAAAAAAATATTAAATAGTTAGTAATGCAGATTTAAGAATTATATATAAAATGCTAAGTTGAAATCACGTATGATTAAAATTATATATAAGTACGTACTTTCTGTTTTTTTATAACTAAAGATGGAATTAGAAGAAAAATAAAAGATCATAAGCTTACATATTGTGACATGTAACACAACCAATTACTTGGTTTAAATTCCATTTTTTTTAGTTTGGAATCGACTCCACCATGAATTCACATTAATCAGTGTTTGATTTACTTTAGTATGAAGTTTAACCAGTCTGATTTGGTTCCAGTTTGATAAAAATACCTCAAATCAGGAAGTTGAATCGAAAGGCCTAAGGGTAAAATAAAAAGATACCAATACGAACCATGATTAAATCAACTTTAAGAAATAAGCAGAACTACTTTCCATTGCATAACTAGAATTAAAGTACTACTATATTCATAAATCTTTTACAAAGTTAAGTAAAATAATTGTAGGTGTATGGGACAAAAACTTATTTTTGGCCATGTCTCATGATCCAGCACATGACATGCACGTGGCATTATCGTGAAATTTGTATAGTCATGTTGCAAAGAAATAATTTGGTTGGCAAGTGGGTGCATTATTTCCATCTTAAATATTATTTATGTTCTTTAAATTAATAACACGACTTAAATATTATTTATGAAATAAGATGTTTGATCTAGAATGATCTGGTCAATTCTATCAAACCATGACACAAAGCTAGTCAACTTGGTTATATAAGAGTCCTAAAGCTCCTAGCTTATATAAGATTAAACAAGACCTCGTACGTGTCTTTTGGTTCGCATAAAGATATTTTTAACTTTTTGTTACTTTTAAACCAACTATCAATATGTATATACAAGTATACAACGATTTGAACACACACCACAAAAGTGGAGGGTAATCACAAGTATCATTAGACATTAGGCCTTTGCCATTGGTCGATTCTCATAAAAATGGAATCCCGAATGTCGCCCATATAAAAAAATCAATGTACTTCTTTGTTTGGCAAACACAAACCATCAACGTCTTTATATGAGGGTAGAAAAGGAAAATAAATAATCAATGTTCGATTGAAGCACTTTTCCTTTTAACGTATGGTCTTTCTCCTTGTTCACCAACATCCAATTCATTGACATGACTTAACATAGGGGTGTGCATGAGACGGTTTGGTTTGGTTTTTATCATTAACCATAACCAAACTTCGGTTATGGTTAATCGGTTATGAATTCGTTTATGGTTCCATTATGGTTACTTCGGTTATTAAAAACAAACTTCAACTAAACTAATTTTCGACTTAAGTTTAAAAATTAAATCGCGTGGGTCTACAAAATAAAAAAATGGAACCTACGATGGTGGACCTAGCTTAAGTTTTTTTTATATAAGACTAACTTGATTACATTTTTTTGTTAAACTACCAATGATGGATCATTTCTAGACAATAAAAAAAAACTTACCTAAGCCCAAGTTTAATTTTATATTAAAATAAAGGTCACCTACATCAAGATCGTTTTGTTACTAGCATACTTTTATCTTCGTAGAAAACCTCTACATGGTTAGTGCAAAACATAAACCTATTACATAAAATTAAAACTAGAAGTTCGGTTCGGTTTTGGTTATATCGGTTAACCATAGTTTCATAATCATGACCATAACCGCTCGGTCGGTTAAAGAAATTTCATAACCATAACCATTGGGTATGTCGGTTATCAGTTAAAATTGGTTCGATTATGTCGGTTATTGGTTATGGTGAACAACAATTTTTTTCTAAAGAATCAACAAAATTAGAAGATTGCGAATTTTAACACTTCGTGGGCTAAAACTAATATTTAGAGATATAATTATGAATATATTTATCAACTTACAAGTGTAAGACCCTGACTTCTTTTTTTAATTCATGGTTTAAAAATGAAAAAAAAAAAACACACACACACATCAATGAAATAATTCATGACACTATAACCGTTGAGAGTTGGTAGAATGTTTCAATAAACTGTCTATGGCTGCATTACTACTCTATCTATATAATAATTGAGGTGAGATTGGGTTGAATGAAGGTCTTAGAGAGTGTTTGAGGTACCCATTTCCAATATGGAGCTCCAACTAGCTCCCTATAAATACTCTTTTTAATTTTTATTTCTACATTCATACATTCTTCCATTACACTCCTCCAATACCTAACTAACAAATCTTCCAATTAACATTATTCACTCTTCTTTTTATTCACTCTTCATTCTAGGTATGTTTTCTTTTTCATTTGGATCGAAGCAAGATCAACATTGTAACGTTTTCCTATTCGTAAACGTTAAATATAGCCAACAAAAATGGATCTCAAACCTGTAAAACTTTTATTGATAATATGGAACCAGTTAACGATTTGTGGAACAAGTCCATATTGTCGATTAAGTATGAATCAAGTGTATTACTTGATTCATAAAAACATAAATCAAAGTAGTAATCAAGATATGGATTACCTTTTTATATATTAAACATATCCTGCCTAATCAAGATTTGTGGAAATATATAATGTATTCACAGATATGGATTTTTGGAACAAGTCCATATTGTCGATTAAGTATGAAATCTTTTATTTATATTACTTTCGTAAAACTTTTATTGCTAGACTACCATCCGAATACAAAGTTGCGAATATGGCTTATCACAAGGGAGAGCAATTCTTCAAGGTCATGCATGACCCTTCCGCAAGAGTTTTGGTATGATTGTAATTTTCGTTTTGATAATTATCTTTGTTAACTTTAAGCAAACTGATTATATTAATTCTCGTAATGTTGTTTTTAATGTTTGATCCAGACACTGCCGACAGCTATGAACAAGTTTTTGGTATCTAAAAACATACACAACAATGTTGTTACGGTGGCCACATACAAAGGACAGTCTTGGTTGGTTTTATTAGAATTGATAGATGATTTATTTTGTTTTACAACTGGTTGGTCTAAGGTTGTTCATGATTTATGCTTCTCAATGTTCTACATCATTTTCGAATTTATTAGTCCAAATACCTTCATGATGAAACATTACAATCATTCTCCTATCATGCAATTGGATTTATCATTTTGTAAAATGATTGAACATGAGCTGACAACACCTATGGTAAGCATTATTAATCTCAAATTATATTAATTAGGTCATATTTATCAATACATAAGGCTAAAAATTAGCAATCTTCATTAAGGCTTATAAACAAGCGATCAATTTTAGGATAGATAGGTGGTAATGCGTCATAATTTCCAATTCGAGTATAAATTTCAAAAAATAAAAAGAACGCCTATTTAATAACATTAAAAAAATTCAAACCGTATTAGTCATTCCTTAAATATGATTGTAGACATTAATTACTGAAATTATGTAAAAGTTACATTTATTTCGGTTATATGATTTTAGACATTAATTTCTGTAATTTCCATAATCAATTTACTAATTATAATACAAATTTACGGTTTTAATTATATTAATTAGGTCATATTTATCAATACATAAGGCTAAAAATTAGCAATCTTCATTAAGGCTTTTAAACAAGCAATCAGTTTTAGGATAGATAGGTGGTAATGTGTCATAATTTCCAATTCGAGTATAAATTTCAAAAAATAAAAAAAACGCCTATTTAATAACATTAAAAAAATTCAAACCGTATTAGTCATTCCTTAAATATGATTGTAGACATTAATTACTGAAATTATGTAAAAGTTACATTTATTTCGGTTATAGGATTCTAGACATTAATTTCTGTAATTTCCATAATCAATTTACTAATTATAATACAAATTTACGGTTTTAATTATATTAATTAGGTCATATTTATCAATACATAAGGCTAAAAATTAGCAATCTTCATTAAGGCTTTTAAACAAGCGATCAATTTTAGGATAGATAGGTGGTACTGTGTCATAATTTCCAATTCGAGTATAAATTTCAAAAAATAAAAAAACGCCTATTTAATAACATTAAAAAAATTCAAACCGTGTTAGTCATTCCTTAAATATGATTGTAGACATTAATTACTGAAATTATGTAAAAGTTACATTTATTTCGGTTATAGGATTCTAGACATTAATTTCTGTAATTAACTGTTTTAAAATCATGGATTGATAAACGGATTGACACATACCATATTAATGAGTATATAAAGATAAAATCTTTCATGTAATTAAAATTCGTAAATTAAGGGCTTTAAACAAGGAGCAATCTTAGGCTAGATAGGTTGTATTGTGTCAGCATTTATTTGTACAATTTTAGATATGTTCTCTTACCTGTAGCTGTTTTGCATTATTTAAAGCATTTTGCAATGTGGGGTTCTCTGTGCCATATGCATTATTTTCAATCAAGAGTTAACTAATTTAAATTTATTAATAAAGTAATTAATCCGGTTAAATTTTCAACCCGTGAATAAAAGGGTTTTACTTTAACTTTGTTGAATCTTTACAAAACTACATCCTTCATGTTCACGGATTGGTGGAACGAACTTGATTTTTGTTTCATATCGGGTTCTGATTTCTGATGGAACTTTATTTTTTGTTTTGAATTTTGATTACTGTTGGATATGGATTTGATTTTTGGTGTAATTTTTCTATCTATAATCTGTATGCAGGTGATATTTTCCAAGATAAAACTCTTCCTCTTCTATTGCAAGCAAGGAGGTCAAATCCCCCCTTTCTATTCATTTGTTTTTTTATATGCCGCTGTTTTTTTTATGTTATTCATTTCTGTCTTTTGTTGAATCGAATTTTGAGTTTTTGAGTCATATTAGAATCAAATGATCTGAGTCAACCATGAAGATATGGGTAGTTTTGTCAGGAGGACAGAATATATATCAAGGATTTTGGTGACGATTCTAACTATGATTTTTTATTATTTGAAACATATTTGTTATCTGAAAATATAATTATTTGAAATATATCTGTTAACTGCACATGTTTATGATATTGTCACTTATGTTCTACATTGGCACATCATAGATGATTACATATCCAAAGCTATGGAAAAGTGTATATGCAAAGTGGAAATGGTATACCATGAAAGATGCTTTTGAAATAGTTAAAACTCTGTGTCAGTTCATATAATCTTTTAACACTTGCGTTAATATGTAAATTTTTGTTTTTACATTACCATAGTTTGTTGTTGTTTCATGTTTCCATGGGATGTTAATGTAAAGCTTTATGAAAATGAGAGATACTCTTTCATCTTATACATCATTAAATTTTAAATTTTTACAGTCCATTTATGAATATTCTTTTATTAGCTTCATTTTTTTAACATGGTGCCTAGGTATTCATATACATACACGTTCATTACTAATCGCTCGGGTTACGTAGCATTCTGCATGTCTTGATCATCATATGGGGTTGTAAGTTAAATTTTTTTGGTAGGTATTTTAGGTGAAATGGGGATTGATTGAGTACAGTTACTTAAATTAATAAACATGATTGTGTAATTTTATTTGGCCTTTGGCTTTGTCGAGGTTGGTCCTCTTTCTTGACTCTCTTTAACTTTTGGTATTTATTAATGGTGGTTAAAAGGCACATTATTGTTTTAAGTAGGATCCTTATAATTTTTATTTTGGTTTGAAGAATTCTCGCCATGGCGTCTTCGTAGCTTATCAATAGAGCAAAAAAGATGGAGCCGAGGAAGTTAGAAAGTAGCGGTGTTTGACGATTTTTTTCTCATCATTCTTCCCCGATTACAGGTATAAGCTAATTTTTTCCTTAAAATTTTAGTTTTAGTTTTTTTTATTTGTATGTTTACTTTTCTAGATTGTTAGTTTATGATATGTGTTTAACCTTGAAAATTGTTTATGAGCTTGATTGAAGATGTGATTTTTAGTGCGTATAAGCTTAATTTCTTATTTGTGATCTGTGATCTAAGATGTAGGTAGAGGTCATTGATCAAGTTTTAGGTGTAACTATTGTGTATAGACCGGCGCTAAGCGAACTCTCGTTGATACGTGTTCTAGAAAAAATGATTTGGTGTTCATTAGTTTAAGGTGGACATATTTATGAGCTGTTAAAAAAAGATGTTTTATAGATTTTAAATAATTAAATAAAAATTAATTAAATCTAAAACTATAGCCATATACATGTATAATCTTTTAAAACATCTTCAATCAAGCTTAAGTGTTTTGATTGTTGATATAAGTTACTGGTTTGGTCATATCATGCAATGGCCACAAATCATGGTGCCTTACCAATTGTTTGTGTAAGTATTTCGTTACAAGATTTTCCTTAATCGCCGAGTCTCTCACAAATAAGGTGTTTGGGGTGGCTAATAGGCCAAGTGAATCAGCTCAATAATGTGATCTTTAAAATATTTGTTATGTTGCTACTTGCTAGGATTTGCCGATATGTGTTTTCATTGTTTGTTGTATTTTTGTTTTCTTTTAAAATACGATTGATTGTTGTTTGTTGTATTCATCTTCTAAGACAAGGTTATATGTTGATTGTTGTTTTTATTTAGCCGGTAAATATCACATTTTCTCTGGTTTTGTGGTTTGTGTGAATATTAGATAGTGAATTTTATATCTACTTACTTGTAGATGGTTGAGTTCATTGCAGTTTTATTGAAAATTGGGAATCAAACAGCAGAAAAAGTAATCACTTCATTTTAACGATACTGCAAAATGAGTTTGACAAACAAAGATGCCAGCTCAGATATAAAGCCATCTCAATCCATTATTCAATCCGAAAAGTAATCACTTCACTTTATCGATACTCATTCGTTAAAGTTCTCTTTAAGTTCAATGTTAATTTGGGTTAATAATTTATATTGTATAATAATTCAGGAAGCCAAGAATTTCGTACACTAGATATTTTTTCCTTTCATTCGTGACTTAAAAATATGCAAAAACCTCCCAGTGGATTCTACCAATCAATTCTCTAAGGTATATAAATATTCTTCATTAATGTCAACTATTATGTTATTGTCATTGTGGCGTGTGATTGTATTAATATTGAATTACTAAAACCAGGAATTTGAAGAGAAAAGCATACAAGGTTTCCGTCGTAATGATTACAGCTCTTCACCGCACGCTAGGGGTGATACGAGTCATTTTTATCATGGAGCTTATGGAAGATGAAATAATTGTTCTAAAGATGCGGATGTACAGCCTGATTTGGATACAGGTTGGTTTTTAAATCATAACATGTTATGGTTTGATTAATCGTTACGCGCATTAGTTTATTGTCGTTCCAGTTGATTCATGCATCCACACTTTGTTTTTTCATCATTTCATTAGTTTTTATAAAGAAACATTCATTTAGACCGTTATTAGAGTTCAGCCGTATTCAATTTAGTTCAAAGTTCACTGATCACAGCTGATCAGGGTATAGTTTTCATGACTTTGGGATGATTTATTTATTTATCCACATTTTCTTGGATTTATATTGTAGTTTTTATATCCAGAGTAGGGTTTTTAGTTTTCTGTTAGATGAATGGGGTTATGTTTAGAGCATGTTATTTAAGACGTTGATAGACGACCGGTTTTTCTTTGTGTGTTGTTGTTCCAGTGACCGATGATATGTTGGGATAATAAATATTATCTTTTTTTTGTGAAACCGCCTCCTAGACTGCTAGACGAGACATGTTTTATACTTTTTCTTCTTATCAGCTAATGGTATGTGTTTGTGCTGATAAGGGTATTACATTATTAGGGCCAAGTAACAGCCATTATAAGATTTTTAATTGTCTATTATGTGTCGTTTGTTTTATTTGTTCCATTTACCATACAGGCTACTGGTTTAAGAAAAAAGACTGACTTTAACTACTTTAAAGATGGATCTTTCATTTGACTCTGGAATGGGCTTTTGTTTTCATTATAGGTCTTAGTTTGGGGATCAAATGGTAGTTGATAAATGTTATAATTTGTTTTTAGCGATCGGTTAGATTCCTTAATATGTATGCCCATCAAATAGTTGGAGGATAATCATTAGAGAATGGTAGCAGAAATGTTCTTTCAGTGAAAGAGCATGAGTATTTCTGTTCTGATATGTGTAGTTATTTTTTTAATGGTTTAGATTTATAGATTAGGGATGAATCTTCACTTATGTTTTCGATTAGATGTTTGGGATTCGTTCTTAAAATTTTTGGATTCGTCTTCCAAAAAGCCATTATAATGTTGGGATTGGTCCCTAAAATGTTTGGGATTCATTTTCTATAAAACTATTATATATATTCCGGTATGTTTCCGGTTATATGTATAGTTTTCTTTCTTTGTGTTCCGATATGTGTGGTTATTTTTTTATTTGTTTGGTTTTATGTTTTTCAATTGTCACTCGCTTTTCAGTTTATTGGATATGTCATACCATAATGGCACTCAGTTCTTCAAGGTTGTATGACCCGTCTTCTTCAGTATTGGTACCCAAATCTGTTTTATCTTACAATTTTTTTTAAGTATATAAAGTATATCATGTACTGATTTCCTTTTTTTTTAATTTGATATACGTTGCAGACAGTTCCTGTAGATATGATATATGGGAGCCGGGGAATCTCTTGTGTGGAAACGGGAAAAAGAAGCCATTGTAAAAAATGTCTTTCCTAACCATGGTATGGCCCTAACTAATTTTATTTTGCACATTGTATATTTGTATCAATTGTCATCATGGTTTTATAAGTGACATTCGTTTTGTTTGTGAAGACGAAACCATGAGAAAACGGCTTCTGAAATGTTGGACTTTGAACTGGTGAGACTTACATATCAACCCCTTGATGAGATATATGTTTACTATGGAGCCAAGGTAAGATAGTTGTTTTAAGTAGTTCGCTTAATACATAAAATTACTAATTAGTAAAGAATAATATATTGTTTTGTTCTTTTTCATTTTCTCCATTGACTGCTACATGTTTTGCTTCCCTTGGAATGTAAGCGAAGTGGTTATTTTTCCAGCCACATTTGGAATTTTGTGTAATCAATTGGTTTTGGGTATGCCACTTTCTTTTTGTATCTTCATGAGTAACCGAGTGAATAAAATCTTTAATAATTGTGTACTTTTGCCTTTCTTTTTGCAGATCATTGCAGTTCTGGTACTTCCCTTTTTCTTGTATGCATGGTTTCATGGCAGCCTTCTTTTTCCAATTAGGGAAGCGAAAACACTCGACTCTTTTGACCAGGTAATTTAAACGAGTTATACACAACTTTCGTATTAAGGGTATTCCATCTTGTATATCACAATCCACAACCGCGTCGTCTTCCAGTCATCCGTATATGTTGTCTTTTGTCAATTTTGTATTGTTGGGACTTTCAGTTAGTTGATGGTATCTTTTATTTGGTTTTGGTTACCAACAACAGCTGGTCCCTGGAATGAGGCCATGTATGCCAAACTTCTTTGTTCCAATTGCCCAACAAACTTCTTTGCTCCCTTATACATGTTTTGTAGTTGACAGTAATTAAACTAAACGATGCTAATACAACACTGGTTGAAACTGAATGGAATTTAAGTTTCCTAATCGAGATGATGAGGTATTTTTACAAAATAATTTTACCATTTTAGCAAATATATGTAACGAAAGAACACCATTATTGTGTAATCATGTTCTTGCAAGACAGTTACTTTGATAATGAATTTGTTGAAGTTGTCATGCCATTCCTGAGGTTGGCTGATGACTTGGGACGGTAAGTTTATGGCATTCAATTAATAGAATCTTAGCTAAAAATATTATTAAGTTTTATACGAGTATTATGGATTATCGGAATATGCATTTGAGTTAAAAATTTTAACCGGATAGTTCTTTTTGCTATAGGATTATGTTCACAAATTCCAGTTAGTTTGCTTCACAAGACAACATAATGGGCGATGATGGAAATGTAATTGAGATTGACCCAAGAAAGCAACATTATTTTTTTCTCCCTCATTTTAGATAATTGGAAGCTGTTTCATATCAATTCTCTTCATTCATGCTATGACAAATGCTCCTTACAAAGAGGATGTTGCTGATATCCCATCCCTAACTGCACCTACAGTTTAAGGTAATCCACTGTCGCATTTTAAGGAGAAAACGTATTATGTCCTTATGCTTGTATACATAGTAATTGTTGAATTTTGTGTCATTAGAAAAATATAAAAAGCTAATAGTCAATGTCGACGCTTGAAATTTGTTAAGGTACAATATGTTTACATATGTACGAATCGGTTTTATCATAATTTCGTATTTAACATAAATTCGATTCAATATATATGACACAAATGAATATATACGACGATTCAATTTCATATTTCGTAGACGATTATGTTTAATCTTTTTTTATTAAATTATGTATATGTATTATTTATTTTTTTAATAATAATTGACCTAATTTAATATTATTTATTACGATTTTTCAATCTCATTAATTTATATTACTATTAATACGAAATTCGGTTTACCATAATATCTCTCATTTATTTTTTTTTTATAATGATTGATTATGAATCAATTTAACCCATAATCTATGCTTACCATAATTTATTGACCGAATTTATGTTTAATATGAAATTATGTTTAATCTATTTTTACGAAATTATGTAAATGTATTATTTATTGTCATTAATAATAATCGACCGAATTTAATGTTATTTCTTACGATTTTTTAATCTTATTAATTTATATTACTATTAATACGAACGTCGGTTTACCATAATAGCTCCCATTTATTTTTTTGTATGAATGATTGATTATGCATCAATTTAACCCGTAATTTAGACTTACCATAATTTATTGACCGATTTTATGTTTAATACGAAATTATGTTTAATCTATTTTACGAAATTATGTATATGTATTATTTATTGTCATTAATAATAATTGACTGGATTTAATGTTATTTATTACGATTTTTTAATCTAATTAATTTATATTACTATTAATACGAAATTCGGTTTACCATAACAGCTCTATTTATTTTTTCCTATGAATGATTGATTATGAATCAATTTAACCCGTAATTTAGGCTTACCATAATTTATTGACCGAATTTATGTTTAATACGAAGTTATGTTTAATCTATTTTTACGAAATTATGTATATATATTATTTATTGTCATTAATAATAATTGACCGAATTTAATGTTATTTATTACAATTTTTAATCTCATTAATTTATATTACTATTAATATGAAATTCAGTTTACAATAATAGCTCTCATTTACTTTTATTTTTTTGTATGAATGTTTGATTATGAATCAATTTAATCCGTATATTAGGCTTACCATAATTTATTGACCGAATTTATGTTTAGTACGAAATTATGTATATGTATTATTTGGTGTCATTAATAATAATTGACCGAATTTAATGATATTTATTACGATTTTTTAATCTCATTAATTTATATTACTATTAATACGAAATTCGGTTTACCATAATAGATCTCATTTATTTTTTTGTATAACTGATTGATTATGAATCAATTTAACCCGGAAATTAGGTTTACCATAATTTATTGACCAAATTTATGTTAAATACGAAATTATGTTTAATCTATTTTTACAAAATTATGTTTAATGGTAAACATAAATTCGGTCAATAAATATATATTTGAACATATTGTCCCTTAACAAATTTCAACCGTCATATATATATTAATCGGATTTATATATATATTTGAAAACCGGGATTTGATCCGAATACACAAACGCTATTATGTCTTATCCCAATGGTTCTCAATTCTTCAAAGTTTTGCATGACCCTTCGTCAACAGTTTTGGTATGTTTCTTATTTCCATGTTCATATGCCTATTTAATTTTAAAAAAATGATTCTTTCTTTTATAATGTTGTTTTTAACGTGTCAATCCAGACTGTGCCGAAGGGCATGAACAAATTTCTGTTGTCTAAAAACATACACAACAGTAACATTACAGTTGCCACATATGAAGGACAATCATGGTTGGTCCGATTAGAATTGATAGATGATGTTTTTTGTTTTACAAATGGTTGGTCTAAAGTTGTTAATGATTTGTGTTTTTCAATGTTCTATATCATTTCAACTATGTTAGTCCAAATACGTTCCTAATAAAGCATTAAAATCATTCTCCATCTATGCAATTGGATGTCTCATTCTGTAAAATGATTGAACATGAATTAACAATGGTAAAGATTATTAATTTCAATTTTTTTATTTTACATGTTTTTATATAAGATTATATCGGATTTTAATTGTCCACGTGTACAATAACTTTTCTTTTAGGTTCTACCTTATTCCTTTGTTGCTAATCAGTATCCCGATGGACTCCCTAACTTGCCAATTAGTATGTATGTAGATGACGAACATCATTGGAACATGTCAATTAAAAAGATTGGTCGTAACAATTGTTTTTGTAATGGTTGGGTGAAATTCCTAAATGATCTTCGTCTCCATATTGGTGATTTAATTTGTTTTGAAAAAAATGAATTCAACCATTTTCATGTTATTACTTTTAACAAAAATGGTCGTCAAATGAAATTATTCAAAGTTCTTACTGACAATGTTTTAGAAGAAGCTAACAATGTTTTACAACAACCAATGAGTTTGAATATGCAACAATTTCAAGTATCTAACTACGATGGTTTACCTGGTTTTGGATGCACTGTTACAAATGAATTGGTACGTTTAGTCCTGTTTTTATCGTTCTTGCTTTAAACTGTTAGATGACATTTTGCATTTAACATCAAAATTAATACATATTGCATTATCAAACATTTAGTAACCAAAACAACTTGTATAATACAATTTTTATTTTCCTACTTTTTTCATTTTACTTTCTGGTGAACCGTGGGTCCCCACGGGACTCTAACCTAGTATTCTATAATTATACATGATTTAAGTGGTAATGATCCTGATTTTGGCATTTTTACGGGTCAAAACTTGTGACACCCGGCAATTTCCGATCTACACTGACGTGACTTCATGATTTAAAACAAATAAATAAATAAATATTTATTTCAAATATTGCTAATTATTAAATTTCGGAAGTTTACGGATCGTTTTAACAACGGGAACTGCGACCGATTTAATTAACGCGATTTAAGCGCGTGTTCTGAAAACACGCGTCGGACGTCGAAAATAATTATAGTTATGCTCGGTTTTGTATTTCGAACAAAACCGACTACTTTTTATAATTAATTATGGAACCTAATTAGAAACCGAGACGTTTTACATTTATACGGGTTCGATACGCGGTACAAGTCACCTACCATCAAACCCTAGGTATATATTCATCTTATTCTTCTTCTTCTTCTCATTTTCACCCAACACAAACCCTAACCACTCTCTCTCTCTAAAACCAACACACACACACTCTCTCTCTCTAGAACTCCCACTCTATCTCTAAAACCGCAGTCCTTCTCTCCTCTCTGCCTCTCCTTCCCGATCGCCCTCCCTCTCGTCTCTGTGACAACGACAACCGGCCACCACCAAGCTTGGGTGGTGGCGGCGCAGGTCTGTGGCCCGAAGAACGTGCAAAAAGAGCAGCAGAAGGGTGGTTCGGTGGGGTTATGGCTCACGGAGAGGAGACCGACGGTGGGGGTTTGGACAAGGGTGGTTCAACAGAGGTGGTGACGACAGATGACGATCGGTGGCGGTCTGGTGGTGGCCTTGCTTTTTGATTCGAGGTAAGTTTTTGTGGGTTTTGAATCTTGGCTGTGAAGGGACGGGGGTGGTGGTGGAGTACGATTCTGCTGGTGTCTAGTGGTGGTCCGATTGTGAGTGGGTGTGGCTCGGGATGGTGGTTGTAGGTTGTGGTCCGGCAGATTATGGTGGTTGTCTCGGGTTATGGTGGTTTCGGGTCTGTTTAGGGCTCGGGTTCGGGTCAGGTTTGAAGATGGTTTGTGGCTGTGGTTATGGCGACGCATGAGGATGACGATGGTGGAGGTGCTTGGCTCGGGTCTGGTTCGGGTTCGGGACTTGGGTCAAGTTTGTGGTCCGGTTGTAGTGGCTTAGTTGGTGGTTCGATTGACAAACGGTCGGGTCGTGTTCGTTTTGGTCTTCGGGTCAGATTCGGTACGAGATCGGGTTCGGTTCGGGTTTCAGTCGCGGTTATGGTCGGCTCGGTCAGATCTGGTCAACGCGCAGTCAACGGCTCGGTGTGCGATTTGGTATACTTAAATTAGTATTCGTTATTAGTATAGATGTTGTATATTTATAAATATATAGGTATTTGTAAATATTATGTATTTATGAATATTATATATTTATAAATATATTGATTCGAACGAAATAGTCTTGACTCGCGAACGAACCAAATAAAAACAATAACCGGTAACAATATTAAATATCGAACGATTTGGTAAACGATTAACTTGACGTGACTTATGGTTTCAAACTCGGACTAAATATAATTGGACTATATTGTCGGACTATATTTTATATATATATATTGGTATATATATATTTATAGGATCAAGTATAGATAGATGTCGAAACGTATAGTCTCGTGAATCGGAATTGTGGATAAAAGGATTTGATAACTTGTGTTTGTAAGTTGATTTTGGGGAAAATTGTAGACAACGAGTGTTGTCTGGTTTGTACAAAAACAGAGGAAACTCTGCCCGAATTTTTATAAAATCAAAGAGTAACGGACTGCTATTTCTATAAATAAGTTCCCTAAGTGTTTTGGACAAGTACATTTTATACAAATTGAAATACTTTTAAAGACGAGCTATTTGTAGCAATAAAGATGGTTTTCAAACAATATTTGAGGTAAAGTAACAATTGTTATTAATCGGTTTTAATAACTAAACATGTATTTCTTAAAGAGCGTTTTTCCTAAAAGTAAGTATAATGGACACACATTTATACGGATTACGAGACGAGCTAGGATTCAGGATAATTATACGTTTCGGGGTGTTAGTCCAACTTGGTTACATACGGATAGCGACAAGCGTGCAACTCGGTTCGTCGAGTTGAAACGTTTTGAGACTCGTGTTGGTTAATAAGCTAGGCTTATGTGTGATAGACTGTTAAGGTGTCCTTTATTGGTAATTAGGGCACGAGGAAGTCGGTCGAGGTTTCAGGCTTTGTTTGCTAGCTTAGCATGGACATTAAGGTGAGTTCATACCCCACTCTTTACTGTTTTTGTAAATGTTTTCGGGGGGAAGACATGCTTCTGTTATGAAAAAACTGAGGAACTTAAAGCAAACAAAGTGTTGGAAAATGAAACGGGTTGCGTGAGTTTACGGCCCCACTTTACTTGGTTTTCATTTTTGGGGGAGAAAACATGTGTTAAACAACTATTTGGTAACAACTGTCATACTATGGGTTTTCAAACGGTTTACTATACGATCTTTGGAAGTCCCGGGGGGAACCATGAATGTGCTGGTTTGCACAACGGGGAAATGTGAATAGCGCTATTGGGAGTGACCAACCCCACCCGTCGGCATGGAGCGCCGGGCGGGTGCATATTGTCTCAAACAGGAACAGGTTTACTATTCGGGCACAACATCTGGTTTGCGAGTTAGTAATGGTTTTCCAATCGTAGTAGTAATGGAACATGCGCCTAGCTAGCGTACTTTGGTTTACATTTTACATAGTATGGACAGGGTGAACATGGTAACACTTTTGGAACTTGGTAATGTTTGATAACATTTTGCAAAACTTATGAACTCACCAACTTTATGTTGACTTTTTAAGTATGTCTTTCAGGTTTAAACTTTGGTAACGGCACGGTTGGAGTAGGTGACAGTTGGGATCGGGAATCCTAGAGGGTTAGCAATGGCGTTCAGGAAACAAGAGTCTTAGATGCATCTTTCCGCTGCGTTGGCAAAGGCACCAAACGTCACAACCGACCAGGGGAAAAGTCGGGGTGTGACAGTTTGGTATCAGAGCCATAGGTTTTAGCGAATTAGGTGTCTGGGTAGATATCTAGGCTTTAACCTGAGTTTGTTTTGAAGTAGGGACCAAAATTTCTAAGACGTAATATTTAGCATGAACGCCTAGGAACTGAAATTCCAACTGTTACCAAGTGTGTTACATGACTATTAGTGTATTTAATTACACTAGCTCAGCGTACGTTTCTTTGTCGAAAGGAACATTTGTTTTCTTATGTGAATAGGAAATCAGAATTTTCTATAATGGTATATAGAAAGGGTAATAACACGTGATGGCTAGGTGTACTTCACGGGTGACTGGTGAGTCATCGCATTAGATATCAGAGTGGTTATTCACATAGAGTAGCTGAGTCATTGTTTCTTGGTATGAGAAACAATTTACTTGTTTATATACTGTGTGGATTTATGTAAAGTATATATAGTACGTATCGCCAATGGTTGTCGACTCAATCTTGGACGTATTGGGAACGCACACATGTGTCACGTTTGTTGGACGAGTTTTGCCAATGATGTTGCGAAGCTGGAATGCAGTCGGGAGAAGCACTCGGAAAGGTGGCGCACACGACAAACATTATATTATGTGATATATACGTGCTATTATGTAAATGTGACGCTTGCTTGTGATACAACTCATGATGGAGGTTAATAGGATGATCTTGTGAGGTAAATTTTCGATAACGTAGACGTCACGTTATCGCAAATCTACAGGCACTTGGTAGTTCTAAGAAATTCTATCGTGAGGGTATCTATATTGTTATGTGTTGTTGTAAATATTTATATTTATATATATATATAAATAATGGATAAGTGTTGATCATTCTTTTGTTGTTGCGGACGTGATTGCCAATTCTCCCCTGTTCGTGTCATTTGTGACTTCGTTTTTCTTGAACCAGTTTAAGATCTTGATGATCTTGTTCCTTGAACTTCTAAGGTTCCTGTTTTAGAACCTAGTTATATCTTTTGGGTATGATTCACTTCTCTCTTCTTTTGTGTTTGTGGCCTTCAACATTCAATCATAAAGGAATCTAATTTTTGTTGATTCCTTATTCTTTTCACAGAACTAGACACGTCTTTTGTACACACGTGACAACTATTGTATGCTTGGATTCTTTAAACTTGTGAAGGTCCATTGTAGGGCTTCACATCGAACAACCGTTTCATTTATGATTTGTTTATCATTACGTTGCTCGTAATGCTTGTTTTCTAGTCTTGATATGTCAGGCCGTTGTGGGCAATGAATCTTTTGATACTTCGTCGATGAGTTTCTTTAGAGTCGACACTTCAGTTAAATCGAATTGTTGGAATTTTGCTACGACAAGGTTATTCGGATTCCTCTCCCTGATGGAGAATTTCTTTCTGTGTACGGTATCAAGAGCGGTGCTCCGCTAAGTCTCACCTCCAGCATGAAAGCCCTTAAGTATCTTCGGAAGGGTTATTCGACCGTTTTGGCACTCCTATCTGTATCCTCTACTAACGAGAAGAAGATCGACGATATCCCTGTTGTAGTTGAACAAGGTAACCATCAAGAACCGTTATCCTTTTTCCCCGTATTGATGATCTATTCGACCAACTCCAGGGTTCTAGCTACTACTCTAAGATTGATTTAAGGTCCGGTTATCACCAGTTACGCGTAAGGGAAGCTGACGTTGCAAAGACTGCCTTTCGGTCACGTTATGGCCATTTTGAGTTCTTGGTCATGCCTTTCGGTCTCACTAACGCACCGGCGGTTTTCATGGATTTGATGAACCGCGTTTGCAAACCGTATCTTGACAAGTTCGTCATCGTGTTTATTGATGACATCCTGATTTACTCCAAGAACAAGGCCGAACACGAGGAACACCCGCGTTTGGTTTTGGAACTTTTGCGACGGGAACAACTTTACGCTAAGTTCTCAAAGTGTGACTTTTGGTTACGCGAAGTTCAATTCCTAGGACATGTGGTTAATGAACTAGGAATTCATGTCGATCCAGCTAAGATCGAAGCGATCAAGGACTGGGAAGCACCAAAGACGCCAACTGAGGTGCGGCAATTCCTAGGCCTTGCGGGCTATTATCGTCGTTTCATTAAGGGGTTTTCGAAGATCGCTCAACCCCTCACCACTCTTACTCAGAAGGATAGAAAATTCGACTGGGGTGAACCACAAGAGTCAGCATTCCAAGAACTGAAGTCTAAACTTTGTTCTGCTCCTATTCTGTCCTTGCCTGAAGGCACTGACGATTTCGTTGTTTACTGTGATGCTTCTATTCGTGGTCTCGGTTGCGTGTTGATGCAACGCGAGAAAGTAATTGCATATGCTTCTCGTCAACTCAAGGTGCACGAGAGGAACTACACCACCCACGACTTGGAGTTGGGTGCAGTGGTATTCGCGTTGAAAATTTGGAGACATTACTTGTACGGTACCAAATGCACCATCTACACCGATCACAAGAGTCTCCAGCATATTTTCGACTAACAACACCTGAACATACGACAGCGTCGCTGGGTTGAACTCCTGAATGACTATGATTGCGCCATTAAGTACCATCCTGGCAAGGCGAATGTGGTGGCAGACGCCTTGAGCAGGAAGGAATCAACAAACCCTCGTCGTGTTCGGGCGTTGCAGCTCACCATTCATTCCTCTCTACCTGACCAACTCCGTTCTGCCCAGTTAGAAGCTTTGAAGGGGGAAAACCTTAAAGCTGAGACTATGCATGGTGCCGACAAGCACCTCGAGCGAAGGCCTGATGGCCTGCACTACTTCGCAGAACGCATATGGGTTCCTTTATTCGGGGGACTTCGGGAGCTTGTCTTAGATGAGGCTCACAAATCCCGGTATTCCATTCATCCTGGTTCGGATAAGATGTACCAAGATCTAAAGGTGCTCTATTGGTGGCCAAACATGAGGTTGGATATAGCCTCATACGTGAGCAAATGCTTGACCTGTGCTAAGGTCAAGGTGGAATACCAGAAACCGTCGGGTCTCTTGCAACAACCTGAAATTCCAGAGTGGAAATGGGAACGGATTACGATGGATTTTGTCACGCAACTACCTAAGTCACCGAGCGGGAATGATAAGATATGGGTGATTGTTGATCGGTTGACGAAATCTGCCCATTTTCTCGCTATTAAGGAGACCGACACCATGGATCGTTTGGCTCGTCTTTATCTGAAGGAAGTTGTTTCTAAGCACGGGGTGCCGGTTTCTATTATTTCGGATCGTGACTCCCACTTTACTTCTCACTTCTGGAAGTCTTTGCACAAGGCTTTGGGTACCCAGCTAGACATGAGTACAGCTTATCACCCACAGACTGACGGTCAGAGTGAACGCACGATTCAAACCCTAGAAGACATGCTTCGGGCATGTGTGATCGATTTTGGCAAAAGTTGGGAAGGTCACCTACCGTTAGTAGAATTCTCTTACAACAACAGTTACCACACAAGCATCAAGGCAGCTCCGTTCGAAGCACTGTACGGGCGGAAATGCCGGTCCCCTCTTTGTTGGGCTGAGGTGGGTGAGAGTCAACTCACTGGGCCTGAGCTAGTGTACGAAACTTCGGAAAAGATTGTACAGATTCGTAACCGGTTGGCAGCGGCACGGGATCGGCAAAAGAGTTATGCCGATCAGAGTCGCAAGCCATTAGAATTCCAAGTTTATGACAAAGTACTTCTGAAAGTTTCACCGTGGAAGGGCGTCATACGCTTTGGGAAGCGTGGCAAACTTAACCCTCGGTATGTCGGACCGTTTACGATCCTGGAACGGATTGGACCGGTGGCATATCGACTTGATTTACCGACGGAGCTCGGCAACGTACATAACGTCTTCCATGTGTCTAACTTAAAGAAGTGCCTGGCTGACGAGTCTCTTATTGTTCCACTAGAAGAGATCAAGGTTGATGATCGTCTTCGGACTGTGGAGGAACCTGTTGAGATTCTTGATTACAAGATTCGTAGCCTACGTCATAGCAAAATTCGCATTGTTAAGGTTCGCTGGAACTCGAACCGGGGACCAGAGTACACTTGGGAACGGGAGGATCAGATGAAGTCTAAGTATCCTCATCTTTTTCCTAAGGAAGCATTCGAATCGAGATATGTTACCACTGCAGCTGAATGAATCTCGGGGCGAGATTCCTTTTTAACGTGGGGATGATGTGACAACTCGGGTAAATCTCTCTCTTGGTTTCTATCTTTGGTTTGTTTCTTTTGTTACTCCTTTTGGTACTTGTGCAATTTTTGGGACGAAAATTCTTTTAACGTGGGGATGATGTGACACCCGGCAATTTCCGATCTACACTGACGTGACTTCATGATTTAAAACAAATAAATAAATAAATATTTATTTCAAATATTGCTAATTATTAAATTTCGGAAGTTTACGGATCGTTTTAACAACGGGAACTGCGACCGATTTAATTAACGCGATTTAAGCGCGTGTTCTGAAAACACGCGTCGGACGTCGAAAATAATTATAGTTATGCTCGGTTTTGTATTTCGAACAAAACCGACTACTTTTTATAATTAATTATGGAACCTAATTAGAAACCGAGACGTTTTACATTTATACGGGTTCGATACGCGGTACAAGTCACCTACCATCAAACCCTAGGTATATATTCATCTTATTCTTCTTCTTCTTCTCATTTTCACCCAACACAAACCCTAACCACTCTCTCTCTCTAAAACCAACACACACACACTCTCTCTCTCTAGAACTCCCACTCTCTCTCTAAAACCGCAGTCCTTCTCTCCTCTCTGCCTCTCCTTCCCGATCGCCCTCCCTCTCGTCTCTGTGACAACGACAACCGGCCACCACCAAGCTTGGGTGGTGGCGGCGCAGGTCTGTGGCCCGAAGAACGTGCAAAAAGAGCAGCAGAAGGGTGGTTCGGTGGGGTTATGGCTCACGGAGAGGAGACCGACGGTGGGGGTTTGGACAAGGGTGGTTCAACAGAGGTGGTGACGACAGATGACGATCGGTGGCGGTCTGGTGGTGGCCTTGCTTTTTGATTCGAGGTAAGTTTTTGTGGGTTTTGAATCTTGGCTGTGAAGGGACGGGGGTGGTGGTAGAGTACGATTCTGCTGGTGTCTAGTGGTGGTCCGATTGTGAGTGGGTGTGGCTCGGGATGGTGGTTGTAGGTTGTGGTCCGGCAGATTATGGTGGTTGTCTCGGGTTATGGTGGTTTCGGGTCTGTTTAGGGCTCGGGTTCGGGTCAGGTTTGAAGATGGTTTGTGGCTGTGGTTATGGCGACGCACGAGGATGACGATGGTGGAGGTGCTTGGCTCGGGTCTGGTTCGGGTTCGGGACTTGGGTCAAGTTTGTGGTCCGGTTGTAGTGGCTTAGTTGGTGGTTCGATTGACAAACGGTCGGGTCGTGTTCGTTTTGGTCTTCGGGTCAGATTCGGTACGAGATCGGGTTCGGTTCGGGTTTCAGTCGCGGTTATGGTCGGCTCGGTCAGATCTGGTCAACGCGCAGTCAACGGCTCGGTGTGCGATTTGGTATACTTAAATTAGTATTCGTTATTATTATAGATGTTGTATATTTATAAATATATAGGTATTTGTAAATATTATGTATTTATGAATATTATATATTTATAAATATATTGATTCGAACGAAATAGTCTTGACTCGCGAACGAACCAAATAAAAACAATAACCGGTAACAATATTAAATATCGAACGATTTGGTAAACGATTAACTTGACGTGACTTATGGTTTCAAACTCGGACTAAATATAATTGGACTATATTGTCGGACTATATTTTATATATATATATTGGTATATATATATTTATAGGATCAAGTATAGATAGATGTCGAAACGTATAGTCTCGTGAATCGGAATTGTGGATAAAAGGATTTGATAACTTGTGTTTGTAAGTTGATTTTGGGGAAAATTGTAGACAACGAGTGTTGTCTGGTTTGTACAAAAACAGAGGAAACTCTGCCCGAATTTTTATAAAATCAAAGAGTAACGGACTGCTATTTCTATAAATAAGTTCCCTAAGTGTTTTGGACAAGTACATTTTATACAAATTGAAATACTTTTAAAGACGAGCTATTTGTAGCAATAAAGATGGTTTTCAAACAATATTTGAGGTAAAGTAACAATTGTTATTAATCGGTTTTAATAACTAAACATGTATTTCTTAAAGAGCGTTTTTCCTAAAAGTAAGTATACTGGACACACATTTATACGGATTACGAGACGAGCTAGGATTCAGGATAATTATACGTTTCGGGGTGTTAGTCCAACTTGGTTACATACGGATAGCGACAAGCGTGCAACTCGGTTCGTCGAGTTGAAACGTTTTGAGACTCGTGTTGGTTAATAAGCTAGGCTTATGTGTGATAGACTGTTAAGGTGTCCTTTATTGGTAATTAGGGCACGAGGAAGTCGGTCGAGGTTTCAGGCTTTGTTTGCTAGCTTAGCATGGACATTAAGGTGAGTTCATACCCCACTCTTTACTGTTTTTGTAAATGTTTTCGGGGGGAAGACATGCTTCTGTTATGAAAAAACTGAGGAACTTAAAGCAAACAAAGTGTTGGAAAATGAAACGGGTTGCGTGAGTTTACGACCCCACTTTACTTGGTTTTCATTTTTGGGGGAGAAAACATGTGTTAAACAACTATTTGGTAACAACTGTCATACTATGGGTTTTCAAACGGTTTACTATACGATCTTTGGAAGTCCCGGGGGGAACCATGAATGTGCTGGTTTGCACAACGGGGAAATGTGAATAGCGCTATTGGGAGTGACCAACCCCACCCGTCGGCATGGAGCGCCGGGCGGGTGCATATTGTCTCAAACAGGAACAGGTTTACTATTCGGGCACAACATCTGGTTTGCGAGTTAGTAATGGTTTTCCAATCGTAGTAGTAATGGAACATGCGCCTAGCTAGCGTACTTTGGTTTACATTTTACATAGTATGGACAGGGTGAACATGGTAACACTTTTGGAACTTGGTAATGTTTGATAACATTTTGCAAAACTTATGAACTCACCAACTTTATGTTGACTTTTTAAGTATGTCTTTCAGGTTTAAACTTTGGTAACGGCACGGTTGGAGTAGGTGACAGTTGGGATCGGGAATCCTAGAGGGTTAGCAATGGCGTTCAGGAAACAAGAGTCTTAGATGCATCTTTCCGCTGCATTGGCAAAGGCACCAAACGTCACAACCGACCAGGGGAAAAGTCGGGGTGTGACAAAACTCAAAAGGCTTTTTTTGATACCTATTGACTTTGAATACAATTTATCTAATGAGTTTTAATATGATTTGTAGGTATAAGACTATAACATTCACAGTAGCTTTCTTTTCCTTATCCGTATAATTTAACTAAAAGTCATCATTCTAAAAAAATGTTTATTTTCTTTTTTCTTTTTTTTAACGGCCAATAAAATTTTTATTAATCACCTGAGCTAGCGGGATACTAGCAAAACACCCATGTACAAAGTATGAAAACAAAATCACCAACAAGAAACCAGTACATATACTTGAAAATACGACAAATCAATACTTCGCCACCTAAATTAAGACGCCTTATTTCACCAATATTTTTATCCATTATAACTTCTCGCCATATTACGCCAATAATGCTTGTAGAGAACTTGCTTTTGAGAGAACCCACCACAATCTAAGCAGTGGTCTGAGTTGCTACTTGACGCCACTAAGCTGCAACTAATTTTGGAGCACAACCTCTAAACAACAGCAGCCCCAACCCATTCAACCCCCACTGCAGAGAAACCAACTCGTCATAAAAAGACCCATTAGCCTCGGACAAAAATAGCAGCACCTACTGAGCCCAGAATAGAACGTTTAAATTACCACCTAGTGCTGTTACAATTTCATTTACAACTGGACAAGTCGAACCTTTGCCATTTGTCCCAATCTAAATCGCCTTGTTTCGCTCTAGCTTTCACCCAAAGTAGACTCCGCGCTTTGATTTCACCCATGATTTTTTGTAATGAGAGTTGCTTATTACCAAATATAAACTCGTTGCGGGTCTTCCAAATACACCAAATGACCGTGAGACATATTGCATAAAAAACCTTCTTTGTCGCCCTTGAACCTCCAATGTATAAGTGTAACTTCAGAATATCTCTGAACTCGAACGCGAACACATCACTACTTTGCACCATTGCGATATAAGTTGCCAAACAGTTTGAGCCAGGTTGCACGACAAAAAAAGATGCTCAACTGTTTCAGCACCCTCACCACATAACGGACAAGCGTCTGAACCCACTTGTATATTCCTTCTAATTAACGCCTCCTTAGTAGGAAGTCTTCCGAACGCTGCTCGCCAGGCCAATATCCACACTTTTTTAGGTACCCAGGAGTTATGCTGCACAACGAAGTTACCCACAATATGTCTTGCCGCCTGTAGTTCCATTTTGACCCGTTTTACTTCATAACCAGCAGACCCAACCCGACCCCAAACCCATTTGTCCGGTTCAGCAGTTAACATCGGACAGACAGCAGTCTGCAGAAAAGAAACCAAATCAGCCGAAGCTACATGCCCCAACCCCGATTCAACCCAGTCCCAAGCCCAACCCAACCCCGAAGATAAAACCCGTTCAGCGACCATGACCCGTTTGTTTTTTTCTGCAGCGAACAGGATAGGAAAACGGGACGCAAGAGAAGACTCTGATGCCCAATTGTCCAGCCAGAATGCAACAGCCAACCCGTTCCCGACCACCCCTTTGATAGAACTTTTGACATCGACGCCCGATTCCTTCATAAACTGTACAGCCACTGCAATATTCTTCCAAGGGCCAGGAGCGGACAATCTAACCGGAATTGAATTCCACGCTCTCGACGAGTGGTGAATCGCCCAAATTACTTTCCTCCAAAGGCCACTAGGCTCCACTTTAAACCGCCACCACCACTTTGCCAATAACGCCAAGTTTGCATCCCTTAACAAGCCGAAACCCAACCCTCCTCCTTCAATAGGCGCTATGACATTATCCCAAGCTATCCAGTTCATACGGGCCTTTTCGTCGGATCCACCCCAAAAAAATACCCTCTGCATCCGGTCCAAATCATCTAAGATCTTGATAGGCGCCTTATAAAGTGAGAAGTAGTAAGTTGGAAGGGAATTAAGTACCGATTTGAGGAGGACCACCCTACCACCATACGATAATTGTCTTGCCTTCCAAATGGACAACCTCTTACGAAAAGCATCCAACACCGGCTTCCAATGTTGCGTAAGATTCATATTCGCCCCGACCGTTAGACCCAAGTAAATGAAAGGTAATCTGCCAAGTTTGCATTTTAACATGTTTGCCATAGCTTGACCTTCACCCTCATCCACCCCTATCCCAAAAACACTACACTTCCTCAAATTCACTTTCAAGCCGGAAACTAGATAGAAACATCTTAGGATTCGTTTTAGGTTAAGCGCGTTTGTGTCGGACCATTCCCCAAGAAAAATAACATCATCCGCGTATAGTAGATGTGACAAAATCAAACCCCCTTCACCACATTCCAGCCCTCGGAACAATCCCACCGAGCACGCTTGCTTCATAATACCTGTTAGGGCCTCCATCACAAGCACAAACAGCAAAGGGAAAAGTGGATTTATTTTCTAAAAGCCTCATACATTTCATTCTTTAACCTTATAATTTTATGGGAAATGATAAGGAATTGATATATTCAAGGTTCTAGTGTGTATTTCCACACAATTTAATGGATAAGATAATGTTTAAGGAATCTGATATTAACCCAAACCTTACTTTTTTTACATCATTATTTAAGTATATGGCATATATATACCAATCCTAATGTAGATGCTATAAACCCGACCACATGATGAAAGAAACGGTGAACGAAAATAAAATAAATGTGTGGAAATCAAGGAAAATGAAGTTGCACACTTAAAGGATGCTAGTCTACACATATGTCGCATCTACTACATCCTGTATAATATCCTTCATCGGGTGAACAAAGTAATGTTCATTGATTTTTCTGATTGTATTTTAGTTTGTGGTATTGGATAACTGAATTTGTATATTACTATCACATCTATGGTTCTTTGTTTTAGGATAGCCAAATTGTTTGAAAATTATTTATTTGCATAAACATTTTAGAATATTTGAAGGTGGAGTGGAAGTAGCCGGTGTGGCAGGGAGGATGGCGGTGGAGGTGGAGGTGGTGGTGGTGGTTTTGTAGGTGGTGGTAGTTAGATAATTTAATATTATATGAGGCTAGATCAATAAATATTAAATGATTTTTAATAAGCGAAAATATAAAAAGAATTAATTAAGAAATAAAAATTAAATAAATAAAAGATAAATGTGAAATTATAATTTAATAATATTATTTCATATGAGAGATAATTGAAATAGCCATAAGATTTTTAATTACTATAGAGTAATATAATAATAAAGACAACGATAAAGATTATAAATCAATATAATAAAAAGAAATAATTAAGAAATAAAAATTAAATAAATAAAAGATAAATGTGAAATTATAATTTAATAATATTATTTCATATGAGAGATAATTGAAATAGCCATAAGATTTTTAATTACTATAGAGTAATATAATAATAAAGACAACGATAAAGATTATAAATCAATATATAAATCAATAGACATTGGGTTATTTTTAACATAATTTTTTTTTTTTGCAGGAATTAAGGGTGTAAACGAGCCGAGCTGAGCCCGAGCTTGACTAGGCTCGAGCTCGGCTCGTCATGCTCTTTTAAGGCTCGAGCTCGGCTCAACAGTAAAGCCTAAGAGCTTGAGTTTAGCTCGGCTTGACTCAAGGTAATTTAAAAATAATCTTAAACGACCTAAAAGCTCGGCTCTAGCTCGCTTCAATAGCTTAAACGAGCAAATGCTCGGCTTGAGCTCGACTCACCAATTTTATTAATTAAAATTGAACATGTTTTAAGGACAAAATCGCATACATAAAAAAATAATATAACATTTGTTTGGGCTCGTTTAGATTCTCGAGCCTAAACGATTTTTTTATGTAAGACTTGAGCTCGGACTCGATAACTAAATTGTCATATTTTAGGCTCGAACAACGATTTTTTTTCACCTAAAATCTCCCAAACCTTGCACTTACAAGGATTTGAACCAATCACCTCACTTTTGTGAGAGAGGAACACCAAACCGCTAGACTAATAAGTTACGAGTTCCTACACCTATTAAATTTCTTAACTGAAGCTCGAGCCCAAGCATACTATCAAAGCCAAACACGCCACCTATTACTTGATCGAACCAAATCTAATTTCAATAAAAAAGTTAGCCAAGTCATGTTCCTTATACATTCAAAACTCAAATTGGTAAACGAGTGGTTGAAATTTTAGACTCTTTCAACATGAATTGAGAATTATTCATGCTCATAATGCAAACCTTGCAACTTGCAACTTGAGATGGCATAAAACATAAGAATCACAATAATAATACTAGTAATACTAATAATGATAATAATAATAATAGTAAGGAAGATAAACAACATTTGAATCTTGGGATTTTGACAAGTCCTCTCCTTGACCTAGCACTAATAGTTGAATTTGATTAGTCAAAATTACATTACAAAGGGTGTTTGTTTAATTCTTTAATTTATTATTATTATTATTATTACTATTATTTTTAGTTTTTTGTTAATGGGATAAAACAGGAAATTTCGTTGGCCGTTTAAAAAAAAATTAAGTTTGTAGAAAAAAAAAAAAAAAAAAAAACAAACCCATATATATAAACTCAAAAATTGCCGGCTGCGGTTATATAGTTTATTGACTCATAAAAAACACGCAGAAACAGCAACAATCATTTACAGGACGAAGCGACATACACCCATTCCCCAAGTTGATTCAATTATATATACATCATACCCTTCTTTATATAAACTACAGAAACCCCTCTTTCTTCTTCTTCGACGACTTGTTCTTATTATTATTTTCAGATCTTAAACCCCTTCTGACCCATCCTTTTCTCATACAATATTCATTCAAAAACAGTCAGTCCCATTCATATAATATTATTATTGATTCAGGTATGTTAACATGTTTCTATTCAACATGTTTTTTCTTTTAAATAATAATCCCCTGTTGTATCAGAGCTTTAATGTTTGTTGCTTGTTGATTGGATTTATTTCCTAAAGGGTGTGTAAAGATTTGATCTTTTTTATGGGTTTTGGGTTAAATGTTTGTGACATTTATTTGATTGTGTATGAAGACATGAATGTTTCTGTGTTGGGAGTTGGATTTGGTTGCGTTGACTTACTTGGTTTGACTTTTATGTTTTTGTAATTTGTGGGAAGTTTATGTTTGCCTTTTTTTTTAATCTTTTGTTGTTGAGTTGCTGGTTTTGTAAGATTCCCCTTGCTTCTGTTTATATGCTTCAAAGGGAGGTTTTAAAATGCGCGCATCAGGAGCGCATCATGTGATGCGGTGCTGAGGGCTCATCGCTATAAGACTCTATGATGCGCGCATCACATGATGTGGTGTGTACAAATCTGATCATCGGTTGAACAAATCTGACTAGAAACGATGAGAATATCTTATATAGAGTTTAAAAGCTAACAAGTTAAAATAATTCTATGAATAATTTTTTAATAATGTATGCCTTGACACGTGATGCGTGTGCATCACGCATCGGCTTTTGTGATCAAATCGCATCGGATCGCTATGCACTTTTTAAAACCAAGATGCCTAATTGAATCAGTTTAATGGAATGATCTAAAACTAGAAACGGCTCAATTATGGTAGCTGATTTATGTTTGATCTATTTTGCATTATCAAGATTCAAGAACCAATTATTTGAAAACAAATCATTATAGATGATAGATCTAACTCTTAATGCGATTGATCAATGTTGTAATATGTAATTTGTTGTGATGTTGTTTTCAGGTTTAAATATTCTTGATTTTGAAGTCACTTGGTGCGGTGTCGCTTTATAGTTAAGCGTTCTCTGCTCATCGTTAGAAAGAGAAAAACAAAGTTATTAATCTTGTGGATATACTCGTGTGATGCGTAATATTTAAATGAAGTTATCAAAGGCGTGGCGTTTAGGGACTTTAGGCATGAAAGAGATGCAACAGATATTGCCTCAACACCGCCATCGTGGGCAATTAAAAAAGCCAACTTGGATTCTCGTGTTGGTTTCATTGGTTTGCATGTTTTTAGTTGTCGCTTATGTATATCCACCTCAATCTTCTAGTGCCTGTTATATCTTCTCGGCGTCTGGTTGCCAAACATTTTCCAGCTGGCTTCCACCGTCTGTTAGAGAATTAAGCGATGATGAAATGGCAGCTCGTGTGGTAATTAGTAACATATTAAACACACCTCCAATGGTGTCCAAAAATCCCAAGATTGCTTTCATGTTTTTGTCAGTTGGATCATTACCTTTTGAGAAGTTGTGGGACAAATTTTTTCAGGTATATAACGTGAATGCATCTGTGTCGTCAATTTGTTTGTTTGGGTGTTTTTGATTTGATGATTATTTATAGATGACACAATATTTTTTCAGGGTCATGAGGGTCGATTTTCAATTTATATTCATGCATCCAGAGATAAACCTGTTCATAGTAGCAGCTACTTTGTCAATCGGGAAATTCGAAGTGGCAAGGTTTGTTTCTTTATTATATCACAATACTTATGGTTATATGTTTTCTTTCATCTATTATGCATGATTTAACCACCGCTTTCAGTGCCTTCATTTTTAAATTTTCTTGTTCCATTCCTTTAAATCAATCTAAATTGTATTAGTTTTGTTGGATGTCTGTTTTGAACGTGATTATGTGATCTTGAATAATTAGAACCTGGAATGCCGGATATAATAAAACAGAGTGTATGATAATGATTGGATGTGCATAATTTTAGCTGGTAATTATGAGAGTATATAGTATTTTGCTTATCTAAAGAATTATCTGGTAAAATGACCAATTTTTTTTTCTTTGATAAAAAAGGATTTGACTTTTTGTAAAATGGGAAATATAATCTTAGCTGGTTAGGGTAGTTTTTATATTATCATTGGATAACCGGTTTCGTTGAAGCTTGTTTTTAAAGATTATTTGACCCTTAAATAGTCAAAGCATCAGAATCTGTTTATCCGAACACTAAAAACTTCAAGTTGCAACAGTGGCGGATCTAGAAATGAATTTCAGTAGTAACGTTTTTTATTTTTTTCATTTTAGTAGCAACGTTTTCCAAATTTCGTAAAAAAAAACCAAATTTTCCACTACGTGTGCGAAGTTGAGCAGCAACAGACGCGGCACATAGTTATGCACTAGGTTCGCCCCTGAGTTGCAATAACTAGTTAATCAGTTCCAAAATGCAACTCCAAACACCCCCAAATTGCTGATACTTATCTCTTGCTTGCTCTCACTCTTTCTTTTATATTCGAACATATTGCCAGCTTCAAATGGTTAATTCAAATATTAATATATGATTTTAGAAGGCCATATTTATAATATGAATTTGTCGGGCAGGTAGAGTGGGGCACGGTTTCTATGGTTGAAGCAGAGAAACGGCTTTTGGCAAATGCACTCAAAGACCCTGATAATCAACACTTTGTATTACTGTCTGACAGGTCACCAGCTCTCTGATATTTAAAAGCATTTACAAATTAAGTCTTTGATTCTGATGTTAACATTTATTTTCTTTTTCGTATTTCAGCTGTGTACCATTGCACGATTTTGACTACGTGTATAACTATCTTATGTACACAAATATCAGCTTCATTGACAGGTATGTATGACTCTCTTTCATCAAACATGAAACATGTTTTTTTTTTTCTTCTCAATTTGAAATACATCATCTTTAAGCCTATATCAAAATAGTCAAAGAATAATAATTTTCGCATTTAATTCTTTTAATGACTTTATTTTCAATTGTTTCTAGCTTTTCGGATCCTGGACCACACGGAAGTGGCAGGTACTCGGAGCATATGTTACCTGAAGTTGAGAAGAAATTCTTCAGAAAAGGCGCTCAGGTATAATTATAAAGTTGTAGACATGTTTCTTTGTCCATAATTACATAATAACCTTGTCTTGTAATTATTATATATCTTTTTAAATATTTTATGTAGCCCTTTTGCCTTGATTTCAACTAAGTATTTTGAATTTGAATTTTGTACAGTGGTTCACGATGAAGCGCCAACACGCGCTCATAGTAATGGCTGATAGTCTTTATTATACAAAGTTCCGAGACTATTGCAAGGTGAGGAATTTACATGTGATACACACACAGTCTTATAGTCTCATTTGTTTGTTTTTATTAATCATTAGTTTTTTTTTGCATTTTCCTGTACATTAAGTTGTATCTTTTTTAAAATATTCCAGCCTGGTATGGATGGACGGAATTGCTACGCCGATGAACACTACCTGCCAACCTTTTTCCATGTGAGTACAGATATGAATACGAGTTACACCCCTAGGGCGTCAAATTTTAGTTTATAAAGTGTGTGCTAAGATATCTATTCTTTAAATGTTTAGATGCATGATCCAAATGGGATTGCAAACTGGTCTGTTACGCACGTTGATTGGTCAGAAAGAAAATGGCATCCAAAATCATATGAGAAGAAAGATGTTTCTGAACAACTTCTAAAAAATATAACGGTACCACTGCCGTTTTCTCAATATAATATGCATATAGATTGTTCGATTAATAAATTCAACTTATATATATATATATATATATATTAATTTTATTTTCTTTATATTTGCAGTCCATCACAGAAAGTGTTCATGTTACAAGCGAAGAAAGGGTATGCACATTTGTGATTTTTTTAGTTTACATTTTATAATCATAAATCTAAAAACATGTCTCTTGATTACGCAGCCAGAAACCATGATCATGCCTTGCATGTGGAACGGGATGAACCGGCCTTGTTACTTATTTGCAAGAAAATTCTTACCCGAGACACTAGACGTCATGATAGACCTTTTCTCAAACTATACAGCAAAAATATGATATTCTTACTGATTCTTTGGTTTGGCCAAACCCTGTTTGGTCAAACCCCTTTTGACATTGTTGTAAAGTTTATCTTACACAAAGACGGTTACAGTTAGGTTCGGACAATTGCTCGGGTCTAGAGTACATTTGGGAAGATTTTTGTGTTAATAGGGAAGAAGGTCTGAGAGGTATTTGTATCATTTATGGGAGCAACTTCTTAGGTGAGTCTATTTTTATACTGATTTGTATATCTTTCATTGATGATTCATTGGTGGATATTATATCTTTCATTGATGATTCATTGGTGGATATTATGTGATATATGACATATGAGGTCAGAGTTATTTTTCCTTGTAGGTTTCTCAGAATTTTTATTGTAAAATGCATAATTATAAAACTCATTGTTTGATTAAAAACTTTATGGGTTTAATAGAGTAAAAAAATCCAACATAGTTTCTTATTTTGTATGAAAGCAATTGGTCTGTTTGGCTAAAGAGTGTGGGGCTCGTCCCCGGGCCGTTTTGGCTCGTCCTGGACGCCCCACACTGCCCCTTGACCATCTTCCGGGACGCCTCACACCACCCCTGACCATCTTCCGTCTTTCAAATGTTTTGGGGGAGACGTTGGGGACGGACCGGTTTAATAATTTTTTTAATATGGGGACCAATGGGGAGACTCATCTTCACATTGCACACCACCCCCTAGGCCCATCACAAATTGGATGATCTGGTCCCCATGAACATGGTTGCCTATGTGGAGGGTCATCCCACCCACACGACACCCATCAGCCTTAGTTTTTTAACTTGTTTAAAAGATATATTTGTTAATAAACCTCAGTTAGCACAATCATAATGCAGAGCTTAAGTGGTCAACATTTGTTGGCGTGAATGTTATGTAAGCTTTTTGGTGGCGTGAGATACTAATTAATCAATTTTAACCACTTAAGGGGAAGGGGCGCCACCAGTGAAGTATCTGGGTACTCATGGGCAAACGACCCCGCCGTTTTTTTTGCTCCGTAGTGTAAATTTACACGTTTTCGCCCAAAAATTTATACGTGTTGTGTCTGGCCCCACCATTTTAAGGGTCTCGTGATTCGTGACCTAGAACACGGAAATGGTACTTAGTACTACACGGAACCCATTACCTAACCGGCGGCGATGAACCTGTGGGAGTAGTGAGGTACCTGGGGCCATTTCGGGTGGCGTAAACTCATAACTTCTTGATATGTTTGAGGGACAACACAAGTACGAGTATTTTAAATAAGTACAATGATGATAACTAATAAGGATTAAGGAACACATTAATTGTGCTTGTTTTTTAAACGGGATTAGGGATCAAAATTGATCAAAACTTGGTTGTCTTAAGTTGGTTATTAGCAGAGTATCAGCAGATAAAAGCAAGACTGACAACATGTTGAGTTGGCCACAACCCACTACTGTCAAGGGGTTGAGAGGCTTTCTGGGTTTAACAGGCTATTACCGAAAATTTTGAAAGGGCTATGGCATTATCAGCAAGCCATTGACCAATTTACTGAATAAAGATAACTTCACCTAGAATGAAGAAGCAACAAGGGTTTTCAGTCGTGTTCGATGCACACCAAGTCTTTGTCACAAGTTCTGACTTCTGAGAGAAGTTGTGCGGGTTCTTATGCACCTCTGCTTGGATATGATATATCATGTGACTCTTGAGTTGGAATTGGAGGTGGAAACGCCCTCCTCAGTCTCAGATCAAAACTATGGAGTGGCAACAATGTTAAATTAAGTGATTATCTAATGCTGAACAAGACAAATGGCTTTGGTCGGTTGATGGTGAAAATGTTAGCTAAAGAAGCAGAGATACATATATCTCATATAATTTCAAATGGCATAGTTGGGTTCCAATTAAGTGCAATTTTTTTTTTTGGATGGAGGGTGGAGATGGATTGACTAACAACTTTGGCGGCTCTAAACAAAAGAAACATTTAGCTCGTGCAAGATCAACCAAATTTTTGTCTTTTCGGTTAGAGACTTATTCAAAAGGCATGGTGTTATATTGATAGCTTGTTGAAGCATATGGAATACTAGACTAGAAACGATCTTTTTCTTTTTAAATAAAGAGATCAAGATAGATGCCTTTTTTGTGGGGACAGATGAGGACTGTTCTAATAAAATTCACCTTTCAAAAAAATATATAACTTAAATATTCCAGCAAATTGAACTGAAATAATTGCATCAATTGAATTACGATGATTTGGTTATTGTTATTTTTTTCTATGCCTGGATTTATAGTTGGATTATACTTATACCTGTATAAATAATCAACGTTACGAATCGACAATAACAACCTTTATATTTGTTTTCTAATTAAAAGAGTGGTGTTACAGTTCTTTGTATATATCAGCGAGCGATGAGGTCGCTCGCGCCGAGCGTTTTGAACAACACTAAACATAGTGCGACAACAAAAAAGAAGACTAAGAACCAAATATTGTATGATATAAATAGTGAATAGTTGATCCATCAATTTAGTACTACTCTAATCGTTGCTTAAAAAATAGTTTACATTATTTATTTCGTCAAGGCATAAGTCTAAGGGGCATATTTTCACAACTCGGTTCGGGCACCTGAATTTTCAGGGACGGCCCTGAGTTTAAGGTTAGGGTTAACTTAGAATTGATTAAATGTAACACCCCAACCAATGGCGGAAACATAGAGGTGTCACGTAATGATGATTGTTCAAAAGCTCATGGTACTAAATTGTAAATATTAAATATTATTTAAATTCATGAATAAAAGTTAAACAACAAAGTCAAACCAATACATCAAGTCTCAAAACAAATCGATACATAAAGCTTGCTTATTATATCTAAGTCCAAACCTAAGTGACAATCATCAAGCGTTCCCTGAAACATGTACAAAATAATACGTCAACAATAATGCTAGTGAGTACACTTAGTTTTGTGTACATATCTTTTAAGTATAAAAATGTTTACAATTCAAATGTCATGAATCATTCAAGGCAATATGTAAACAAGTAAGCACACAATGCGGGTCAAAATCAAACCTCTTATCTTGACAAAAATTAAAGCATTAACAATGACCTAGGACTTCCCACACGTAGGTACTTTCCACTAGGCTGGTTGTCAATCCAAATAGCGTTATCAATTGTTAATGTCAGCTAGCTAAGTTAATGATTTTGTACTGTTTGCAAGCATACTACGTTTATGTTTAAGCATAAAGCACAAGAATTCAAATCATAACACGTGTAATAATTGTATATAAAAACGTTTATAAATATGTGTAAGTTTAAGTTTCATAGATGTACATATTTCACCCAAAAATGCAAGAAAACAAAAAGGGGATAAGTATACTCACCTTGATTAGCTCGTAAAAATTCACACAAAAGTTGATGTTGATGAACTTGTAAAAATCAACGAGGATCAATAAAGTACGTAATTTATCTTGACTAATATGGACATTGCTTTATTAGAATTTACGAATTGAGTTCAAACACAAAATAATGTTTGTTAACCATTCGAATAGAATATAAATCTAACTCTAGAATTTTGAGGAAAAAAAAAGAAACAGTAATGAAAAGAACTAGTTTTTAATAAGCTATAGATCTCAAACAGTCAAACTCGTAATTCTTTTGTAATTCACATAAAAGTTACATATATATTAAAGTAACTCCTTAAATTTGGATTCAAACATTTACATTAAATAATATCTTATATATTATATTGAACTAGTTTTTTATCCGCGTCGCGGCGACGATCTAGCTTGATTACATGCGTTACGATGATGAAATTAACGTGCGACAATAGGCAAAAGCAAACAAAGAACTATAATAAACAAAGAACATACTGATTCCTTAAGTGAAATTGATGGCGGCGGCTTCAAATCACAGATAAACAAACACTGATTTCGCTTGAAGTACCGGAGATGGCGTCGACTTCAAATCATTGTACTCCGACGGGGTTGGATTGTTTACAACAGCTATCGAATATGGCAACCATGGTGATCATCACTTTTGTAGAGAGATGGACGATGAACATTCTTTGTCATCTACCCGTTAATTGTTTATGGAGTCACGGTAGTGTAACACTTGAGGTACATGCACAATGTAAGGCTTTACATTAAACTAAGGACAATATGTAGTGCAATCTTTCATGTGTTTAAAAAACAAAAGATTCAGTAATGCAAAAAAAAATCAGGAGACCAACATGAAGGTAAAAAAAACACGAAAACACATTTAAGAACGTCTAAGGGTGCAGCTAGACCATTGCCTTGGATGACCTTATGGAGTTATCTTTGTTCAACCTAGTAGCAATTAAAACTAACCCAAAGTATCAATTTTTACACAACATGATTGATTGCTAAGACCAAACGTAGTGGTAGGATAAATTTAAACCCCACGTCCACTTTTCTGTATTCCATTGGTTCATCCTAAAAAGGCAAATTTCATGCCATGTTCAAGCGTTAAATTTTTAACGCCAGAAGCAACTTTTGGAGCTTAACAGCCCCGGGAGCGGTGTTGGGGCGCTAATAGGGGATTTCACCCCCTTTTTCGCGCTCGACTATGATTGGTCTAAGGGATTAAAGGAATATAAAACTCCCCCAAAATACATTTGGAAACGACAAACAATAAACTAATAACTTCAGCAACTTAAACAACATAAAAAAAACGCCCCCTAAAAACACATTCAGTAGCCAAAACACCAAGCCAATAACTTCATCACACAAATTATCTCATTAGCGCTAATCACCGTAAATATAAGTCAACAAATACCCTAAACCAAAAGACACAAATACACAGGTAAAAAAACATTTAATCGGACACCTGGAGGACATACAAAGAAACATGATGACGAAGCATTATCTATATATTAATTAACAGACACTTTAATAGTGTCTTTAACTAATATACGCCACTTCTTTGCCAATATTTGTACAATCCTAAAATGCGCCACTTCTTTGACAACAATTGTCAATCCTACAGTTACGATTTTATTTTATTTTTTTATTGATACATCTTGTAATAAATCTGCAAATAATTTACTTTTTCTATTTCACCTAAATACATGTACTCAAAGCTTGTAATAAGGGTTCAACTATTGTATCGTGTGAATTAATGCGAAAAATCGTTACCCATAAGACTACTAAACACTCCTTCACAACAAACGCGCTCCGCCGCGACGCGCTGCTGTGTACCCACAGCAACACGTAGATAAATTTTTTTTGTTGATTTACCTTTGAGTATCGGTACCGTACCGTGGCGATCATTTTTTAATACAGTTACCAGTGCCCAATTTAACCATTTGTTGGGAACCGGTACTGGTTCCATACCAGTATAGTGATTATACGCGCGTCCCGCGGCAACGCGCGGTAAACAAATACTCTAGTTATAAACAAACTAAGGAAAACATAACAAATGAACGGCCAAAATATACAGACAACAAATTGACACACATTGACAATAACAAAATTATAATGAAATGAAAAAAAGTCAGAGCACAATCCCGAGGAAGAAAAACAACAAAATAGCAAAATAAAGAATAAAACACCAACCTACCTCATCCATTTCCAACGCTTTATGTTTTCACACACACACATAGTAACTGTGTGACTGTGTGTTTTTTATTAATCCCAAACCAATCATTTATCAAACCGATTTAGTTCTGCATACAGGTTTCGGATTGACTAACGAATTATTAATTGACTGACTTACTTACTATTGATTGTTGATTTGTTAGAAGAAGGACGCCTAGCGGTGAAGTAGTGAACGCCAATCATAGCGTCGACCCCACGCCTAACTTTAGGCGGAGAATAACAACTAAATCGTTGGGAACCAACCGGTTTGAAGGTAAACATAACCAAAATCCAACCAGAACCCTAGATCGAACCCTAGCCGTCGTCGCATCTGTTGAGTCCGACACTGATACCTAATCCGACCACCGCAGCTGTAAACCGCCATGAAACCACCTAACTCTATGATAACCTTCACCCCCACTTCCATTTTGATGTGTGTGTACGATTAAACCCTCCACACGCCAGAGTATAGATGGCCGCCACCTGGTTCCTCCCTTCCTCTCTCTTTCTTTGATGATGGTTAGGTGTGGAGAGTGGATGGCGGCTGACCGAAGGTCATCGTTGGTTGGTAAATTAGGGTGGATAGAGGAAGATGATGTCTGCTTAAAATGATTGTGATGAAGTGGAAAATAATAACAAACAGACAAATAAGAGAAGAGTTACTGAGAATGGTTGTACTTCAAAGAAAACAATGCTGTGTTTGACTGTACTATTTCCAATAGTAGCTTTAAACTAAAATACCTAAATGAACGTATGTACAGGGAAAACATGTTTGTTCAAAAGTAATATAATAATAAACTAAGACAATCACCAAAAAGAAAAGGGGAAAAACGACCTAAGCAGGACTCGAACCCAGCACAACTAAACTGAAAGCACATGCACATACCACTAAGCTAACTAACAACATTGAATAATATATAGAACTATACATATATAACATGATAAAAAGGCGGTAGGCTGAAAGTTACTATTCAAATCAAAAGGTATGTTATTATAGTATAATAATATTTTTTTTACTAGAATGCTAGTTCACAAAATGAATTTTTATATAAATAAACTAGCTTTTATCCCGGGAGCGTCACGGGTTGAAATATCTAATATAACATATCAATTTTACATATGGAATAGACTGATGCGCTTTACAGTTACATGCAAGAAAACTGTAATCAATCATTCTAAAAAGAACTAACATGAAATAAGAAAAAAAAGTTATTTATTGAAATAGTATTATAATAACTATACTAGTTTTTAGTTTATGATGGTGCACGTATATTGCAAATATCGAACGTGTTAGTCTAAGGGTTATGTGACGCGTAAAAAATTCATGGGTATATTTTTTTTTGGAGAGTAGTGTTTCAGCGGTAAATCCCGTGTTGCAAAGCGACCACTGCCCAGGATCGAATCCCATAGGAACCACACAGGTTTCTCCTTTCAAACCCTACGGTTATTTTTTTTGGTGGAACGTGGGAATCGAACCTGAGACCAAACCCGGGCAGGAACCCTCCAAGGAGGTAAACCTTCCCACCTCAAACCAGCCGGGCTGGAGATCATTGGCAAAATTCATGGGTATATGATCGGGTATATAGTTCGGGTATTTGGGATAATTTTTTTTAAACTAATCCCAAACCCGACACAATACTTGTCAAGTTACAAAAAATAGTCATTTTTTTCTCCGTTTTTTATATAGCACTATGTTACTCGTTGGAAAGATAATAAAACGCTCGTTAATTTGGTGTACTTTTTTTTCTTTAAAAAATCTTGTATATGAAAGATATTAACGTTTAAAAGTTATGGAAGAAAACATGAGAGAGAAAATAATAAAGATTTAATATTTAGATTTAGTAGATTATGTTTTAATATATTATTTGATTTTTTTAATTGGTCTAAAGTTGTCACATCACTGCCTATGTGGCATCTATCAAATGAGAAATTGCATAATACTATGACATGTAGGATACAAAAATAGTTGTATTTTTTTCCGTTTTTTATGTAGCACTATGGTACTCGTTGGAAAAATAATAAAACGCTCGTTAATTTGGTGTAGTTTTTTTTCTTTAAAAAATCTCGTATATAAAAGATATTAACATTTAAAAGTTATGGGAGGAAACATTAGAGAGAAAATTTAATTTTGTTTTTAAATTCTTATCTTTTCCTAAAATAATTATAATATATATAGATTTATTAAAAAACTCAAAAATTAAAAAATCCTACATGATGCCATGTAGCACATTTAAAGAGGGGTTGAGGCATCCATTGAATGCCACATCATCAAAGTTCAATTCTTTTATTATAAGTTATAGATTATAAATAAATGGTTGGAACAATGGCTAAACCCAAATTGTGAACAAATCCATTTGATACCATTTTAAACAAAAATATTGGGTGTGCCTCCATCATATTAACCTTAACTAGGTTGCCTCATCCATTTTCATGTCAAGATGATTAATGTAATGGTTTGAATTATAACAAATGGTTAGTGTTTAATACCTTGAAGCCAAAATAAAAGTACAAATCTCATTCATGACACTAAGCGACCGTTCGAATGAGAGGATGGATGAAAAGACTACGGCGGTTGTGGTCTAATGATGGTGTGCGGTGGAGCGGTGATGCCATCGTGTCAAAGATTGTTGTGTCGTAGAACAAAATGGCGATACGATTGCCGGCTTGTTTGATGATATTCGATCTTACGACAATGGTGGAACCAAACAAAGGGATTGTGATGTTTGTTAAAGTGATATGATGCTACAAGCACATGGGATTAGACAGAGAGCTAGAGAAGGTATGGTTCAATAAATATGTGATTCATCACCATTACTTATCATGCACACTCTATGATTAAAAAAACGCATTACTCGTATGATTGTCATTAAAAAGGAATCGATCGGTTACTAGATTTGATTGTTTCTTGTGTTTCAATATTTGAAATGGATCTTTATGGCTTTACTCATCGACGTTTAGGAAGAGAAATAACTCACCATCACTAATTCTAAAACTCCCCAATAGAATATTAATAATGTTCAAGCAAACCTTGAGTTTTCATTAAATTCCAAAAATGATTAAAAAAGTTACAAGGACAGGAATAGAAATATTTGAATACATGAAGGACTATAATTGACAACTTAATAAAAATGAGCATGACGGGTGTCACATTAAATATATAGTATATATATGTAGATAATATTATATATATATATATATATAATATAAATATTTTTAATATTTTGGATTCGGATAATCCGATTATCCGAATTTTTTAAAAATAGGATCCGAATCCGACATTTCAGATAATACGGATACGGATTTTTAGATATTTCATATTCGAATTTGGATTCGGATTTTTTTGAACACCCTACTTCTAAAATTTCAAACCCTCAAACAACTAAGTCATCATCTTCTTCTTCGTCTTCTTCGGGTTCATCATCTAGCTGTCGTTTCTCTCTCTGCTTCTCTGTTTAGTGATGGTTACGGTGGTGAGGGGGTTGTGCTGCGACGGTGATTACTGGTTAAAGTTATTGTGGGATAGTGAGAAAAGAACTGCGGCCAATGATTGTATGCCACGTGGCGACGTATGTTATAAGTCTACCGCTATTCAAATGAGCGGAACGTTTAATATATATAGAATAATAGAATGTTTCAATTGGGGTAAAATGAAAAGAAGTATATTCCTACAAATAATTAAAAAAAAAAAGAATGTTACAATTGGCGTACAATGAAAAGGTTCCATGGTGAACACTAACATGTCTCCATGGTATACTCGGTTAATTCCATAAATAACAAAGTTATGGTAGGATCTGAGGAGAGTAAGATGTAGTAAACCTATTGGGGTTGGTGGCCCAATGGTAGAAGCAAAGCTTCTAGGAACACCTAAGGGGGAGGTCATGGGTTCAAGTCCCACAAGGAGAAGAAATTTGCCGTTCAAAAAAAAAAAGATGTAGTAAACCTTACCTGATCTACTCCGTGGGAATAGAGAGAATTTGTTTTAGTGAGACCCTCGGGCTCGATAATGGTTTTGCCTCAGCCTTGGACATAAGGCATATAACACTTAATTTGCAAGCGCATGTACCCATTTGACTTTTGGCTATCCACGCCACCATATAATGCATGATTAAGAAATAATATTCAATATACAATAGTAATGAGAATACTAATGCACATTAAGACGTAATCAAAAGCATTTAGGTGTCAACAAATTAAAGCATTTACATTGTTATCAAAATCATATTTTCACATTAATTAGTTACTGCTATCCTCTGCATATAATACAGAGTTTGATCTCTCATTTGTAATGTAGTTAAGTGTATAAAACTTTCCTCTTCTCATCTCTAGATTTTTCTTGGTTATCTTTGTCACTTTATCAAGATAATTTGATTGTGCATTTGTGCTGCTGGATACATGTCTACGTACCTTCCACGGACATTAAGGTAGAACCCTTTTGTCGACAGATCTGTGAGTTTCGAACACCTTGACATTTTACCGTTGATGTTTTTAAACTGGGTGATTTCATTCACTATTTTTTTTCGTGTTATTGCTATACTTTGTTTATCTATGTTGCAGCATCAGTAAAAATCATTTCAAAATAGTTATTGAAAAAAAAAATCAGTAGACATTTAACATACAAGGAAATCTTACTCAACCAATATGTAAAGTAAAATATTGCTCGACCTACTGTCTATATTGGATGTAGTTGATTATGTTCATGTTGTGTGATATGTACCATTTCATCAGCCATGTCAACACATGCATGCACATCATGGGTTTAGACTGTGGCGGATCCGGAATTGTTTTTCAAGGGGTGCGATCGGGGGGCTTTGGGTGCGATCGGGGGCTTTTTCCAAACTTTCAAGGGGTGCGATCGGGATTTTCGCCTATAAAATACAGTAAATATTTTTTTTCAAGGTGTGCGGCCGCACACCTTGGGTTGTACTTGGCTACGCCCCTGGGTTTAGATCGTAGGCTTACTCTATCTACAAGTTATTTCTGCATCAATTATTTGTTGGTTATTTTCTTAAGTTAGTGGGTTTTGTGTTTTCCTTTAATTAAGCATTGTTTTGGTTCAAAGCCTATAAAAGGCAGTTAACATTCTAAATGAGATATTAAGAAGAAAAATTAGTAAAGTCTCAATCTATCTTTTATTCTTGGAGCTTAACTCACTCTACGGGTCTATTGGGACATTAGTCACCTCGAATTGGCTTATATCATTGTGGTTGAAGGTATATACAGCATGAGCCAACATGAGGTCAATTGATTATGTCACGTTGTATTTACGCTCAACCGGTTAGACCTCCGTTGTTAAAGGTTTAGATGTAAAATTGTATGCATAGTGTATCAACTTTTAATAGCATGTACAATATTTAAGAGAGAAAATTACGTAGTAATATATTCAAATTAAAATGAACAAAAATATTAATTTATGGTATAGTTTTAAAAGAAAATAGTTAGAGTTAATAGCCAAATTCGTCCATGAAGATTGGCCAGTTTTGTTACATCAGTCCAAAATCAAAACTTTTTACATCTGGGTCCTTCTGTTTTACGTTTTGTTGCCAAATTCGTCCCTGACACTAAGCCCAGTAAAATATTGTTGTCAACTCTGGAGGTATTTTTGTCTTTTTGGCTGCCTCTATTTTTAAAATCCAATTTAACCAGAGTTGTTCATACCCCCCAGAAGACAAAAATACCGGAATGTAAAAGGGGGTAGCTCAAAAGACAAAAATACCCCTAGAATTAACGACAATAGTTAACTGGGTTTAGTGTTAGGGACAAATTTGGCAACAAAATGTAAAATAAAAGGACCAGATGTAAAAAGTTTCGATTTTAGACTGATGCAGCAAAACTGATCAAACCTCAGGGACGATTTTGAACATTGTACTAACAAATTTGAAGTTTTAAAACTGGATGTAAAGAGATAGAAAGAACACCCACGAACATCGCCTTATTTCATCATTTTTTCCATCGATTAAATCCAAATTATTTTTATGATTTTTATCTTTGAATGCTAAGGGGCTGTTTGGTTGATTAAGTGCTGAATCATTAAGATGACCTGAATGGTTAAGAGGCTATGAATGGTTAAGAGCTGAATCATTCAGCATCTCTTATTAGTTTAATGGTTCAGCACTTAATCATTCCATTCATATGCTGAAATAAACAGTCTGAATGCTAAATGATTCAGAGATGAATGGTTAAGAGGCTGGTTAAGAGGCTACCAAACAGCCCCTTAGACAATCTAAATCTATGCATTAAAGTAAATATCTGTTTCCGGCAAACCGGGTTTATTTTAATTAAATTTAATTTCGTTACATTTTATACTAGTTACTTTATACGTAGTTTGTTTAGATTTCATTTAGGGAATTCAATGTTTAGTAATATATATATATATATATATATATATATATATATATATATAGGGGATGGTTTATTTCAGAAGAGGTTTTAATGCGAGAAGTGCGAGAAGAAAATTAATAAATCATTTTTATCACTTTTAAAAAAGTAAGAACATAAGAAAATGGTTGAAATGTGTTGTTTATTCATCTATCTTGAAAATAAAACATATATATGAAGCAATTTCATTAATTTGTGTAACCTACACATATACAAATTTTGTGTAAGAACATTACCTACGCATAATATAACACATGTGTAGGAAAAGGTTTAAACCTTAAAAAAACATTTGATTGCATTAATTTAATAAGTTTTTGTATATATAACATAAATAATGATATATAAAAAAAAGTAAAAACTTAAAAACTACATGAACCATTACTAATAAAAAGTAAGATTTAGGTTTCTTCTCGCACTTCTCGCACTAAAACACCCTTCTGAAAGTAACCTAACACTATATATATATATATACTAGGTGAAATCCCGTGCGATACACGGGAAAACTATATCATTTTTTAAGGTCTGTTTACTACATATCAAATCAAGAAGGCAAGCATCTGTTGCAAGCAATGTCTGTTTACTAAGGTCTGTTCCAGAGCAATGGGTCTGTTAAGGAGATCTGTCTGAAACAGATATTGCTTCAACAGTTTGCTTCAAACAGCTGTTGGAAGCAAACTGTTGAAGCATTATCTGTTTGAAGCAACAGCTGTTTCAGACACATCTCCTTAACATACCCACTGCTCTAGAACATACCTTAGTAAACAAACTTTGCTTGCAACAGATGCTTTACTTCTTGATTTGGAAAGATAATAAAGCGCTCGGTTTTTTTTCGTTTTTTGTATAACACTATGGTACTCATTGAAAAGATAATAAAACGCTCGTTAATTTGGTGTAACTTTTTTTTCAAAAAAAAATGCCATTTAAAAAAGTTATTAACGTTTAAAAATATAGGGGAAAGTGCATGTGCTATGCACATGAGAGAGAAAAAATAATTTAATAGTAAATGGAGTATCAATAACTCATATATGACATGTGACTTAATGAGAGGATAAATAAAATTGAATTTAGGATAACAAATTGACAAGTGTTCATATAGCAGTAGATGCTCTAGTAGTAGATTTTTTTAAAATATCTTAACATAAAAAGGCTAAGAAGAATTTTGAGCCTTTGATAAAATAAATCAATCGATGAGATTGAAAGATAAAACTTAGAGAATTAGAACTAGGAAGGACAAAGCAGGTATAGCCTACAATTGTTAACTTTTTTCAACGTCCAGCCCCATTTTTAAAACGTCCAAAACTTTTTCATACTATATTTTAAAAAAATACACAATAAAAACATGCATTTATCCACTTTCATTTGCAAACCCTATTGATATAGTTTTAAAAAAAATGTTTGGGTTGATAATTTGCTTAATTATCGTGTATAACTTATGTGATTATCAGGTATAACTTGCGTGATTATTTGGTTTTGATAGTGGAAAATAATACTCTTTTGGCTAGTGTCACGTGTCACGCTCCAAGCCCTACTTATCATTTGTATATTAAGATCATTTGTACATTATATTCACCCTGCAACTTGCATACTTGTAAATTGCATATATGTGTACCTTCACAAACTACATATGTGTACCCATCAATCTACATATATGTTTTACACTTTTAGTTCTATTTCAATAATACTAACCTCATAATTAAATAAAATGAAAATAAAAGAAATAAAGCAATGATCGATTGGTAGTAGTTTTCTCGGTTTTTTAGTTTTTAATGATTTCCTTAATAGGTACAGTTGAGAACTCCACTTAAGGTGTGAGAACCTTAAGAACTTCACAAAATAATTTTCTTTTGATTTATTTGGTAAAAATCTTAAAGTTATCTTACTGTTCTGGAAATTAAAAAAAATATTATGATAAGCCTTACAGCAGTGTAAAAAAAACTTACGATATTGTAATTCTTATGCAAAGTAATAAAACTTTAATTTACGTCATTTTTTTCTACACTAATGTAAGACCACAATCATTTTTTTCCATTTTTTATATATTTTTTAGTTGGTCATTTTACATGTTTGGGTAAACAATTGTTAAAAAATCGCATAAGAAGTGAGAGTTTTTACGGTTTCACCTCGAGTGAGTTCTCTACGGATCACAGAAACATAAATACACACATCTATATATACTTATATATGTATATATTAAAATATGTGTATTAATATGACAGAAAAAGCCTTCTCAATCAATCTAATAAACTTACTAGAAAGATGTTACTTCTAAGACCATGTGTAGTGGTATGTAAAATTAGACATTTTCACCCTTCACCACACCCCATAACGCCCTGCACATTGTCCCTAGGGTCGTTATGAGTTGAAAAATGGCCTTAGGCGTTTTTTCCCACGCTGGTTGATGACGTTTTGAGACATGCTTTTCGTGGAGCCAATCAGATGAGGCCAAATGGTCGGGGTGTTAAATATTTACAGTACCACTACATGTGGTTTAACTAGTTGAAGTTTCAGTTTTTAAGTTGAACATAATATATAGATTTAGTTGTAAAACTTAGAATATCAGTAATGGTTTTTTATTATGGGTGTAGGATAGGGGTGTTCAAAGTCGGATTATTTGATTTTCGGAAATCTAAAAATCGGATAATCCAAAATTTCGGATACTCAAAGTTAAATCCGAAAGTTAAAAAAATCACTTCCTCTTATGCTAAAAGTTTAAAACCGAACATGCTTAAAACAAACATTCAATAGATATTATATTTTTTAATAATTCAGATTCGAGATGAGTATCATGTTAGTTTAAGGTTAGGGTTAACTTGGAATGGATTAAATATGTTGTATATATGTAAATAATATTATATATAATATTTCGGATTCGGATAATCCGATTATCCAAAAAATTTTAAAAATAGGATCCGAATCCAAAATTTCGGATTATACGATCGGATAATCAAAAATTTTGGAAAATACGGATACTGATTTTCGGATATTTCGGATTCGTATTCAGATTTTTTAACCCCCTACTATAAACTAGAAAGGTGAAAAGTAGTCATCAACTTGGTGAACACCAAATGACAACACCTGCTCCTCCTCTCTGTCGATCCCCGCCAGAAGCTATTCCAGCTCTCTGTCGACCCCCACCGGAAGATGCTTCGGCGCTGAAACCAAAAGAGTGACTATCTCTTTCTCTGTCTAAAATACTAACATCACTTTGATTAATCTACTAACAGATTATAGGTTTTGATGCAACAATTTTGTAACTTTTGTTAATATATTGTTTTTCTTGATACAGTTCAAAACATATGAAGATAATGGTAGGAGCCGTTTACGCCATTCTCATTGGCATAGATTGGGTTAAGGCTAGATCGATGAGGTTTATCGTTCTTCCGTCACTGCTAGTTTTCGCGTGCTCTATTTTGGTTAGGGTTGTTTTGAAGCACATCAAAAACACAAAGCTCAACAAGTTTGTTAGCTATTTGTCCTACGGACTTGTCTATTTTGCAATCGTTGACCTCGGGACTGTTCTGATCACCTCCCTATTCCTAAAGAGCGGTGGCGGTTCCAACCACTCCACCACCACCACCCCGACAACCAACACCCCACCCCCACCACAACCATAAATGTAAGGATAATATTAACTTGAAATGTCAAAGCAAATCTTGATACGCAAATAAAAGAAATGTAACAATAATATTAACTTGAGAAGGTTAATAATTTGAAAGAAACAAATAGGTTTTCCAATGATTAAATCTTGCTTATCTTTCAATATAATAACTTTCGAATTAGAGTAGATATGGATACAAAATATGTGCATTATTAATACGTATACGTGGGTGATTTTTATCTCAGTGTTTTAAGGGTAACGTGCCTTTTATATTTTAAATAGTGTTACTGGACGGATTCCTCACAATGAATATGACATACCTATTGCCTTCAACAAGTATAGTGTTATAGTGTATGATTTTTCACTCGTACCCATACTAAGGGGTACGACAATACAAAACAAACTTAGACGGTCTCCAATGTGCCCGTGGAGATTGGCCCTTACTATTGAAGCTATGTTGCCCAAAGCAGCCTAAAGGTAAGGCACCTTGGTAGAATGGTGTGGATTTGACTCGGTACGTTCAATGGGTGCGCCAAAGGTAAAAAGAGGTTTTATTTAAAAATTATATATGTTTAGTGAGTTGGTGATGAGGTGAAAATTAAGGAAGTGATGATATTTATAGAGTGGGAGATGAAATGGGGTTTTTAAGATAATAAGATATTGTAAACTATGATCAGACAGATGACGTGACCTAAGGGTGGATGCAACATCAATTGGAGATATTGCTGTCACCATAGAGACGAGTGATGAGCTCCTTTTCTTTTCTTGTATTGTTCTCAACCTTTTCAAATACGTACTCCCAATTTCCTTTCTTAAACCTTCGAGATAGATTTTGCATTAATTATCTTCAATAAGTTATATTGTAACAATATTATTCTACTTATCCTCATCTAATTTACTGTTTTTTTTATACATTTCATGATCTTTTTATGTCATTGGCTCATTAGGGGAGTTTAAAGTCTGATTATTCGATTTTCGGAAATTCAAAACTTTGGATATCCGTTTTTCGGATATCTGAAATTTCGGATTCGGATAATCTAAAACTTAAAAAAATCACTTTCTCTTATGCTAAAAGTCTAAAACCGAACCAACCTAAAACAAACAATCAATAAATATTATATTTTTTAATATTCCGGATTCAAGAAAGACGTATAATATTAGTTTAAGCAGGGCCGGCCATTGACGGGTGCGGGGAGGACTCCCGACCCGGACCCAGTTTCTAGGGGGCACATTCAGTGGTGGATTCATGTACAATGGAGGTTGGACGTTTGCCCACCGTACACGCCGACTAAAGTTTTTCTTAATCAGGGACACTTATTGATGGGAGAAACCATGGTGGAGTTTGACCCTTCAACTTACCTCATGTAGATTGGTAATGCAAGATGAGTGAAGATTGATAAACTTTCTTTTTTCTACAAGTAAACTCAGACGATGGTTAAGATGGTAAAAGGAAGAAGATGAAGTATAATATATAAATAAATTATTTAGTCAACAATTCTAAGTCCTATTTTAGACCTATTAATATTATATATGTATGTTTCTCTTTAAGACTGAAAGATAAAAGTGCAAAAGTTTGGAAAGTAATAATGAAAGTTTTACAACACAGTGCGCCAACAAAAAAAAGACTAAGAATGCAGTATTGGATAATATAAACAATGAATAGTTGATTAAGCAATTTGATACTACTTTAATGGCTGCTTAAAAAAATAGTTGTGAATGTAACACAACAATAGTGATCATATGATATTTATTCGGAGAGGAGGTACCTGAAAATCTCATATGAAGATCATACACCATTGATAAACATAAAGGATTGTATTTCAAGGGATCGAGCGGCATTTCATTGGCTACGGAAGCTTTAAGCATCTTTTAAGGAAGATTGATACATGTTACTAAAAGACTACATATTCAAATGAGGGGGAGTATCATACAAGTTGCACTCTTTTTGCCTTAATTAAGTTTTGTCACATTGGGTTTTTTTAGTAAGGTTTTTAATGAGGCAACATATCTGATCCAGAAGTATCAGGAAGAGTAATACGCCCGGCACTCTTTTTCCCTTAGCTGAGGTTTTGTCCCACTGGGTTTTCATTGCAAGGTTTTTAACGAGGCAGCATCACCAAGCGTATACTACATTATTTTGTTTTATCACGTGGATAGTCAAGGGGGAGTGTTATAAATAAATTATTATGGTGACTATCCACATTCCAAATCCCATCTTTTTGTATCCTATTCATTAATGTAAGAGCTTTATAAATAGAGGCTTCATGTAATTGTTATGATATACATCAATAAGAATGAATCATTCCATTCTCTATGCTCTCTAATCCATATTTTTATATCTACATATCTTGTATGTTAGTTGCTAGTAGGCCGTTGTTCTACAACAGGCGTAAATTAATGTATTTTTTTTAATTTTTTTACAGCGGGGTTTACGTGTTTTTACACGAGTGTGCAAAAAAGAATTTTTTTTCGCATTTTACGTCGAGTTCCTACGAGTTCTCACAACTTATCGAGTTCTCAAAGTATCCTAACTCTCTCTCTCTCTCTCTCTCTATATATATATATATATATATATATTACACAAATTTAAGTGTTTTTTTTAATATGAGAATACTTTTAGGTTAAATATGGTAAAAGTTTAAAGTATAAGGGTTCTAATGTAAGTTTTTTTTCTTAACCAACATAAATAAAATTTCATTAAAACAAATACAATTGTCATGTTGTGAGCTTCCACTTTTTAATACTTTGTGGGTTGGACTGGGCCTTTCTCATGTTGATTACCAATGGGCTTTGATTTAATTAAAAAAAAAAGCCAATACATAAAGAAACAAATTAGGTAAAGATTTCATCTTGTTCATCTTTTCTAGCAGCCGCCACGGTAAGTTTGTTTCTTTCTTTCATCTTTCATTTAGTTTCTTTCTTTCATCTTTCTTTTTATGTCTGTATCTTCATCTTTCTTATTTTTTTTTGTTTCTTTTCATCTCAAATACCTTCTGGAACACCAATTTTTTTATGGAATTTGGAAAATATTTCTTTTTTACTTGTAGATTATATGATTAAGAAAGTGTTCTGAGTCATGATCTTTGATGTTTAGTATTTTATATTGTTTGAATTTAATTTATGAGTTATTACTTGTTAATGATTTAATATGTGTTTTATGTTGAGTTTACATGTTCGTACGTCCCTTGTGGATTAAGAAAGTGTTCTGAGTCATGATCTTTGATGTTTAGTATTTTGTATTGAGTGAATTTAATTTATGAGTTATTAGTTGTTAATGATTTAATACGTGTTTGATGTTGAGTTTACATGTCCTTACGTTCCTTGTGTACGTATGACATAAAACATAGCGTATATATTTTCGAATGGATATCATAATGTTTTCAGAATACTAATTAGACTTTTCATATGCAGTGACGAAGCTTGAGTAATTGGTTCGGGGGTCGGAAATTACCAGTCACGTGACCGGACCTAATTTTTTTTTCTATAGCTATGTTTTGGATTATATATTCGGGTCGGTAATTCGATTCAGGTCGAGTCGAGTCTAACATTCAAATATCACTGGCATCGTATCAACAGTCATCACATTGACTGTATGACACGGATAACATCCATCTCAGTTTATTTAATAATCAATCTAATACAATTCATACTTAAAAAAAGAAGGAAACCGATCAATGCAACCTAACAACAATAACAAATTTAGGGGCAAATGTTACCTGACTAAGAGCTAGGGTTCCGATGTGAAGTAGACATCATCGTACCTCTTTTTTTGGGATCAGTCTTTCTAAAGTGACCAAAGACAATTTTTCTCCAATTATGTACCTTGATGGCTTGATTCTTTGAATGAAGACTTGAAAGTTGAGAGTTGAAAAATGAAAGTATGAGATTACTGAGGTGAGATCTAGAGACAGAAGGTTTAGAATTTTTTTTAGGTTTAAGCTTTTAATTGGACGTTTTATATGGGTTTTTCTTTAAAGAAAAAATGGGCTAAATCAAATAATTGGATTGCACCTCTCAAAATGGGCCCAAAAGAAAAAAAAAACAAAGAATAACGATAAAGTCTGTAAAACAACCGATATTTTGGAACATTATATCGTCGATATATCGTTAGTTTTGGTTTACATAATAAACCTATATTTTTTCAAAAAAGGGGGTCGAAACCGTATATGCTTAAACAATTCTTTACGAATACTATATAATCGAAACTTTTGAGAAAAATTTTGGGGGGTCGGCTGCCCCTCCTCGCCCCAACCAACCTACGCCCCTGTTCATATGCATTCAGGCCTATTGATCAAAGATGGATGAAGAACAACCCTATGGCGTGTAAGGTTTCAAATCAATGAATTATTGTATACCTCATGTACCTTCACTCATATATCTCTTATACGATTTTTCATGTACCAGGCTGCAGCGGCATCCTCGTGCGACGTCTCATAATGTCTTTTATTGTTTGGCTCGCGATAACCGTGTGCTTCTCTATGGTGTGCTTGTTGTCCTAAGCATTTGTAGTGCTCTGTTTATTGCACGTGCTGGCCAACCATACACCATCCTCAAAATTGTTTATTATGTCTCCACCGTGGGTGCATTTTACTTGCTTGTAGGGGACTTATCAAAACTGCGATTTATCCTGGGCATGTTCCTACATATTGCATTGTTCGTGATTACTAGTTAGTGCTTATTATGAAAAATTATATATACACATATATGTAATGGAATTTGTAAACATCATAATATGAATGGTGATTAAGGTTAAGAATAAATAAACTAGTGTTTGAATTTAGGGTACGTTTTTTTTTTTTAATTGTAGTTGGATTTTTCGATAAATAAAAGGCAAATTACATAAGGATAAAAGGTAGACGGGCAACAAGCTGCGCCGCCTCCTTTTTCTGAATAGATAACCATAATCTACTAAAAACAAATATTCGTACCTGGGGGGTCAAAAAGTTGTTGTGCCCACTGATCTCTTTCCAGGAACCGAACTGCCTCTGACGTCAAAGAACCGAAAGTGTCAAAAGCCAGGGGAACGTAGACTTGCTGATTATCCTCGCACGCTTTATCGTGCTTTGCCACCTTACTCGACTCTGCTCTCAGAACCATTTGCCGACCACGAACCCACTATCCCGAAACCCAGCTAAAGGAGACACACCTGTAAGGTTCACGCATATCCGAGTATTTGTAGTCTGGGTGATCCGTGACCGGACCAGCAGGTTAAAAAATTCCTTGCATATAATAAAAACTAGTACATTACCCGTCACGCGTTGCGGCGGCAATCGAGGCATTTTTGTAGGACTTGCTTTTCAGTGACTGTGAAAGCTCTACTTAACATTTAATCCATATTTAAACATTAAACATTAAACATTGCTACTATCTGTATCTATTCGTTTCGTTACGGTGTCGGTACTGGCTATAACAACCAAAAGAGAGAAATAAATAAAATGGTGATACGAACAAAGTATATCAATGTGTGATTTCTGTCAATCAAAAACATGGTTCGGTAGAAATCGGTTTGGTTCGTAAACGTATAACCATGCCAAATTGAATCAAAGGTGTGGTTCCATGCAAATTTCTACATGTCAAAATGGGTCTCAACCAAGTAGTCAACTACATCTTATCAAATAGGACAAGAAAAAAACAATGGACTTCAAAATCAATGGACTTTATGCGTCAAATAACAACCAACGCATGTGTTTTTTTTCCAATTTCATAGCTGAACAATGATGTATAACGAAATATGAATCATATAGCAAGGACATAAATATTATTTCTAAACACTTTAAACCTAAAGAACAGAAAAGCCTTGCTAAAACATCATCTGTGTGTTTAATTCGATGTAATACAAAAAAATATGTATACACAATATCTTTTGTTAAAGGCTCTTCTTCTTAATATAACTTTAATACAAACAAACTAATTTATCAATTTTTAAATACCAAATTATCAATAATCAGTTCTTACTCACAGAGGCGTCCCCGGGTATTTGTGTACCCTATCCGAGTCATTAAAATATATGCCCCTAAGGCTTTAACAAATTAAATAATCTAACTAAATCCAAATTCAAAGCTATAACAATTATTCAATTATTATAATTAACAATTTATGTTAGGGCTCAATTACGGCTACTTCAACAAAACCCCCAACTATAAATTTATAAAAATTACCTAATTAAGTAATTACACCCAATTTTAAGGCACAACAAGACACCTAATTGCAATAATAGTTCATCAATCCAGCGACAAACATATAAAATACACAAAACCTAAGTACCCAGCAAAGTAAATATGCTACACCGAAAGTTCTAAAAAAAACATAAAGCCAATTTTTATAACTGAAATCTTAAAGTTGTTAGAAAAAAATTGAAATCTTAAATATTAAATTTAAAATAAAATTACAATCTAGATGATGATAAACAATTAGACATTCAACTCACAAATTGCAACTTGGAATTTTGACTCTCAATGTTTGTCTTTTGCAGGTGCCATCGTCTAAATATAATATTGACGTTTTTTTATTATTTTTTTTCCACCGTATGAATATAATATCGATGTTTTCTTTTATTTTTTTATTTATTAGGAGGGTGTTTGGCTCTCCTTATTTCCACCTACTTATGACTTATGATTTTTCCAAAAAGTCATAAGTTATTATAAAAGTGTTTGGATGATGGTTTGAAAATGACTTTTTGGGTTTGAATAAGGTGAAAAGAAGGTGGAAAGAAGATAAGTTATAAGTTAGGAATGCGTGACTTTTTGGAAATGAGATAAGGAGGTGGAAAAGGATATAAGTAATAAATTATAAGTTTATCCAAACATGCCCTAGGTTAAATAAGTATTGGGCTAATAAATGTTATGGGCTCTTTTTAAGTTTTAAACTGATTATTATTGGGCCTAACTTTTAAGTGTAAATGAGTTTTCTATTTAAAAAAAACACATACATATACATAGGAATTTTATATAAAAAAAATTGTGCCCCCGATAAAAATGGGCCCAAGCCGGTTGGCCCCCCGGCTTGGGCCATAGCCGGCCCTGCTTAATAGCATAGGATATATATGTAAATTGTATTTGTATTTAATTTGAATATCTCTATCCATAATTAGAGATAATGTTTGTATGATTATAAATATGATAATATCAATAGAAGGAAGGCAAGGGATTGATTTCTATCATGGTATCATCCTAGTTCACCCTAACCCTAATCGCCGTCCCACTTTTCTTCTTCTTCCTGATCGGCGCTTCTTCTCAGGGTCCGATCCTCCTGTTTTTCACCCCTATCCCTTCACACCATGTCTTCCCCTGCTGCTAGTTCTACTATCATCCCCTCTGTAACCGTTGAATCCAAACTACACCCCGCCACAACAGTTTCCAATATTAAAAACGCCGTGTCGATCGTTCTTGAGATCGATTCGTCTCAATATGCTTCCTGGGCGACTCTCTTTCGCATACACTGCAAAGCCTTTATGGTTGAAGACCACCTGAAGCCGAAACCTCCTCCTGCTGATACCGAATCCTCCAACTCATCGGAAGAGTGGGAACGTCTGGATGCTATTGTTTTACAATGGCTATTCAGCACGATCTCAAACGACATTCTTCACACCATTATCAACAATGTCTCGACCGCTCATGAAGCATGGGTCGCCATTGAAGATCTTTTTCATGACAACAAAGCTGCCCGGGCGATTCATCTTATGCACAAATTCTCTAACACCCGCTTAGATGGCTTCTCCAACATGTCTGCATACTGTCAGGAAATCAAGGTTCTCGCAGATCAATTGGCAAACGTGGATGCTCCGGTCGATGGCAATCGTTTGGTGCTTCAACTCCTTGCCGGCTTAAACGCCGAATACGAAGGTATCGCCACTATACTCAAAAACACAGCCCCTTTACCCTCCTTTTACGTGGCCAGATCCAAGCTTATCCAAGCTGAAACTGATAAGGCCGAGAGAGCCCTTCAATCCGCTAAAACTGCCTCCACCGCATTAGCCGCCACCACCCAAAACCACCGTACACCACCATCGTACAGCCCCTCCCCACCCGCTGACACCAGCCGTCCTTCACCTTCTTACAACCGAAGCCGTGGCGGCCGTAATGGACGTCGGGGCAGAGGTCGTGGAGGTCCTGGACGTGTACCATATCACCTCATGCAATATTGGCAATTCCCACAACCTACTGGACATTACTCATGGCCCACTCCACCTCCATTCACATCGGCCCAATCCCAACCTTATTACCCAGCCCAGTTACAACCATTCCCTTAGGCCGCCCCACCTTGCCCCTACCCAAATACCAACAGACCCTCATTTAACCCTCTCTCGGCCCAACAGCAAGGAGTTTTAGGCCCAAAGCCGGCACAGAATAATTATACGGCCTACAGCCCAACAGACATCGAGCAAGCCCTCTACACTATGTCTCTGCAGCAGCCCGACCTGACACAGTATATGGACACCGGGGCATCTTCCACTATGACCAACGAGCAAGGTGATTTTCATTCCTTTACTAACTCTTGCATACCTCAACATATTATTGTAGGCAATGGTAACACTATCCCGGTAATTCGACATGGCACAAAATACCTACCTAAACCATTCCCACCATTCGTCCTTAAAAATGTCCTTTACTCCCCCAAATTAATTAAAAACCTTATTTCTGTTCGTCGATTTACTAGAGATAATTGGGTGTCTGTTGAGTTTGATCCGTTTGGTTTTCTTGTGAAGGACCTCAAGACGCGAGCCCCGCTCCTTCGATGCAACAGCAGCGGTGACCTCTACCCTCTGGTGCTCGGGTCCTCTTCCTCACTACCCACCGCTCTCGCCGCCATCACTGCTGACCTTTGGCACCAACGTCTTGGACATCCAGGACGTCAGTCTTTAAATTCAATAAAACGTTGTCATTCTATTTCTTTTAATAATTCCTCTAATAATGTTTGTGACTCTTGTGTTTTGGGTAAAAGTATAAGACTTCCATTTTTTGCTTCTAATTCGTGCACTTTGTTACCTTTTGATATAATACATAGTGATGTGTGGACATCCCCTGTCATTAGTTCGTCTGGTCATAAATTTTACGTTTTATTTTTAGATGACTATACCGACTTTTTGTGGACATACCCGCTTACCCACAAATCCAATGTTTTTCCCGCCTTCACACAATTTGCCTCCAACATTAAAACACAATTTAACCGCACCATTAAAACCTTTCAATGTGACAATGGCCGCGAGTATGTCAACAACGCTTTTCAAAATTTTTTCACTACTAATGGCATACTCTATCGTTTATCATGTCCCTACACATCCTCACAAAATGGCAAAGCCGAAAGAAAAATCCGAACCATCAATAATCTCATCCGCACCATCATGTCTCACGCCGCTTTACCCACCCACTTTTGGCACTTTGCCTTAGAAACCGCCACCTATTTACTTAACATCCTTCCCACCACTACCACCAAAACCAAAACCCCAACCGAAATTCTTTACAACACCACACCCACATATGACCATTTACGCGTATTTGGTTGTCTTTGTTACCCACTCACTCCCCCACCCACCATTCACAAACTTGACCCACGGGCTCATCCTTGCGTCTTCCTCGGCTACCCACCTACCCATAGGGGGTACCGGTGTCTCGACTTGAATACCAAACAGATCTTTATCTCCAGACACGTTGTCTTCGACGAGACAATTTTTCCTTTCAAACATACTACCACACCGACTCCCCAATACACATTCCTTGACCCTACAGACTCCACCATTCCCGGCCACTTACATCCCCATATTTCCCATACCCACCCACCTCACACAACCAACCCAACGCACACAGCCCAACCTACGACCCAATCAATTCCCACCTCTAACTCCCACCCTACTACGGCCCAAGCCCACTCTCCCATACACGCCTCCTCCTCGGCCCAACCAAACACAAACACACCCCCTGCCACAACTACCACACCATCCGCCCCATCACCTGCCCCTCCTACCCCCCCACCTCGCACCATGCACACCCGCTCTATGAGCGGCATATTTAAGCCCAAACAACCCTTTAACCTTCACACCTCCACCACCAATACCATTGTTCCCATACCCAAGAACCCCACCGATGCCTTGTCCATACCGGAATGGTACACTGCCATGACTACAGAATATGATGCATTAGTTAGGAATGGGACTTGGAAATTGGTACCTCGCACACCCGATATGAATGTTATTCGAAGTATGTGGCTATTTAAACATAAATTCAGGTCGGATGGGTCTTTGGAACGTTACAAGGCTAGGCTTGTTTGTGATGGGCGTTTACAACAGGTTGGTGTGGATTGTGGTGAGACGTTCAGTCCGGTTGTTAAACCGGCCACTATTCGGACAGTACTCTCTATCGCCTTGTCCAAACATTGGGCCGTGCATCAGTTGGACGTCACAAATGCTTTTCTCCATGGAAATCTCCATGAGACAGTCTATATGTATCAGCCTCTTGGGTTTCGGGACAAACGCTTTCCCGATTACGTGTGTTCCCTCAAGAAATCTCTTTATGGCCTGAAGCAGGCCCCCAGGGCGTGGTATCAAAGATTTACTGATTTTGTTCTCACTCTTGGATTCCACCATAGTCGCAGTGACGCATCTTTATTTACTCTACACCAGGGATCTGACACAGCCTATCTTCTCTTATATGTCGATGATATTCTTCTGGTCACATCATCTGACAGGCTCCGTCACTCCCTCATGCATAGGCTCTCAGGCGAGTTCGCCATGAAGGACCTTGGTCCCCTCAGCTTCTTCTTAGGCATCTCTGTGTCTCGCATTAAAGACACGATGTTCCTCTCTCAGCAGTCTTACACCAATGAGATTATTGCTCGGGCCGGCATGCAATCCTGTAACCCGGTTGCTACACCAGTTGACACAAACGGCAAGCTCAGTGCTACGGTTAGCGACTTGTTTCATGACCCAACTTTATATCGCAGCCTAGCAGGTGCTCTACAGTACCTCACGTTCACTCGCCCAGATATCTCTTATGCCGTTCAGCAGGTATGCATGCACATGCACGCTCCTCGTGTTGATCATTGGAATGCCCTTAAGCGAATCATTCGTTATCTCAAAGGGACCATCAGTATGGGTTTAACTCTTCACGGCACTCAATCCCAGTCTCTAGTTGCGTACACCGATGCAGATTGGGCTGGGTGCCCTGACACGCGACGTTCCACCAGCGGCTATTGTATTTATTTTGGGGACAATCTTATCTCGTGGTCATCCAAACGTCAATCCACTATTTCCCGTTCCAGTGCTGAAGCAGAGTACCGGGGTGTAGCAAACGTCGTAGCTGAAATTTGTTGGCTACGAAACTTATTACTGGAGCTTCATCACCCGTTGTTGCGCGCGACTTTGGTATACTGCGACAACGTAAGTGCTATATACTTATCAGGGAACCCGGTGCAACATCAGCGCACCAAACACATTGAGTTAGACATCCACTTCGTCCGCGAGCAAGTTCAACGTGGTCACGTTCGCGTACTTCATGTTCCATCCAGATATCAGGTTGCAGATATTTTTACTAAAGGCCTTCCTCGTGTTCTTTTTGAAGATTTCAGAGACAGTCTCAGCATCCGGTCTCCTCCCGCTTCGACTGCGGGGGTATAATAGCATAGGATATATATGTAAATTGTATTTGTATTTAATTTGAATATCTCTATCCATAATTAGAGATAATGTTTGTATGATTATAAATATGATAATATCAATAGAAGGAAGGCAAGGGATTGATTTCTATCACTGCTTACTCAACCCAAAAGAATACTCATAAATTCATCCTTACTCTCTCTATCAATCCTATCACCATCAACCCAACTTCATTCTTATATCTCTCCCTGCATATCACCCACATACGCCACCATGGTAGACAATGGCCACCCCTCTAGCAACTACCAACACAACCTATTGCTGGCCACCTCACCACCAAAATTATTGTTAGTCACTAACTTTATACTCATTTGTTAAATGAGTTACAGAACTTTACTTTTAGACTTCCAATCATCTTAAGAAATAACAAACAAACAACCTAAAACTAAAATAACAATCACTACAATAGGAGTGACTCTCCGATGAGAGTACAATCATCATCATCGAGTCATAATACTAAAAGCAAGACAGAGACGTATATACACAGGCCCGCCGCTGCCATAGCCAACTGGAAACCTATTGGCAACAGCAGGGCAACACCTCATGTCTCTGTTTCTCTCTAAAAAACCCAATTTACTAATAACATCGGCCAATCGACATTTTGAAGCAAACATAGATCCAACTCTCAGATATAGTACACTCATCATCATTGAGTGATAAAACAACTAAGACAGAGAGAGACGGGAGGCATTATACAGATCCGCCGCTATCATGGACGGCCGAAGAGCCACGGGACAACACCCCGAAGGTGGGTACGGTTGTACGGTGGCAGTCGTAGACATAGGAACGACCGACGGCTGTCTGGGCCACCCCTCCTCTCTAGTCTCTCTTTATAGTTGTATGAGTAGAAATGAAAGAGGGGAGGATATGATGATGAGTATACATAAAAGAAGATGAGACGTAGTGGACGCGTGGTGAACTGCTTCTCTTGCTATTCAACACGTGTAGAATGACAATGCAAACACCAACGAGATTACATAAACACCCTGATATCTCATCTTAGGTTTATATTAATACATAGTATAATGTGTCTCAACACAAATCTTGATACGTAGATAACATAAATGTAACGATAATATTAACTATAAATGTCAAAGCAAATCTTGATACGCAAATAAAAGAAATGTAACAATAATATTAACTTGAGAAGGTTAATAATTTGAAAGAAACAAATAGGTTTTCCAATGATTAAATCTTGCTTAGCTTTCAATATAATAACTTTTGAATTAGAGTAGATACGGATACAAAATATGTGCATTATTAATACGCATACGTGGGTGACTTTTATCTCAGTGTTTTAAGGGTAACTTGCCTTTTTAAATTTTAAATAGTGTTACTGGACGGATTCCCCACAATGAATATGACATACCCGTTGCCTTCAACAAGTATAGTGTTATAGTGTATGATTTTTCACTCGTACCCATACTAAGGGGTACGACAATACAAAACAAACTTAGACGGTCTCCAATGTACCCGTGGAGATTGGCCCTTACCATTGAAGTTATGTTGCCCAAAGCAGCCTAAAGGTAAGGTGCCTTGGTAGAATGGTGTGGGTTTGACTCGGTACGTTCAATCGGTGCGCCCAAGGTATAAAGAGGTTTTATTTAAAAATTATATATGTTTAGTGAGTTGGTGATGAGGTGAAACTTAAGGAATTAAGGAAATTTATAGAGTGAGGGATGTTTTAAGATAATAAGATATTGTAAACTATGATCAGACAGATGACGTGACCTAAGGGTGGATGCAACATCAATTGGAGATATTGCTGTCACCATAGAGACGAGTGATGGGCTCTTTTTCTTTTCTCGTATTGTTCTCAACCTTTTCAAATACGTACTCCCAATTTCCTTTCTTAAACCTTCAAGATAGATTTTGCATTAATTATCTTCAATAAATTATATTGTAACAATATTATTCTAATTATCCTCATCTAATTTACCGTTGTTTTTTATACATTTCATGATCTTTTTTATGTCATTGGCTCATTAGGGGAATTTAAAGTCGTATTATTCGATTTTCGGAAATTCAAAATTTTGGATATTCGTTTTTCCGGATATCTGATATTTCTATAACGCCCTAAAACCGTAATACAGAAAACTCGCAGCGGAAAAATACCAACAGAAAAATTCTTTTCTTATAAACAACCTTGAATGTTTAGAAACCGAATCTACTAAGTATTTTTGGTGTTACATCTTAAAATAATTCTTAATACATTCAACGTGACTCATCTCTAATTGATTATGTGACCGTGACCACGTACAATCCGCCTCCTCGCTCGATCTTCATCCTTTCCTTACTTCATTAGGTAAACAAGACAACCTGCATTCACCACATAACCATTACGTTAGTTTAATATGTGACTTTATGTAAATTACACATGATTCGGAAATAACATCCAACGATACTCTGTGATCCTGTTCCAACGCTTTCCTTCACGTTCGGGTGGGATAACCCCAATCCGAACCTCCAAATCCCATGCACTCAAACATACATACCTGCAACTTCATTGCCATTCTCAATAATAACGGTTAATAACCTTACAATACATACAAACGTACAATTCCCACACACAACCGACCGTGGCCCGTCATGTTATTCTTTCCTCATGAATAATTTATGACAATATGACGCTCCAATCCTAAACTCAATCTACGCATAATTACCAACCCTTACGTACATGATACTCTCACTCAAACCCGAGTATGAGCACTCATATATACATCACATTTTCAATCTACATAAGCATGACAATCTACTTACCGTATTTGATACCGTCAAGCAATGTATCAATTAAACTACACGCACATGTATCATTTCGTACTAGGATCATATTTGCAAAACCGACATTACTATTACATACTACACCCTTACATAGCCTTACACATGGTCCAACAATGTTATTTGGTGCGTTAAACGCAATTACGGGTCGCGCACATAAGCGAAACACCAACATACAATAGAATAAACTAAAAAAAATATAAAGTTCCAGGCCCCACCGTAACTTACGGTGTCCACAGTAAGTTACGGTGGACCCCCAAAAACCCACGCCAGTTCCTTACTGGCTTACGGTGGGAATTTGGGTGCAGAGGCCACCGTAAGCTACGGTGCCACCGTAGCTTACGGTGGACTCTGAAGTCCACCCTCTTGTTTCTCCTTTCCATTCTTTCTTAAACCATCCCACTCCGATGCAACCGAAGCCGCGTTTTACCCACTTCAAGTTCCAAACATGCCTTAGCATCCTTACTAACATTCCATCATTTCATGATTCCCATTTTACTTGCACACATAAATACACGTTAAGATTCATTATCCTAAATGGAATAAGAATCACTTACCTCAAGTCCTCCACGTTCATGCTTGTTTACTTGCCTCCTCTAGACCCATTAGCTTTCCATGCTTGAGTCCATCATTCCTATCCTTTCACATCATCATGTTCACACCCTTGTTAGCATACATGTTCATACGTAAACCAATCATATTCATCTCATACATCACATTGACTTGCATATGTCAATTTCTAACATGCATAAAACATAGCTTCCCACTCTTTTTGATTCATCATCCAAGCAATTAAACTTAACATCGTATATATCACACAACCAAGCTAATGTGTCTCACACGAAATTCCCAATCTCACAATCATGCTAGAAAACTTACCATGTTATTTCCATGTCAGTTGACTTTTCAGAAAGTCAACTTTCAACCATACTAACTTTCCTTTTTACAAACATATGTCTACATTAACATATTAGGTTGTATGAAATTCACCGTAGACATCATATTCATATCTTATTAACGTACAAGATCATTCATATTACCAATTAATCCAACACATGGCATGCATCATATTATTCAAGCATAGTGTACACTCTAATGCATACTTCTTATGAAATCATACAATCAACTAGATCTTCACATGAATACTTTCTAAGACACAATCCTCATGTTAACCTACTATCAATTATATCTATTATCACTTTGCTTCACATTTGTCAAGTCTTGCATACAAGTTTACACATCATACTAGTCTAGACATTTCATCAAACAATTGGTATGCATTACCATACATCCAAGTTATCATACCATCCCATGATGCAAGAATCTCCCTTTCTACACTAACATTTACAATCTACTTCATAATTAACCACTATACATGTTCAATTGAGTTTCCTTGGTGTTGAGGTCTTGTTTGACTTTTAAAAAGTCATCAGGTACCTTCATTCCAACACCCACTTAACAACTTTCAATTCAGCCCTAACATACCCAATCCAACATGCAATTCCATCCATTCTACACTACCAAACATTGTAATTATGTTTCCTAAGCTATAATGAAGCAATCATCATAATATGATTATAAGATCCCACCATACTACTTCCAAACTCTACTAAAATTGATTCTATAACTTACCAATGAGATTAGCACCACTAAATGGCTTTAAATCCAAGAACATGCAGGGAAAGTAGGGGTGATTTCCTACTCAATTTTTCAGTTATGGAGAGCCAAGTTAGAGAGCCCTCTTGTCACTCCTCCCATCCCTCTCTCTCTCTCTCTCTGCGTTTCTTTTCTTTCTTTTTTAACTCCCACCTTTTTCTTTCTAACCCCCTTAACTAATCAACACTTCAAGTCTTCCCCAAAACCAACCCTTCAAGATGAGTGTTGGTTCATGTTTAGCCCCTCCTTATTATCAATCAAGTTTCCACCATTTTACCCAAGTAATTAACTTGGTAAATTTATATGTTTGTTAAATGTACAACCACCAATGCACTACTTACAACTAGGAGTACAAACATATACATACATATATATTCACGCATACATACATACCCATACCTACATAAATTAAATTCTACCATATTATTACTACTTTAACATTTTTGGGGTGTTACAATTTCGGATTTGGATAATCCAAAACTTTAAAAAAATCACTTTTTCTTATGCTAAAATTCTAAAACCGAACCTACTTAAAACAAACAATCAATATATATTATATTTTTTAATATTTCGGATTCGAGAAAGACGTATAATGTTAGTTTAAGCAGGGGCCGACCATTGACGGGTGCGGGGAGGACTCCCGACCCAGGCCCAGTTTCTAGGGGGCATATTCAGTTGTGGATTCATGTACAATGGAGGCTGGACGTTTGCCCAACGTACACGCCAACTAAAATTTTTCTTAATCAGGGACACTTATCGATGGGAGAAACCATGGTGGAGTTTGACCCTTTAACTTACCTCATGTAGATTGGTAATGAAATATGAGTGAAGATTGATAAGATTTCTTTTTTCTACAGGCAAACTCAGACGATGGTGAAGATGGTAAAAGGAAGAAGATGAAGTATAATATATAAATAAATTATTTAGTCAACAAGTCTAAGTCCTATTTTAGACCTATTAATATTATATATGTATGTTTCTTTTTAAGACTGAAAGATAAAAGTGCAAAAGTTTGGAAAGTAATAATGAAAGTTTTACAACACAATGCGCCAACAAAAAAAAGACTAAGAACGCAATATTGGATAATATAAACAATGAATAGTTGATTCAGCAATTTGATACTACTTTAATTGCTGCTTAAAAAAATAGTTTACATTATTTATTTCATTAATGCATAAGTCTAAGGGGCACATTTTCACAACTAGGGTCGGGCACTTGAATTCTCACGGACGGTCCTGAGTTTAAGGTTAGGGTTAACTTGGAATTGATTAAATATGTAGAATTATATATATAATATAGATATTTTTTAATATTTCGGATTCGGATAATCCGATTATTTGAAAATTTTTAAAAATAGGATCCAAATCCGGAATTTAGGATAATACGGATACGAATTTTAGAATATTTAAGATTTGTTAACACTCGTATGGCTCATTACCAAGTATAGTTGTACATGTCAATTATAGGAATTGCTATTGAAATTATTTGACGTGATGATGGCCATAAATTTGGTCATATTTCCATTATTCCATGAAAGTATTCTCTTTTGTATTACCAAGTTAATATTAGTAGAGAAAGTTTATCGTAAAAAGAAGCTTTACATAAATGGAAAAATTACAGAAATCGTTCTTTATGTTTACCTTGTTTTTCAACGGTTGTTCTTTAACTTCAAATTTGATGGAAATCGTCCTTTATGTTGTAAAATCTTACAGGTCTCGTCCTTTAGGCCTAACCTGGTTAATTTTTTCAGTTAAATAACATCACGTGAAGGTCACATGAGGGCATAAAGGACATTTCACCTTCATTTTCATTTACCCTCTTTATGAACCCCAAACACTTATACCCCTCATTCCGGTCACCCCACCACCAAAAACTCTAGGCACCTGCCACCACCAGATCCGATCATCTCACCACCACCATCTCTAGTCACCTGCCACCACTACCAAGCACCACCAACACTACCGTCCAGAACCTCCATAATCGCCATCACCCACACCTGACACCACCAAGCTTAATCTCCATCGAGAGCAAACCCAACTTGTATAACAAAATGTTATCGTCTTCTTGTCAGCACCCAATCGTCGACTTGTATAACAAATCGTCATCGTCTTCTTCTCCACGCCGCCTCTGTCCCTAGGAGAGAGAAAATGTTGGTGGGGGTTTATAGAAGCAAGGAGGGAAGATAGGTTGTACGTTTTTGGATCATGGTCTGTTCAGGAAAGACGATCGAAAGTTCAGACCTGTGGCCGGAAAGAAGGTAGGAGGATAATGGAGATGGTGGTTGTTAGAGGTGTGGTTGGAGAAGAAGCAAGGATTGTTCCAATTGTGGGTTCGGGTTTGGTGACAGAAAAGGAGAAGGGTCGGGTGGTGTGTTTTGTCGTCGCCGGCCATTGATACCAGTCACCGGAGATGGAAGGGGTGACCGGAGAAGAAAATGTTCCTCTGACTCTCTCTCTTTCTTTCTTATAATTATCAGATTCCCTTTATTTATAAATATGTTTTAAGTAAATAAACAAAATTACCAAGTTGCCCTCATGTGCAAGTCACATGACACGACTTAACTGAAAAAACTAACTAGGTTAGGCCTAAAGGACGAGACCTGCAAGATTTTACAACGTAAAGGACGATTTCCATCAAATTTGAAGTTAAAGGACAACCGTTGAAAAACGAGGTAAACATAAAGGACGATTTCTGTAATTTTTCCTACATAAAAGTAACAATTTTAGACTTTTGATAAAAATAAATCCATGAATGAAATTAAAGTGGGAAAAGTATACGTTGAGTTTCTAAAAGAAGGAGGAGAAGGGCAAAATAGGTATAACCTACAATGGTTGAGTTCCACCCCTATTTTTTAAACGTCCATAACTTTTTCATACGACATTATTTTTTAAAAAAAAATATACCATAAAAAAAGCTTTGTATCCTCTTTCATTTGCATACCCTATTGCTAAATTTAAATAAAAATTGCTGGGTTGATAAGTTGCGTTTTATCATGATACAACTTGTGTTTTTTTATCATATATATAACTTGCATTTTTTTATGAATTTATCAGGTATAACTTGCATTTTAGCCTGTATAATTTGCGTTTTAGCATGTATAACTTGCGTTTTATCATTTATTACTTGTGTATAGACGAAGACATAAAGCTACAATCTATTCGCAAACAGGTTACGTTTTCTTAGCAATTACAAAACTTCATCTAAGTATTGATGCAAATCCTTGTTGTAAATGACATGTCAGTACTTCAGTGATGTATGGTTAGTGAGTTAGTGATGTTTGTATAGCGACAGCCTTTTGATGATGTATGTATGTAATTTTCTGGTTTAACATCCTATAAATGGTCATTGGTATGGATTAAACTGTACTGCTAGTTGATCTTTAGCACTGCATTGCATTGATCTGAGTATTATAGTGCTTAATTTAGCTCTGTTTCTTCCATGTAAGGATTGATTTATGTACATATATCATATTCATCATGCCACGAGGTTTATGGACTTTATGGAAGTTTGATTTTTTCGTTTAACATCACTCTATGTTATTTATAACGTCTGACCTCTGGTAATTGGATTAGCATTCATGATCTTAATGTCTGATTCTTTATAACTTTTGGCATTCTAGTTAAACCCGCATTCTAGTTAAACCCTTCAGGAGTTTTATCACTTGCTTTTCTCAAACACAGGTATACCTTCAATAAGACACAAGTTATCAACCCAGCAAAAAAATTCTTTTTTTTAAGAAAAAAAAAAGTATAGCAATATGGCATGGAAATGAGATATTCTCTCCATATTTATTTCCTAGAAATTATATACACAATCATCTCCTTATTATTATCCGATTATTTCCTAGAAATTATTACCTCAATCATTTCCTCATCTTCATTGTTTTAGCATTATTAAATGCATTGATTACATCTTTGAATGTCAATTCTTTACCATGTATAGACTAGGATACAATTGTGTAATAATGTCTACTAGGTTAGAGTCCCGTGGGGACCCACGGTGCGTCTACAAGTATAATAAAAAAAAGATTCTATAAAGATTGTAGTTTGCAAGTTCTTTATTTATTTAAAGTTACGTGATACAATTCGTATGGATTTTGGTTGCATGCAAAATACCATAAAAAAGGTTTAATGTAACGCAACAATGGATATATCAATTTACAACTGTTTGATTTGACGTGGTAAAACAAATAATGAAATGAATAATAACATATTTATTCTAGCGGAATAAAAATGAACATTAACATTTAAAGTAATTAAATATAGTTTAACAAAACATAAAACTGCCCCTAGGTAAATATAATAACATATTTATTGTACATATAATTGTCCATGTGTAAAAGCAGGATTCTTCAAATACAGGATAACTCTAGATAGAGATTTTCCGTGACTTTTTTATTCACTTTGTCCGTGTTGGCATGAAAAGTTATAGTTATTATTCACAAATCTCCAAATACAACTGTACCTTCTTTATCTAACATTAGGAAAAGTCTATCATCTCTGTTAATTATAAATATTTACGATCAAATGTGATCAAGAAAATATAATTAGGAGCATTTAGATAAAAAAAAATGTCAAATACTTATGAACATTGTGATCAAAAGGACCTAAATTATTAAATTATCAACAGGGCTCCCCAAGCACGTTGAAAATTCGTTCGATAAAACATTGCGTCCTCCTCAAGCTTTTGTGATCCTACATATATGGCCAATTTTTTAGTTGAAGGTGCCAAGGTGCTTATAAATAATTTCATATGTGATCCCCACGCACGCTTCGCGGCGCGCTCCCGGTTCGTTATTGGTTTGGTTCAATTTAACTACATATATGTAGCAGCCCTGCTAGAATATCTGCTTGGTGCCTCGGTTTGGGTTCGATTCGTTATAGTAACACGACCTATTACTAACCATTATGTAAACATGTTCATCTGTTACAACCCCTACTGCTTCATGTGCACACATATTAGATACTTTACAAACACTTGTTTAAGTTATAGAAAACCAAATGTCTCCAATGAGGCATCTTCAAGACTTCAACATCTCATTCTTTCTCTACACTTTAATGGCAAAAAATAAGAATGTTAGCAATTTTTATAGGCAAATAAGCATCATAACAAATAATCATTTAAACTCTCTGTTGAAGAAAAGAATATCACCACACTATTAATAAGATACGCATTCAACTCTTCGTCCGACATGCGCAAGAGCCCTTTGCTTTCCTAGAATCAGCCACCGTAAACCAAAGCGCGACCAGCAAAGTATGGAAGCAACTCTAGACAAAATCAACTAAAACAATAACTAAATTAGAGATTGTCGTATTTAAAAAAATTAATATGCTTATTCCATTAAATATATGTATGCTTTCAAACTAAAAGATATCAAAATATCTACACCTGTACGTCTTGTTACCCTAACCTCAGCTCTCAATTCAAGTCTCAACCATAGAAGATCAAATATGTCATATATATATTTTTGTAACTTTTAATGTAGAAGTAAAAGATGTTTGAAGAACATTCTTACCTTCAAATATCAATTTAAAAAGCAAAACCACAGGCCACGGCTTCCTGCTAAAGTTCTATGGTTACAACATCCGGGTTTTAGCTTTTAACCATGGCAGTGTCCATTCCTGAAGATACCAAATTTGATCTCGAAGTGTGCGCTGCAACATAAGTTTCATGTTAAGTCCCCATGTTGTATCTGGTGCTTGAACCTGCAATAATGTATCACATAAATCAATGTATCAATCATGATTTGGACCCATACACATCACACTGAAGCAACTAAACAACAAATAGAAAAAGATTAAGTCTATGAAGCAAAATAAGAACATGCCCCACCTAGCAGCTAGACGACATCAGGAAGTTAGCAATCTTGAATAAGTAGTTAACCTTCAAATTCTTCAACTATATTTACTGATCTGATATTGGTCCACATAATCTGGAACAATTTCTATAAAAGATGGCATTAGTCCATCAATTGTGAAATCAACTTCACAACAACATAAATTAAATAACAACAATAAAGTTCACGTTTTATTGAATTAAACAAATTAGGTTGCATTAGAATTTGGCAGCAAAGGGTCATATAGAAAGCTTACATTTACCTGACAGCCTCAACTTTAGTGTAAAATACCACCCTGATACATTTTTGAACAGACCACCCTGATACATAAACCTGTAAAAAGAACCCAAATTAGTGTTGCATGAGTGGCATCTTGGGATAACATGATAAGAGTGTTCTACCTACCAAGCAAATTCAAATATATTACTTTGAAATTCCAGAAACCAAACTTCAAGTAAAAAAACCTTATCTATCTATTATCAGGTGATAACACAGTTTAATGGTCGATCATCAACAACAATAATAAAGAAGAGAAAAAGATAGATAAAAAACACAACACAAAGTATAAATAACTTAAACATACCAAAGAGTGAAATAACTATGTAGGCATCGAATTAAGTAATATATAACCATTTGACCTATACTCGGTTGATATATCCAAAAGGCTAAAATAAGACATGTTTATAACTTTTCCAAGTAGCACAACATGTCAAAATTTAAAAACTAATGGCTTAAAGATTACCAGAAAAGAGCAAAAAACCGTTTGAATTCGAATAGTAGCTCATTCTTGCCTAACAAATAAGAAATCTTATGCGGGGCTCTAACCACATTAGAAACAACAGCAGAAAATGGAACCTCTTTGGAACGCGAAGCATTCGAAGTCAACAACCGTCCCACGCCTCCTTTCACCCCCTTTGAAGACGAAGAAGCTGAACATCCCGCTGAGGGGCTCCTACATAGCTTCCATGTTCTGCTCTTGTTACCCCCAATCTTCTCCTACCAAAACACATTGAATATATCAATCAAACACTAAAAATTAGTAGATGAGAGGGGTTGTAGTTACGTTTAACAATAACCCAATTTAAAACCGAAGCTCATGTTCTGCTCTTGTTACAACATAAGTAAATAATAATGTAATAATAATTAAAAAAAAAAGAAAGAAAGAACAAACCGGATGTGATAACGGAAGGATGCGATAACGGAAGGTAATCTCAGGTGAGTCCCAGCGGTGATCGGAGGAGATGTATTAATTTTGTGATTTGAAGAGATGGAAGAGGGAGAGATAGGCAGAAAAGGAAATGGAATTAGGGTTATGAGGAGGAAGACGGGGATTGTGGGAAAAAAATATGAAAAGATGGTTTTATAGGGTAAGTATTGGATGTTAGATGGAGCTCCATATACAAATCTGGATCCTCCAGGCTCTCTCTAAGGCCTTCATTCGACCCGAGATGTATTCAAATATTTTATAGATAGATAGGTTCGTGGCTTGTTCAATAGTAATCAATATATCTTCAAATAATTATCTTAAGAACCACACCCAGTCCAACGAATTGGTAACTTTATGTACTTAAAGTCCTAGGAAAAGACGAAAAACATTCCTCTTTTCCAAATCATAGTTGCAAAGGGGACATATAAAATTCACACACTAAAATTCAGAATGCAAAAAAGAAACACGCATAAGTAAAATCGCCAAGAGTTGTACCCCAAGAGTTGTACCCCAAGAGGTTATAAATCATGATAGAAAGAGAAGTGGAATACTTACATTGTTAACCACATCTCTAGTATTGGAGCTGACATTAAATTCTTACCTCAAATCTTTAAGCGAGTTAGGTTGTAAAGAGTTTTTTCACATCAAACCCTTTAGATCGACCCATAAGTAGTTCCTGCAAGCAGTAGATGAAGTTGTAATTAGTGAATCGTATGTTCCGGTTTGATTTCACGGTTTGATATTGTAGCATACTTAATTTTGAAATCAGAACTAAAATAAAACTTAACCTCTATTTGCTTTAGAATTTGTTTCAAATTTACCCAAATTCAATGTTAATTTGCTTATGGTATTATCATAGAAAACATACAGCTCCGGCTATGGTTTAAAAGAATAATATATAGCTTAATAAACTTCAGAAGTTATACATTTTACGTTTTTAATTCAGAGCTAAGAACAGAGACACAAGATATACATGTGGATGAACTATTGAGGGGTAGGAGTAGGATTGCAAAAAGAAATGGATAAAAGTTGCATATGAATTGAGCCTGCTATGACACACCGGAAACACAACTATGAAAGTCCAGTATCCCATTCACTTAAAAGAAAATTCCCATTAGCATATTTTAATTACACCCATATGAGAAACTCCCATCACTTGGTCAAATATAAAGTAAGCAGTGTGTGTGTGTGTGTATAACTGTATCTTGAAGGTTATTAACACACTTGGTTACTAACGGGTCAACATATGTAAAAAGATTACCTGTAAGTTGTTCCCGCATTTTCTGATTGTCTTTTATGATAGATTGCATATATTATAGCTAATGCAGGTATAGCCATAGGATCACACAAGTTACACTACCACAATTAATAATTAATTAATTAATTACCTCCAGGTTTAAGCATGAATGCATCTAAATCCACTAAAAACATATATATAGGATTAACAGAAGCAAGATTTACCAAAAGAATGTGATCTTTTATCAATTCGTAATTAGCAAAGTAAGTATATTTTCTATAATACTCTACCCACATACTATAAGATTTAGGGTATATTTTGCATAATACTTGACCCACAAGAGCATATTTCACGGCCTACATGGCTGTAATAACCCCTATACAACAAAAATATTCATGCACATACATGTATACTTCCCAACCATGTACGGCTGTTTTCCGCAACCATTTGCAGCTATATTTATTAGTTTTATGCCGCTGTATAATAGTCCCTGAATAGCCAAAAATACAAACTCTTATTCCAGCAAATTCAAGAAAAAAAATGTTGCTATATATACTATTGAGAAAACGACACTTATTAGTATAGCTGTAAATGGATAATAAATTATATATACTATTAAGAAACAACACTTAAACAGTGATTTACTACTTCGATGCAGCAGAGTACAACTCAAGTTATGCGTGGTTTGTGATCTTACATATTTTAGTAAACATAAAAATCAAAATCTTTTAAGAAAATTATAGTCATCCTTCAAGTAAATTACTACATCAACCCAACGCAATTAAAAAAAAAGTAGCTAACCAAAACATGATCCATGCATAAAGGAACCAAGCCTCTCTGATTAAACCAGACGCTTCTAAACTTTACAACAGCAATAAGCAAAATTAATAAATTATTGGACACAAGAGGGGGTTATTTATAGAAGCAACAGTAGGTTGAAATAGAGGATGAGGAGTCGCACCACTGACAAATGATTAACAAAATTATAAAGATGCCAAGATGTCGAGCGATTTTTATGATTAACCATTTCAACCAACTGATTAAATAGCTAATAAAAGGATTAACGGGTTAAAAGTCGACCCAAACATTTTTTTAATGCATACAATGAATCATTTTTTTTGAAGATTTAGATTCTTATTATTGATATCTTATTGTAATCATAATTTTGTTAATCATTTTAATACATCAAAGAGATGGGCGACAAAGTGTTTATGGGTCAACTACTCAACCCGATTATATGTCACCTCTAATTATGGTACTTTTGAGTTTTGACATATTAAAACCGATTCATTTAATCTGCATCACCGACACATGACATAAGATGGAAATTAAATCAACATCAACCGCATTTGACTTATTATGGGAATGGCCCTAGTGTATATATACATCACAATAACAGATAATGACTTAATTATGTTAAAGTAACCTGTTGAAGCATTTCAGGGTCAGCAAGTTTACTTCTGTCATAGATCTTGACAGCCACATGTTCCCCGGTCTCAGCATTCCTAGCAATCTTCACTTTTCCAAAAGTTCCAATACCAATTGTCTTTTTCTGTATATATATAGGGGCATTCAATCGGATCCATTCTTGATTATCTACCAGCAAAAAACTATTCACATTCGTATCATATGTTAAATTCATACATCTAAAAATTATAACTTATTCACAGTGGGTGGCGGTAGATCTGCAGAGGTTTGACTTTTTGATAAGGAAGAGTCGGCTTTGATAGGCCTCAGTCAAAAGGGATGTGGAGTTATATTTTTAGATGTATAACAAAAGATATCTATTTTAGAAATTTCAGTAAAAAGGAACACAAGAAATGTCCAATGGACATCAATGTGTGACAATATGAGAGAATACCACATGTTGTACAGCGAATCATTATTCCGTAGTATAGATTTCTACTTTTTTACTTCTTAGCAGTTGCAACATTGATCAAATAATGTTTATGACGTATGACAGTATGAGAGAATACCACATGCTATATTCAAGAAACTAACCTATAAAGAAATTTAAAAGTAAAATATATACTAACCTGGCCATAACGCTGAAGATCCGGATACCACGAACAAAAACTCTTCTTATTGAGCTTGAGTTCATCTAAGCAGGTTTCCAAGTAACCAAGACGTTCTTCCCTTTTGACCTCCTCCAATAAGGTCACCAACCTAGCCGACAAATTATATAGCTAAAAGGTTTTTACTTGATTTCATATATTCAGTAAAATGAGTAAAATTAAACGATTAAGCTAAAACGAAATAGATCAAACAGTTTAGAAGACATCCACTATATTAGAATTAATAACTTTCGAAATTTGCATTAACATTAATTGTTAAAATTTGAAATGGTGATGTGACTCAAAAGCTTCAAGGTTTTGGGACATATTTTCTTAAACACACACCATCAAACAGATGCTTCCTTTAAGTGAAAAGATTGTGTTTAATAGCTGCTATGTATATTCTAGAGCTAGGGATGAGTGGGTCGCCATGTGGGTGGATCTTTTCATATGAACATCAACTAATGGCTCTTTTAGGTTTCAGATGACTCTTGAAAAATAATAATAAATCTAAATGAATATATATGTATAAATACTAATTCAGTAATCAAATTGTGTAGGAACCTTCTAACGTACAAGAAGATAACAACAAAAGCATATTAGCTTTTAAAATTGATGCAGAATACATAGATTGCAAACATATACTGAAGAAAGGTTCTTGCACATATATCCACAAAAAAACAGTTACATATTGTCTAGACTACCACTTGGTAATGCTTCAATTCTTCATTAATATTTTCAATCTCTATTTATATTATCAAATCTAAAGACTATAATCCGTATGTTTGTTCATTCGATTCGAAACGTGAAACAGATCTCTATTGAGATTATCAAAACCCTAATTGTTCTTCCTGATTTGAAGAACAATCGAATCGATACAAAAAAATAAAATAAAAAATAGGAGATAAAAGTGTACCTTAGAGATGTGAAACTGATGCTAAAGATTTATGGTACACAGATTCAGAGATCGACAGACCAAAGAGGGAGATAACGATGAATGATTGTGATAAACTTCTGACGATACAAGGAATATTAGGGTTAGAAACACTGAAATGGGTATGGGTCAGATCCCCATGTATAATGGTTAATAGTCGCTCTTTGATCTGAATCAGGAGGTGGAAGTGGAAGAAGGCTCTAGGGGTGGCGATTTTAGGAAATAATAGAAAAAATGGTTTTTATATGGTACTTGTTGGATATAACATGGAGCTCCATATTTTAATTGGAGCCTAGGTGGACAATTTAAGAAAGCTTTATTCAACCCAAGTGACCTCAATTATTATATAGATAGACTAGCTTTTATCCCGGGAGTGTCCCGGGGTTGAAATATCTAATATAACATAATAAAATATCTAATATGACAACATAATTAATGATTTGTCAATACATGATTAATGAATAATAATAATATTATTATTTACTTTAAACAAATTTCTGCCATAAGTTATAATATTCAAATATAAAAAAAAAGAATCTCTGCCTATGAAGTTATGTTTATCGTTTGTGATTTATTAGTAGAGTAAAATGTATTTGAAAACAAAACCCTACAAAAATAGTTGTTTTTTTTCTCCGTTTTTATATAGCACTATGGTACTCGTTGGAAAGATAATAAAACGCTCGTTAATTTGGTGTAATTTTTTTCTTTAAAAAATCTCGTATATAAAAGATATTAACGTTTAAAAGTTATGGGAGGAAACATTAGAGAGAAAATTTATTTTTGTTTTTAAATTCTTATCTTTTCCTAATATAATTATAATATATATAGATTTATTAAAAAAAATCCTATATGATGCCACGTGGCACATTCAAGGAGGGGTTGAGGCCTCCATTGAATGCCACATCATCAAAATTCAATTCTTTTATTATAAGTTATAGATATATATGGACTTACACTATAAATGAAATCAACCAATTTGTTAAAGATTAAATGTTGTATTGATTGGTCTACAAGTGGTTGTTGAAAAGTTTTAAAAATTATCGAGCAACAAAACCTTTAAAATAGTTTAAAAAGTGTCGACATATTAGGGACTTCAATCGTTGAAGGAAATTGAGCTAAATTATAACTAACAGAGATTAGTTACTTATTGTACATTTACCCACATTCAATTGTCAATTAATGATAAAGAAACCAATTATTCGATTCTCTAATAATTAGTAAATGATAAAAAGTGACGATATGTTAGGGAGTTCAATCATTGAAAAAATTGAGTTAAAATGTAATTAATAGAGATTAATGTATTATTTAACATTTACCCACATTCAATTGTCAATTAATGATAAAAGAATCAATCTGTTTTTAATTTGTTGAACTTTGATGGAGGTAAATTGTTTGACTTTATTTATTTTTCATTGTCTTACACTAGACTTATTAGTAATGACATACCATTTTATGTGTTTTTATTTATATGTTAATACCGTATTATATTATAATATATACTATTACAGTTTATTATAAGTAACAATACGAACCAAAAACCAATTCATTACCATAAATGGTTTTCATTTTAAAATTAATGTTATCATATTATGTTTACAACAAATAGATCCTCATTCAATTGTCCATAAATGTTTACGAATTCAATAATGCACTAATTAAGCAGAATGGTAATTTTAAGATATTAATGTATTCATTAGCATTGACCCTCATTCAATTGGCAATAAATGATAACAAAATCAATCATTCAAATGTCAATAGATTAAAAAATTATAAACGTTTTCATGGAAGTTTTGTCAACCATTTACAAAGATAAACACTGATATTTAAATTAATAATAAATATATTTTATTATTGCTTTGCAGTTTCCTACAATATATAAGATATTTAAATAATTAATTAATAATAATAATGTTACCATTTTCATTTAAATATATTTAATAAAATTTAAGACATTGTCTTTATCCAATCTTTATATAAATTAAAAAAATAACATTATTACCATAATACAATCTAACCGATCATTGACCCTAACTAAAAAACCTTATCTGTTTTTAATTGTTAAGTACTATATTTACACAGTTTAAATAATGACATTCTGTTGGCGGCGTTTTGTAACATGTCAAAACTTGCCTAAAGTGTGTGTACAATAGGTCCTTTTGGCTACATGTTGAAATGGGTCGAGGTTTGATCCTTTTGGTGTCTACTTTTTAATAAAATATAGGAAATTTATATTACAACATGTGACATTGGACCCATTTTCTTATTAGTTGTTTTTTAGCAATGTAATCGGTTTGAACCATTGGAGAGATAACATGTAAAATTTAAGCAACTCATTCAAGTAAATGGGTTAAGGATTGTTTCTTGATTTACTTATCACCCTATCCATATCTTCACAACAACTATATTTTATGTAGAACACAAATATGAAAAACAATGGTGGAGGTTTTCATAAACTATTGAAAATGATCCGCACTTCGAGGATCGTGATGACAATGATAACAACTTCGAAGGTGAAAAATCAGCTATCAATGAGCAAGATTTGGAAGCTTTTGATTGAAGTAATGAAAATGGACCATTGGTTGAAGTTCGTTAAGTCCCAACTAAATGATAAGTGTTCAATGCTTACGCTTAGTTATGATTAGAATATAGATATTACCCTAATGATGTAATGTGTGATTGTGTTGATATGCTATGTAGTTTGCAGTTGTCTGAATATAGCGCTTAATCATTCTACATTAAACTTTTGCTCAAGATCACGTAAGTTAGCAAAATGTTCTGTTTGGTATTAGATCATAAGCTTTCATTTTTATTTAATTACGATAAAATGAAATTTTAATTTTGGCAATAACTGAGATTTATGTAATGTGTTTATAGCTTGGTTTGTGATTTATAACTATAAGTTATATGATATGTTACTTTGTTTCTATTTATTTTATTTAAACAGCCTATGATCTATGTATTGTGTTTATAGCATTGAAACCTTAATTTTTTCCTTACGTATATATTTTTAGTCTTATTTCCTGAATTATAAATTTAATATTTACTTTGTTACAGTAATGTTACTAAAAAAACATTGATCAGAAAACGGCTTGTGTAACAGGGCAAGATTACAAGTTGTTAAAAAGGGGAAACGTGTAATAGAAGTTAAAAATCATTTCAAGAAGTAACATTAGAATTCGAACCTTTATCCTAAGAATTAGTCTGTCCCCTTCTGATAAAAAAAAATTCTTTTAAATTTAACAAAAGACAATTCTCACCTGCTTTAGCTTTCGCAATGACAATAAACAAGAATCAAGAACAATCCTTATCTAGAGTTGAATTGTTGAAGGATCCTGTTTTTTCAAATGGCCAATTGTATGTTACGCTATCAAAAGTCAAGAGTCGATACGGACTGAAGATGTTAATATTAGACAAAGACGAAAGCCTTATGAACAAAACAACTAATGTTGTGTACAAATAAATATTTGGAGCTTTATGAATAACCTTATAAGATTTTAAATTATTTGTTTTTTTATGTAAGGTTTTTAATGTTGCTTCAAAAGTTTTAACGGTGAAATTTGTTTTTATTATTATTTTGTATGTTCTGGAAAACTGTATTTAGTCACATTGAATGTTCATGTTCATTTGGCTTCCATTAGAATAAATTCGGTATTATTCATTTTATTCTAGTCCTTGTTTATAATTTTTGTCAAATCAAACTTTACTTAGTTGATATATCCATCACTGCGTTACATTAAAAGCCTTGTATGATATTTTGCATTTAACAACAAAATCCATACCAATTGAACCACCAAGCATTTAGTAAGCAAAACAACTTGCATACTATAATTGATTCCAGTCTTTGTTTATAATTTTTGTCAAATCGAACTTCACTTAGTCGCTATCAAGGGTCAAAAGTCGAGATAGACTAAAGATACTAATACTAGATCAAGATGGCAGTCTTACGAACTAAACATCAAACGTTGTGTATGAATAAATATTTGAAACTTTATGACTAACTATATAAGATTTTGATTTCTTTGTTTTTTATTTTAGGTTTATTAATGTTGCTTTAAAAGTTCGTATAGTGAATTTTTTTCATTATTATTTTCAATGTTATGAAAACTATATTTAGTCCCTTTTGAATGTTCATGTTAATAATAAATCCATTAGAATAAATACAATATTATTCATTTTATTCAATTCTTTTTTTATATTTTTTTGTCAAATTAAACTTTACTTAGTCGATATATCCATCATTTCATTACGTTAAACTGTTAGATGACATTTTACATTTAACATCAAAAATTCATACATATTGCATTATTAAACATTTAGTAATCAAAACAACTTGCATAATACAATTCTCATTTTCCTACTTTTTTTCATTTTACTTTCGGATAAACCATGGGTCCTCACAGGACTCTAACCTAGTATTAATAATAATAAACTTTGTATTTTATTTGGGGCATTGTGTGATGTTATTGCATATTTATCCTCTATTCTAAAATATATTATCTTTTATTTAGTGTCAACGTAATTACCAGTATAAATCCCTTTCTTTAATTACCACTATAAATCCCTTTCTTTCATTTCACATACTAAACGTTTTTCGTCTATAAATTTCAAAGGTTGTCTACTCGTCTTTAGCCATATAACACAAGAACTAATCATAAGTGTTCGACTCAAGACGGTAGCTAGCGCGTACAACTGCGTGGTCATAAAGATAAAAGACAAAAGATGGGAACTTGTTTTTCGTCCAAAAGATCAAAATCAGAGGTTGCATCGGAGATCATAAGAGTGGTGCACATGGATGGTTCGCTACAAGACTATGAAGATCCAGCAACGGTTGACCAAGTGATCAGCAACTTCCCGATGCACTACTTATGTACCCCGGTCGAGATCTTCCAAAGCGGATTGGTACCACTCCAGCTTAACCATCAACTCAAAACCGGTCAAATCTACTTTGTCCTTCCCAACTCAACCCTTAAATTCAATACAAATCCGGATGACTTGACCGTTTTAACAAGGAAGCTCTTGAACATAGCCAAAACTGGCAGGTCGTGTCCTGCCAAGTCGGTCCCAAGAAGCCCTTCGGCTAGTCCATTACCACAAAGTACAAGTCAAACCAAATATCTAGACTGCGGGTGTGATGATAATGAAGAAGTGAACATGCTAATTAATTCGCCGAAATCACCTATGTGGAAGCCGGTTATGGATACTATTGTAGAAGGCTAGTTGGTTCACTGGAATGTATGATATTCTTCAATCTGTGTGGTTGTTACAAAATTTGTGATACAATGTTCAAAGTATACACTTGGTAAAGCTTTTTGTTAAATATTTGTTATTCCTTCATTTTAAATTTCAAACTTTTTGAATTTTTTTTGTCAAATAGATCAAGTCTATTTGTTGTATGTGTCAGATCAGCACTATAACTTTATAGTTTATCCTAATTAATGAAGAAACCGAAGATAAAATAATTAACTTGTTATATATTTATTACGTTACTATCTAAAGCGAACTATATATTATTTAAACTTCGATTATTATATAGACACATGTGTTAATGGATGATGATAACAACAAGCCAATTGCCGGCCAAATACGTCGCTACAAAAAATACACAGCTGGATCTAGGGTGGGCCCTTTTATTGACATATTATATGGAACTAAACGATACAATTAATCCATTATGATTGAATAAAATCGGTGTACCAAACTTCTATTATCACTATGTTGTAACATAAATATATACTTAATTTAGAAGTAAATAGTAAAGATATTGTTGTACATATTATTGGCTTTTAGCTTTTTTATGTTATATTGTTACCAAGTTTTAAGTTGCTACTTCTAGGAATATCAGGTGTTACAAATATATGTAGAATTCATACTCTTTTGTAAAGTATTTAAGAATATAATTATGCAGCATATATATATAATGGTACCCAAATAATAAAATTCATATAACATGACGAAAAGTTTGTTAGATATCAGGGAGGAAGGGACGTTATCGAGCAGGTTCAATTGGGTACCCTACCCAATCAGTAACACCGCCGTCGGCAGTTCAGGACGTAGGGTGTATATGTGGGTGGTGTTAACCGATTGAGAAAGGTGATCGTGATGATTGTGTGTGTTTGCCTGTAAAACAACGTGGCGGAGTCGGGTATCTTCAGTAACACCACCGTTAGTGTTCTAAGCTGTTCTAGGCTTTAGCCATCGATTAGTCTTGGAGGCACCTGTTTGTGGTGTTTTTTTAGGGGAGTACCCCTTCCTCCTTTGATCTAAAAACAAAGCAAGTATATTTTTCATGATTCCCGTGAATTAACAGAAAAGAATTTTTTTTTACTAGAGGCATGGCCTTTTGGTATTAAAGGCATGTGATCCTCGATTCGATATACGCTTGATTTTATCGTTATTTTTCCCTCAATTTAAATTTATTTTTATGGCGTCATTATTTATACGATCATTTTTTTCAGAAAATGTTACATGTAATTTGCTTCACACAAATAATTTTAAACTACTCTTTTGCTCAGGGTTGAACATGAGACCTTTTATCTAAAAGTCACATATCCCTCAAGTCACATTGGCGTTCTATAACCAAAAAAAAAATCAATAGCACCCAAATATTTTAAACATATCTCACTATAATAATTTACTTTTCCTTCACTGTGCATGGTAAGACTATTTTTCTTACGTGATACATGTGTTAAGGATGGAGGTAGGTGGCTAAGATTGTGGAAGATATCAAAAACCTTGAATTCCTTTGGATTCAAAATAGATCGTCTTTGATGTCTCTCTCTCGGTTTGATTGGTTAATTTCTGTTTTTAGGTGATTCCGTTGTTCTAGCCTCTAGTGTTTTGCTAGTTGTTCTTTATGAAAACCATATAGTGTATTCTACAAGGACAAAGTAGTACTTTCATATGCATTTAGATGAGCAAGCTAAATTGTAATTTCATTTATTTGATAAGACAAATTTAGTATAACACACTTGACTTTAAAGATTCTATTTTGACTAAGAGCTTCATGTAATTAAAATGAATCATGATTTAATATAAATTCTAGTTATTACATTATTACCGAAGTTTTTCAGCGTATCTATAATATATTATAATGCATTTGGGAATGATTTGTGTAAAATTAAAATAATATATTACAACATTTTAACCTTATAGTAGACTACTTAATAAAGTTAATAAGGGAGGCAAAATTATCTTTTTTAGATCATCAAGTTTTGGTTGGTTAAAGAGTACCTACACCTTCTTTGCTTGCCCCTTCATATTTACTCAACTCCTAGTAATTTAAATAATAGGAAAAATACAGAAATCGTCATTTATGTTGACCTATTTTTTCAATAGATGTCTTTAAACTTCAAAAGAGATGAGAATTGTCCTATATGTTCTAAAATCTTTCAAGTCTCGTCATTTAGCACTAACCTGATTAGTTTTTTTAGTTAAGTTTGGTCATGTGCTTTGCACATGAGGGTAAGTTGGTAATTTTACTAATTCTCTCAGCTTAATCTATCTACCCTACCACCACAACCACCAATCTCTCTATAACCCACCATCATACACATTTCAGAAGATTAAATCTCTCTCTAACCCACCACCACAACCACCAATATCTAAACTCAACTCTCTCTCCGTCAGCTGCTCTCTATGAACCACCACCGTGTTGCCCCACCACCATCGCCTAAACCCGCCACCGCGTAAAACCACTTTGGTCGGCTACTCAAACTCGACGGCCACAGCTCCACCTACAGGTATGTTTGTGAAGTGTGTCTGTGTATAACCATACACGACGTTTACAGAAACGACAACGTCATGGTGTGCGTCGTCGGTTGGGGTGTGTGTTTGTGTTCAGAGTGGGGGCGGCGGGTGATGATGTGTAGTGGTTGTTGGATTTCGTTGTCAGATAGATGCTGAAGAAGATTAGATTTGGGTGTTTTGACCGGATTTGGGGGATTTCGTGGTGGGTGTCGGATTTGGGGGGATTTCGTGGTAGGGCTGAAGAAGATTAGATTTGGATGTTTTGACCAGATTAGGGTTTGTTGATTATGGTAGGGGTGTCGGATTTGGGGGATTTCGTGGTGGTTGTCGGATTTGTAGGTTTCATAGTGGCAGGTGGTTGTTAGTGGCACTTTGGCAGGTGGTATTGGTGGTGGTGTAGGATTGTTCATGGCAGGTTGTGGTGATTTGGTGTTGTTGATTGCAGGTGGTTGTGGCAGGTTTGTGGCAGAGGTGGTGGTGGTGACAGGTTTGTGGCAGAGGTGGCGGTGGAGGTGGTGGTTTGGCCTGGTGGTGGATGTGGTGAGGTTTATTGAAGAATGTAAGTGGTGGTGATAAAAATGATAGAGATGGGGGCAAAACTGTCATTTTGCCCTCATGTGGGTCCACATGACCAAACTTAACTAAAAAAAACTAACCAGGTTAGTGCTAAAGGACGAGACTTGAAAGATTTTAGAACATATAAGATGATTCTCATCACTTTTGAATTTTAAGGACATCTACTGAAAAAATAGATAAACATAAAGGACGATTTCTGTAATTTTTCCTAAATAATACTTGCATTATCCATCCCATTTTTATCAATATATTTCGTTTAGTTAATTTTTGAACAACAATAGTATGTCTTTAGTTATTTTGATCTGTTTATGTTTCATGATCTGTTTCATCTTATACAAATGCTAATTAATCATTATGTATTTTATTTTGGATATCATATCTTCAATGCATCACGTTGGTCTCATATTCATAGGCTAATCCTACTTAACAAAGTGAGAAATGTTAATTCATCATTGGGAATTTGTTTAATTTATTCCCTTGTTTATCAAGTTATTTTTCTATAAAAAAGAATGAAGAATAGGAACATAATTCCTCACTTCATTAGTCTACCGCAACAACAAGAAAACGATTTGAAATATCATTAGGTATTAATATTATCTTTATATATTCAAAAGCATCTAGGTATCTCTTATTTGTGTACGAGCTTAATTTTAATATGGTTTTTGTTTTGTTTTTATTTTTGCACCAAAGGAAAATTAAATTAATAAATGTTATATAATCCATTAAATGTTGAGAAGAAACCAACAACATGATAATAATTAAAAAGAAGAATTTAAAGGGATGTAACTCCTTAAAAAGTTAAATAATCTAATAATTAATTAGGGAGAACTAAAGAGACAACACAATCTTATAAATTCTTATTCTTTCTTCATCACGATCCTCCATCTTGTATTTGCAGTTTAATAGCTGCGAAACACAAGCTATTAAGCAAGCCTCATGGTTCAATGAATAGGAAGCTGAATTGAAGAAGAAGAAGAATGACACCATTTCTAAAACTTCAACAAACCCTAAATTTCATGCACATGATATAAATCTTTCTGTAATGTGGTATTATTAAATATATTATATATTGGCATTTTTGGTTTGTGAATTTCTTTTACTCTTCATGGCTTGTTGTATCTAGAAGAGAAATTGGTTGCCGTTTGAGAGTTTGATCAAATTGTTGATCCGGATGTAACATATTTAATAAATTTGCCTTCAAAGTGTTTAGATGTCAAATAAATATTTTGACGGCTAAATAAACATTTAGATTTGATCATAAATATTGTCATTTCAATGTCAAATATGAGTAATCAATCTTCATTCTATGAAAATATTTGCTTTTTTTTATTGTGAGCTCTGTTCGGCTTTTTTTAATCTGTAGGTGTTATGCCTTGATTTGGCTTTAGTTTTCCTTATCTACGTTTTTTAAAGGTATGATCTCTTGTTCTTAAGTCCTTATAAATTTTATTTCATAAGTATTTGCACGTCTTATCGTACACAAAATTAGACATAATTTTTAGATTTTCGGACCAATATTTTCTCCCTTATAAATGTTTCTACGCCATTTAGTTTTTTTACAAAGAATAAACCATAAAAAACCCAAATATAAAACAAAAGTAAACATAAAAAAACTAATAGATCGAATAAGGGAACATGTGCATACTCACTTGTCTTTATTACGTTTGGATTTTTAATATTATTATTTTTATTTTTTTGTATGGCATTATGCATTTTCGTTGTGAGGATAGCATTACTAACAAAAACCATAGTAGTAGAAGAGGGATTATTGTGTTACCCAATCGTGTCTTGTGGCGATTCTTGCAATTGCAAGGCGGATGGCTTTAAGCTTGGTGTTGATCTTGAGAACTAGGTCAGTTCTAAACTTAGGGATGGCAAGATGATTATAGCATTGATGTTCAATCAAGTTCAAGACTCATGGAATACTGCTTAGAGAACCATAATTTTTTGTTTTATTTAATTTTAGCTGAAATTATTAGATGAATGATATGGCCATATTTTAAACAACGGACTTGTCCATGCTTCATAATGTATGAACTTTTGTATGATCTTCATAGTGACATGAAAATTTTATTCACTTACATATTCCAATCATGTCAAAACATAGCAAACCCCGCAACAAAGCGCGCGTTTAATACAATACAAAATTTATTTGCTTTTGGTGTAGATGTTGTTGGGGAAATTATTATGCGGGAGTGGACAAAAAATTACAAGTATTACAGTTGATAGTTCATCTCCAGGGAGGCAGGGGTTTGCATTTGGTAAATTATGGTTCACAATTCAGAAAACAGTGGCAGCGTAACATGTTACCTGTCTACCTTCTATTTTGATTTAACTTGGCAAATTTTAAGAAATGAAAATTTAGTTAATAAAAAAAAATCAAATATACAACCCGAATAACTAAACCGATACATAATTCTTGACCAGTTGTTATTCGATCCATTGTTGCATTTTACAATATTCTTAGTACCCACATCCATAAGCCCAAATTATTCTATTTCACATACCCTGTCCAGCTTTTAATATTTATTTACAAGTTCCAGTTTTGTATTCACGTAATCACGTGTGTCCAACCATCCATGACTGCTAAAGAAGGGAAAATCACCAAAATAGATCATTGACCGAGTGTTTTACGAAAATAGCCCATTGACCCGTCTTTAAGAGAGGGGTCACGTTTTCCAACCAGTCTGAAACGTCTCCCGAGACGTCTCCCACTCTAACCAATAATTTACCACCACGTCATCACTTACCCACTCTCTCCTCTCTCTTTATCTGAAACGTCTTTCTCTCTCCCAGAAACGTCTTTCTCTCTCCTCTCACTTTCTCTCTCCCCTCTCCTCACTCTCTCTCCCGTCTCCGGTGTGACTCTTCATTCCAAGTTGGTTTCTTAGTGTGTCTGTGTGTGGGATTAAAATGACTTTGTCTTGTTATGGTCAAATTTGATCTATAATATTAAAAGAATTAATAAAAGATACCTATGTGAGATTTGTGCCAAAATAGAATTAATAAAAGATACCTATGTGAGATTTGTGCCAAAATGGGTCAGTTGGTAAATGACTTTGTCTCCCTCCTCTCACTTTCTCTCTCCCTTCTCCTCACTCTCTCTCCTCACTCTCTCTCCCGTCTCCGGTGAGATAGATACATACATACGCCCATTGAAGAAATAGCCCCATCCATAACTTTACTTCAATCTCTTTGCTCAATCCCAATCCCATGTGGTAAAGCTTTCAAAGTAAAACAACCCCAAATTCCCAACAGAACTTCCTACCAATTCAATATTAATATAACAGATTCTAATTCTATTTGAATATTAATAATAATAATAATAATAATATAACACAAGATGAAGATGTAGCGGAGCCGGAGTATTCTTCAAGACGGGTGAGAAAGAGTGAGGAGACGGTTCAGGAGAGGGAAAGGGAGAGAGGGAGAGTGAGGATAGAGGAGAGAGAATGTCTGATGAGGTGTTGGTTTTGTATTGGTTCATTTTGGAAGCCTCTCGGGAGACGCTTCAGACTGGTTGGGAAACGTGACCCGTCTCTCCAAAGAGGGGGAGAGGGCTGAGGTGTTGGTTTTGTATTTGTTCATGTGGGAAGCCTCTCGGGAGACGCTTCAGATTGGTTGGGAAACGTGACCCGTCTCTCCAAAGAGGGGGGAGAGGGTCATTTTGGCAAATCATTCGGTCAACGGGCTATTTTTGGTGATTTTCCCGCTAAAGAATTTGTATTGGTCAAACATCCAAATGTTAGTACTTGAAGTTTTGTTTGTTTATCTTGTACAATGTAATCCGTGGTGTTTTCTTACAAGCCTCACACCCCAACAGAAATATTCTTGGTCTGGTAAAAAAGTTGGTTTCCTTACTTAAGTACGTGGTTGTAGATAAGAAGATGATACCTGATTTGTAATTATAACAAGTTTACGTTAATTAGCGTGTTGCTACGAGATTTTAGTTATAATATCTAATTTGCTAACATGAAACAAATGAGGAAATGGTCTAGTACTCACACACTCACAAAATTACATAAACAAAAAAAAAATCACAATCTATGGCTAATTGATCATAAAATTTATTCAAGTCATATTTACGTACGTTAAATTTTATAAAAGAAATGACAATTTATGGCTAATTCATTTTTTAAAGGCTTATGGCTAATTCATTGAAATGCATCAAGTTATATCTTGTAAAATTCATAAAGTTACTACAGATAATAATATGTAGAATATAATCAAATATTATAAAACAATATGTTGTTGATTTTAACTCCAAGACCATACGGAGTGGAGGGAGGAAAGATGGGCATGAAGTGTCGTGTAGCATTTATGAAACCCATATTTGAAAGGTGAAAATTGGAAGGAGTGAAAGGAGGGGGGGGGGGGGGAAGGAATATTATTATTATTATTATTATTATTATTAATAATGTGTGTGTTAAAGTTTAAAAAAAAAATAATTCAGCCAATCAAAGCCAAGCATGACCCGCCCCATGCCAAGGGAATCCCCCCCCCCCCCCAACCCCCCTCTAGTATCTCCTATCTCCCCCTTTCCTCGTGAATCAACCTGGGGTATTAGATTTTTAATAATCCAAACTTTCACCCATTGGCCGACAATAATTTGTACTTAAAAACATCCGAACAAGGATTCCAGCGTTGAACGTATTGGCTGACAATGAACCTTTGTTAACTGAGAACTAATTCAGTTAGTAGATGCTGACGTGGCATGCCATGTTAGCGTCCGCGTCATCATCCATGCCAATATTGGCATGCCACATCATCATTCACGCCAGTGTAAGCCTGCCTCGTCAGCGTCCACGTCATCATCCACTAACTGAGTTAATTCTCAGTTAACAAAGGTTCATTGTCGACCAATACGTTGAAAGAATGGATCGTTGTTGCGAATTTTTGAAGTACAGATTATTATCGACCAATCGGTGAAACTTTGAATTATTAAAATCATATTCCATCAAACTTCCACCAGTCCACCACCGGATCTATTGAACCGTTTGCGGCCAACAACTTTAAGACCGCCATTCAAAAGACAATTGACAAGCCTCTAAAAACAATCACCACTACATATTGTCGGCATACTCGCCACCACCCTTCTCTACCATCTCCCTCTACAATCTCTCTTCTTCACGTTGTTGTATGTCGTAGGCACTGTCATTACTGAAACCGCCATCATCCGTTGTTGTCGTATACATATAAATACTCCGATGATGACCTAGGTGACGCTTTTTTTCCTCTCCTAACCGGTTTAAAGAACAGGTGGTTATACACTGTCGGAACACCACCAAATCACTGTCGTCATAGATCTATCGAAACCCTAAATTGTTTCGTAGATTTTAACGGTTTGTGTTGTTTGTCGGCGACAAATGTTATTCTAGGATTTTGATCGGTTTATTAGTGGCGACTGTAAAGTTGTAGATGCAGTTCAGATCGACACAACTCCTTTTCTAGATCTCGAGTGGGAGCCATCTTTTCCATTGTCATTTTTGTTCGTCTTTTTTGCTTTTTTTAAAAGCAGTTGTGTATATATGTTTCATCTGAATGTTTATGTTGGTTTTTTTTATTGTTTTTTTCGCGTCGTTTAGTCCGATTGGTTTGCATGTTTCTAATTGTGTGTGTATAGCCATAATGGTCGGTGAGAAAGGTGACGTTTGACGAAACAAAATCCATACAGATAGACGGATACGAAGAGGCGACGATTACGACTCAACGGATATGAAGAGACGACGGTTACTAATTGCCGGAAGGGTTTGGCTTTGTTGGGTCGCTCGTGTTAAAAAACAGAAGGAAGAACAAAAGTTAATGACATTAAAAGAAACGTTAAGTTACTTTTTGTAATATATATAATATATAATTATTACATAAAATTAAGGCTGCAAACGAACCGAACGAACACAAACAAGGCCTTGTTCATGTTTGTTTGTTATGGAAATTATGTATTCATGAACACTTGTCGAATGAGATTTTCTGTTCATGTTTTTTGTTAAGAAAACACTTGTGTTCATGTTCGTTTGTTAATTGTGTTCATGAACACACACGAACACAAACGAACATTAGTGAACACAAACAAGTGTTGATGAACACAAAGAAGTGTTCATGAACGAAAACAAACACAAAATGGACATATATTAAATTTCGGATAAGATATACTTCACATACATTAAGACATTAACTAGATCCATCCAAAACATAACTTAACTATCCAAACAAACTGAGTACTTAACATAATATTTTTAAACATAATAAAGTACTATCTCAAAAAGCTAAGTTCGCATCGGAGGTGAATGGAGGAGGGCGTCGAAGGTGAATGGTGGAGTGGAAACACATAATGAGCGTGGACACTAAAAGTATATTTATTGATCTCATATAATCTTATATTTACATCACATATATTATTTATGCATTTGGGTAAAATATATAAAAATAAAAGAAACAAAAAATTATAAAAATTAAAAGTTTATTAAACTATCGAACACAAACGAACATGTTACTGAACGTTTACGAACATAAACGAACGCAAACGAACTTCCCACCGGACGGTTCATGAACTGTTCGCTAAAAGTTCAGTTTGTTTGCAGCCCTACATAAAATAGATTTGAACCTGGAGAGAAAAATAGTTGTTAATTATTCGAATTTGACATGAAATAAAATAAAATTTGAAGGGAACTTATGTGTTTTTGTTTTTTGATTTTTTATTTTTATCGAGTTTGCATACGGAATGAATTCCATATTAGGTTTTCGAATCAAATCGATTTTTTTTTTCAGAAAACTTGTCCTGCTTATTTGAATTTGAACTATATCATAAAAAACTTTAGGCCCTCAAGAAACTCAGGCGTGGGGTCGTCGTCCATGCCATAGACGGCATTGATAATAACTAATTTCAACATGATTGATATTTTAAAAATAATAAATTAAAGAAAAACATGTTTAATTTTGTGATATAATTGTTGCTAAAAAATGCTTGATTTGTATAGACTTCATTCGCTATTTTACTCATACTTTATCATCGTACGTTTAGATGTTATGAGTGCTTGTTGGGTTGTTACAACTATGTGTCTCTTTCCCGTAGACTTATTGAGTTATTTCTCCTTCACTTCGCTTTCAAATTTCCGTGTGACTCAAGGTGCTTTGTAGTCCACTAGCATTTTACAAGGGGAATTATGAGTTACTAGTGGAATGCCCGCGCGTTGCGGCGGGTGTCCCGGTAGACATCTTATGAAACGCGGTACTCATTTTTGTTAGTAGTTTATGTTAATTTTAATGTAATATTTGAAAAAGACGATGGTGATTAGATTATGTAATTAAATTTTACTTTGTATTTGTATCCGTTCATTTTATTTTTTATATCAATAAAATTTGCCCAGGTTTTAACTTATTTCACAAAAAAAAAAATAAACTTTCACAATTATCATAAATATGCAAGTCCGGGCAAATGACTATTACAAGTTATTTGCTAAGTGTTCGTTCGGCCAGTTATTGATGTATTGATGATGAATTGATGAATTGATGATGAGAACATGTTCTGGAAATGATGATGCGTAACTCATTTTTTAACATAGATATATAGTACAAGTGGATAATGCAATAAGGGGTATTGTAGGGAAGTTTTACATGACATATAGTGTTTAAAGCATGAGACTCTTGACATCCCATCTTAAAATGTGTGTATAATTACTTTTTTATACATGTCTCCTCCTTAATAAGGTAACATAGATAAAGTTGTCTTGACCCAATGACCCGTCATTCAGTATTTTCTTTTTCTTAGATTCTTCAATGTGACATATTTTCATTAACTTCTTTCTAATCGTTTAAATTTCTTTAAGTTGGAACACATGAAACGCACCATGAAGTATTTTTTAACTTCTCTTATAAGTTTAGGTGATATAGGAATAAAGATTTTATATATTAAACAAAAAACAGCCAATTACAAGTGATACGTAGGTAAACGGGCCACAAGTTGCGCCGCTACCTCTTTTTGTATTGCAAAACCTACTCTATTGAAAATAAAACATTGGCCCTTAGCAGCTGGAGAATTACCTTGCACAACTTTCTTCACGCGTTCGAGGAGCTTGATTGCTTGCGGGGCCAACGCTCCAAATGTATCAAAAGCGAATGGCACAAACACATGCTGGTTCTCTAGACAAGTCGCTTCATGTTTATCCACTTTTTTGCTCTCAGCTTTCAAAACTGCCTGCCCAGCCACAAACCCCGAATCCCGGAGTCCCACCAATGGGGATACCCCAGTAAGGTCAACGCACGCATGCTTGCCTTGCGCCCATCCGAACACAAGAACGTCCGCTGGCCTCAAGGTGGACCGCCGGTCAAGTGGGTCCGTCAAGAAATTCACGGGAGCCTCTTTTTGGCTGAAATCCCCGCCCTTCGTAACACATCCCATAGAACATCTTTGTAGATTTAACAGACACACGAATATACATAGGACTCAACGTTCCGTGTTTACTAAAAACCATCATGTCTTCGTACCTTTTGCATTTTATACACTTGGGGCCCTTGCCCCCAAAGCCATCTGGTTCCTAGATCGGGTGCAAAAGGTGGTGTTTAGCAATTGTTCGTTGGCTAGAGACCAAAACTTCATTTTTAATAGAGTACGGTTTGTCATTTAAAAAGGGGTAACAACGCAGCTTGTTGCCCTCTTACCAACTGTTCACTTGTAATATGTTGTGGTTGTTATGAAATATCATAAATACAAAATTCAAATAAAAAAAACGAATCTAACCTAACCATACAATGTTATGTCTTGAACGTCACTTTAATGGCTCTAAGACTTGTTAAATAAATATATAAAAAACACACATGACACCACCAACTAGCGAAAGGTAGCCTGGAAAACAAAACAAAAAGATGTTACATGACCTAAGACTTGTATTTTAGTTTGTAATGTATATTACGAAAGAGGATTTATATAATGACAGAAATTAGAAAAAATGTCCTCAAATGCGTGACATTTGAGAGACTTCAAAGCACACAAAGTCAGACTATTTGGAAACTAAAAGAGCGTAACGAGACTGTCAAAGTAAAGTTGATTCTAAATTTTTGAAGAAAAATAACCTTTGAATATGCAAACTTTACAAAAACATAGACGATTTTCCTTTACAATTAATACTTAGAAAATATTATACTCCATTTGATACATAATTTGATAAAAAGAAATGTTATAATCTTCTATTTTTTAATGCAAAATACATTGTACTTAAGGATGAAGTTGACAATTGCTCACTTTTTCTCTCCCTTTGTATATGTGTGCGCTAGTGAGGCTAGTGAACAAGTATGTCTCTACATTATCAGGTTATAAACCCGTGTATTTACACAGGTTGAATAAAACAAATATTAGATGATTATAAGTAATGAGGATTTATGAATTATAAAATAAGATTTAATGATAAAATATAACTGAACATATAAATTACTAACTAATATGTAATATAATATCTAAAATCAAATATTTCAAGTAATTTAATATATTTTTTATATATGATATTTTATTACTATTTACCTATTATTTAAAAAGGAACGTTGGGAATAGTTATTTAGTAAATCGCAGCCGTTCTTTTTTTTTTTTTTTTTGAACGGCAAATCACTTTATATATATATATATAAAGAGCAGCAAGAAGCTGAGAGTACAAAACAGAAAACGAAAACAAAACAAACAACACCCAAACCCGAAACACCGCAGCAAGCCACGGGAGACCCCAAAACTACACTAACCGATCAATTTATCTCGACCGGAAACCCCACCTTACACCTAGACCTTCTAACACCTTTTCTCACTCGACAGCTTCTCCCTTTGAACCTACCCTTCACTTTTCCTACCACCTCCATAGAATCAATCCGAGGAACACCAGAGTCGGGAAGATTATGAATGTCACTGGCCGCCCAGTGTCAAATCCAATGGATCGAGTTTAGGTCGAACCTTCTTCCGGAATTTAGGCGCAAAGGACAGGCTAAACGGAAGCGGAGAATCGACCGTAGCAGCGACCACTTGGCCATCCAATTGGCTTGTTTTATTGTTCCCTAAGTTGACATCCCCATGGCAGCCGTTCTTTTTTAATCTAAAGGTTGGTATAAGATTGGTACATGTTTCCTTGGTTGAGGCAACCCACATTTTTTTCACATCCTCTTCTTTTTTTTCTCCTTTCCCCCTTCCTAACATAACATTGTAGGTGTAAATCGGACAGGATCTAAGCGGCGATGTTGTTATTAAGTACGGGAAACTTAAGACCACGAAAGTTGGTGTTAACAGAAAGTGATCGACGATTAGAAATTTAAGGCTTTTTGCGGCAAGGTTGCGTTCTTGATGGTAGCATGGTTGTCGAGCGTCAGCGAAGGAAACAACCACGCCGATGACGGAGATGGTAGGGACCACCCCGCGCAGATCTAGCAGTCACCTCCGGCGAAGGCGGGTAAGATTTTCTTGGATTTCCATTAAGTAAACTGTTTGGGTTTTGGTATTTGTGGTTTCCAAGATAAGTGCATATATTTTTTGTTTATTTGGTGAACTTTGTATTTTAAGTTATAACGGGTTTGTTGAATCTTAAAATAAAAGTATTTAAGAGTGTCTCAAAGAGTTTTCAAAGCCTATACATGAACGTTAGTAACCGTAATTGACAAATCGTAAAATCGTAATTGACAAATCGTAAAGTTGGTTCCCACGTTCGAGTTGCTTTGGGTGAATACGGGCCGAGTTGGTTTTTGTCGACCAATGAACATCGTTTACCAAACCTACATTATTTCAGTGGCTATAAAACTTCTGTTTAATACTAAAACTGATTGTTTCTTTTGTAGGTAAGAAATTGGGCAAACTATCAGAAAGTGAACTTCGTGGTTTTTTGGTTCTTTGTGCAGTTATATTATGAAGAACGACAAGATTGAGAGGGTCGTCAAGGCCAGCCAATAAAGGAGAAGATTCAATACCAAGTTACTCCATACCTTAACAAACTTCCACTATATGAATTATTTACTTAAAATATTTACGATATGATGCATTCATTTTTTATATTCCACAAGACTGTTGCATATAAATTGTGTTGCAATATTATATAGAGAGAGTAGCTTCTGCCACAGGGGTTTGAAAACATTGTGAAATGAGGTTATCAACTTGATTAGGATTTTGAGTGTTATTTACTACTTTCCGCACAAACGGTTTACCCGCCGCAACGCGCGGGATCCTCTTGCTCGTATATAAGAATAGACAAAATAAGAGAAACCATCTAAAGAATGGAGTCATTGTCCGTAACGCAACCAATTACTTAAATGTTAGACCCCGTAGTGGGGCGCTATTTGTCAAAATTTTTAAAAAATAGCGCACGGAACACCATAACACCCCGACGCTATGGGGCTTTTTGGGTTGTGGCTTTACCAATATAACGCCGGACACATATTCCCCCGACCAATGAAATTGTGACACGTGGCATTTTGTTTGAAAAAAAACGGTCAAAATTTTTTGACCATTGCCCTCTTTAATTTTTGAACGGTAACATTTTAATTTTTTTAGATTATATATATATACACACAACATACAACATACACATACACATATAACATAAAACACAACACAAACTAAACACACACACCACAACATAAACAAACTAAACATATTTCCTGTTTTATTTTGATTGGTAACATCAATCTTTTAGTCTTAACTTAGGGGCTGTTTGGTAAGTGCTGAACCAATAAATGCTGAATCAATAAGAGGTCTGAATGGATAAGAGGCTCTGAACCAGTAAGTGCTGAACCAGTAATGATTGTTTGGTTGTATGTCTGAATGAGCGTGCACAATTACTATTTTACCCTCTTAATTATTACTTGCATATAACTACCAAAAATCCATATCAAAATCTTTTCCATACCAATTATTATTATTATTATTATTAATATTATTATTATTATAACCATTTAATTTAATGGTTTTATCCTAGAAACCAACCATGGTTTTCACAAAACCATCAAACAATCCTTTTGTTTTATAAAGACACACATACACATCATCTGTACATTCATTTTATTTTCACACATATACATTATCTTCTCACAGACTCACACCACACATATGTCGAAAGAGAGAGAGAGAGAATGAGCCAGAGAGAGAGAGGGCGGAGGGGAGGAGGTGCTCCGGCGGCCAAGCTCCACAACCAACACCCTCACCTCCACAACTACACCCTCATCTCCACACTTCACCCGATTAATATTCAAGAGAGAGAGAGAGGAGAAAGATAGAGAGAGAACAGATCTACAGAAAGAGAGGAACAGAGGTGAAGGGAGGTGGCCAACGGAGGAGGAGGAGGGCCGGAAGAGGAGGAGGGGAGACGAGAGACGAGAGATGGGTTGTGGTGGTGGGGAGACGATCGACGAGGGGCTGTGGCCGGAGGTGGAGGGCCGGCGGCGGCGGGTGGTGGTGGGCAGAGGGTTGGGGGCGGAGGGTTGGGTTGGGTTGGGTTGGGTTGGGTTGGGTGATGAGAGGTGAAGGGTTTGAAAGGTGTTTTTGTGTAAAGAGGAGAAGGGTTTTTTGGTCTAATTTTTTTTCAGCATGTATGTGTATCTGTATGATTCAGACTGTAACATTCAGTTAAGAGGTTTATATTTTTGCAACCAAACAACCAAGCCTCTGTCCGAATAAGAGGCCAGCCTCTTAATGAATCATTAAGAGAGTAAACAAACAGCCCCTTAGACTAGAAATTGAGCTTTTAATTGGTTATTCATGCATGTTATGCTTTTTAAAATAACTATATCAAAGGTTACAATCATTTAGTTGTGCTGAATAATTAGAGTCTACAACTTTGATTAATGATTTTTGAATTCATTTCCTGTATTGATTAGTAACATGAATCTTAAATTGAGCTTTTAATGGGTTATTCATCTATGTTATGCTTTTTAAAATAAGTATTAAAACATAGGGAAATTCATGCTCATTTAGAAGTGAGAATTTGATTAGAAGCATGGTTAGTTTGCTACATGGTTCTAAGTGTTTTGCACACACCGGATCCTCATCGCAACGACAGTCAGGGCCGGCCCTTAAAACGGAAGGGGTTGGACTCAATATTGCGTATAAAAATTTAGGTCCATGACACGTAAACTTACACTATTGAGCAAAGAAAATGTGAGTGGGGTGGGGCACCCTCAATCGACCACTAACCTCCACCCCTAATTTCAAACTTATTTAAACATTAAATTCGATTCTGAATTGATTAAAAAAACATATAATTTGGATGGTGGACATAATGATTTAGAGTATTTATAGTTACCAACACATGTACATGCATTCCACATAGTTTTAATGTGAGATTATCACTTATATGTTATATGTGTATTACTTAATAAAAATAAAAACAAGTGATAAAATTAACTTTTCTAATAATATATAATAGGAATAAGGAAACCAACATACATAATATGCAATAGATTATGAGAGCATGGACGGTTGTGGGCCAAGCCAGGGAGTCTACGCGGCTCGGGCCCAATTTTATCATGGGCAAAAATTTTTTTTGTTGTAAAAATTTCTATGTGTGTGTCTTTTTTTAAATAGAAACTCATTTAACACTTAAAAGTTGACGCCAATAATTATCTATTTAAAAAAAAAAATTCACTCATACGGCTCTATAACATTAATAAGACCAATACCTATTTATAAGACCTAAGGAGCATATTTTTAAGGCTCAGTTAGGGTACATAAATCTTCATGGACGCGATACACGAGAGAATCGATAAAACTAAATATAGAATATCTCATTTTATATTATCGCTCCCGCGGTAACGCACGGGCTTCCTACTAGTTGGATTTAATGTATAATACAGTTTCATAGCATTTGAAATATTGTGATACAGAAGATAACTACGTAATCAATTACCTTCTATCTTTGTTGCTCTTACTAATTTTGTTGCTCTTACTAATAATCAATGTACTACGCACAAATAATTTATTTCGTTTTTGTATTTCTCAACGTAATATTCATTTCTAAAAATGTTCCTCTAAGAATAGATTTTAGAAGTCACGTCATTCTTCAAATGATTTCCTTTTCTTTTGAAAGCGTCAATATTGTAATGGGTCGACATACAGACTCTTTATTCAATTAGGTTAGGGTCATGGGGTTGGCCTTAAAAACAATTTTCATACCATACAGACGGTTATATCAGCTAGTTTGAACCGGTTTTTAAACATTGATGGATAGATGAATTTTTATAATTACAATTATGAAGTAAAGATCAAATACAAAGTGTTTTTTTTGTAAGAACTGTGAGAATCAAAGTGGGTAAAAAAAATTTATTTTTTTTTTCAGGAATTTTTTTTCCCATGTGCTTAAGCATACTTTCTAGATGAATAAAAAAAAATTTAAAATTTTTTTAGTGTAATTACGTCATTAAAGTAAATATATTAGTTTATACTAGAGTAATTATATAATTACTTTACACGTAATTACTCTACATCAAAAAAAATTGTTTTTTTTTAATTTTCAACACTATAATACATGTTTAACAATATGGGAAAAAAAATAAATTTTTTTTACCTCTTTTGATTCTCACAGTTCTTACCAAAAAAACACTTTATGCAAGATCTTTACTCTACAATTATGAATCTTTATAATTATATCACTTATCAGATATCTATCCTCTATTCTAAATGTACTATTTTTATTTTTATATCATAGTTTTCTTTTAAAAACATTTCTCGACCAACAAGGAAAGAAATTCTTTTAAAAACATTTCTCGACCAACAAGGAAAGAAAGCGTCAAAGGTTCACAATCTAGTCGTTGACCAGTTTGTCTCCATCCTTCATCACTATCCCTTTGTTTCATTTCACTACCAAACATTTCCATCTATAAATCTCAAAGATCGTCTCTAATTACTCTTTACAAGACAAGAGCTCATCGTGTCATACAATTAAAACAAAACTATGGGTACTTGTTTTTCTTCCAAAAGATCGAAACCGGAGGTCGCATCCGAGACCATAAGAGTAGTCCACATGGATGGTTTGCTACAAGACTATGAAGATCCAGCAACAGTCGACCAAGTGATCAGCAACTTCCCGATGCACTACTTATGTACCCCGGTCGAGATCTTCCAAAGCGGATTGGTACCACTCCAGCTTAACCATCAACTCAAAACCGGTCAAATCTACTTTGTCCTTCCCAACTCAACCCTTAAATTCAATACAAATCCGGATGACTTGACCGTTTTAACAAGGAAGCTCATAAACATAGCCAAAACAGGCAAGTCGTCTCCTGCAAAGTCGGTCTCTAGAAGTCCTTCTTCTAGTCCGTTACATAGTCCACAAGGTACAAGCCAAAGCAAGTTTCTAGACCGCCGATGTGGTGGTAATGGAGTGATCATGGTTAATTCGCCGAAATCACCTATGTGGAAGCCGGTTATGGATACTATTGTAGAAGGCTAGTTTGATCACTAGAATTGTATGATATTGATATCTAATCTATGTGGTTGTCACAAAAGTTGCAATATAATGTTCAAAAGTAGACACTTTTTTTTTAACCACAACACTCTTCAACTCAACTCCTAAATGGCTAAATTCCCTTTTTTCACAACCGTAGGGGATCAAAGACCCTTTGGTAAGTATACAAATAGTATTGTGTAATTAGTATATAACACAATTTATTACATTACAGGGTGTTTAATTACGTTACAACCTAGAGAAAATACTATTATAATTCATATGTTAATGGACGACGATACATAGGAGATTAGGGAACAAACAAACTGCCGGTCAAGTGTCGCTCAAAAATTACACAGCTGGATCTAGCAAGGTCGTTTGATTAACATATTAAACGAAACTAAACGATATATTTAATCCACCTATGATTGAATAAAGGTGGTGTACCAAACTTTTAAAAAATAAAGTAAAAATATGGTACCGACCATTGGTTGTAAGACCATGTGTAGTAGGTTGACGTCCCGTGCCACCTCACCATGCATGGGCGCCAAACTCTGCTCCATCCAGATAGTGAGGGCTGCCAATGGCCCTTTCCGCCAATCAAATAATAGACGGTAAAGAGAAAAGAGAAAATAGGTAAGGACCATTTATTGTCAACCAATCGCACATTTCCAATTTCTTATATTTTTTTAATTTGTTTAATTTTTAGTTACTCCAATAAACGATTATTATTTGGTGGTTTTGGTATTGCCCACAACCTATGTGATAGTGGCGTCATAACACTTTTTGGATGAATTACTTATGGGTTCTGGGATTCATACACCCTGTGACGTCAAATTCTGGGGGTGTAACATTACATTCTGGGGTATGTGACAGCCTTCTATTAGTATATGATTTGAGCCAGGATGTATGAATCCTAAATAAAGGGTGTATAAATCCTAATTACCATTATTAATTCCACAACACATAGTCTTATAGGCATAAAGTATAGTTTTCAAGTAAATAATTGAGATATTGTTGTAACTTGTACATATTATAATTTGTGATTATCTCCTTTTATATTATTTCGTTTCCAAAAGTTTTAAGTTGCTACTTCTAGGAAATTGAGTAGTTAATATATGTGTATGTGTGTGATTATTGAGAAGTTATATATATATATGAAATGTGAGTACACTACAATTTTTTTAACGGTCAATTGGAATCACTCACGGATTACTGGAGTATCATCGTGTCATCAGTGTTACCACGCGATCATATTTCAGCACCAAATTACCAATTCAGAAGCAAACTCATAATTATGAGAAAACCCCCTTTCTGATATTCAAACCCAAGACTTTATAGTCCCTAAGCACACTATATTAGTTAATTTATTTAGTTATGTTCCACTTTTAACTTGAGGTCAAAATAGTGACAACGAATTGGACACGAATTCTGGGTCTATAGATTCTTAGACCATGTGTAATGGGCATTATGTGGCATGAATGAGCTTGATAACGCCCTTGACACCGTCCCCTTAGGAATTATAGGAGCATGAAGAAGGACTGGTCATTTCTAGTATAATGCCCAAAGAAGAGAAAAATAAGGAAGATAATTATTAAAAGGGCATTAAAAAAGAGGTTAACTATTACACATTCTTTGAATGGGCATTAGGTTGATGATGTAGCAAAAAATTCCCCTTAAAAAGCATTAACCATTACCCATGGTCTTAGCACATAGATCTTGTTTGTCGGTTAAAAAAACAATGTACGATGTAAAGCAAATGATTCTCCTCTATTAAAAATTTGGAGGGATTGAAAACAGAGATTAAAATAAAGGCAAATCGGAATTATGTATACTATTAATTTACAAATGGTTTGTGCACATGGTCTTGTACAATATGCATAAGAAGTGTTTTGTGTATTAAAGGGTTGTACATTTGCTTTGTAGGTAGTACCCTACTTTGTTTTTTCCTTACTTTTTTTTTTTCATTTTGAACCTTAATACTTTTCATCTTTTACGTTTAACCCCCTACATTTTTTTTACTTTAAACGTTATCTCATGTATCTCAAAACATAATTTTAGTTTTACGTTTCAATCCAAATTTTTTGAGTTGACACGCCGCAACGTGCATATGTAGTTCAACGTTTTTACCTCTATTTTTCCTGTCAAACGGTGACGCTGTGTTCTAAGTTTCACTAATTGTTGTGCATTATCGCGCCACAACGAGTGTGCATGGTTCATCATTATTTCGGTGTTGTAGGTCGCTAGCAATAGTGTGACATCCGCAGCAACACGCAGAGCTTAATTCTAGTTAATAATCTAAATCATGACTCACTACCCAATAATCATCCATACTCGCAATTTAACAAATAACATTTCTAACTTTTATTCTCCTTTCGAAGAAAAATCTCTCTCTAAAACCATGGTGTTGTTTGTTTTTTTAGGCAAAAGGTCTGCAGTCTGCGGACCACATCTGCAGATATCTGCAGGAGAAGAGGTGGACCAAAAGTTTGCAGTCTGCAAGAGGAAGACTATTTTTTAACTTCTGCAAGTTGCTAAAATAATATCAAAAAGCATACATACTTACAACTAAAATCAAAATGCTTCATGGACAACTAATATCGACAAGAACAAAATACTCACAACTAATATCAACAAGAACACAATAATCACAAACATATTTATACAATACTCGCAAATAAAATACAAAAAAAAACTGATTAAAAAACAAAAGTACCTAAAAAAGAAAAACAAAAATACAAACCTGATTAGAAAAAGGAAAAGGGGTATTGGATTTTAATAATCCAAAGTTTGGGCCATTGGCCGATAATAATCCGAATTTTAACGTTGGCCGAGGATAATCCCAAATGGACATATGCGTGGCAAAAATGAATCTCTGTTAACTCTGAACTAACTGGGTTAGTAAAAGCTGATGTGGCTGTTGATGTGGCATGCTGACATGGACAAGATGCTGATGTGATAGTTGAGGTGGCTTGCTAACATGTTTTTTTTAATTCCACGTCAGTTTTTGGGGCCCATTCATCTACAAAACCTACCACCACCACCATCATCATCATTATCTACACCCAATTCCCTCCCTCTATTCAACCATTCATCCAAATCAACACAATCTATTTCAACAATGGCACAAACCATTAAAACCATTTCAAAAATCAAAGAACCCACAACAATATTATGATCTTCATCTATCAGCTTCAATCAGAGTTCTTCATCAAACAACGAGAACTTCATCTTCAATCAAAGTTCAATCAGAGTCTATATCAAATAACGAGAACTTCATCTTCTTCTATCATATTCATCTATCAGAGTTCTTCAAAAAAAACCAGACAGAAACACACAGATTGAACGTTCAGAGTCGATTTCTCCAACAAATAACGATAACGAAATTCTAAAAACACCGATTGAAACTAATCTAGGTGATCGAATAACTTGATCAATGAAGAACAACTCACTGATTTTAGAGAGAGTTAATTAACAGACCTGAGCCTATTATTATTATTATTATCATTATTATCATTATTATTATTATTATTATTATTATTATTATTGATGTTGATGATGGTAAAAGGGACGATGAGGTTTTCGGTGCCTAATAAGAAAGGGAACGTGGGTCCGATTGGGTTTAATAGGACTAGAGAGGAGAGGCGGGAGAGGAGGTCGGTGGTGGAGATGGAGGAGGTGGAGGAGGTGGTGGTGGTGGTGGAGTGTGTGTGTTGTTCATGTTGATAGATGAAGATGATGTTTTGTTGTTGTTGTTATTAACAAATCTGAGCTTATTATTATTATTATTATTATTATTATTATTATTATTATTATTATTATTATTATTATTCAGGTTCGTGAAGATTAGATTTAAGGTATGGTGGATTTGATTGGAGGATGAAGATGATGATAGATGATGATGGGCCCAGTATGAACTTGTGTTTTTCCATGAAAAAAAAAACAAGTCATCATGCCAACTCAAGTGCCACATCATCATTTGGTCCGCACAACACGCCAACTAAGTTGTCACATCAGCTTTCACTAACCTAGTTAGTTCAGAGTTAATGGAGGTTCATTTTTGACACCAACATGTTCACTTGGGATTATCCTGGTCCAACGTTAAAGTTGGGATTATTATTGGCCAATGGCCCAAACTTTGGATTATTAAAATCTAATACCCTAAGGGAAAAAGAACAAACTTTGGCCAATGGCCCCACTACCAATACGGTAACACCGTCGCCGGTGGTGCCGGTAGTGAATCCGTGGACCGTTACCTTATTGTACTTAACCGGAAGTGGGAAGGTTTTTTAAATGCCACAGTATATTTTTTTGTTATTTTATCAATATTTTAAATACAGCGATTTTTTTACCCTTAATAAGAAATGGGACGTGTGTGTGTATATATATATATATATAAGTTTTTTACCTTGTTTCAACAAAAAAAACACACACACACAAACTATCAACACTTAAGCCTAAAACTACGTTCAAACACAAACAAATGGATGGAAAAAAATAAAAGAGTGTGACCAAGTATGGGAGGGGATCCTCTAAATCAAGAGGAGGGGATTCGAGTAGGAGTGGTAAAGGTGAGGGTTCGAGCTCGGGTGCGGTGGAAGGTTATAGGCCCATGATGAATTTTTCACAAAGTCAACCACTCCAAGCACCACAACCGTTTTATACACAAACACAACCACTTCAACCACAATACCAACATTTTATGCAAATTATTTTACGCCACCACAATTAACATCACAACAAATAGAGGATTTTGACATTTTTGCAATGAGGAGTCCAAACATTCGTCAAACAAATGATGAGACAGAGTGAGACCTCCACCAACGAGACGATGATAAGGAGGAGGAAGAAGAATTTGTGCCAGAGACACAATACAAGGCATATGAAGATCAAGAAGGATATCATTTAGGCAATGATGTGGAAGAGTTGCATGTTGTAGAAGATGAATTTGCAGAAGTTGGCAAATATGGGAAAAAGAAATTTAGCAACCGATCAAAAGCTGACAAATGGACAACGGCACAAGTGGTTGCTTTGGCAAAAGTTTGTTGCTATGTATCGGAAAGCAGGGAGAAAAGTAATGAAAGAAGCAGGGAGAGTTTTTGGAAGGCGGTTCTAAAACATTACACGGAATTGTTGGGATGATCCACCTGAAGCCTCGATCAAATTACTTCAAAATGGACCGCCATGAACCCACAAATGAATATGTTCAACGGACTTCATCAACATGCGGTAATATATATAATTATAGTTAATATATACTTTTATTTTATTATATAAATTTTACTAAAATATATTTTTAGTTGCTTGAATATAGAAGCGCATATGAGGGAGTGGATGCAGTGATCTTAATGTGATGTAAACAGCGTTGAAAGATTACAGAGAAACCCATCCTTCTGGTTTTAATCATCAAGCGGCATGGGAGATTGTATAATGACAAATGGAAAAAGCAAGTGTTGATGGGTGAAGAACCGTCCTAAAGTCATTCCGACAAGAGACGAAAGTCACCGGAAGGTGGAAACTATCAGCCGTTTGCCTTTTTCACACCGGACGAGTCCACCCCCACTAGCTACATGTCGGATCTCAATGAAGATACCCACCCAACGAGACCAAAACGCAAAAATAAGAAAGACGCCGCCGAGTCTTCAAGCAAAACATCATTGGTTGACTAATTCGGGTCATCCCAAGCAATGAAAGAAAATAAATTGAACCAGATGGTCACCCTACAAGCTCAAAAAGGAGAAAAAACTTTACCGTTTTTAGAGGAACAACGCAAATTGTTGAGGCAAAGACAGTATGACCACGACTTGAATATGTATTCAAAACCGCACGACCACCTCAAATGTAAATTCTTGGAATTGGTTTTGAAACGAAAAGAAGAAATAGCGGCGAAATACGATTGGGATCATTATTTGGTAGACGACGAAGGCGACGAGTAGATTTTTTTTATTTGTATGTTTTTTTTTAAATTGATGTTTGGTGTATTTTTTTATTTTAATGAAACGGTTTTTTTAGTTAATGCAACGGTTATTTTTTTGTTAATGAAACGGTAATTTAAAAAAACATTTAAGTGAAGTGAATCAGTGAAGTGCTACATCCAAAAAACTGTTTCACTGAAGTAAATCAGCAAAGTGATGTGACAGTGCAGCATTGGTGTAAATTAGCGAAGTTGAAAAAAATTTGAGGGTTGCACCCCTCCTCCTAACACTGTGTTCCAGAGTTTAATAATAGAAGGAAAGGAAAGGAAGCAGAAAGAAAGATACACAATTTTGTGTTTCAGAGTTTCATTAAAGGGAAGAAGTAGAAAGAATAGAAAGGAAAATTTTCCCAAATAACATTCCTTCCAAGTTGGAAAGAAGCTGAAGGAACGGAAAAGAAAAAAATATAAAATATACCATTTACCATTTTACCCTTTCATTTAACCTATAAGAAAATCTTACGATAGTATAATTGTAAAATATACGTTCTCTTCACTTCATTTCAACTCGTGAACACATAAAATCTTTAGTTTCTTCTTCTTTTCTTTTCCTTTCCTGAAATACGAAATAAAATTTATATGTTTTCCTTTCTTTTCTCTCATAATATCATTTTCTCTTCTAGTAATCTCGGGAACTCAACTAATAGATGACTAGGAGATAGGGTCATTGGTCTCGTTTGATTTGATTTTGATGTTATATGCTTAATTAACCAAGTCAACAACGTTTGAAATACGGTGGCTCTACCTTTTTCCTTATTTCACAATATAATACAATACAATTTATTTATTAATTCGTATTTTAAAACTTCATTCATTTTTGTCTTGTCTTGTTTCTTGGCAACGCGATTTTGTATGAAAAAAGTTTATAAACCATATTTTAAAAAGATCAAAGAAAAGAACTACATTTGGTTGGTCTCTTTGAATATTTCTTGATAAAATTACATAAATAAATATTTTCTACATCTATAAAAATATAAGGTTTTTTTTCTCTCAATTGTGGATATTTGAACGCGAGCACCAGTAGACAACTCTGGAGAATCATTAACACCAATCTAATTCCTCGCTATGTGAATAAAAGGGTTAAAATTAGCAAAGGGATTAACGACTGAGGATGATGCTTGATAGATTTAAACATAGCTAGGTTAGCATAAAGCCATAAAACTTTGAGAAAATTACACAGATTGTGCTTTAGTTATACATAAAATTGCTTCCTATGTCCTTTTTTCGAATTTTTGACTCCTTATGTCATTTGTTTTATACAGTTGTTACATCTTATGTCCTTTAAGCCAAACCCAGTTAAATAACTCAGTTAAGTTGGTCATGTGCCCCTCATGTGAGGGCAATCCTGTCTTTTCACCCTCAAAAGAACAATCTGTGCAATTTCATGTATAACTAAAGCACAATCTGTGTAATTCTCTCTAATAATAATAATAATAATAATAATAATAATAATAATAATAATAATAATAATAATAATAATAATAATAATAACAACAATAATAATAAGATTAATAGCTACTATACTTAGTTCTAATTATATTGTTTCATAAAACTCAATCAAACTGAACTGAACCTGGCTTGTCTTCCTCGTTATAGATTAATGCTTCGTTTCTTCAACTTAGTTTTATGAGTTTTGATTAATATTATGAAAGAATATATAGGGATTGAGGTTGTTTATTATTCGTTGCCGAGATTTAAGCATGCAAATCTAAAATCCCAGATTCCTACTACAACTCAAATTCTTTTTTTTTCTTTCTGTTTATTTACTTACTAGCTTATACCCGGGAGCGTCCCGGGCTGACAGAATTAGGTTGTTCAGATATAATATGATATGAAGTTATAATATGATTAATTTAATATTGAAGTTATAATATATACGTGAATTTGATTGTATGGTTAATGTTTTTTATATATTAGAGGTAGCATATGTGTGTTAAAATTTACTATGTAATCTTATCGGTTGAAAGGGAAAGGTAAATAATAGTGGGTTGGGGTATTGGTTATGCACTAAAGAATTAAAATCATATTTGGCTGATAAGGTAATGTTATTGGGTTGAAAAATCTACTATTAAACGACACTTAGAAATATTGCACGCACCTATGCTTGTGAGCTTTATACGACATGAATATTTTTTAAGAGGCTACTTTTGGTAAATTTTGAAAGAAAAAGTCAAAGTCAAAGCCAAACCATGTACATGTGTCAAGAAAAACCATAGTATGAGTTTAGATAATAAGAGACATTACCCATGTGTCATAACGATCAAGAAGAGCGTTTACAACGTCAAAACCATTCACAACATATGCAGTGAGATAACTAAAAACTAACTGCAACAACAATCAGGTCCATCTTCTCCAACTGAAAAATTGACTCCCTTACCTAGCCTCAAATCTTATTATTATTTGCTTATACAACAAACATTTTCCAAGTGAAAAATTGACACCCTCACCTAGCCTCAAATCTTATTATTTGCATATACAACAAACATACAAACTCATCTTATGACTAAATAATTCAATTAATATCCTATTTAACTTGATAAGCATGATCTGGTTATTCATATAAAAAAGTCATTGTGCATAACAAATATATATCATCAATAAGCATACAAATTAAAAATATATATATATTTATATAAATGCGCCAATCCAACTACAATAATATTCTCAAATCAAATTCCAAATCATCAGTACTTCAAGCAATCATCAAACTTGTGTCTAATTTGTTGTTAGTTACAGTTTCAATATAGCATCAAATCAAATGACAAACAATCAACTAATTTAAATAATCAGGTCAATTGCTCTACAAACAAAATCAAACAATTAAAACCAAAAAACAAAACAAACTTCCATCAGAATCTAACATCACGATATTAATATACTTCAAAACAAATTATGTATTCATATCATATTATAAGTAGAAAAATATCAACCAACAAATATACCTAAAACCCCAAGGCAGACATGTAGGCCACGCGGCTTCTCCTTATGCTCAGATTTAAACTAAAACCCTTCAAAGTTCAACCGCCATGACACGTCGCTGCCACCCTTTATATTGTTGTTCCTCATCTTCCGTTTACTATGTATGATAATGATAAAGAACAAACCCTAGAAAAATAAAAAACAATGACAATCCTAGGAACTTTATTAATGATTCATACCCAAGAAAGCAATTGTCGATCGCCTTTTCCCCCATAGTTGAAAGGGATATCATGTGAAATACCAAATAAACTTTCGAATCTCAAAATAAAACACATCATGAAACGATTTAGGTACAAAAAATTGTGAAAACATCCAATAAATCCATATATTGTGAAAACATGAAAGAAATCGATGAAGTATTCTAAATACATGAAAAAAATTAGGTCGAAAAAATTGTCCAAAGATGAAATAAATCAAAGAGAATCTGAACCTTTACAACATAATCGTGATGAAGAAATCGTATATTGGGAGAAGAAGATAACAAATCTGATGAAGAAATCGTACCTTTAGGGAGAAGATTTTAACAAAGGATGAAAGAGTTATGTAGGTGAGATGAAGGGGAATTAGGGTAAACGATGGTTTATTGTGTTTGGAGAATTATTTTTTAAAACTTATATACCATTGCCACATTGGATGACACATGGCTCACTCAAGGGGTAGAATGCACCATTGAGTGCCATGTCATTAAAAATGCTTTGGTTTATTATAAGTATAGATTATAAATATTTATTGCTTTACTCCTTCAACTCTTTTTGTTCTTTCACTTAGCCCCTTTCAGTTTCTTTTCTTTTAAGTTTACTAGAGCTAGTGATCTCTTGGGCCTTGGCCCGAAGATAAACATAACATCAGAGAGAGCTAACATAACATCATTCACAATTTAGTATTTTAGAAACTGGCCATCTTCGAGAAATGCAAAGGGTAGGACGTACGTGGTGGTGGTGGTGGGTTTTGTAGAAAGGTGGTGGTGGGTGGTGATGGTGGTGGGTTTTGCACACACCCGTTCTCTCTCTCTCTCTCTCTAGCTAAAAAAACAGACGTAATGGTGGTAGGTGGTGATGGTGGTCCGATGAAGGTGACACAAGGAGGATTGTGGTGATGGTGGTCCGATGATGGTGACAGGGGGAGGAGGGGGGAGGTTCGATGGTGAAGGTGGGTTTTCTGATGGGTTTTTGAGGTGGTCCGATGATGGTGACAATGGTGGTCAGATGAGGGTGAGGGTGGTTCGATTATTATTATTATTATTATTATTATTATTATTATTATTATTATTATTATTATTATTATTATTATTATTATTATTAGAATTAGAGAGAATTACACAGATTGTCCTTTAGTTATACATGAAATTGCACAGATTGTCCTTTTGAGGGTGAAAAGACAGGATTGCCCCTCACATGAGGGGCACATGACCAACTTAACTGAGTTATTTAACTGGGTTTGGTCTAAAGGACATAGGATGTAACAACTGTATAAAACAAAGGACATAAGGAGTCAAAAATTCGAAAAAAGGACATAGGATGCAATTTTAGGTATAACTAAAGGACAATCTGTGTAATTTTCTCTAAAATTTTCTTTGCTTCTCCTTCTTATAGCAAAACGGAATCATAAGTTTATAAGACCTTGAGAAACAAAGATGGAGAATGCAAAAAGAAACGAATTAAAATAAAGTTGTTGCGATTGAATAAAGACCCACTGGTGAACCATTGTCGTCTGACGCTTATGATCTGAGAAAACCTTAGGAGAAAAACATAGAAAACTTTCTTATCTAGTGTGTCACAATCCAAGTTTACACTTTTTGGAGGTAATCTCAATGCCCAACATCTCAATGTACAAAGATGACTAAATGCATGAAAATCGGAGAACAAATTGTTGATCAGTTCTGTAAGTATGTGATGGAAAACATGATAATAATAATACCTGATAGATTTGTTAGACCAAGAATTGATGCAGAGGGAGTATTGGTAAACGGCGTCCTTGCCAGTATGGTCAGGTTCCCTTTAGAGTTGTATCGTTCTGATGGCTAACGAGTTCTTGAGAGAACTCGGCTATGAGAGAGAGGTAGGGCATGAGGTAGTTATGGTTACGATGTTATGATTGTCAACCTCTTCAACCTCTAATACGCCCTTTACATATATACCTAGGGGACACCCTAATCATGGTAAGGGTAATTTTGTCCATTAAGGAAATATCAATTATTAGCTTACAGATATTAATCATTATTATATAGATAATAATCATGACCACAAATAAATATAATAAATATAATTTATATTTATTCTTTTTTTTAACGGCCTACGAATCAATTTTCGAGCACTCACGGACACTCTTTGGCGAATCAGGTACTCGAGAGTACCCGGGCCACCAATTGCCACCAATTTCCGGGAAAACCCGACCACTCACCCGCCTGAAGGCACGACAGTGAAATAATCGGTAAACCCGGTCGGGATCAGGACTCGAACCCAAGCCAATGGCTGGGTCATCCCTCATTTCCCCTCCACCAATGTCCTCCATATATAATAGAAAATATTGATATATTTGATCTTGGAGAATGAAAGCGGCGAACGGAATGACGTAGAATGTCAAATGAAATTGAAACTGGGGTTAATCAAGGGTTGGGAGAGGTCATGTTATGCGGGTCAAAAGATCCACATGTAATTCGGGTCAAAGTAAACGGACGGTAAACGATTGAACCACAATGTGATAATTGTCATATGTATGTGCAACATATGTTTAATTGTTTGTGTATTTTTTAACGTGTATGTGTGCATGCATATCATACGTTTAAAGTTTTTTTTTAACAACAAATTTCATTACACCTTAATATTACCTCATTTTGCACTTACAAGGATTTGAATCCATAACCAAGGCCGGTCCTGAGGGGGTGCGGAGAGGACTCCCGGCCCGGGCTCAATTTCTAAAGGGGCACTTTGAGCGGCGACAAGTGTTTCTTTATGTAAGTATTTTCATTCTGTTTTCAACCCAAAAAAAAAAAGATCTTATCTTGAACATCACTGGTTATAAACGCAAGAAGGTGAAGAGTAGATAAGAAAGAAGATGTGTCATACATGATAAGCTAGATTGGAGTAAATTTTAATATATAGTAGTACTACAAAACAGTAATTGTCTCACGCTTTTGCACATGATGCAAGTCAAATTCATTTTATTAAAAAACTTTGAAGTTTAGACATAAAATAATGGTCCTTCAAATTATTATGGAATTTTAAGAAATGGTGGTATTTTTTTATGAGCCAATTAGCCAAACATATTACTTTTTATAATTATTACGAGACTTTAAGTTCTATATCCGGTCCGACCGGTCCGACTAGGGAACCAGTAAGGACACCGGTTCAACGTCCGCTTCAGTTATGAAAACATTGTTTAAAAGACCTAAGACTAAGGGGCACATATTTCACGACTCGGCACGGGCACCTGAATTTTCAGGGCCGGCCCTGTCCATAACCTCACATTTATAAGGGGGTCACCATACTACTAGAACAAGAGATCATGGGTTAAAATATTAGGCAAGTCTATAACATATTTGTGTAATTTGTTTTATACTTTTATTATATACAAAGATGACAATTGCCGAATGGTATCATTTTCTACAGAAATCATTAATAGATATATGGGAGATTGGGTCGTTGGTCGTTCAATTGATTTGATTGTGATGTTATGCATAACTAAGTCAACTTTTGAATTACGGTGGCTCCAGCTTTGCCTATTTTAACCTTTTAGGGTTATGGGATTTATACATCCTGTGACGTCATATTCTGGGGGTGTGATATCGCCTATTTTAACCTTTTAGGGTTATGGGATTTATACATCATGTGACATCATATTCTGGAGGTGTGACATCACATTCTGGGGTATGTGTCAGCCTTTTATTGGTGCGTGATGTGGTCAGTGTGTGTGAATCCTAAATACCTTTCAGAATACCACTTTATTATTTTTAGTTATTAGTACATTTATATTTCATTCATTTTTGTCTGGTTTTATTTCTCGGCAACAGGATTCTTTTAAGAAAAGCTTATGAACCATATTTTAAGAATAACATTGGGTCTTCTTTAATTATGGGATCCTAATAATTTATAAAGATGTTAGATTATTACTGAAATGAAGAAATGTGTATGAAGAGAATATATGTTCCCACACATATATTTAGAGGGTGTTTGGGATTGAGTTTCAAAACTGCTTATTGATTTATTGGCTTTTTGGAAAAGCCAATAAGTCAATAAGTTGTTTGTGTAACCTAAAAACACTTTCTGTTTTGACTTTTGGCTTTTAAGGGTGAAAAAGTTGTTTTTGAAAAGTTAGAAATCTTGACTTTTGGCTTTTGACTTTTGGAAAAAAGTTACAAATTTACCACTCATACAACCAATATTCGCAATAAGTTAAGCGAAACACTTAAAAAATAACAATTTATTGATTTTTTGACGTTTCTCATCCCAAAAGCTAATCCAAACACTTTTTTTAAAACTCCTTTTAAAAAAGTCATAACCAAAAGCAATTTTGCATTTCCAAACTCAATCCCAAACACCCTCTTAGTAAGTTATTACTAAACACTAACTTAATGAACTTATATATAAAAAACAAGTAGTTGATTACTTCAAAAGTATCATTTTCAATGATACAAATCAACCCAACATCTATCTATACTATATCATAATATAAGGTCGCGTTTGGTATGATAGAATAAAAGGGAGAATGGAATAGACCTAAGGTAATGAAAAATAGTGTGTTCGATTGGTTAAAAGAATAAAATCACCCATTCCACAAGGCATTACATTCCCTTAAAACCATTCCATCCACCTCTCATGTTTTTTTTTCATTCCATCCCTTATTCACCCTTTACTAACAACACCTTAACCCACCAATCACCACCACCACCCACCACCGTCGTCACCACCCACCACCGTCGTCACCACCCACCACCGTCGCCCACCACCGCCGTCACCACCCACCACTGTCGTCGTCGCCACCACCCACCGCCACCCACCACCGCCACCCACCACCGTCACCCACCACCGTCACCCACCCATCATCACCGCCATCCGGCCACCTCCACCCATCGCCATCTTCGCCACCACCACCCTCCACCACCGTCGTCGCCACCCACCACCACGTTACTGCCACGCTACCGCCACATACCACCATATACCATCACGCCACCACCCACCACCCACCACCGCCACTACTCACCATCATCGCCTACCCACCATAACCGCCACTGACCACCACCCACCACAGCCATTCATCACCAATTTTATTCGTTCGTCTTTGTCTATCCAACAACTCAAAGTAATGTTTGTTTCATTCCTACATGACAACCAAACAAGACATGGAATGGTAATGATCCATTCCATTACCTTGTCCATTCCATTACCTCGTCCATTCCATTCCCTCACCTCATCCATTTCATTCCTTCATCCATTCCATTACCCTATACCAAACAAATGTAAGTAATTACTATATTGCATGCTTATGGTACAACAACTTAATGAAGTTAATATGAGTGCAAAATTGTCTTTCTGACATGAGTTAACTAAATTTTAAATACAATTAAACTGATAAATAAAATGTTTATTAAATTCCATTACATAGATAGTTAGTGATGATGGATGTGTTATATTGAACATAGAAACTCAAAAGTCAGACGGTTAGAAATCTAGAATGTAGAAATGTTTGATTATAAAGAACAAATTCACCCTAATATTTAATTGTGAAATTTAAAATCGTCTCTTCGAGTTTCATAACTCCATCTTTTTGTAGCTATAAGTTTTTCCATAACCTATGTAGCCAGATGTTCACATCTTGCTGGTTCTTCTTTTTGAGTCTTTGAACTGTTCGTTGCTGCTACTAAGGTTGGATTTCTATTTGTTGATGTTTTTTTAGGTACTTGTTCTTGATTTTTCTTATTGTGTTTCTTTGATATTACAATATGTGGCTTTGATGTGGGTAGTGGTTTCTTAATTTTAGTATTCCGCTTAATTAGTAAAAATGATTTGTAGATGCTCCAACAAAACTTGATTTTGTTAGTTGTGTTTCATGATTAATGGGGCTATTCCATGTGATACCTGGAATCATTTAAATACTTGATAATTTAAATGTGGTTTACAAGTTCAGAATATTATTATAAATATAAATTTCCAGTTCCATTGTTGTATTGTCAAGTAAGGGGTTTCGCAAAGATGGTTGTATTGTTGTATCAAGCTAGATTTATGCTATTCGGTACTTAAAATCAAACTTGATTTTTCATTTTAATGCTTAAATATCTATGATATAATCGATACCTACTTGAGTTCATAGTATTGACGCCAAAAAATTTATTGCTTAATATATATATATATATATATATATATATATATATATATATATATAAAGTACTATAATAGTTAGATTATTGCTATCAATTTGGTAGATTATTAGTTGCTAATATGTGTTTTGTCTTTGAAAAAATTAAACATTTTTTTGTAGGAACTGTGATGGATAATTGTAACAATGAGCTATTAATTGTTGCATCACAAATTGGTAGAAAGTAGAAAGTTGACTTTTGACGTTTGGACAACTTTAAAATGTTAAAAGAAAAAACCAAAAGAAAAATTGATATGTAAATGTAAAAAGTGTGGAAAGAACTACGAAACTTCAAAAAAAATGGCACGACAATATAAAAAGGCACATGGACTGTGAAAATGGAGTATGCTTTCCAATAGACTACCTTTTATTTAATATTTCACACCAAAAGACTTTTTTTTTTCCAACGTTTTGGTTAGCAAATTGTATTGAAGGCTATACACTATCAAATCAAATTAATCATGGATAAAAAATTAGATCGAATTTAAGCGTTCACTTAACCACACTAATAATACTAACCAAGAATATTCTAAAATGTTATACATTTTATAAGTTTATAATCGTAACTTGTGAAATATTATTTATTTCATACAGGTATAAACCTCCAAAATTGGAGCAGTTTTACAAGTATTCCTTTTAGTTAGAAAGGATATCGATGGAGGTTTTGATTTGTTAGGTGATACTTATAAATGAAAGAGATGGGTGATGTTGTGTAGACACATGTGGTGTTGTGTTTTGTGGTGTCATTTTGCTTTTTACTATCCATTAATTAGCAACCTACTAATCATTGTTTTTTTTAGTAATTAATAAATTTTTTAAAGTTTTTTCTCAATAAATTAGTAATATTAATTAATATTTTATTTTCTTTTCTTTAACTCTCAAATTTTCTTTATTAATTCTAATAATATTACAATTGTTACTGAGCACATTGTTTATCATTTATAACTTTTGATACATAGTTAATTGTTAAATTTTAAATATACCGTTACAATGTGTTATTTTTATCTACGTTTTTGTTTCATTTTTAATCAGTTGTTGAAATATTCTCAGTTTAACTTGTAAATTGTCTATTACATTGGGTTTCAAAATATTTGATTTAAAATAATATTATTTATTCGTGCATCCCACCGAATTATTAACTACACAATTATACTTATATTTGTAAATTGTTCACCCGCTACGTCGCGCAGGCTCCCCACTAGTAATATTTAAAGTTTCTTACCTTTTGTTGCTAGTTTTCCAAAATTTGTTATATACAATCCATTAAATTAAAACAAAAAGAGTTAATAGCCAAAATCGTTCTGAGGTTTGGTCACTTTTGCCACTTCAGTCCAAAACCCAAACCTTTTAAATCTGGGTCCGTAGGCTTTTGATTTTTTGCCACATTCGTTCCCGACACTAACCCTGTTAACTTATCTCGTTAAGTTGGGGGGTATTTCTGACTTTTTGCCTACACTTTTATTTTTTAATATTTTTACTTAATAAATGGGACCCACCTCCCCCACCTTCTTCTACTCTAAACCTCCCACCACCACCACCACCACCTCCAATCTTCTGACCACCATCATGAACCACAACCTCTGCTTGACCACCGACCCAAAACCCGACTCCACTGAACCACTGAGTCCAAACAGACCCAATACTCGACCACCACCATCCGCACCATAGACAACCATCACCGCCACCGAGACCCAATACTCGACCACCACCACTGTGAACCACGATTAACCACCACAACTCACTGTGACCATCCACCATCTCCGGCCACCAACACCATACGACCTCCTCCCTCGAAGCCTGTCACCACCGATGAGCACCATCATAGCCCTACGTTCGCCATTAATACCCACCAGACAACCCCTCATGTGCCGCTATTAACCACCATTGACCAATACCTTGATAACCCCACCACCACCGTTAGTCGCTTCAACCATCACCTCCACCTTTAACCAAATATTATTGAGAACAATAAGGTGGGTTCGGGGCTTTACTTGTGTGGTCAGATCTGACCCGGTTCCTCTCTTCCGCCTCTTTCTCTCTCTGCGTCTGTCTTTCTCTCCTTTCTGCTCTATCTCTCTTTGCTCTCTCCTCTCTCTGTTCTCTCTCTCTCTATCTCTCTCCTCTCTCTCTCCCTTAAACTAAAGGTTTTTGTTTTTTTATTTATTTAGCCTTTAAATACAAAATGTCTAAAATGCCCTCGATTTTGTAGGCAAAAAGTCAAAAATGCCACCAGAGTTAACGAGATAAGTTAACTGGGTTAGTGTCAGGGACGAATGTGGCAAAAAATCAAAAGCCTACGGACCTAGATTTAAAAGGTTTGGGTTTTGGATTGAAGTGGCAAAAGTGACCAAACCTCAGGGACGATTTTGGCTATTAACTCAAACATAAATAAATAAATAATTGATTATTATTTTTTTATATTTTAAGTAGGAAAAAAGTCATAATTTTGGATTTAGTAGTTTTATTTCTTGTCACAAAAAGGTTTCTAACCAAGTGGTTGGCTAACTTGCCAACTTTCCATCAAGCTTACCCATGGCCATAAGTAAACTCCTATCTATATATTTTTCAATTGTAGTCTATTTATCTTGTGGTTACACGAGATGGGTGCTTGTTTTTCATCTAAAATGGAGGTTACATCAAAGGCCATAAGAGTGGTGCACTTGGATGGTTCATTGGAACAATATGATGATCCAACCACAGTTGACCAAGTGATCAACAACTTCCCCAAGCATTTTCTATGCACTCCGGTCCAGATTCTACAAGACGGTTTGGTACCACTCAAGCTTGACCATCGACTTGAAGCGGGTCAAATCTACTTCGTACTCCCCAATTCTACACTTAAATTCAATGCTTCACCGATGGACTTGACCTCTCTAACAAGAAAGCTCACTAGCATAGCCAAAACCGGTCGGTGTGCCTGTCCAGCCAAGCCAGTCCCGATAAGTCCTTCAGCTAGCCCATCATGGGATCCAAAAGCTAGAAGCCCAAATCTACTTTTAGACCGGCGGTGTGGTGGAATGGAGGACATGGGCAACACGCGCAAGTCACCTCAGTGGAAGCCGAATTTGGCTACGATTAGAGAAAGATCACTTAATCAAAGAAACGTATGTCTAGGAGATGAGCATTCTGGAAGTTTTCATGTAGTTGAATAACGTACTTAACTATAAAGTCTCAAGATGAATACTTCGTATCACGTACAACTAAGTCGTCCTTTAATGGACTAATATGGTTAAGTTATGCATATTATTAATATCATCACGACATCGCACATTCACTCTGCTACATAATGATATGGTAAACATACGAAATATAAGAGTGGTGCACTTAGAAAACAACAAATGAAGTTATGGTTGGTTCTTTACTTCTTTTTTTTTCTTATATGCTTGTGAAATTTTAAAATATTTATCGTTAGATGATGTTAGATCTTTGCTTATGTTTAGATATTAGAGATATTTCAGATTAGATAATGTTGGATTAACATATTGTTTGAAGTAAGTTGATTTTTGTGAGCATATAGTAAACAGTATATTGGATCTATGTTTAGTAATGGAGTTGTTCAATTAAGTTTTAGTTTTATTCATTTTATTGTTTTATGAGTAAAAAGATTTATATAATCTCTTTTATACATAAAGTATGTGCTTTTAATGAATTTCATTCGTTTAGTAAAAAACTGTTTCATTATTTTTAATAAGTTAATAATTTATTTAGCTTATTTCGTATGTTGGATAGAAGTTAGATAATGATGTTGTTTAATATTTTCTTAATTTAATCTATTTAGAATTCTTTTATTAGTACAATAACTTATTTTTATTTTAACTTATAAATAAGTTGTTTTATTATTTAAATTTTAATTAATTTAGTTGGATTTTCTTCAACACAAGGACGCTTTAGTCAGTTGTGCTTGAAACTTATTTCATTTAACATCGGCTTGTTGCCAAAGACCTATTTTCAAAACAAACAAACTAGTGGTCGGTTACTATAGAAACGAACCACCTAATTTCCAATGATAATTATATAAACAAAAGGACACGTAAACTAAAAGAGACACATCAACATACGAGTATTAGCAGGCCAAAACACACATGACCAACCAGATTAAATACTGTTCATTAACTTTGTAAACCAATAGATAGATAGATATTATATAAATTGTTTTCATATGTTAGCTTTTAAGACATTATATCTTCCATATGTCTCATTGTATAAGGTTATATTGGAAACCCTTGTTATATGGTAAACTCTGGAAACTCTAACTTTCCGACTTTTTTTATATGAAAATTTTAGGGTATGTAATATACATGATTTTAAGCATTTTGGGGCAAAAAAACGGAAAAAGCGTCAAACCATTTTTTTAAAAAAAAATAAAAAACCGTCTTCGGGTAACAAATGGTTAACACGTGTTAGTTTCGCTTAACATGTGTTAGTCAAAACTTTATTTAAAAAAAAAACTACTTGGCGCTTTTTTGATTTTTTTGGCTCAAAATGCTTAAAATCATGTATATTACATGCCCTATTTTTTTCAAAAAAAAAAATTGGGAAGTCAGAGTTTCCAGAATTTACCATATAACAAGGTTTCCACATTATCCTTTCCCGTCTCATTATAATAGCTAATGCTGTAAGTATATATCCATGGAAATATAGTTCATTATCCACCCTTAATTCTTCTATTAAAACTCGTTTAAAAGTTTAAATTCTCAAATTTGTAAACATAGAAAAAGACTTGGAGTAAATAAAAAAGAGTATACGAAACAACAAACATAAAATATGTGTCACGCTAAAGAATGAACAGGTTAGTGATTCTTATCATTAACGTTTCACATCACTCGAGTAATCAATGGAGTTGGTGGTATTTTTCCTAACAATCAATGGAAGTGTGTAGTAGATAAAAACTGATTTTATAAATATATAAATTAAGAATCACGTGATTGTTTTTTTATTTAGTTATATTAGTAATTGCTAATAAATTACATTATAATATTATGGGGAAAGATCCGGTACAAATAGTTTTTTTGGTAAGAACTGTGAGAATCAAAGGAGGGTATTTTTTTATATTTTTTTTTTCAAATTTTTTTTTCCCATATTGTTAAACATGTATTATAGTATTGAAAACTAAAAAAAAAAAAAAAAAAAATTGGTGTAGAGTAATTACGTGTAGAGTAATTACATAATTATTCTAATGTAAACTAATATATTTACCTTAATGACGTAATTACACTAAAAAAAAAATTTTTTAATTTTTTTTTGTATTATTCATCTAGAAAGAATGTTTAAGCACATGGGAAAAAAAATTCTAAAAAAAAAATAATTTTTTTTTACCCCCTTTGATTCTCACAGTTCTTACCAAAAAAACTATTTGTATTTGATCTTTACTCATAATATTATATGATAAATAGTTGCATTTGACACACACATATATAAAATTTTCATCACACGGATAAGATTTATGCAAAACATATAAATGATTGTGTTGAAATATGAGTATTTCATATCTCTATTCAATTTAACATAAATACAAGTGTTTGAACATTTAATACAAGTGTTTGAACATTTTGCATAAGTGTTTATTTTTCAGGTTATAATTTCTGACTAGATGATCTGACAAAGATGGTGGGCTAATATTGTGCTGGATTGATTATGTTGCTGAATGGGCTTGTAGATAGCTTAGAGTTCAGGAGTCCAGGTGATCCAAGTTGGTGGCTCACGAAGACTTATATTGTATCTGGGCCTGAGCCCATCTAGTGTTATATAAACACATGTCTAGCTGGCAATCCGTGTCATTGCTCAGCTAGACTTATACACCGTTGATCTATTTCTCTCGATCACATATCAGTCGTTGGATATGTGTTTGTTTATAGAAGCTTCTAGGGTTGATATATAAACCCTTTCTCTTTCTTCTGATCATTATGTTAGATCAGATTATTGGTTCATCTCTTTGTTAGATCTCTCAAGTGTTGTCTCTCATACTTTGTCTAGATTAGGGTTTGGATCTGAACGTCTTGTTCTGATTCTTTGTTATTGTATCCCTGGTGGTCTAGTTAGTATTGTGATCTTGATGATCAGAGAGTTGTGAGAGTTGAGGTGTTCATACTTTTGTATTGTTTGATTCTTGAAGATCAGTTAATAAAGTTTGAGTATTTTTAGTTTGGTTTATCTGGTATCATGTCCTTTTGACAGATTGTACAATACAAATATATAATTTTTTTAGTAAAATGATTGTAAAATACAAAACTAGCTTTTAAACACGGTTACATATTGTTTTAACAACAATATACAAGACGATTATGTAATCATATAATCGCTCAAAATATTTCACTTGTTATATTATACATGCTAAATAAGAGCTTTTAAATTGCAGAACTAGCTCAACTCGGCCGACTAGGAAGTTGCGAGTACTCGGCCTAATCGAGCGAGTATTCGGTGGTCGAATCGGCCTATGGGGGGAGTACTCGAAATATTCGGCCAACTCAGCTATACTCGGTGACCCACCCTGTAGCAAGTACTCAGCGAGTAATCCGTCAACTCGGACGAGTTTTGCCACTATGCTTTTAATAGCTTTGGGCATGGACATAGTTACATAAATTTACATAAGTAGCTTGAAACAAACATAGGGATCATACCAATATAATATATCTTCTAGTTACCAACAAGATTTAGCTTTAAACAAGCCACAACATATATATGGGCTATTTCTACAACTCAAAACTTCATTCTTTACATACATAAAAACTTATAACGCATTCCATTCCAATTCCATTCCATCACATGACCAAAACTAATGAACCAGACTTATCGCTTTCCCTTTATCTCGTAATTGTTTAGAAGCATACGCTACATGTACAACATGCAGAACCCAGAATTCACAAGCAACCGCGGCTCACTAGCAAAACTTAATAGCAAAGAAAGAAACCACCACCCTCTCTTGCCATATCACTACTTTCTCTTTACATCTTTTATTTTCCAACAGTTTTTATAAAGAATATATTATCATATAACTCAAACTAATGGTCATAACCCATGGCTACAACCGGCATCCTCACCTTGTGCCCTCTGTTCCCTTTCAACATAACCTCACCGAAGCTGTAGCTCCCAGTGGCTGATCGAACTGTGAGTGTCACGGTGAACTTTTGTGAAGCACCTGGGCCTATGGTCATAGCAGGAGGGCTTGTTTCAATGGCTACGGCTGGTGCCATTCTAGCAGTGATGGTGTAGCTTTCTTCTTCATCAACGTTTGTGACGGTACGTGTTATGGTTTGAGTTCCCACAAGATGGGAAACAGTGATGGATGGGTAGTTTAAATTGTATGGATGGCCGAGCGTGTAGTTACACGGTTGATGTGTGTAGTTTCCTATTTCACGAGAGTCGATTCCAGGTGTTGTGCATAAAAATCCCAAATAGTCTTCATAACCTGAAAAAGAATACATATACAAGTACATAAAAGTGTATATAGATACATATATTTTTGGAAATGAGTGTTTAGGGAATGAACCTGCGTCAAACACGAGGCCGGGATCTAGAGCAGCACGGGGATTTACATGGCCGCTACCATAATCAAAAGGTGTTGCAGGGACAAAAGTCATTGCTTCAGAACCAGAATATTGTTGGGCCAATATGGGCCGCTCAGCCCGGTCAAGCGTGGTTGAGGTCGTCATCAAGGCCGACTTAATGGCTGCAGGACTCCAATGAGGATGCTTTTGCTTTATCAGAGCTGCGATCCCAGCTATATGCGGCGCAGCCATGCTAGTTCCCGAGATCATAGCAAAATTTTCTCCTGTTTAATCATATGATATAAAATTACAAATCTTAACATACTTCAAAATACCAGATTTATATTTTTAGTAAAGTAAATTTAGACCTTCATAATTAGCCTCGTCGGTTCCATTTGGAGACCAAGAAGCCCAGATCAAAGAACCTGGTGCTAGAATATCCGGTTTTAAAAGATCTGCATCTTCAAATTTATAATCTTTTATATTCGGGCCTCGAGCAGAAAACAGAGCTACCATTGGTGCTGATTTATGAAGTACAGGCTCCAAACCATCTCCAATGCTTCCAACTGCCTTAAAACTCTTCACTCGTCCCGTCCAGTCTCTAGAAGTAGAGACGTTGTAATAATCTATAAGATCCTATAATAATAATAAATCAAAAAAAATCAGAACAATTATGTATCAGGTTATATATGTATGTTATATCTAATATATACATAAAAAGAGTTTTAAGTATTAACTACCATTGAGTTGCTGACATCAGTGATGAGAATTCCGGGCATTCCAACGGGTACAGGATCAAATTTGGTACCAGGAGATGCATTTTCTACTGCAAGAACAAACCCAACTGCACCGAGGCTTTTGGCTGTTTCAGCAACCTTTTTAATTGAAGCAGAACCACTGACGAAGTTGAAGGAATAACCACACAGAAGGATGTTCCCTTTCACCATATTTCCATTTAAAACTTCGGGCCGCTGACAGTCTGATGGGCTAAACTTCCCAACCGAAGAATCCAACAGAACGTCATTAGCTGCGACCAGGGTAAACTTCTGATTTGGGCTCGTAGAAGCTGCATTGGTTGATCATAAGTTATAAAGTTCAATTCAAATAATACAAAAACCAGTTGCTCGTAGGGTGTTAGAAATCGCGGCTCGCTCAGAGAAAAGCTTGATAAAAGCTCGATTGTAAACGAGCCAGATCAACTCCGCTCAATTTGTAGCTCGAACCGTGAGCTCACGAATTGGCTCGAAATATTTTGTTTCATATATATTAATTTTAAGTGTTTAAATATAAAATATGTGGGAGGGAGTTGAAGTGTAAACATTTGAAGTTTAATTATACAATAACATATAAAATATTGGGAAAAAAAACAAAAAATACACATATAATACTTTCGATATGCCTTTCGGTTTTTAAAATATTAGAAAAATAAAAAGTATACATATTTATGTGTAATTTTATTGCTTTTTTTTGTTTTTGTGTTATCAATATTCGTGAAAAAAAAAAATTAAAAAGCTGTCTCAATTTGGCTCGAGTTGGCTCGGCTCAGCTCTATTACAACCCTAGTTGCTCGTGGCGAAGTTGGTAACAATCCAGTCTCATGAACCAGTAGTTATACATTCAAGACTCACCATTGACGCGGTGATTGCTTCAAGAGATCTTTTGATCCATTTACTTATAACTAGATTGATATTGATTATGTTTAATTTAAACAATGAATGGATAAAATTACGAATTCAGCTAAAAGGGAAGGGAAACGGGTCAAATGGGTCGAACAGGTTTTTGTATCTTAACCAATTATATAATACTAAACTTACGTGATAAACCCAGGCCAGCTAGAGCTTTCCCATTTCCTAGAGTCAAATGGTTTTTGTATCTGCGATCATCAACAGCAGCAGCTACAGACGCAATCCATGGACTGTAAGACACTATGGTTTTGGCTAACGGGCCTCCATTTCCTGATGCTTGTGCAACAAAAACTCCAGCTTTAACAGCCGAGAGAAGCGTAGCATCAAACGGGTTTAAATATGTCGTCTTTGTGGTGGCAGGTGGACTGTTAGGCCCAACTGAGAGGTTCAGTATGTCAACACCATCATAAACCGCCTGTTTAACACATGTTTAATACATAAAAGATAACTCTCGACACGAGTTCTTGTAAACAGTATCGTAAACAAGAATGTAAGCTAAACCTGATCGATGGCAGCAACAACATCAGCAACAAATCCTCCAAACATCCGGTAGAGTGCCTTATAAACAGCAATTCTATTTACACAAGATTGTTATTCAAAACGTTAGAAAACAATAAACTCATGATGACATTTGAATAGACATTAGAGGGTGAACTTCACCTTGCACGAGGGGCCATTCCACTTGCTTTTCCAAATTCAAATCCTTGCACTTGCACAGGGATACCATTATTTCCCGCAGCAATTGCAGCAGTGTGACTGTAAATCAGTATTAACATTGTTAAACAGATACGAGAACCGCTTAATGTAAACATAAATTCCAAAGTACCAGACTTGACTTTCAAAGTCAAAGTGCATGATTATTTGTCATACAAAGCAAGATTTTGTAACAACCGCATAGCGGATCATGTTCAGTTTTAATGCATGTTAGCAATTTCATTAGCCAGGTTTTCAAGCACCATGTCAGAAAAAAGTCAGCATGGTCAAACTTGCAAACCTATGAACTGCCACATCATCATTTTGACCCATCAACCTTGTCACATTACCTTGAATCAAAAAGTTTGACATTTTGATGCTCTTTCGGTAAACAACTTTTTTTAAAAGTTTAAGTCTTTTAGGGGGTGAAAATAAAGATGGTTACCTAAAACAGAAATAAGACCAAACTTCATTCACTTTTTATCCAATTTGCCCAATTTTAGACAGATAACGACTACCATTCATCAAAACACTAAATCTTGGTAACCAAAATCATTCCAAATTAGAGCATAGCTATCAATTTGTAAGCAACCATCTTTCCATTTAAAATGATAATAATAATAATATTTGACCTGAAATTATAGAAGTATTTGCACAAACCTTCCATGCCCGTCACCGTCAAGAGGAGAATCAAAATCAACTTCAGGATTAAACGCACCAGCAGCTATCGCAGCAGCTGCAAAATGTTGCGCACCAACAATCTTTCCATTGCAAAAACTCTTTTTTGTACCAGGATCAACTTCACACTTCCCTCTATATTTAGGAAACGGGCCATACGGTTCTGTAATCGTATTCTGAAAGCTGGGATGATGTGGAAAAATACCCGAATCCACAAATCCGATCACAATTTCCTCCCCAGCCCGGTCAAATCCACCACCTGTGGGCCACACTCCAGTTGGCAGGCCCAGAAATTGCGGTGTGTGTGTAGTGAGTTTCCTCACCTTCCAATCTCTATCCACTGATTTCACACCCGGTGTTCGCCTAAGCATCTCTGCCTAATAATATTTTTAAAAATGCACAACAAAAAAGAACAGAATAAGGTATTTGATCATCGAATAATAATCCTAATAATCCTAACCACCATTAACATTCTAATATTAATTTGACCTGTAGTGGCGAAATATGAACAGCAAAACCATTGACAACATGTTTGTAGCTGTATAGCTTTTTGTAGTCTCCATCGTCGAATAATGTTTCAAGAAGCGTATCGTGCCTTTGTTCAAGGTGACCAGCGTACGATGCAACCAAATCACTAACAATTAAAGAACACAAATCAAACATTAAACAAAACAATATGAACTCAAACAAATTAACAACAAAAAAGCTGTTCATAAATCATAATATCCAACCAAACTAACCTACTGAAATCAATCTTTTCATCAGATTCAACAGCAGTTGCTTCAAATCCATTAACACCTCCTTTGTAACTTATCACAGGCTCTCCTTCCATTGTTACAATATAAACCTCTGATTTCCCAATTACCAAAAGACCAAATAATATTACAGCTGTAAAAACAGATTCAACTGTCCTCATCATCTTCACTGATCTACTTCTTAACCAAACCAACTGTAAACAATTTTTATAAAAATCAAACAATCATATTCAAGATCAAATAATTAAAAAGATGATAAGATCACAAGAACAATAAATACCAGTGAGTGATTCAATTATTTAACCAGCAACAGTCCCTTTAATTTACATCCAACAATATGATCACCTGCATTTTATATTTTATACACAACCAAGTACAGTCAGTAACTAAATCAATCTGTACAAGCAAGGAATCAAGATAATAACAAATTTTAAAAACTACCCAGTAACGATTAAACAAAACCCATATAGAAAGTAACAGCTTTATTAGCATTGATCCAACAAAATGACCAGATCAAAATCTTGGAAATTACCTTAAGAAAGCAGCTACATTAGTCAATAATAATAATAATCAGTAAATGAAAATAAAGATGAATAATATGTTATTATGGAAATGAGTTGAAGATAAGGAGATAAGTGTTTTAGAGTGAAAATGTGTGTTTGATAAAGAGAGAGAAGGTTGTTAGGGTTTTTACACTTTATAGAAAAGCGGCAGACATGGGAGCGAAGATGGAGGGAGTGTTTAGTTATATTAATTACTCATGAATAATATTATTAATATTATGGGATTATGCAGAATTTAGTTGGTGGTGATGAGTGATTGAGTGTTGTAAAATATATTTTTTTTAATGTAATGGCAATTAAAATAATAAAATCAAGATTGGATTTGATTGGGGATAATAGTTAGATTTTTGTCTCCATTTAACAAGCTTTAGTGGTTGGGTGAAGTTGATGTAAAAATTAAGTCTACAACATCTTCATTGTTTTTATTTAATGTGTCTATATATCATATATATATGTTAAGATTTGTAAAAATAAAAGGCTTTTCAATTGGTATATACCAAGTATATCATTTAGTTTTTGTTTTCATTTAATGATTGTTACTAGTTATACTCTTAAAGCAACATATAATTTGTTTTGTTTACTATGGGACAAAAGCATACTTATATGTAGATATCACTAGACTATAAGCTCTTTGGTTTTGTTCATGATTGTTGTCAAACTAGTTTTCATTAGGAGTATCGGTCGTGGTAAGTTGACAAGATGAACTATTTAACTTAAACCCATACGTACTTAAAATCGTGTAACCAACACGACTTGTTTAATTCATTTGTCTATATGTGTCAAATATGTTGGCAAGTAGTAATCAAGTTGTAAACATGTTAATCATATAATCGTATAATTAGGTGTTGTGAAAAATAGGTTTAGGGGTCATAAATAGATAAGTAGACCTCAAACTCGTGAAGAGAATAATACATTAGATACACATATTAAAACTGTTACACCGAATATTTGATATGCATATTGATGCTGTTACACCGTATACTTGTTGGTTAGATATTTAAAAAAAAATATTCAATCTGTTATAGTTTTATTAAATAATTATGGTAATATATAATATCATTCATATAATTACTTTTTTTTTTTTTTTGGAAGGCATATAATTACTAATTTATTAACCTACTGAATAAAGTCCTACAAGTGAATTAAACGAAAATGTTGAGGTATATTCTATTATTATAAATTTAATAATCGAAACATTTAGTGTAAAGATTACTTTATAAACTCTATGACGTTAATTTTTTATTGTATCATATATACTTTTTTGTTTTTATTTTCTAAACAACTATATGTTACTTTCACAAATTTTTACAAATAGTACTATATATTTTTTTCAAAGTGTTTTAAAAAAAAAAAAAAAAAAAAAAAAAAAAAAAAAAAAAAAGTGTTTTACGGATGAAAAGTAATATTGAGTAGAGGACTGAGGAGAATAAAAGTCTAAAAATAGGAATATATTTTTTCGTTGTTGAGTGTTTTACGGATGGAAAAATAAAACAGAGGACTGAGGAGAATAAAACTCTTAATAGTCAAGCATTTGAGCAGAGAATTTTTAAAAGATAATTAAATCTTTGTTAATTTAAGAAAAAAAAAACACAAATTTAATGCCTTTAAACCGAAAGACTGAATACTTTGTTTATTTGGCTAGAGCTTTTAGTGCTGCATTTTTATAGTTTAGTGTGTTGAGTACAGAATAATTATTTGGTTTTCCTTAAACTGTCTGTTATTTCTCTATTGATTTTTATTCCTGACATGATATCACTTTCGCAATTACTAACCATAAGATGTAGCGTTAGTTATTTATTCATTAAATTATCAAAATGACGAGTACTTATGATGTCAAAGTTAATGACTTTATGATCTTTTAGAATTAAGGTGCTACCTTAGTTTGGTTACTTTACGAGTTGTTTCATCTTTTGTTTTGAGTATACACTTAAGGTGTTACCTTAGTTGGAAACACGCCGTTATACACCGAAATTCTAACATAGCTCAACACACATCTATTTTTACGCTTTTGCTACTAGTTCAATGTGCATTTCTATGTTAGTGTGTACTGCTTCAACTGATGTACCCTTACGATACTCACAATTTGTTTTATAGGCTCATGTTGGTCACACATAATCAACCACCGTCTTGTTCCTCGTTATTCTTGTATTTTTGTAATTTCTTTATCAAATGTAACCAATAATTCATATTGTATGTTTACAATGTTTTATCACATAACAATAGTCGATAGTCTCAGGTAGGTGCTCCGTCACCTTCTCTTCTATTGATTACGAAATTAATCAAGAAAGCTTGTCAACTATAATCAAACTCTACTATTCATCTTACTTCTACAATAATTGGTTAATATTTTAAAAATATTTCTAAGAATAGTATTCAACAATGAAAAATATAATCATGTTTGGCCATAAGTCCATAGCATACACTAAACGACGTTGTTTTCTTTTAACGAATCTCGTGCGTTGCATGTGTAAAGACATGATATGTATATGCTTGCATGTCCTTATTAAGCCTACTGGAAAGCATAACAATATAACATATATTCTAATTCGACCATGCAATAATTTAATATTTAGTAATACTAATAACAATAATAATAAAAATAAAATTATTAGTTAGACGAGTATATATCCAAATTAAAGTTGTTTATGTAATTATATAATCAATTTTACGATATTCTTTTAACTCTTAAGATGTAATTCTCTATTAAAGACTCTCTAAAATAAAATCTACTCAATTTTGAGGGTTTTGTATATAAAAGAGTCTAGCCGAGCCAATTAAATTGATCTCGAGCTCGACTAGTTTGTTATTTAATAACTATCTAGTTATTTTGTATAGGTCAATTATAAATTGAAAACCCGCTTGAGTTGAGAAAATCTTTGAAAATCCATGTAAAAAAATATTTTTTTTTCTTTGAAAAAAATAACAAATGTAAAATACATGTTTTTAAGCGTTTTAGGCCAAAAAAAATAAAAAAAGTGCCGATGGGATTTTTTTAAAAAAAATAAACGAAGTTGCTAAAAACATAGGTAAATAGCTGAAAACATATGTTTTTTTAGCAACTTTGTTTATTTTTAAAAAAAAAAACACATCAGCGCTTTTGTTATATTTTTGCCCAAAATGCTTAAAAACATGTATTTTACATTGGTTATTTTTTTCAAAAAAAATAATAACGGTTTTTTACATAGGTTTTCAAAGGTTTTCTCAACTCAAGTGGGTTTCCAAAATATCCTTTCCCTATTTTGTATAAATTATAACTATATACTATTTATATTCTATCATGATTATACATATTTTTATATTATATTATATAAATATATAATAACAAACCATATTTATTTATTCTCGTAATCCTAATTAAACTCAATTTATAAAGCTTAAGCTTGAAGGGTTGAGTTATTCTACAAAAGATACAAAAAATGAGAAGGATGAGAAGGATAAAAAAACATAATAGATTATGAAATATGACACAATGAGCCACAAAATATAACATAGTGCCAAAAAATATAACACAATGCTGAAGAAAATAGACACAATAAATTGAAAAAATGACACAGTGATAGAAATAAGAAAAAGACACAATGATATAACGCATGTTCTAAAAACTACAAGCTAAAACCCCAAAAAAACGATGACCTAAAAACTAGCGTCGTATGGTTTGATAAGACGATTTCAATGCCGTTTGAATGAGTTCAATCGGAGTCCGTTTGATACCCATCCTACGACTTCCTATTTTTCTTTTATTGTGTATTTGATCCTAACCCTAAGCTTGAATGCACTTATTAAAATAACTTCATCTTATGATCAAGCTCGTTTAAGATCGACTTGATTCAAGCTAATTAAGCTCGTCGATTTAAAACTTTGAAAAGCTAGTTTGGTGTAGCTTATTTGTAACTCGATTCTTTTACGTTGCTAAAATGATAAGTTTTACTTTTAGAGTGCACGTAGAGTTTTATAAAAATTATCGAGTTCTCTTTCACGCATATAACTTTTTGTTCTCTCTTTTTCACCCACTTCTGCTCTCTTCAATCTTTATCCCTCTGTTTTTCAATAATGATTCTGATTTTATCCCAACATAAAAACTGATTATTTGTTAAACAATCATTGTTTTCCTTATTTTAAAATATAAATTTATTACCATATATATATCCACGTCCAACTTTACGATTGATTTATGTATAAAAATGAAATATGTGGAAAATGATGGTTATTTTAGTAGCACATGTTGTGGGGAACCGCAATTGTCGCTAGCCAAAACATAAGCATGTGAACACAGTTATGTTTGCATCTCCGTGATAGCAACCCCCAACAGCTCTCTTTTTATTCCCTTAGTCAAAAGATACTAAAAGTAACACACTAATTAATGTATGAGTGAATTTGTTATATACCAAATAAAATGTATTACATAAATAAATTTGTATCGTTATATAATCTTGATATATAAAATTTTACATAATATCCCATAAGATTTGTTCCACACATTTCATTTCTACAAAGTTTTTATTATTCGTAATGTTCATGTGTCTTCTCTTCCTTATCTGTTATCCACCTACGACATATTGTAGGTAGATTTAGGATTGTTTTTTAGTTTTCTTCTAGGTCGCATTTCTATGACCATGTTGCCACCATTAACAAACACCGTGCCATACCTTGAACTACCGCTTTGGTCTCATATTAGTCAACCTTGATTTTCTTTATTGCTAAACATATCCAAGATTCTTTGTTGTTCTTATGTGGCGTCTTCAAGGTTTTTCCGTTAGACTCGTTATGCATTCTTAACTTGGACTATAGAGTAGTATTAGATCAAAGATATATAATGATATATATAGTTAATGTGGTATTATATAATCATTATATGATCTTGTTTTGGATTTGTAGTATAATTTTTCATTTGTGTTCTATAAATATTGAACTTAATACGAAGGAGGCTTTCATTAAATTACTGTTAATACATTAGCAACAATCATTTCAGCGTCATTAGTTTGTTTTTATTATAAGTTTATTTCAATTTTTATCTTTTTAAAATGCAACATTAATATTTAACAAAAATTGAGAAGGCTAGATGCAACTTTTAAACAAAATAAAACATCCTTTATAAATTTAAAAAAAGCTATTTTTTTATAATTTTGAGGGGCCTTCAAAGTAAACGTAGTCATTTAATCTTTAAAATTTCTTTTGACTTTTCTTGCTTTTTAACAAAAAAGAGATGATTTCATTGAAAAAACACTTCAAAAAGGCTTAGCTAGAGATGAATATCAATATCATTTGTATTTAAAAAAAAAAAAAAAGAAACATGATTTGTCCAGGGGACTTCTAAGTTATATTTCTCATAATATATTTCTATTAAAATCGATAACATTTGTTATAAATCTTGATATATATATACGTGTGTTTATGTTTTAGAATTATCCTAATCGTAATCTCCATCTTATCATTATTTTATACAAAGTTATATCTCTCATTCTCTTATCAGTTCTCTCTTCTTCTATAGGCTCTTTTCCAACAAGAGCATAGGGATCTCTCCAAAAAATGTCATGATGTCTTACTACGAGTTTGACAATAATCCGTTTAAGGTTTAACGATACTTTCAAGTTAATGAAAGTTATCTATTTGCTTATTACGACATGAGTGAGTTCGGTATCCACATATTAAACTGAATTAAAGAGAAGGCCTAAAATAACTAGACGAGTAATTATTACAATGAGTTAAGGAGTATGCACATATGTGATTGTTAAGTTGTGGTTCAAGATTAGATAGTGGTGTTTACGACTAATATTACAATGAAGAAGACGATGCTTTAAAGAATTTATCTAAAGTAATGCCTAATAATTAACTCATTCCAGGATTTTTCTTTCTAGTTTTGGCTATATTCAATAGAGGATGAAACTTTTTTAAGGATGGTTGATTGCAATCGATACCGTAAATAAGCCTACTCAATTACTCCAAAAGTTAAAATAAATTAGGTTGATGTAGTTTACAACTTTGTTCAAGAGTTACCGATAATTTTACCATTATTACATTTCTCGAATGGATGAAACTTTTCTTGTTCCCATTTTTCGTCACACCTTTTATCATTTGGTCAATGTAGTCCAACTGGCCAACACTGCATTAAAACCATATATTTCCACTAACTAGGCCTATCATGTTTTTTTTTAACGGCTGAACTTGTATATCATAGAGATTGAACCCACAACATTACATTTGTAAAGGGGACACCATACCACTACACCAAAAGGTCATGGGTTCTATCCATCTATGTTTTAAAGGAGTTTGACCAAACTTGACTTAGAGTGGAATTATATGTAATTACATTTTGTTATAACCTTCACTAATCGATAAGAATTACCTATAATCTTCATTGAAAGTATGACTTCGATAAAATAATGAAATTGTCTAAATTGACCCAAGACGGATATTTGATGAGTTTGTGAACCAAAATAGTTTGGTATTGTCAATAATCACAACCAATTTTGTTTTGAGCTCATAATTCATATGGGAAGAGACCAAAACTATATAGTGAGTTTCGAAGATAATATGTTGGGTTAGGTTGTGACCACGCCGATAAGGCTCTTATGGATTCATATAGTTGAATAAGACCACCTATGGTTGAGTTGACAATAAAATCTATGAGCTTAATAAATAAGGTGGTCGTCGTATTGATAGTTTGAAATCCTTCAATCTCGCATTTCTTCAAAAATGGAGATGGTGTTTTGCTTCTCGGCCAAATGGTCTTTGGGTAGGTATTCTACAGGCTATTTATAGTGATTGTACGGGAGTCTTCAGTGTTAATAGGAATAGGAATTTAATTATGAGCTTGGCTACATGGGATTCAAAATCTACTTGTTATGTAATGTTTTAGTTGTCTTCATGTAACTTTTGTTTTAATGATATCTTTTCTGTTCAAAAAAGTGTCTACCAATGTGAATAATGTGTTCAATTTAATTCATTAGGTTATCATAATACAAACAATTCTTAAAAGTGGAATATATGTTATATAACTTTCACAATGGAGGTCAATGAACCTCAATTAAATAATTGAACTCAAAGACCTACAATTGAGGTCAAAGAACCTCGTAATGGTGGTTGCAAGATTTGACTTTTACAATTGAAGTCAATAAATTTCACTATTTTTTTGAACGGTATATTTCATTAAAAGTCGCCAACCCATAAAACGGAGAGCACAGACAACAACTACATAGCTACATGATAAAAAAATTACACCAATGGCCCCAAGACAAGGACGATAACTTAGCTCTACTTTTCGCCCAAAGGAATTCCGTCACTTTTACTTCGCCAATGATGTCCTCCATCCTGGCCTTTTTGTTTTGAAACTTGAGAAAATTTCTCTCCCTCCAAATACTCCAACACCCTATGATAATAATACCATAGAATATGTCTTGCCCCGACAACCAACAAAATTATGGACTACCAATAAGTCCTTAAACGAAAACACAAACAAATTTTGGACCTTGCACCATGATGAAATTTGCTGCCATAACACTGCAGCAAACACACAGCGAGTAAAATGATCCACAACCAATAGAAAGCACTATGATTTTAGAACTTTGATCTTCACAAATAAATTTGTGGAACCAGAATTCAAAAGAGTGAATTGAAAACCAAGATTTCTAAATTAACCAACTTGAAATCATTTAATTTCATTGTGTACTTTGAAATGTACGTCAGAATAAAACCTGTTTATATGCTTTGGAAAGTAATTATGGTACATTTTGTGCAAATATGTAGAAAATAAAATGGTAATTTGCATATCATTATGATGGTTGCTAAGAAATGTCTGGTAACCAGTATAACCTTAAGTTGGACCAACCTAAGTGTACATTAGCTAAATCCTTGATGTTCTATGCCATGTTTACGCTAAATCAATGAGATAACTGTCAGACAAATATAACCGCTAACTACCATCTGAAATGTTCTAAAGGATCACCTCAATCATTATGATGTTTCAACACTATATAAAGAACATCATACTGTCTGTTTTAACTAACAAAATACAATTTCTTTTTCATGAAAAGTAACATCGCATTCTTGCATAACACTTCTGTCTTATCTGATTATTGATTATACATGCACACAAAATACTTTATGGAAACTGATTAACACGATTCAACATGCTATCTAGAACAATTTAATTAGGAAACATACATTCATAAACCGTTTTTATATCACCCTTTTTAACCATGCGTTCTACATAGGTGAATTTTGGTTTATTACTAATGATTTGTAACAATATAATTGGGTTTAACATACAACACAGATTTGTTCGTCCCCTTTGAAAAATGCCTGCTTATTCATTTACATTGTCTTCAGTTGTAGATAAACTATTCGAAACGATAAGTTTAATTGTGAGTATGGGATACCAAAAACCCTATTTATTCACGGTAGCTAGGTTGGGGTCATGTACAAAAACATGATTTATCATATGAGAGCTTAGAGGTTTGATGTTTTTCATATTTACCTTGCGAATAGAAACTCTCCATCAAATATATTGATATTAGATCTCATCAATGGCGGTTTACATCGTGAAACTTTTGTAAAGAACTGTGGAAGAAAATCATTGTCATCTTGGAAATTTTAGCTTTCTTTAATTCATAATTGACGCGTAACATCAAAATTTTCTAAACACTAAATGAATGCTTAAATTTTAAGTACAACAAGTTACCAATGACTACATCGTTAGGGGTCGTTCACCATCTTGTGACACATTGTGGCCGGTGCCTTGTGACAAACACAAAATACTAGTTTTTGTACATTGTTAGTTGTTCGATTAATACTTTATTTGAAAATTGAGTAAAGAATATATTAAAAGCAATAACATGAATTGAAAAAAGTATGCATACATAAATTCTGAAAATTGTTATAATTATTTTTTATTTGAAAAATATTATAAAGCAGAAAAGGTCAAATTTCGTTTTGTTAATCGACTACAACCATGGAACTACGTAACAAAGTCTCATGTAGACCTTCTAAGTCATTGTATACATTTGACTGTAGTAGATATTTTATTTATTTATTAGTTATGGGAAGCCATCAAGCCAATGTTTTGGTATCAATAATATGAACAGAGAATAATAAGAATAGACCTGTAAAACATTAATAAGTGTTACGTTAGTCAAACATTATATCAGTTTTTTCATAAATATAAAAGATCATACATCTGCATTTTTTTAAGAAAAAGAATTGAAAAAAGATAACTTTAAGAGCACCCCTTTTTGGACATATTTGTTCCTAATTGCGTTTGCAAATCTTATGATGGATCTTCATCATTATCTAATTTTACTGTTTGAATTATATGTCCACCTTTTAAAAGTTATTTTTAAAAATATGTTTGTTGTCTTTGACATGATTTTAAGATGTAATACTTCAACTTTAATCTTTTCGTTTTTAAGTGTTTAATTCTATCAATTTTTAGATTCATTTCTGTCTACATTTAGAGAAGTTGCAAATTAGTTCTCTTTTGAATAGCAGATTTAGAGAACTTTGAAAGTGTTTGGAATCACTATTTAAGGTTTTAACCGCAAAATTGTTGTGCAAACTTTCTAAAATTGTTGTTGAATATTTTTCTAAATACTTTCCTGTTTTGTTCTTACGTTTATACGTTTTTTTCAGTTTTTTAGTGGCTTTTAAGCTCCTTTTTTAACGGCCAACAAACAGATGTCCAGACTATCCGTTGTACCCACCAATTGATTACCAAAACACCTCATATATTCCTAGGTGAAGACAGGTCTTAGATGCCCGCCCACAAGTAGCGTTAGATAACCAGAACCCACCAAGACACTAGTTCCGGGAAAAAAAAAAAACTTGACCCTCATCCTCCCAAAGTCACTCAATCACTAATTTTCTTAGGATTTCTCTTCTTTGGGTGAACTAAAGTTAAAAGCAAAGAACCATCGGCGATTCAGTTGTTGACTTGTTGCCAATCTCGTGAATGTGATTGTTGTTTCTATATTTAGATCATGAGCTACTTTATACGATGTTAATAATAGTAATAACTTGTAACCTGAAATATCTTTCAGATTCGAACCTTGATATTTTGTTCTAGTTTTAGACTATGGGGTATGGTAGGGTATGGTAGAGGCCCATCTTAGGAAACTTTGTCATCACGTCACTAAAAAGTGGATAACCCTTGTATTTAGACAACTTGAGGACTACCCAAGGGTATGGGGTAGTCTTCCTTGGGTAGTCCACCACTCCTATTGGCCAACATTTAATTTTTATTTTCTAATTTTTAAATAACTAAATAATTAAAATAAATAACATAAAAAGTCACATAATATTAAAAAAAGGTTACAAATTAAAAAATGGGAAAATCACCAAAATAACCCGTTGACCGGGCATTTTACACAAATAAACCTTTGAACCCTCTTAGGAGAGACGGGACACGGCTCCCAACGAGCCTGAACCGTCTCCCAAGAGGCTTCCCATTTCAGCCAACAGAGGACCGCCACGTGGCGTTGTTGATCCCGAGGCTGTCCCGTCTCTCTCCAGACGGGTCAGAGGTCAACCGTCTCTCTCCCCAGACGGGTCACACTTCCCCATGCCGTCTCGGGAACCGTCTGAACCGTCTTAAAGTGTTTCGGGAACCGTCTGAAGACAGGTCACATTTTACAATGGTGACTCGCCGTCTCCCGAGACGTCGTCTCCGGTGAGTCCCGATGGTTCGACCGACGCTTCGATTGTCCAGGTCACCACCTATAAATACCGTGTCCCGTCTCCCGTCAGACCATCCAAACCACCACCACCGTCTAACAGTAGCAGCACTATCCAAACCACCACCACCGTCTAACAGTAGCAGCACCACCACACAACCACCACCGTCTAACACAAATGGCACCCCAAAGATGGACAGAAGAACAAGAGATTGCACTTGTATCAGCATGGCGCCACGTTGAAGAGAGTACCCACCAAACCAACAAATGGTTTCGTATCCAACACGAGTACAACCGGCTGGTTGGAGGGTCTGACCGGACAACGGACTCTCTTAGCCGGAAGTTGAACGATTTGACAACGAAGTGTCAAATCTTCAACGGGTACCACAACGCGACACTTCAGTTGGTACCCCATGGCTTTCCCGAAGACACGTCAATTCGACACTCCAAAAGACAGTATAAAAACGGGGAGGGCAAAGAATTTAAACATTTGTCCGCCTGGCAAATGATGAGGGATTATCTTAACTAGTTTATTTGTAATCGAATTTTATTTATGTTTTTTATGTTTTTTTTTATTAATGTTTATTTATGTTTTTTTTAGTTTTTTTTATATAAAAGTAAATATTTCGTTAATATTACAATAACAATAAACAAACTATACTATTACAATAACAATAAACAAACTATACTATTACAACAAACTTCCCAAACCATACTATTACAACAAACTTCCTAAATTTACTTGCTAAGAACTAAGAACTTTGTTTGAATGGTGTATGTGCGCTACATAGACAAAGAACTCTTCTTGCAAATAAAATAGACTACCACATTGTAGATGCAAATTACACGGGTTAACCCACACGCAGATGCAACAACAATCCAAGTAGCCGTACGCAGATGAAACAACAATCCAAGTAATCGGACAATATTTTCGTAAGCCGGTAGGCTTCGGTTGGCAAACCAAAAAACATCTTGGAAGATGAAAGGTTTGGGGAGGGTGGTTGGTGCAAATTTTGTTAAATGAAATCCGGTATTTATATACACTTTTAAGACGGTTCAGACGGTTCCCGAGACGGTTTGAGACGGCATGGGGAAGTGTGACCCGTCTGGGGAGAGAGACGGTTGACCTCTGACCCGTCTGGAGAGAGACGGGACAGCCTCGGGATCAACAACGCCACGTGGCGGTCCTCTGTTGGCTGAAATGGGAAGCCTCTTGGGAGACGGTTTAGGCTCGTTGGGAGCCGTGTCCGGTCTCTCATAAGAGGGGTCAAAGGTTTATTTGTGCAAAATGCCCGGTCAACGGGTTATTTTGGTGATTTTCCCTTAAAAAAAATTACGCCAAAAAAAGAAGCATACCGGAAAAAAAACACGTCTAGTTTTCTCTGTTAGCTCAAATATAATCGATCAAATCCGATTGTAGACGTAGATGCCTGTGCTCGTTGCGTAATGAGAAGTCGTTAATTTCTTGTTGAGCCGGACTAACGGGAACACTATTCTCCCGGGGCTCGTTTTCATGAAAATCACAAACGGCCTGCCCTTCGTCTTCAATATGCATGTTATGCAAGATAATACAAGCATACATACAATACCACAACCTTTTTGGTGCCCACATTCTTGTCGGGTTGTCAATGATATGCCACTTTGCTTGTAGAACACCGAAACAACGTTCGATGTAATTTTTTGCCGCTTCTTGATACTTGGCAAATTTCTTTCTTTTTTCGTCGTCTGGGTGCTGAATGGTTTTAAATATTGTAGATTATCTCGGGTAGATTCTATCAGCAAGATAATACATGTGGGGTTATTCCACACCTGATATTGTGAAGCTAATGTTTGGACCGGTCCCTTGCACAACATCCTCGAAAATTAGTGACTGATTGATAACGCTAAGGTCATTGTTCGAACCGGGAACTTCAAAGAATGCATGCCAAATCCATAAATTCTGGGAACAAGCAGCCTCTAAGATTATTGTTGGATGTCCGTGTTGACCACTAGTGAACATTCCCTGCCATGCTGTTGGACAATTCCTCCACGGCCAACGCATGCAATCAATGCTTCCGAGCATTCCTCGAAAACAATGTCTTTCGGTATAGTGTTGATATAATTTCTGGACGTCGTTGCTCGTTGGTTTTCGCAAGTATACTTTGCTGTAGATCTTCACAATACGCTTACAAAACTTGTATAAACATTCTCGTGCAGTTCTTTCAGACATCCTTAAATATTCATCCCAGCTATCGGTTGTCGTCCTATAAGCTAGTTGGCGCAATGCAGCTGTGCATTTTTAAAGAGTTGTGAACCCCCTCTTGCCTCTAGCATCGTATCGCAATGTAAAAAATGGGTCACAACTCGATAAGTCGTTGGCTATACGTAAAAATAGTCGTCGACTAATTCTAAACCGGCGCTGAAAAGTCGCATCCGAGTACAACGGTTGCTCGGCAAAGTAATCATGCTCTAATCTTTCATGGGCACCTACACGTATGTTAAAAAAAATATTTGTATGTATAAAACTTAAAGAGCTAAAACATACATAGATAATGTAAATGTATGTAAATAATTAAACATAAATAAGAAACTTTCTATAATTTAAAAAAGTGTTACCTTATCGGTATGTAAAGATTTGAGAGAAATGTGTAGTTGTGAGTGATTTTTTTGTTAAATGTTTGAGGTAAATGGATTATTAAATAGAAATTGGATTATTATTTTTTAAATTAAACGGTCATATGACCGTTGGATATGGCCCTACACAAAGCAAACAACCAATCAAATGTCGCGGCTAAACCGTTCGGAATTAGCCGTTTAAGACGCATTGGGGGCGGCCAAGCGGTGTTGCTCGGCCCAAGACGGCTTCGCCGAGCCCAAGCCGCCCCCACACCGTTTATTCTTAGTTTAAAATTGAGTTGACTTTTATCTTGCTCTATATGGTTTGACACTTTAACGATTTTGCCCTACTAGTTTGAAAATGGTCAAAATGTTCCCTAAGGTTTTCATTTTGTTGTCAGTTTGCTCTCCGACTCTAACTTAGTCTAGAATTTTAGTTAAAAGTAGATGTATTTGGGTAAGAATTTTAGCCATTTTCAAGCTATTACGGTAAAAATGTTAAAATTGTCAAACCACATAAAGCAAAATAGAAGTTAACTTTCTAAATTTTTTACTAAAACAATTATTCCAGAATCCAGATTTTTATTTTTATAATTTGATGGATATTAGTTTCTTGCCACAAAACATAAATGATTTTACTGCTATGGGTCTACCCTCATGTTTGAGGGCCTGAGGCTAATACAAAGAGGCTTAATCATCAATGGCAGGGACCTCCTTAATCACTTGGGAGGAAAAACTCTCATTTTCATACAACTCTCACACACTCGATATTTATTATCACAATTATATCATAAATACTCTTGGTCAGTATCGGTTCGGTCATAAAATTCTAATAGCGACAATTGCCATAGCTTACGGTACAAAAAAAACCAAATTTTGAATACTTCGTTTTCATTAAACATTATATCAAAATGTCAAGGAAAATAAACAATACTACATATTCATCTCTATTAAAGTAGCTAACGAATGAAAGTTATTAGGAAAACAATCAAATCCAGTGAAAACTAAATGGGCTAAATACATATTTTATAGCCAATGCTGTTGTAGCATAGTGGTTGCAATTAGGGGTGCAAATGAGCCGAGCAGCTCGTGAGCTACTCGAGATCGGCTCGATAAAAAGCTCGAAACGAGCCGAGCCTTATCGAGCTCGAGCCGAGCTTGAGCCTAAAACAAAGCTCGGTTACTTATCGAGCCTGAGCTCGAGCTTGACATATGAAGCTCGCCAGGCTCGACAAGCCTTATCGAGCCTGATATAATATTGATTTTATTAATATTTTATACTACTTATCTCACATTTAAAGTTGTTTAATAAACGAGCCGAGCCGAGCTTTTGACTTATCAAGCTATCGAGCCTATTATTTATATTATTTAATTTAATATATTTACTAATAAACACTAAACGAGCCGAGCTCGAGCTTGAGAAACTACCAACGAGCCGAGTTCGAGCTTGAAAAACAAAGCTCGAAACGAGCCGAGCTCGAGCTCTTATAACTTAATCGAGCTCGAGCCTGGTCGAGTTCGGGCTCGGCTCGGCTCGGCTCGTTTGCATCCCTAGTTGCAATGGAGGTGGGAAGGTTTACCCACTTTGTGGGGTTCCTGCCCTGGGAGGTCACAGGTTCAAAGCCCACTCAGAGTAGGGTTATTCTGAAATGAGGGGCTGGACCTTAGGGGGGTGGGCGGGGACCGGACCTGAAGGGTGCGGGGCTTCGTTATGGGTGGTACCGTTGGCCGTTCAAAAAAAATACATATTTTATAACATTTACGGATTTCGTTACATTACTATTTACTAGCCTAGTAACTAGTAATACTAATGAACAACCTGAAGAGTAAAAAACCGTCAACACCGAACACCCCTACAGTTAAGGATGAGCTTCTTAACAGAGTCTCATATTGATGCCGACTGAACAATATTGGTACGGGTACTAAGCGGTATTGGACTATCGGTAATGGTTTTATTCGTTAATACCTTCCCGAATACGGAAGTTTATATATGCAATTGCTATGATGTAGGTGTGGTTGTCAGACAAAATACATATTAAGAAAGTGTGTATGTATTCAATACCCAATAAACATACATAAATTGAATGCCTAGAATACTTGCTTATGGTCAGAAGAATACATATACAGATTGATCTTAAAACAAACTATCGAAAGATATTCTAAAACCCAGTACCAAAACCGTACCAAAATGGTAAAGTACCGAAAACCCAGTACCGTTACTGATACCTATCGAAGTTTGTTGATCTCTCACAAACTCAGCATGCGCGTTCTGTTTAACCTATAGATTTCAAAAACAAGAAAACACAACATATTCTATACAAACACTCGTTTTGAAGAAAATACGTTTTAATTTTGTTATGAAATAAAAATCATGCTACTATTCACATACAAAGTACATAAATTTATTATAAGGTGTAACTGTAAACTTGTGAAATGGTTTTGAGAAGATACAAACAGCTTAAGTTACTAAACGGATACAAAAGTAAACTTAATGTATAAATCTACCTACAACAGAACCACCACGAAACATCCAACCGAACGTATGCTTTCCTCAAACCGCGACTTCCAACTTCTTTAAATATGTACAATGTGAAGCCTTCTGCATAATCCAACGAAACAGCTTAAATATAGATTACAGATAACGATATAAGATATTACAAAGTTAACACGGGATGGTACACTTACTCTGAACATATGGTAGATCCGTAAGTTCATCCTTCTTCGTCCTCATTATTATCAACTTTCACCTCCACGGGATGCATTGGAGAAGTACCTGCGGTTACAACTTTAAGTTATAATGGCGAATAAATTATAAAAATAAAATGAATTTTTCAGCTTAAGCTTAAGAAACCAGTAAACGGAAAACGTTTAATAACTAATATAAAGTCTCGGTGAAATATAAAAGTTATAGATCTCTGATTAAAAAGTACCCGTTAAATATACCACATGATGGTTCTGAGTTCTGACCAGCTTATTAAAAAGCAAAAAATATTGTTGAACATGATACTAAGGCATACCTTAAATCTTAAAAGCTAGAAATAGATCTTAGGAAAAACGTCGATGCTTACTTTCATTCCAAACTAAGAAAAAAGACCACTTAACTGAACCAAACAACGACATCAGGCACACCAATAATCTAGCCAACTTGAATAGAATTATACCATCTTTGTTTAAAACCACAGTGTGATAGGATAAGACTGACTTATTGTGATCAAGCAATGACAACAAATCATTTATAAATGCGCACAGTAGGAGACTGGTCTTAGTTTAACAAAAAAAAGTTAGGCTGATGCATTTACGTCCCAAAAGCCAAGGCGCGTGGGGCGCACATCAGTACATCACATACGCAAAGCGTTGCTCTATGTACAACTAAACATGCTTTATTTACAACGAATTGGCCTCTCATCTGTTTTACATATCGACCTTTCTATCAAGTAAACCTTTCATAATTTCTTCACCCCTTCAGTTGTTTTTGGTGCAAAAAACGTGTATTTCCCGGACACGCTAACTGGCCCACGCCAGACCGCCCCAGGCCCAACACGTGAGAGGTAAATCAGCCTGACTTGGTGACAAGGCGAGACGCTAGGGAACAGATTCGAACCGGGGCTGTTCGCTTTGGTGCAAGCTTTCACGCCCCCTTAAACCAACTGAGCTACACGGCGGGGGCAATAGAGCTTAAAACAAGCAAGCCTTGAAACTAGCTGAGCCCGAGCCCATTTGTACCCCTAATTTTCACTTAGAAGTAGACGAGGCGCTGCCTGAAGCCCCTGATGCATTTCCTGAGCGCCTCATGACACGCCATTTACAACTAAGGAACTAAACATAATACCTTCAAGACACAATACAACTCAATTTGCAGACTACTAACTTAACTCCAATGCCAGTTATCTAAACAACATTAAATGACCCAAAGACTCGACTACTTGACTCGATCCAAATAACCCATTTCGCACCCGAAAAGAACAATCCGAAAAAATCTTGCATTTTTATTTAAATAAATTAATTCCAACTCAAAATTGCATAAAAAAACCCAATCATATTTTACAAAAAAAATAAAAAATAATAATTTTTTAAATACCTTCAATAAAATAAGCAGAAGAAGGCCAGCCACGAGACGATCTAACAGACATAGATTCCTCATCGGTCAACGGATTGGTCAAACTCTTCAAAACTTCAAACAATTCATGAGATTGAGGTCTGTGTCGATGAGGGGGGACCCAATATGAAGACCCGGGAACAAACGGAAGCCAATCAGGAGCAGATTGCCTTATAATAATATTGTTGATAACATCTTCGAGCTTTTTTAATCCTAAAACCTCCACGTCTCCGTCTGGTTCAAGATCAACTTCGATTAATTGGTTTTTTCCTGATCGGCTTGAGAATCGATTGGGTTGTGATAAGCCAAGTTTGAAGGATTGAAAGGATATTATTGATGATGATGAAGATGATATTGTGGATCGGGTTAGGGTTTGAGAGAGAAAACGAGCCATGGTTTTGATAAGTTTCGTGGGAGGATAAGAGGTCTCGTTTTTTTCTTGGAAAGGGATCTATCTATCTCTATCTGTCTATACCATTTACCAAATTATTATATCCCAAAAGCTTTCCGGGATAATACCCGCTTTATGATGAAGTGATATTGGTAAGTGATGGAGAGACAATTGATCATTGTGGTTATGGGTTCGACTCCTGATCACTCTAGGTTTTACCGGTTCATTGTCGTCGTGCCTTCGGGCGGGTATGCGGGCCGGGTTTTCCTTGAAACAGGAGACGGGTGGGCACGGGGCTCCGTCTGTGCAGGTTGGGCCGCCTGATGGAGCTACATTTCGCCAATGGGTGCCGCGTACGGAGTTTCCCGTGCGATTCTTAATCAGTCGCTCAAAAAAAAATATGAAGTGCTAAAATATGTGTTATGATATAATATAGAAAATAATATACTATAATATGAGAAAACAACAATTTTAATCATGTGAATAACAATTAAAATGTATATTAAAAAGAAGATTTATGTTTGGATAAGAAGTGGAGCTAGAAACAAACATTGCAGGGCGTGATTAAGACGGTGGTCATCAAGGTGTGACCTTTTTTTTTTTAGAAATTAGTGGTTTAAACGTATTGAAGGAAGAATTCTACGCCCTTTTTAATGGTGGAATTATGTTCTTTAAATCACTTTACTTCAAAATGATTATCCTTTTGCCCTTTTTAATGGTGAAATAAAACAAGCTATCTTCTTTTTCAAAATGATTATCCTTTTGCCTAAATTAATCAGAACCATAATAACTAAGATAAAAGTTGAAGTGAAAGATGAAATTAAATCTCGATGCATCGATAAATCAATAAAAAAACCCACAAATGAGAAACAAATTCTCGGTCAAGCTTCCTCCTCATTGTACGAAGGACATAATTGGGGAAGTTATAGACGGTTAATTATGCATCATGTGGTGGCGTTGATAGCTAAAAGACAAAGGGGCACATGCACCGATCGGGATTGTCCCAATTGCTAAGTGTTATGTGCCTTATGTACAAGGCTTGATACCAAACCACATCGAGCCGGGGGTCTCACTGGAAGCAGCCTCTCTATTGTTAGGGGTAGAGATAAGGCTGTCTACATCTTACCCTCCTCTGACCCTACCTTAGCTTTGCTATAGATGGGATTAACTAAGTATGATGATGATAGATGGTTTACGCATAATAATCTTCAAGTAAACGTACCTTGAATTGCTAATCAACATCCGGTATATATTAGGTTCAATATATACCATATTTATTTTGGGAGTTATTGGATTATAATAATCCAAACTTTCAGGAATTGGCCGACATTAATCCGAACTTAAGAATTTCCCCCTACCAGTCCGAACTTTCACCATATTTTCCTCCATCGAGCCTTCCGTTAACTTTTCTTAACTCAGTTAGTTTGTGCTGACGTGGCTACTGACTAGGTACGGTGACGTGGAACTTGTGTTGACGTGGCTGCTGACTTGGCGTGCCACATCGTGCCATGTCAGCTGCCACGTCAGCACAAGGTCCACGTCATCGTGCCTAGTCAGCTGCCACGTCAGCACAAACTAACTGAGTTAAGAAAAGTTAACGGAAGGCTCGATGAAGGAAAATATGGTGAAAGTTGGGACTGGTAGGAGGAAATTCTTAAGTTCGGATTAATGTCGGCCAATTCCTGAAAGTTTAGATTATTATAATCCAATAACCCTTTATTTTGTGAGATCCATTTTATTTTGTAATTTCCAATGAGATCATAAACGTGAGCAGATATGGAAAAAAAAAAGAATAGAGACAAATATAATCAAAACCCATAACAAATTCATGAACTTATTTACTTGTGAACTGTTAGGGCAAAAAATAAAACCCTAAGCGGCATACACTCGAAGATGACGATTAAGACAAAGAATATTACAAAACAACTTACAACATCGTCATAGAAGTAGTCGAGCTGGTTGAAGACTATAGCTTACTGGCTTTGAGCTGCTTGAAGAATGAAATTCGGAGGAGTCCGGTTCGTCCACAACCACCACAGCTCCTGTTCATCGACGCCGAATATTTGTCAGAGGTATTGTACACTACACGTCACTCTGCAAACTGGTCAGACATTACGTCAAACGCCGCCGCAGGTCAACCATGTCGTCTGTCATAAAAAGCAATCACCTAAAGTCACTCCAGTCGTGTCACGTGGCACTATGACAGGGCGGTACTCTCTTTATCTTACATCAGCATTTATTACCACGTGCTTTTATACTAATATATTGGGCCGAAGGGAGGCAAGCCTTTAACCCGGGCTCAGGCCCACGTCGTGGTTAAGGGTTAGTGATGTTTAGCCCATGCATGTCCTATATAAAGGGGTCACCCTTCCCTTGTATGGACATGTTATGTTACATTCGTAAGCTAACACTATTTTTGTGTCTGTACGTTGGAGTCGATCTCTATTACATAGCAGTCGTCTCCCTTCGTACGACCCTCTTGTTCCATTCTCGTAGGTTGGTTTGGGTCACGAGTGTGTGCAAAGGATCATTTCTGCAGTAACTACGAGTTCACAACCATAAGCGCCTATCGCCAAGGTAATTAAACTCGTTGTTTCTACAGTATCCCCTACAGGTGCCCTAACACTAGTTACAGACTAACAGTCCTTTCATACATACCTATAATTATATCTATATACTTCATTGAAACCCCCTACATTCCAAACTATCCCAAATCAGCCTACATGGAACACTGTCGTATGCCTTTTTCAGGTCAATGAACACGATATAATTATACAATAAAAGATTTAACACGAACGCACGAATAAGTTTGGTTTCGCAATAAATATTATTAATTTTTATTTATTGTATTCCGAGCTATTATTATAAACTAGTGAGCTGGTCACACTAGTTGGCTCACACGATGCGACATGTGCCATAAATGTTTTTTTAAGAGAACAACCTAACTAACATGCGCTATTATTATTGTTATTTTATTGTTGTTGTTGGCGGTGGTCAGAATGCAGACGTTGTCTTTTAACTAATGAAATTACACTAGATGTCTTTTATGTTACTGTTTATCTTCAAGCGGTGTCTTTTTGCCCTAACACGAGATAATTTTTTCTGTTAACTCTTAGCACACGCTACTCAAATGATGGTATTGGTCATTTTCTAAAGTCTTATTTAATTAATTATGGGATGAAAATTCAAGATGAAATAGATATTAAGTGAAAATGACGATTATGCTCTCGTGTGAGTAGCACATGTTAAGAGTTAACAAAAAACAATAATTAGGTTAAGGTAAAACGACACCTTCGGATGAGAAACAATAATATAAAGGATATTCTATGTAATTTCGTTACATAAAGGACATCACCTACATTTTAGCTCAAATTTAAAGAACATAACCTACGTTTTAACTCAAATTTAAAGATGTAAAATGTAATTTGCTCAAAATTTGTATGTACATGAAAATATAGGTTGTGGTTGATCTCAAACTTATTCCTCTATATTATATTGCATTGAAGCTTTTATATTTTGTTTATCCAAATACTAGGTCTTGTTTGTTTGTCTTTAACGAGACCAGTCAGACATCAAAGTCTGATTCGGTCAGACAAGGAGAAGTCCAGTTGTTTGGTTGGGTCAGATTAGTCAAACATCCAAGTCTGACCGAGCCTCTTAACGGGTCAAATCTTGAGCCAAGTCTGACTGACTCAGATAGAGAATCGAAAAAAGAAACGGGTTAAGCACGATCAGAGAGCTTCGCATCTGAACCAAAAAAAGGGGTTAGGCTTCTCCGTGATAAGAAATTTTAGCCATTTAGATTGTCATTCAGATGTCCAACTAAACATCACTTATTGAGTCAGCACTTAACCATTCAAAACCTCTTACTGAGTTAGCACTTACCCATTCAGAAGTTGCCAAACGGCCCCTTAGATCATTACTGTTTTGTTAATCGTATTACTCTTACGTCATTATCCTCTAAAACTTTAGCTCTCTTCATCTCCTTGTTAGAGTATGTGGGCTCATTCCCAGCCTTCCACACACACCACCAAGTGATCATGATTATCATGGGGAAGACTTTATTTTTTTTCTTCGACCCATGTTCACTCTTTTATGCTCCATTAGTAAGTCATGAGCTGTAAACGCATGAATAGGACACACCAGTTGATGGGAAAAAACGCGAAACCGTTACAAACGGTAAATAAATAAAGGCGAAATTATCTTCGTTTGACCAAATATTTTCCCAACCCAAATGAACCTGTGAGGATGCAATCAAATAGGGAATACTAAAAGCAATAAAGAGACACAAAATTTTAGCGAGAAAAACCCCTCAAAAAAGTAGAGTAAAAACTACGGGACTACTAGAGGTAAACCATAATCATCATACACTTGGAATAAACAACTTCAAGTGTATGGAATAACACAAAAACAAGTAAAGTGAGTAAGAGGTACCACCAACAAGAAAATAACTCCACGACGTCTCTTATCTCCACTAAAACACCCAACGATTGAAGCTCTATTCTCCTCTCTTTGTCTCAATCTTGTGACAGTAGAAAAGCACACATTGTGTGTGTATATATATGACGGCATAGAGCACACACAAAAATAAACTATTGATGTGTTTTTCTTGCGTGAAAATCCACAAAGCCCACACAACCAAAAATCACCACCTTTGGATTATTATTTTTTTTATGTGTCAGACTAATTACAGCCCAAAAATAAAACCACAAAAATAATTCACTGTTGTAAAACAACGACCTACTAGCAACATACAAAGTATAAGAATTATGAACAAAGATTAGAGGAAGATAGATAGAATAAAGATGTCTTATCATTAAGTATATCTAATACAATATACAAAGCCTCTATTTATAGGCTCACACATTAATACAATGAGTAATGACAATTGGGAGTTAAGGATGTGGAGAGTCACCATATTATTGGTGCATTCATAACACTCCCCCTTGACTATCCACATAATGTAATAAAACAATACACAATTCTTATAATACACTTGGTGATGCTGCCTCGTTAAAAACCTTGCCAGGAAAACCCAGTGGGACAAAACCTCAGCTAAGGGAAAAAGAGTGCAGGGCGTATTACTCTTCCTGATACTTCTGGATCAGGTATATTGCCTCATTAAAAACCTTACTAAGAAAACCCGATGGGACAAAACTTAGTGAAGAGAAAAAGAGTGCAACGTGTTGAATACTCCCCCTCATTTTAATATGTATCATTTGAATGATGGTGTCGATCTTCTAAGAAAGTTGCTCAAAGTTTTGTAGTAAGTAATTTGCGTTCTTGATCACTTGACGTGAAAATCTTTAAGTTGAATCATTAATGTATGATCTTCATTCCAGAATTTTAGTCCCTGCTCTCGTAAGTGCAATACTTTAAGTTTAACTAATGTTGCCTCCTCTCGTAAATAAATGTCACAAGATTAACAAATGTGATGTGTTATATTCCCTGCATCTACAAGACTAACCAAACTTGTTTGCATGGGTTAGTGAAATATAATCAAATATCGCTCATACCTGAAGTATTTGTTTTAACTCATTTCGGTGTCTCCTCGCTTAACATAGACTATATTATGATAATAAGTTCATGTGGAAAATATAATAATCATGCATAATTAGCAAGACATATACTAATGTCCATATATTTTTAACTATGGTACTTGTAGAGTGAAAATCTCTACTTTGGTAGGAGATGAAATGAATAATTTTCCATATCAAGTAATTGGACAACCTTTAACGCACTTTAAATATGAGCTATGTCCATTGTAAAATGTCCCACCATCTTTTCAAGATATACTTTGATGGATTGGTAAACATATCATATATACTCGAATTATAGGTCAAGCAACAAGTGCACTATATCAAGGACTTTCAAAAATTCCCCTTTTAAAAGTTCTACAGAGTCTCTCGATAATGCTCAGACATTATCACTGTAAACTGCGAGTGAACTTTTAAAAGAAAACTTTTGATACAAGCTGGATAATACAATCAAACTTATGTTGCTCTTTATTGGGATATCTCATGAGTTTTATAAACTCAACCCCCTTATTTAGTCCATACATATTATATTACCTTTACATAATACTTCTTAAGGTATTGATATCAATGATGCATGCATCATCAATCCATCAAGGACTTTTCCATCTAGACCAATTATGCAAGTACATTAATTCTTCAATTGGAAGAACGATAACATTTATTTCTCCAATATATATTGTACCATTCTTATACATTAAAGTATCATAATCACCAGGTTCAGTTTATCACCTGTGGTGTATTGGTGCACAATACTTACATCCTACGATGTTTCGTATTACCTTTTAAGCACTCAGTTGCTTTAGGATACTCATGAGGAGTTCCACTTATATTCAATTCAATCATATAACAAACATAACGTATTCAGAATTGAATCTATTTATTCCGATCATAACGTTCTCGAGAACTTACGTTACAATATTTTGACACATTAAATCCTTCATCAGGTATTTTCATGTAAACTTTCAGTGTCAAGTAAATCATGATATTTATTAGACGCATTTCAATTCTCTCTTTGCATTACCAGACTAATAACACAATGAAAAATCATTGTATCCACCACTGGAGAATGCGTCTCCTCATAATCAATTATGGGTCTTTGCGAAATTCTTGTGCCACCAATTTTACCTTATATCATTTTCTTTTCAAATGTTGATTCGCACAAAAGACCTTTTCGTATCTATATGTTTTACAACTTTTGTTGTATGGACTACTGGTCCAAAACTTTTCTTTTCAATAGAGAATTCAACTCTGCCGCATTTGCGTCTTTCCATTTTGGCCAATCATTTCTTTGTATTCATTCATAGGCAGATCTTAAATCTTGATCCTCATTTTAAGCGTTACATTACATAAAATTCATAACGACGTCGATTTTATTTCGATTCCATGCATTTCGTAGACATGATACTATATAACGAGATCTCTTTATTTTCAGGTACCTGAGGTTCTTCTGGAACCATCATGTCTAATGTCTCTTTAGGAGACCTTTTTACTATCACCTCGACTTGACCATCTTTCTTACTTGCTCCAATTTCGAGGATTTTTATTCTTGGAACCGACTAGTCTACCATGCTTCAGGCATGCCATAGACATATCACCAATGTATGGTTGCCCTTTCTGGGACACTAATTCAATTGGAGCACTAGCAGTTGATACATGTGACTTAGCTAGCCACTATATTTGGGTCAGTGAATATATATGGTAATCAATTTATTCTTGTAAATGAATTATCCTTTGTACTTTCAGTTCACACTTATTAATTTGAGGATCAACTGATAATTCATTTCATCTTTTCAACTGCTTTTTATCTCCCCCTCATGTTGGAAATACTGATTGTTAAAATAAAAATCAATCAATCCAATCGCACTTTTAACGACTCTAAGTACGTGGTTATCAATACTTATTCTTATCCAACATATATTCTCAACATTCTTTGAAGTCCCATCTTTTGTGCATTGTGGTGGATCAATTGCAAAATATATCGCACATCAAAACAATAGATGGGAAATGTTTGGTTCCTGACCGAAAACCAATATAATGGGGAAAGGTTAAATAACTTGTTGGCTTGATGTGGATTACTATTAGTCATGTATAACCACATGTACTTATATATAAACATGTACTTTTGCTCTCATGATTATTATCTTTGCAATAAAAATTAGATGTTTAGTGATCTTCTCACCAAAACACGTATTCTAATTATCATTACTAACTTGAGAATTAAATTCACAATTATAACCAAAATAAACATGCCACTCTGGAATAATATGCTTGCTATCTTATTAGCTAAGTCATAAATCACGCAAACTTCAGGTTGCGAACTTGATAACCATTTAGACGATGCATCGATTTTAAATACTAAGTGGTATCATGTTAGGATATATGTATCCTTTATTCACTTCCAGAATATTTAGGGATACTCACCCTATATGGCAAATATATAATTTCACTTTTGAGCAAACATTACATGATATGTATCAGATGGAAGAATCTTTAAGTTCTTCATTATGTTCACATCATCATCGGTGTGGTCTTACCGGTCATGCCAACTAATTAAATAATTATGATCCATAAATTCCTGGTCTATGATCATATATGTATTACTTGCACGTATGTAATACAACCGTAAGATATGAGAGTATGTATGAAATCTTCAAACCATCATCTCATTATTAATCATGACCATCATTACAATTCCAAATGGTCAATCTCATCATTACAAATTTCTCAATTATCTCCATGATCATTACCTTTACAATGATCAACGTGTAGTCACATTCACTTTAGGGAATGGAGTATAAACCAAACAAGCTTCATAACTTTTCATTATTTACTCGATCACTAGAATACGAGATGATTTCAAACTTTTCATACTCTCTTAATGATATGGTTACTTCATGAGCACATCTCATATGTGACAAATTATTAGACATGTTGCACTCTTGCTTGTCTAATACACGACAAGAAATACGAGAGAATAATATATCTCATTCTCAGATAATTACTTCATTAGTGTGCCACCTTTAGTGGTCGATTTCAAAATTAACATCGTTGATCTTATTATCAACATGATGATCATTACAATTTCCTCATTTAGTATTAACATGGTTGATCTTGTTATGAACATGATGATCATTACAACTTCCTCATTTACTATGATCATAACCTCTATAACGATCATTTTGTGATCATCATTTTATTAACAAAGCTGATCTCATTAACATGAGCAACATAACAATTTTCACAATCACCATAATCATGATTTTTACGCCGATTATTATAGCATCGCATTCACTTCAGGGAATGGATTATAGCCACAAAACTTTCATAGTGGAATCATTTCAACTTCCATAGTTATGTACATGATCTTAACCTTTATACCGATCATTTTTTCATCACATTCACTTCAGAGAATGGATGAGAACTACACCACTTTCATGGTGGTTATTTCAAACCTTATATATTCTTTTGACGATATTGCTATTTCAGGAGCATATCTTAGGTTTGATAAATGGAAAACTTTTATCCAGTTTTTCTTATAAACAATATTCTTTTCACATAACGTCATTAAGAAGTAATCCAATGTTTGAGTCATAGAATTTCATTGGCCTAACATCTTACGACCTTTCGTAGCTATATAATGAGATTCAGGAAGTATATTAATTATATAATACATGACAATACAAAATGTGAAAATTGTAATAAAACTCTTTTTTTTTTCTCTTTGATTTTCGCTTTCCTTTAACATGGTAGTAATATTCATCAATAGAAGCAAGTGAAAAATAAAACAAAATCAAAATCCCAATAACTCGTATGTACTACATCATTCAAAATAATAATATAAAACAATGCTAAATTATGCAGTTTTTCTACAATATCATGCCATCATAAAAGATATATTATTGTAATGTCCTCAATAAAGATTGCAACATTGAAGTATGTATGATAAAATAAAAATAATTGATAGCATAACTTAAATTGACGCTTAAAAAAAATATGTAACCTATATTTAAATGCTTAATAATGGTGCACTAAATAATAGTTATTACCTCATAATTGGTGCACTGAATAATAATCACAAAATCTATAATTTTCTAAATAACTAATATATATGAGAATAGACACTTTAAGTGACAAGTCCAATAATTTATTCAAGTGATAGAAGGGACGTGGGTGGTATCAATAACTTGGCACTAGGTAAAACATCATCTACAACACATACAAATATCTGGTTAAAACTTTCATATCATAAGCTTTAATATGAAAGGGTAGGCTCTTATATAGAAGGGATGGTGAAAAGAGAAAGAAAAACTTACACCTTGATAGATAGAAATACTGCAATTCGAATAAGATAATATCATCTGGGACTCAATGAACAAAAAGTTTGATTTAAACTTGTCATATCACAATCAAAATAATTTAATTATTCTTGTAAGTTGAATTGGGATGATCAACAGGTAACCGATTTTAAGTATATTTGTTGACAAATAAATACTTTTTTCTTTGTTATAAAAGTGATATACAAATATTGAAGAAAAAAAATACAATTAAAATGATAATACTTTAATCATCATAGGCAAGAATATCAATCCCATTTTCGTCTAGAGAGAACAAAATAAAATTTGACTTTAAAAAAATCAATTAGGGTTAAACGTATTCCCTACCACACATTCGGTTCTTTTCCCTCTTTTTATTGTTTTATGTCAGTCAATCTACAAAATCAAACATAGTAAAGAACTAAAGATACTACCATCCATGGAGATTAATAATGAGTAGTCAGTTTCATAAACATGGTTGAAGATGTCACTAGCCAGCTTGCAAGGTCAATGTTTCGTGACTTCATCGTATAGAGTCTCGTGCTGATAACGTGTTGTAAAACAACGACCTACTAGCAACATACAAAGTATAAGAATTATGAACAAAGATTAGAGGAAGATAGATATAATAAAGATGTCTTATCATTAAGTATATCTAATAAAATATACAAAGCCTCTATTTATAGGCTCACACATTAATACAATGAGTAATGACAATTGGGAGTTAAGGATGTGGAGAGTCACCATATTATTGGTGCATTCATAACATTCACCAATTTATTTTTGTTTCCTTTTTTTTCTTTATTATTACAAAACAAAAGAATAATAATAAAATCAATGTGAATTAGAGATGAGTTGGGCTTTCTCATGGGCAAAAATAACCCAACATCAAAACTTTGATCTTCTCAAAAAAGAAAAAAAATCAGCATCAAAACTTCTTACAAGTTTCTTCTGAACTGAAGGGATAGGGAGCCCAATCCTTGCGGAGGCGGCATCCCTATCCCTCTTGACAGCAACCCTGGTGCAAACTGATGCCAGCGCCAAGGAACATCCCAGCCCGCGGAACCTTCTGGCGGAGCTTACTCCGAGTGAGGGGTCAATCCGCATGTGGTCCAACCTTATCCACATCAACACTTCAAGAGAATAGACGCGCGTGCGCGCACACGCAGAATATTTGTTCATCACCAGCTTTTGGTACGAGGTACGGAAGATCAAGGATTAAGAAGATTCACTCAGATCTGGGCCAGAGTACGCGCCAACCATATGCCGACACGTCTTCAAGTCAGTCCAACCATTGCTGACATGAACAGCAACTTGACTGCTTCCATGCTTCTACCATGCTGCCATCTACAGTACTCAGAAGACATGCTTACCTCCTGTCAGACGTCACGTCAGACGCCAGCAGTTAAGTCAACCATACCGTGTCAGATCAGCATGCCGTCTGCGTCCTATCAGAGGGCGCCACGTGTCATCTTTGCAGAGCTGGCCAACCGCTCATGACGTCAGTAAGCATGGTGCAGTGTTTCCCGCCATTTTACTGGGCCGGTCACACCAAGCCCAGATCCAAGCCCGGATCAGAAGTGCCTCTCGTGAGCCGTTTCACTAGGCCCACGACATCTCCTATAAATAGGAGACCTCAACTCCTTTGTAAAGCATCCGAAAATAATCAATTGTACTCAAGAGCTAGACTAGCAAGATTCTTGTAAACATTTTGTATTCTTCAAAGTAATAGATTCTCGGCTCTTGACAGTGGACTTAGGTCATTAACGACCGAACCACTTACATTCTTGCGTTCTCACTTTCGACACACGCACACTCTTTCTTATTCCACAATTTGGGTTTAGTTAATGATTTGGGTAAAGGATAACTCTTGGATAAACAAAGGGTATTAACCACTCGGGGATTAGTCTTAACTCCCCGATATACTTATTGTTTCTTCATTGGCGCCATCCAACGGCTAGAACAAAACTTCCTTTCATCTTTTAACCCACCCATGGCTGAGCCCAACCCTAACACATCCGTCACTAACCCAGCCGAGGATGTTGATCTCCAACTCGGCTAGAACCAAACTACACTACCCACTATCACCAAGCAAACCACCTCACGCATTTACAAGCCAGCCTTCGAGGTGCGTGAAGTGGAGAGCAAGGAGGATAGCGGTGACAACTCTGAAAAAGATCCAGATCAATGGCTCCTCCGTCAAAATAACAAGAGTGCCGCTATCTACCAGCGGATGCTCTTGAAACAAGCAAAAAAGAAGGGCAAGACCCTCACTTATGACTCTACACCCAAGAAGGGTCATAAGAGTAAAGAAACTACTGGTCGACGTGACAGTCGAAGCGGGGAGCTCGGCGGAAGCGCTAGGGCTCGGGCCTACGCAAAGTCACGCGACGAGACAGACGGTTACGATTCGTCTAGCAGCAACTCCGATTACAGCGGGCGGAGTCACTCCCGCCGTTCACATCGCAAGGATATGGATGATGACTTGGTCAAGCCATTTAGACCAAAGTCTTTCGCTGAAAAATCCAAATTTGTCTCTCGCATAGCGACTGCTAGAATCCCAAGAAAAGCAAAACTCCCTAGCAGCATCGGCAAGTACGATGGCCTGCGTGATCCAGACGACCACGTTCATGACTTTGAATGTGCAGGAATGTATGTTAACTGGCCGGTTCAGCATCAAAACCTTGATCTTCTACAAACTCAACATCAAAACTTCTTACAAGTTTCTTCTGAACTGGATCATAAAACCTGTATCCAAACTCATCTCCCCCGTAGCCAAGGAATATACATGGCTTAGTCTTCACATCAAGCTTTGTTCTTTCATCTTTGGGAATATGCACAAAGGCCTTGCATCCAAAGACCTTCAAATCCTCGTATGAAACATCTTTGCCGCTCCAGACCCTGTCTAGAACATCAAAAGACAAAGGAACACAAGGAGTAAGATTAATAACATGTACCGTGGTGTTCAAAGCTTCACCCCAAAAAGAATTAGGCAACCCTGCATGTGATAGCATACATCTAACCCTTTCAGCCAACGTTCTATTCATCCTTTCGGCTAAACCATTCAATTATGGTGTCTTTGGGGGAGTCTTTTGGTGTCGAATACCTTTCTCTCTACAATAAGCATCAAAGGACCAATGTACTCACCTCCATTATTTGTTCGAGTACACTTGAGCATCTTACTAGTTTGCCTCTCAACCAATGCATGAAACTGCTTAAATACATCTAATACTTGATCTTTAGACTTCAAAGTATAAGCCCATACCTTCCAAGAATGATCATCAATAAATGTGACAAAATATAAGCAACCCCCAAGTGTTCTAGTCTTCATTGGACCACAAACATCCGAGTGTATTAAATCAAGTATACCATTTCTCCTACGAGGATGATGGCTTTTAAAGGAAACTCTCCTTTGCTTACCAGCCACACAATGAGAACACTTCTTCAATTGAACATCATGCAAATCGGGCAAGGCATTTTTCTTCAACAATATAGACATGTCCTTCTCACTCATGTGAGAAAGTCTCCTATGCCATAAGTAGGTCATATCAACATTCATTAATAAATTAACCGAGTTTTTGGAGATCCTCGGATGTGTCCTGTACAACATGGAACTTCTTTTACCTTTTGCCACGACTAAAAAACCACGAGTGAGTTTCCAAACTCCATCACCAAAGGTATTGTGATAACCATCATCATCAAGTAAACCTGCGGAGATCAAACTAAGTCTAATATCTGGAACATGTTTTACATTGTGCAAGACCAACTCCATCCCAGTATCAAACTTCAAACAAATATCCCCAACACCTACAATCTTTGATAGCCCATTATTACCCATCTTAACAATCCCGAAGTCACCAGGGGTATAAGATGAGAAAAATTCCCATTGTGATGTCACATGGCAAGTAGCACCACTGTCAACAACCCAACTCGAACCATCATGTGCAATGTTCACCATATCATAATCACAGCAAATAAAGAACTCTTCAGTAGCAGTATTAACTTCAACAGTGTCTTTGCCTCCAACATCTTTCTTATGGTTGTTCTTTTGATTGTTTTAATTAGCCTTCTTGTTCTCCTTCTTCAACTGTCTGCAGAATTTGATAGTGTGCCCTTTCCTACCACAATGATGACACTCATAATTAGCAAACTTACCTCTAGACTTACTACGATGCTTCCCTTTATTACCTGGACCTCTACTCTGACTTCTCCCCCTGCTCTCTGTGACTAAGATATCTGAATATGAAGAGGAAGCCTGTGATTTTCTTCTCATCTCTTCATTTAAAATACCGCCTTTAGCCAATTCCATAGTAATAATACCATTTGCTACATAGTTAGACAACGATGTCCTAAAATCTCCCACGAATCCGGTAAAGTACCGAGAAGCCATAAGCCCTGTACCTCATCTTCAAACTTAATACCCATTCCTACAAGCTGATTAATAATACCCTGAAAACATTCAAATGATCAGTAACAGGAGTTCCATCATTGTGCTTCAAGTTTATCAACTGTTTAATCAAGAACAATTTGTTGTTCCCGGTCTTTCGAGCATACAACTCCTCAATATGGTTCAAAACATTATCATCAACCCACTGGCGAATATAACCACAAACCTTTCTGTGTAAGATATTCCATTCTTCATTTGTTTTACCCTTCAGGTTTATCATTATTAAATACAGGCATATAATATTCTTTCACATAAAGGAGGTCTTCCGTCTTATCTTTCCAAACATGATAATTAGAACCATTCAAATTCACAATCCTACTTGTATTAGCTTCCATCGTTCAAACAAGTCTTAACCCAAGAACAAGAAGCTGGCTCCGATACCACTCTGATGGGAAAAAACGCGAATTCGGTACAAACGGTAAATAAATAAATGCGGAATAATCACCAAGTATTTTCCCGACCCGAATGAATCTGTGAGGATGCAATCAAATAGGGAATACTAAAAGCAATAAAGAGACACAAAATTTTAGCGTGGAAAACCTCTAAAAAAAGGAGAGTAAAAACCACGGGACTACTAGAGCCGCTTCAAATCCACTTTCACTAAAATAGAGTAATACAAAGTCTTTTCTAGGTAAAACAAGAGGTAAACAATAATCATCATACACTTGAAACAAACAACTTCAAGTATATGAAATAACACAAAAACAAGTAAAGTGAGTAAGAGGTACCCCCAACAAGAAAATAACTCCACGACGTCTCTTATCTCCACTAAAACACCCAACGATTGAAGCTCTATTCTCCTCTCTTTGTCTCAATCTTGTGACAGTAGAAAAGCACAAATTGTGTGTGTATATATATGACGGCATAGAGCACACACAAAAATAAACTATTGATATGTTTTTCTTGCGTGAAAATCCACAAAGCCCACACAACCAAAAATACCACCTTTGGATTATTATTTTTTTTATGTGTCAGACTAAATACGGCCCAAAAATAAAAGCACAAAAATCATTCACCAATTTATTTTTGTTTCCTTTTTTTCTTTATTATTATAACAAAATAATAATAATAAAATCCATGTGAATTAGAGATGAGTTAGGGCTTTCTCATGGGCAAAAATAACCCAACACAGTTACTAATACTTTGGCATATAGACGCAACAAAGTAGCACGAGGAAAACAAATGGTTAATAGTCGCATCATACTCGCCACACAATTTACATGACATCGAACCCACATTTATATTTCATCTACTCAAACCCAATAATGTCGACAATGATCCTTTTACGCTTTCTACGCTAAGATATTCACTCTCTTTGGCACTCACGCATTCCACTCCATAGCAATATTTCATCTACTCAAACCCAATAATGTCGACAACATGCTTCGCTTCAAAAAGAATTTGTTTTATGGAGAACACCATTATCTTCTTTAGACCAAAACCATCTATCCAATTGAAGAAACTTGATGCAATCTTCTCATACATTCATCAAATGCCAGCAATTCCACTTGCTTACCATGATATAGTGTAAATTTCTTTCGTAAAACTATATAAAATTTCATCTTGTTGTATAGCGCATTGAACACAGCGCACAACGTTTCCATGAAGTTGTGTCGATTATTTGGTTCAATGTATTCATTCAGGATCTTAATCAGTAAATTACAAACCAACATGTAGATATAATTGAAATTTTACACCTAATTTCACATCAACACGTAATTTCTTTGAGTAAAACACCTTAGAAGGTTACAAAAAATTGTATCAGTTTTTGCAGACTTAGATAATCCATACATAAATAGTAAGTATTCAAAGGCAACTGCAACCAGCTCAATGATATGCTAATCTTTCAAATATCATCAACTTGTCCAAACACCTTTAAATTTAATAGACTTCTCCGAGTATCTGTTATTAACTCCCGAATCCGAATGGTTCGGGAGCTACATCTTTCTTTTTAAAACAACACATTCCAAGCCATTAACCAGAAAATGTCAAACATGTCCTTCTTTCTACACATAGTCAGCTGAAGCTCATCCACGGGCTCACATTCGATAAGATTTTTTATTGCTCACTTTGAAATTGTTTTGTGAATCGGTATCATAAATAACGCATAAAAAATGAGTATCGAATACTAAAAAAACAGCCGATTTACCCGTTTTTTAGAAGAAGAAAAACGACATCCTATTTTTATTTTAGTTATACGAATTCCTAATACTTATTTCTTTTAGCAAGTTCCCACAACATATTAGTTTTTTTTTTTCTATTAACAAGCATTACAAGCAACTATATTATACAAACCTTATTGGTTAACTAATAAACATGTCTTATTTGCTTTTTTGAACTACATGTTAAAAAGGTATTTTTATACCCGAAAACTAAAATAGCTAGGCATATCTATTTCTTTTCATATTTCAACTTCTATGAAGTTTCTTTCTTTTCTACGGCTAATAAAAATCGTTGTTTTAGATGATGCATAATGAAACTGGTAGAAGTCATCTTGGTTTCATATTCTTATATATAACCATATGTACATATTGTGGTTACACTATTGGTGCAAAATGGGAAACTTGAGGGCTTGAAATGTAGAAAATAAAACTAAAAGGACTTAATGGTATAAGTCAATAACATCAGATGGCGGGTTAATTTGATACCTCGTCGCAAACTGAAGAATTTGGTTTTTTCATAAATCGTCCCTGCAAAAAGTAAAATGACAAAACTAAAAATTATTAATTTATTATTTATATAAATGATTTAATGAGTTAGGTGATGGTAGTGTGATTATTAAGAAAACAAGCAAAAATGTTAAAAATTTTATGATCATATACTCTTACAATTACAAATTTACACCTGATCCATAAACTTCCATAAATCAATTGCCCTTAAGGCTTAAACTATAGGACCTAAAGCTTATATCTATGTTAACTTTTATATTTTGAAATCCAATATTGAACTAGCTTAAGTTTTAACTTAATACATGAAAAAACGATTAAAAAAATGCATTCGTCCACTCATTAACTCGCCAACGTGACCTAGACTGATCAAACCAGCTAAATTTTTTACAAGTTTGGCTTGAAATCTGACCAAAACTCGTTTAGACTAAATTCAAACTCATTAAACATAATTTAATGTTAACAAATCACAACAAACATAACATTAGCCTATTGGAGTATATTGTGTGTAAGTTGAAGAAGTTGAAACTTAACCTTGCATCTTGGGCGTTTATCAGAACATGCATTTTTTAATGGACGGATCTTCTTCGTTGCACTATATTCTTTCAACCCTCCATCTTCGTCAGAAAATAAATCAATGTTAGCTGCTTTGGCCTGCCAATAGGCCCAACACAGAGAACACACCATCAATCTAAAGGAACTTGTAATGAAAATAATACAAGCTTCAAATGTATATAACTATGGTCCTATAGGTGACAAGTTATACAATTTATATTGTATAGACTATAGAGTATAATGGTCCATATTTCGGTATAAAGTTTAAAAAATTATCTACTTGTTTTTTAAGTCAGTCATATGTGTTTTTTAAGTCAGTCATATGTAACTAACTAAATTCTAAACATTTGTTTGATTTTTGGATTGTATCCCTGAAAAAGTAATGTATTTATGTTTAACAAAAAGACAAATTTTAAAGATATAATCAATCATTGGTAAAGTTTTAACCTTATTCATTTTATAAAAGTATATAACATTTTTTATAACCCTAAACTTGATTGATAAACAACTTATAGGGTGTTTGGGATTGCGTTTTGAATCTGCTTTTTAGATTATTGCGTTTTCAAAACGCAAATAATCAGTTTTTTAGACTACCAAAACTCAATAATCTATAAGCAGCTCCACACCTGCTTTTTCGAAACACATAATCTGTTTTGAATAATCAATCCCAAGCACCCCTTATTTGCTCAAAGATTTATATATGTTTAAAATATTCTTTAAATTATAAACCCAACCAAACGTTCCAATTGATGATGCTAGCTTAGAATTAGTAAAGGGTTTGCTTGGATATACCGACAATTTCGCAAGAAAAAGACAAAGAGTAACGTTTATTCCAAAAAAAATACAAACTATTATGTATTATATAATTTATGTCAAAATAATTATCTGTTTATATACTTTATTTCAAAACAACTCCATGTGCAAGGCAGCAAGGTTCATGTTAAGTCTTTTTTTGACTATTTCGAATTTAATACATTAAATAAATATTTTGTAACACGTTATTATTATTTATTACATTAAAAATGTACTTTAAACAAATAATTGTTAAATTCTTGTCAAAAGTGACTTGGGTCGTGTTTGGATGGTAACCAAATTTACTTTTTAACACTACACTTAGATTTGAAAAGTTCTTTAAATAATTTATTTGATATTACATAAAGTGAAAGCCTAGCTTGAATTAAAGAAGTATTTTGTAATATTGTTATAAACTAATGTAAGTTAAAGAAAAAAACTCAAAAAATGCCATTAGCCTAGTAGTACCAAAACGATGAAAAACGACGTTTTTCACGTCTTTGGATGGACAAAATGAATAGTTTAAAACCAAAATTTAAATAGCGTGAGAGTCAGCTGTTCTAAAAAACAATACCGACTTACATGGATATCGCCTCCAGGATACAAGGGGCGCGAAACGTCCTCTGGCACGGGCAACCCTTTACCCGCCCAATCATTCAAAACGCCATCATAATCCAATTTCAATAACAACCCTCTCCGGAGTTCTAATTCCCCTATTTTCTTCTCCTTCTTCTTCCCGACCGTAGATTTTTCACATTTCACATTCGCCACGTCAACCATCGGAAACTTCCACCAATTCCAGTCATCAGCATTCTTCAATGCCCTCACTCTATTCCCAACACCAAACCCCAATCCTATTGGATACTTATATTTATAACAATCATGTAATTCAGATGAAACGACGTCGTTTGATTCATAATTCTCTGAAATTGGTATACATTCCCCCATTATACTATCAATCCCCTCTTCAATTTCCTCATTAAGAATAAACTCAGTATCAAAATCATCAAAATATTCATTACTCTGTTCCAATTCCCCTGCATTTTGACATAAACTATCGATCTTTAAATCATTTAAAAAACAGGGCTTTTTAATAACCTGGGAATTAAAAAAAATCAATTCTGGTGGCTGATTGAAACAATTGGAATAATGGTTGGTGAATTTGGGAATATTATTATTAGTGGTTCGTTTGGTTAAGTGTTTGATTTTGAAAAGGTTGGGGGAGGCTATTGAAAGCAGAGCAGCAGCTTCATTGTAAGTTTGATTGGGTCTTTTTCGCGGTGTTCGCGGTTTTTGATTCGATGTTAAAACCGGGGAATTACTCGAATCTGATAAGGTTGAAGATGGAGATGGAGATGGAGATGATGAGTTTGAGTTACTGTATGGTTGCCATTTAACAATATGTTCAAGATCAAACCCACAAGTTCTTGTTAAACAAGATGACATTTTTAGATTTCAAGAGTTTAGTTAACACTTAAATTCATCAAATGGTAAAAAAAAGATGTTGAAAATGATTAGGATTTAGAAAGCAGAAGAAAAACCCTAAACCTTAAACGCTAAAAAACAGGTTTGGAAAAAGACTAAAGAAAGAAACTTTTAGAATGTAAGATTTAGAGTAAAAAGTCAAAAACAAACAAGAAAACGAATTGGGGAAGACCCATATAGAAAAAGATACAATCTTGAAGTAAAGATGATTGAAACTATGAGTGTATGAGATACATAATGTTTATGTGTGTGTATATATTTAGTAAGTGAACGTGTATCGAGGAGATTAAAGGGTCAGAAGGGTAATCATGAAATGGGTAGTATGTGTGTGATTTCACGAGGATGGAGAAGAAAGATAGATAGATAGATATCCTCCTGTAATGATGGCAGAAATCCACCTCTCTCTGTTCTGTACTGTTTTAACGAATGGATAGTCTGTGTGTGTGTGTGTTTGTACTTTTGTAGTGAGGATGGAAACAGTGAAAGAGACAAAGGCAGCAGCAGGCATTTCAGAACTAGGACCACTATCTTGTTTAAGTACACTTCTTCTGCCTCCAATTTTTTAGTTATCATCATGGGTGGGTGTCGAGAGAGGTGTCATTTTCATGATGGCCGCCACGTAGGCGTCACGTAGAAGTGGGAGGAGAGTAGGGGTGTAAATGACACCTAGCGGCTCGTGATCGGCTCGGGATCGGCTCGGTAAAAAGCTCGAACGAGCCGAGCCTTAACGAGCCCGAGCCCGAGCCTGAAATATGGCTCGTTTAGTTATCGAGCCCGAGCTCGAGCCCTAGATACAAAGCTCGATTGGGCTCGCGAGCCTTAACGAGCTAGAGCCCGAACCCGAGCCCGAGCCTAAGTTATAGCCTTAACAATTGGGCTCGCGAGCCTAAGTTATAGCCGAGCTTTTGAGAGCTCGAGCCGAGCTTTTGAGCTCGTTTGAGATTCTCAAATCACCACGAGCCGAGCCGAGCCGAGCTCGAGCTTTGGATTTTGCTAGCGAGCCGAGCTCGAGCTCAAGATTGTAGGCTCGAACCGAGCCGAGCTCGAGCTCGAGCTTCACAAAACCTTAACGAGCCCGAGCCGAGCCCAGTCAGGCTCGGGCTCGGCTCGGCTCGTTTACACCCCTAGAGGAGAGGCATCTTTATGATGGGCCTCCAAAGGGGTGGTGTGCACCATGATGACGGGCCTTCTCATTGGTCAGAATTATCAAAAATAATAAAAAGGAATTATTACATATATCCCCCTATTTAAAACTCTAATTACATATTTACCCAACCCAAAAACTAAATTACATATTTCCCCTCCTTGTAACAAAATGACACAAATACCCTTTAGAACATAAAAAAACCCTACCTTTCATAAGTTCATTCCCTCCCACCCAGAACCCCTGCGCCTCTCTGGTTACTAAATCCTCCATCTGCGAACCACAATCCTAAACGAAGGAGATCACCACCGACACACCACCGTTTTTAGAACTGTAATTGTCAGCGAAGAAGAGAACATTTGTCTTTTGTTTTCAAAGTTTTTTTGAGATGATTCCGTGAAGATAATAGGTGCAGGAATCAAAGTTCCAATAATCAATGCATGAATCATTTTTATATTGGATTGTTTGAAATATGGAATTGTTAGAGATGATGGTTCAAAAAAGCTACTGTCATTATTGAATTTTGTCTAATTATATATGTATTATTGAAGAGTGGGTGAATAGTGTTTTTTTATCCAGCAAGAATTACATATATACAGATTGTTTTCCTGTTAATTAATGAATATGGTGAGTGTTGTAGTGGTTTGTTGTGTGTTTAGTTAGCAGTGGTACCCGGGTTCGATTCCCCCTTGTCTTACTTTTTTTAACTGCTTTATTTTATTATTAAGGGCTTTTTGGTAATTTAACGTCTTAGCTTTAGTTTTTCCAGAAAATCCAGACCATCTATTCTGATCAAACGGTTTGCATTAAGAGATGTCATGGTAAGGGCACGTGTAAAGGTAAGCAACATGTGGCGCCTTCATATCCTGCCTCATCATTTATCCTCCTGCTGCATAAAACCCTCTTTTTTTTAACGGCGATAAAACCCTCTTCATTGGGAGAAAGAGAGAGGGCTTTGGAGAGAAAGGGGGGTGAAGCCCCTCCTCCGGCAGCCTCCCTTGCCGGCGTCGATGGTGATACACGGTGGCCGTAGGCATACTTTTGTGGCTGAAATCCAAGGAAGAACTGTTGGTTACGACTTGGACGGACAAAGCCGAGGAAAGGGTAATCTTCCTCTCTCTCACACACAATCATCTCTATAAAATGATTATTATTATTATTATTATTATTATTATTATTATTATTATTATTATTATTATTATTATTATTATTATTATTATTGTTGTTGTTGTTGTTGTTGTTGTTATCTTTTGTGTTTTGCAGGTTGAATGTATCTCATTCTTTCTTGATTGTTTATTTTCCTTAATCTGACTATACATGTCAATGATTGTACGTTGATTAGCTGATTTTCTTTTGTGGTGCAGATTCAACCTGGGTCTTAAATTTTAGGATGAAATGCATGTGGTGAGTCAGTTTGACCATGTTGACTTTTTACGGTGTTGATCAGCTTGACCATGTTGACTTTTTCGGTGTTGATTAGCTACCCATCTTCTGTGGCGTTTGTGGCTTTGATACAAACTTGAAAACTTCATCATTTATTCTAGAATCAGGGTATGCTTGCCCCCTTTTAGATTAGTGTTATTGAGGATTATGGTGGTATAATAAACATGGGATCAGGTTTTGTTCGGCTAACTTTGTTTTCTAGAAATTTTGTGTTGATTTTTGTTTGCTAATCTTTTTGGCCTATATAGCATCATCAAATGAAGATAGTTTGTAGTGTTTGGGCAGGAATGACATCATTTTATTTTAGTCGAATGCTAGGCACTTGAGAATCTTTGGGAAAGAAAAACACGATTAATATTTTCCTTTTTCATCATTTGTTTTACGCTAGGCACCTAAATTGCCCCTATATTTTACTAATATAGGAGTGCTTGGAAGTGGAACCTAAGTATTTGTTGTAATTTGAAATGAAGACAGTTGGTAGTGATTGGGCAGTAAATGCCAGTAATGACTTCATTTTAGATGAGGATAAGTAGTTATGTTTATTTGAAACTTACAATAATGTTTTGTTTGCATTTGAGAACCTGATTAGTTGTTGTCTTGGTACCCCATTAGTTCTCATTTATAAAATTTACACCCTGTTTCTCATTTATAAAATTTACACCCTGTTTGATTTGTGCAAGAAACTGAATTTCAAGAGTGGGTATTAATGCTTTAGGTTTTTGTTATTGATAATTGTGTTTGTTTTGCATATGTTCTGCTTATGAGTATCTGGTTAGAAGGTAATATGTGTATTTTGATATGATAATTTAATTCAATTTAAAACTCTGCCCGTTATCAAAGTTTTAGGGCATGGTTATCTTCATTTGTTATTCTCCAGTCGATGCTTTTTGGATTCAAACCGGAAGACGGAGTGAAATTCATAGGCTTATTTAGCTTCATTAATTTTAATTTACTAGCTTTTTTATTCTATTCTTCTCTTTATCGCTTTTTCAGAAATAGAAGATTACATACATGGAAAAGGAACTTTCGAATGGAATTGCAACTTTTTTCTACCTTACCGGTAAGCATTACAACTAGAAGAATTAGCAAATCAAAGAATTCAATGTGAAACCCGCAGCGAAGCACGGAGACTACCTTGAATTCTTCCTATTTGCCGCCTTTCATGTGTCTTTCAAACAGAGTGAAAATGGTTATAAAAATGGTTAAACGGGTCCATATATTATAATCTTAATATGAATATTGGGTTGTGTAAATTTTGAATCTTATCTCTTGATTTTGATATTTTGCCCAGGTTAGATGGATTGAAGTTCATGGAGTTTGCTTCTGGATGGAATTGTCATTTTTTAAAGTAGTAAGGCATTCATATCATTGATGAGGTGATTCTATAGAAAGAGGCATATGCCAATGACAATGGAGTTTTCAGGTGACTTGTCACGCGTCATGTGAGTTGGCATGGATTGTTGTCATATGTCTACATTATTCGTACTCTGCGCAGGGTGTCAACGACTTCAGTAGTGCCCGGAAAGAACATATTAGTGCTTGCACATCCTCTCTTTCAACCGATGGATTGGTGCAGTTGATTTCAACTTTGATTCTCTTTGTTTTGCCTACTTTTATGGAATTCAATTTTACATTGAGTTATGTTATAATGGAACTCCATAAGTTTAACTTTCTGTTATGTCGCGGCGAAACGCCCGCGAGAGAACACTAGTTAAATTGATACAACACTCCAAAAACAAATTTTCAGATCGATGGATTGTTATTTTTGATTCATCATTTTTGTTAGTGTTTAATTCGGTAAGAATAGGTTTGATTCAAAAGCCAATTTATGTTAATAAAGATTTCTGATTTCATTAATAATAAGAGGTAAAATAGTCATTCTTTAATTTATTTTTAATAAAATGGGTATATATGATATTTTTAGATTTTATGAAGGGGAAATATGTAATTTATTTTTTAGGTTGGGTAAATATGTAATTTATGAAGTTTGTAGGGGGATCTATGTAATTGCCCAATCTATTAAAAAACAATTAAGTGGCCCGGCTTCAACGGCAAGAGGGTGCCGCCTATGCCGTTGCCGCACCAAGGGGGTGGTGTAGCTAGGCCCGGCATGGCTTTGCCTCCCCCTTGCCGCCCCCAATACCCACTAGTCTCATGTTTTTATACTTGTAAAAAGTATATAAAAATGTATGTGCTTTTGTAACTGTTTGTATTTTTATAATGTATTTTTTTAGGGTTAATTGCCAAAATGGCCCTTGAGGTTTGACCCAAAATGCTTGTTTGTTCACTTTTTTGAATTTTCTGCCAAAAGCACCCCTCACAGATCGAAAATTGCCAAAATGGTCCATATTTAACTGAGTTTTTAACTGAGTATTGAAAGTCAGTTAAGTCTCAGGGGCAATTTCGTCCTTTCATCTGTAAACGTTTTAAAACCCCTTTTAAACCCATCTGAACTTCATCTTCTCCAACAACCCTTCAAAGCATACTAACCCTAATTCCCAAATCATACAAACCCTATTCTTCAAAGCATACTAATTGAGCAGATGAAGAACAGTTTGGAGCCGGTTTTATGTCGTTTTTCAGTATCTTCCGATACTCGAATGCATCACCACCTGATTTCTTCACCTCAACTAGATGAAAACAGGAAGTGATTTCAAATATCTCCACATCTATGACCAATGGACCGTTTCTGCTTTCACTTGGTTTCTTGAACTTTAGCAGGCCTCCCTTGTTCTTACCAACTTCCATCCTTAAACCCGTAGCGATTTGTTCCATTTTCGAAATAATATCTGATACAGGTTTTAAGGAAGTAAACTTCACTTCATCCTTTTGATCATTTTCAACAAACAAACCCGATAAATCAAATCCGGTTGATAGAGAGATGATGTCAAAAGCATTATAACTAGAAACTTTATTCAAGTCTGGCTTTGGTTCAGAAAGAGGTTCGACGTCAGCATCATACGAAGGCAGGTATGAGTTGACTCGGGTTTACGACCCATCATCTTCTTCATAACTGAAGAAACAATAAGTATCACGGAGATTACAAGTAATCTACGTGGAGGTTTATACTTATGTTCGTCAGGATTAATCCTTTACCCAAACCGTATGGTTAAACCCTGGTGATGATATTAAGTATGTAAGTGTGTGGTGAAAGTAAAGAAGAACACAAGATATAAGTGGTTCGGTCGAGTAATGACCTACGTCCACTGTAAGTAGCCGGAATATTATTGATATGAGAACACAAAGAGTTACAAGTGAGAGTACTCTAGGCTACTAGTAATTATTTTCTTGGATCCTTTGGCAAGGAGAGGTCTTCTTGTATTTATAGCAGAACTCATGGGCATAGCCGAGGAGCCCATGAGTAGCCATTCTTCATTGGGCTTGGTCCAGGCCCAAGTCCAAAGTCTTCCTTGGAATAGGCGGGAGAATACAGGTACTGTACATGACGTCATTTGGCAGCATGGTTGCTGCTCGAGGCGGACACGTGGCATGCTGTGGTTGGCAGACGGCGCCCCTGTCCTTGCTACAGTCGTTGACCATGCTTCTGACATCAGTAAGGGATGTCTGCTGTCACTGTAGACACTGGCATGGTGGAAGCATGGCTGCAGCCATGCTGCTGTCCTTGTCTGTAGTTGTTGGACCACTTTTGCCACCTGTCACTTTGTCATTGGCGCGTACACTGTCAACGATCTTTGTGAATCCTCCTTTTGTTGTCTTCTGTACCTCGTACAAAAGGTGTTAAGGGAAGATTCCGCGCGTGGTGGCACGCGCTTCCCTGCATACGTTGTTGGTTGCGCGCTGTTGGTTCCTCGCGCCGCTGACTGGCGCGGGGAAGCTGACTTGTGGGGGTAGGGACGTCTCTTCCGCCCGGATTAGGCTCCCTATCCCTTCAATAACATTTACAATCATCCTTTCATCAGTCCTCTACGCTACTACACATCTACAACCACAGCTTCCTCCGACACATTCTAATCGGAACTTTAACCCAATCTCTAGCCACCATCGATAATCAATGTTCACAGATCTGAACCTTTATTAATCATTGATACAACTGTTGGTGGCCAGAAAGCTAACCTGAACCGGATCGCCATGGTTAATCGGTACCCGATACCCGGTCCCCTGCTCATCTCTGCTTCTCTTTCCCTCGCGTCTCTCTCTATATCGACTCACTCTCTTTCTTGTTTGCTTTCTCTCTCATCTGAGCTACTGTTTCTTTCTTTCTCGTCTTTCAATCGGAAGAGGCTGCCTTCAAGGCTGAAATATCCAAATATCGTCGCCGCGCCCATGATGCTGAAGCCAAAGTTACAAAACTTGAAGGGGATACGGCGGCGGACAAGCGCAGGTGGTCAGAGTCTTGCAAGAAGACAAATGCTGAAACTATGAAGTTAAAGCAGACTCTGGCCGAGGCGCAGGAGGAGAGCCGGGTGTTGACCCGGCAGCTTGAAGAGAAGAGCAAGGCCCTCTCTGAGCGGACTGCTCAGGTTGTTGAGAAGCGTTTGGAGCTCGAGTCTAAGGATGCAGATCTGATCAGAGCGACTGAGCGTGTCTCCTTCCTGGAGCAAGAGAGGATCCAGATCCTTCGTTCCAAAGAGGATCTGGAGCAAGACCTTGGCTCCGCAGAAGAGGCACGCGCTGCTGCTGTTAAGGAGTGTGAGACAGCGCAGCGCTTGCTGGAGGAGGCGATGACTGCCCAGACCCAGACACAGGATTCCATCAAGTGGATGATGACTGATGGGATTTCTGGGGTAAGTTTACATCTTCTTTACGCCTTTTTTATTTCTCCTTCACACTTTAAGTGCTAACTGTTAATCTTCTTGCAGGTCTTCAAGAGGTTTTGGCAAGAGCCAAAGTTGGGCGACCAAGTCGCTGCCATAGCCGCCACCGCCCAAGCCTATGGGTATGGTGAGGGCTATGAAGATGGTTTTTTGGCCGCTCAGAATAATGGGCGGATTGAGGATGCGGAGCATTACGGGAAGCCACTGAAGGAGGAGTATGAAGCGGAGCTGCTCAAGTTTGAGAAGGTGGACTTCCCAATCCTTCAAGTGGTTGCTGATTGCAACAATAATACCGATCCTCTTTCCGCCCTCAAGTACTTCATCGAGAAATCTGATGAGTTGGCCAAGGAGGAAGAGCGCAAGCGCCTAGAAGAAGAGCGCCAAAGAGCTAGCGGCGAAGGCACTTCTAATGTATAGATTTGTTAGGCGCTTGTTTTTTGTTTGTCTTGTAAATACTTTTGTAATTATCAAGGGTTTTTAAGTCCCTTTTTATGAATGAAAATTTCGTTGTTTCTGCTCATATCTTGTGTTTCTCATCCTAACTTCTTAACTTATTTAACCAAGTCGTCACCCGATTAACAAGTAGAAATTAGGCGCGCGCCCTGCTAGATAGTCCGGCCTTTTAAGTATTTGCCTTGAAGACTATAGCGGTGCGCGACTTGTGCCATAAGGTCCGAGTTAAGCGCGTGATTGCCTTGCCTAGAAGACCCACGACTGCGCGCTCGATTAGTTTTTGCTCTTTGTCCAACTTGTGTTACAAGTTTAGAAGACAAGGCTTTTGGCTATGCGAGTGTCGCGCGTCTTTAAGTCCGGCAAGTAAACTTGTCTTGAAGACCGTTTTGTGCGGCGTTGTTATACAATTTTCATAAGTCTGACGTGCACAAGGCGCGTTTGGAAGACTTTATTGTGTCAACGCCGCGCATTTGTGGTCCGACAGTTTTACTTAAGTCTTGAAGACCTTGGCGCGGAAAAAACAAGTAGAATGACAGATATAGGAAACAATTTTCATTGATAGGCGCGGCATGTGTAGCCGTAATTACAAATGTTTTACAAGTAGCAGCGGCGTAGCTGTGCGCCGTTCCAAGATCGTGGGATAGGTGTTCCATCAAGTCTTTCTAGCGCGTATGCGCCTTTGCCGAGTATTTCTTGTATCTTGTGTGGACCTTCCCATGTGGGGGCTAGTTTTCCGGGTTTTTCGGTGTTGGAGGCCTCATTATTTCGGAAAACATAGTCGCCGATCTTGAACGCGGAAGCTTTGACGCGCTTGTTGTAGTAGCGCTCTAGTTGTGTTTTGTATTTTGCCTCTTTGATTGCGGCGAGTTCGCGGCGTTCATCTAGGAGATCAAGGTTTAGGCGGAGCTCTTTATCATTGTCCCTTTTGTTGGCCATGAGTACTCTGGCGGAAGGGCAGCCGATCTCGGCGGGGATGACCGCCTCCGTACCATAGGTTATGCTAAATGGCGTTTCGTCGTTGCTGGTTTTTGTTAGGGTGCGGTATGCCCATAGTACATGAGGGATTTCGTCGACCCATCCTGTTCTTTTAGTCCCGAGCCGTGTCTTGATGCCTTCCACTATTGTGCGATTGGCCCTTTCAACTTGACCGTTGCTTGAGGGTGCGCGACGGATGTAAAAATTTGTTGGACACCCATTTGAGTCAGCCATTCTTGTAAGGATTGGTCTTCAAATTGTGTGCCATTGTCGCTTACCAGTTGCAACGGTAGGCCAAATCGGCAGATAATGAATTCCCAGATGAACTTTTTGACGTGTGCGTCGTCAATTTTGGCTAGAGGCTTCGCCTCGACCCACTTTGTGAAGTAGTCGATGGCGACTATTAAGTACTTTACATTTCCTGGAGCCGTTGGGAAGGGGCCCACCAAATCGATGGCCCATTTTTGGAACGGCCAAGCCGCTGTGACCGGCACCAGGTTGTTCTTGGGGCGCAGGGTGTTCGGGGCATGACGCTGGCAGCTGTCGCACTTGCGCAACTCATTGACCGCGTCCACGTGCATGCCCGGCCAATAATACCCTGCGTTCATTAACTTTGCCACTACCATTCTTGGGCCTGCTTGTAGTCCGCACGTCCCTTCATGTACGTCTCTCAAGAGAAAAGAAGCATCTGCGGAGTCTACACATCGCAATAGTGGCCCTTGGTAAGAGCGGCGATACAGGATACCATCTATAAGTTGGTATTGCAAGGCTTTGTTCCTGATCTTCCGGGCCTCCGATTTGTCATCGGGCAGGGCACCGGAGGATAAATAAACTTTGATGGGAGTCATCCAGGACGCGCTGCCTGTTTGGATGACATTGACTTGTCGCGGGGGAACAGATGGTTTGTCCAGGACCTCAACGCGAACTTCTTTGGCCATGTGCTCAAAGACCGTTGACGCCATTTTGCTTAGCGCATCGGCGGGCTTGTTTTCGCTGCGCCGAATGTGCTCGACCTTGCATGAGTCGAATCGGCGCATTAGTTGCTTGGCCTGTTCCAGGTACAATGCCATGATTTCGTCTTTCGCGTCATAGGACCCGTTGATCTGCCGCGCGACAAGTAGTGAGTCTACGTGTGCCTCCACGTGCCTGGCCCCCATTTTTTCCGCAATTCGGAGGCCTGCCAGCAACGCTTCGTATTCCGCCTCGTTGTTCGTGCTTTTGAAGTCGAGGCGGATGGCGTACGTGAACTCTTTTATATCTGGGCTGATAAGGCGCAAACCTGCGCCAGCGCCATCCCCGTTGGAGGCCCCATCCGTGAATAAGGACCATTTTTGTGATGGGTCTTGCGCTAGCGCAGGGGTTTCTTCCGCTTGACATTCTTGTATTTTGTCGGCTGGGATTTCCGTGGCGAAGTCCGCGAAAACTTGGCCCTTGATGGCGGGGCGGGGTTTGTAGTGGATCGTGTGTTCCCCTAATTCGATGGCCCATTTGGCCAGGCGCCCCGACAGCTCGGGCTTGGCGAGTATATCGTTTATCCGGTAGTCCGTGAGGACGTTTATCGGATGCCCTTGGAAGTATCTGCGGAGTCTTCGGGATGCGTGGACGAGAGCGTGAACCAGCTTTTCCATGATTGTGTACCTTGTTTCCGCGTCTAAGAGCGTGCGACTGATGTAGTATATTGGCGTTTGCACATTCTTGCGCTCCACCATGAGGACTGCGCCTATTGCCCGGTCAGTGACAGATAGGTACAGTGTTAAGGGCTCTTCGGGTAGAGGCGCTGTTAGCGTCGGAAGGTTCATCAAACATTGTTTCATTTCTTTAAATGCCGATTCCGCCTCTGGTGTCCAGCGGAAGTTGCTCTTTTTTAAACAATTCTTCAAAGTGTCCACGAACGGGAATGACTTTGAAGCGTAGTTTGATAAGAATCGGTTGAGGGCGACAAGGCGGCCCATGAGCGTTTGCACCTCTTTGATGGAAGCGGGCGATGGCATTCTTTCTATGGCTTGTACCTTTTCCGGGTTAGCGCGTGACGGGTGGTTCAAGGAACAACCCGTTATAGTGTTAAAACGCATAGATTAATCACATTTAATCATGATATTGCTTGGAGTTGGATAACTACGGTAGTTATGGATGCAGGTATGATAAGGGAGCTAAAATGGCGGAAAACGGGCTTTTGGAACGGATCGGAAGCCTTGGAACGAGGTGGAAAGAAAGAAGAAAAAAATTAAGATTTTCAACAAGCCCACCGTACCCCTACGGCCTGGGCGTTCCCTTACGGTGGCAGCAGACACAAAATTCCAGCCGTAGGCCAGGCCTGAATGGCCGTATGACTTGCACTCCTGGCCGTACCCTTACGGCCCAGCCGTAGGGGTACGGTGGCCACTGCAACTTTTTGTAACTCCTTCATTTAAAGACCACTTTATGGTGCCTTTTGATCATCCCTTCCATTCAAAACGTTTTTAATCATCTTGTGGGCGATTTTGGCTGCTAGTAATCATTGGGGAACATTTGATAACAATTAGTTTTATGTTTTTGATGCTTATGAACACTTCTTGGATTGTGAGAATGATTCACCAAGCCATGCTAGGCTAGAACTCTTGATGATCATCTTTGGTGAAGTTTTTCTTAAACTTTTCTATGTTTGTTTCTTTCATTTCTAGAACAATAATCTAGTATATGTTTGCTTGATTGTTGTGGTGTTTGAACAATTGTTTGTAGTAGTTAATCAATTTCTTAATTTCTAGTCTCAATCGTACGTTCTTGGTGTTGCTAACAACCGAGATATTGCGGGTAGGATTTGGGTTGGATAATTGATTAATCGGTCATCGGGAAACAACCTCGCATTGATTTAATCCGAGTACTTTGTTCCCTTTTATCACAACAATTGTTTAAACATGAGTTATGTCTATGTAACTCTTTCTAGTGGAACTTTTGCATAAGTGTTTAAGGAAAATGGATCCAAAGATGGTCATTGCTTTCATAATCTTGAGAACAAACCCATTTTAATTAAGTAATTTAGTTTATTTTTACTAAGTCTAAATCCAAAACAATCAACAATCTTTGATCTTTAATTTCGTTACTAGTTAAATATTAGTTAATTTACAAAGTTATTAGTCTACACACAATCCACAAACTCCCTGTGTTCGATACCTTCTTGCCACTATACGTTAGTTGTAATTGGGAAATTTAACGTGTACCACGACAAGCACGTCAAATTTTGGCGCCGTTGCCGGGGAGTAGTGCGCAACGTGTGTTAGTTAATAGTTTTGTTTGTTATTTTCGGGTTTACACTGGTTGTGTTTAGTGTGCAGGTACTTCAAGTGTATGCATACTAGAAGCTCTCACGAGTCATCACCGCTATTGTTTGATCCGGAAATTGAAAGAACTTTGAGGCGAAACCGAGTACTAGTCCGTGAAAACCGAGTTCTTGGTTCACCCACCTCACCTATCATACCAAGAAACATCATGCAAGAAGGCCAAATACCACCCACAACGGGTCAACCAATCACCTCAGTCATGCCAACTTCCACACAACCACTACCAAATGCAACTTTACCTCATGAAATTCCACCAACTCATACCACCCAACCAAATACTACCCAAATTCAATCAACCTTTACCCTTAGCCCATCCACTACAATTCCACCATTCACTCATTTCTTCCCAACAACGGGTCAATCATCTTCAACTCATCAAATTCCACATGGGTCAACCGTTGTTCATACCTCTACTTACCAACCACCAAACCACTCGGGTTTCCAATATTCGGGAGTTCAAGGGGGTAGATATGATGAAGTATATGAAGAAGAGTATAGTGGATACAATGACGAGGGTTATTATTATGGGGATGATGGAGGTTATGTTGGAAGTCAAGGAGGAGTGGGTCAACAAAGTCAACCCATTCAACCCATTCAACAATTTCAATTGCAAAATTCGGGTAATTTACCGGTTGGTGTGCAACACGTGAGACCACCGGGACCGCGATTTCCGCGTCCTCCGCCATTGCAACAAGTGCCTCCATATGGGCAAAATCAATTTCAAAGGCCAATGCAACAACAACCGCCCATGCATCAATATCAACATCCTCAACAATTTGCACCTCAAGGGCCTATGCAAGGGCAAATGGGTCAACCAAGAGCACCATTGGGTGCCCCTCGAAGAATTCACCGGGAAGCCGTTAGAGGAATTGAAGCCCATTTTAAACCCATTATTACCAATAATCCTTCACCAATAGTGATTCCTCATCATACGGATGGGAGAACTTTTGAAGTTCGAACAACCGCATTGCAAAGTCTTCCAAAGTTCAAGGGTCTAGCAACGGAAGAACCTTATTTTCATTTGGAGACTTATGATTCTATTTGTAACACTATTGGGGGTCAAGGATTTACTCCGGATGATGTCAAGTTGGTTCTCTTTCAATTCTCCCTAGAAGATAAAGCAAAAAGATGGTTCCACACTTTACCATCCGCATCAATTTTCACATGGGCTGACATGCAACAAATCTTTTTGGATGAGTTCTATACATCCCAAAAGACTAATGATGCAAGACGAAGTTTGAGGAGTTTTCAACAACAAGCGGGAGAGATGTTTCATGAGGCATTTGAGAGGTTTAACATGATGTTACGAAATTGCCCTCACCATGGTATCCAACTATGGGAATTGTTAAATGCTTTTCATGAAGGCTTGATACCGGAGGATGCACGAGATCTTATGTCCATCACAAATGGTACTTTTGGTACAAATTTTGAACAAGATGATTGGGCACATTTAGAGCAAATGGCGGTGACTTCAAAAAGGAAGGCTCAATCCTCAAGAAGGGCGAGACATGTGCTTCAAAGACCACAAGTGCATGCGGTAGAAGGTGGTAATGCGCAAACTACCAATCAATTGTATAATGTTTGCAACACTTGTCAAGAAATAGGCCACACGGCGGAGGTTTGTGGAGTTGGTGCTCAAGAAGCACCAAGTGAAGAAGTGAATGCTATTCAAGGGGGTGGGAGAAATTATGATATGAACTCCAACACTTACCACCCCGGGTTACGAAATCATCCCAATTTTCGATATGGGAATGCTTCCAATCAATTGAACCCGAACTTTCAAGAGTCTCATGGTAACTTTGCACCTCGTCAACAATACAATCAAGGCAATTATAGAGGTGGAGGTAACCAAGGGTATCTTGGGAAGTTTCAACCAACGGGTCAAGGTAATTCGGGTCAAGGTTCATCAAGTGGGAATGAAGTCATGGATATGCTTAGAGCTATGCAACAAGATATGCAAAAGAGGAACCAACTTGATGAAGCTAGAATTCAAAAGGATGAAGTTCGTGACAAGAGCATTCAAGCATTGACCACCCAAATGGGCCAACTAGCAACCGATGTGGCGGAATTGAAGAAAAGCAAAGGTCAACTTCCAAGTGACACCAAGGTAAATCCGTCCCATGGCTCATCAAGAGGTAATAATGTTAATGTTAATCAAGTGAGTGTGTTGAGAAGTGGTAAGGAATTTAAAGCTAATATGTCTTCGGATGTTGTTGAGGGGGTGGTTGAAGACATAACGGGTAATGAGAGTGATGAGGAAGAAACTTCACCGGTTTTAAAAAATGAGTCAAATTTGAAAAAACCGGAAGTGGGTGAGAATAAAAATGTGTTAAATAAAAATGAGAAAAATGAAGGTGAGCCGAATCAAGTTCCTTTCCCTTCGGCTCTACTTGACCCGGGTAAGAAAAATTTTATTGCATCAAGAGGTCCCCAAAAAGAAGAAATGTGGGACATGTTTAAACAAGTAAAAATAAATCTTCCTTTACTTGATGCAATAAAACAAGTACCCGCATACGCTAAGTTTTTGAAAGAATTATGTACACAAAAGAGGCAACAAAAGAAAAAAATGCCTAAGCGGGTAAATGTTACGGGTCAAGTGAGTGCAGTTTTGAATGGGGAGCTTCCTCCTAAGCTCCAAGATCCGGGCACGCCATTAATAAATATTCAAGTTGGTAATTTTCAAATGGCAAAGGCGTTGCTAGATCTTGGAGCCGGGGTGAGTATTTTACCGGGTGGGTTATATGATCAATATGACTTTGGTCCATTAGCGAGGGTGGAGACAACGGTTGTTTTAGCCGATTTGTCTCATAAGTTACCCCGGGGGATGGTTCAAAACGTCATTGTTAAAATTGATGAATTTTATTACCCGGTTGACTTTTTGGTATTGGATTATTCATCCAATGAGTCAAAACAACAGCAAAATGTCATATTGGGTCGACCATTTTTGAACACCGCACATGCGGTAATTGATTGTAGATTTGGTACGGTCGACATGACATTTGGAAACCGGAAAATGCGTTTAAATGTTTTCACTAACAATACTAATGATTCCGGTGTTGAAGAATGTTTTATGGCAGATGTTATTGAGGGATGCAATCCATGTGAGTATGAGAAAGACGGAATGGAATTTTGTGCTTGTAATTTTTCTGAACAGGTACATGTGGTTGATTTGGAGAATGAAGAAGAAAAGCAAGATGTGCTAGCTTTGAAGGAGGGTCGACCACCATGGTCCCACCAGTTTGATAGTTTGCCAGTGGAGATTGATTCGGGCACCAAACCATCATTGGAGGTGCCACCAAAGTTGGAACTCAAAGACTTGCCAAGCCATTTGAAGTATGCTTTTCTAGGGGATGATGACACTTTACCGGTCATTATTGCCTCTAATTTGGAGGTGGCTCAAGAGCAAGCATTGTTGAAGGTGTTGAAAGAAAACAAGGGGGCTATTGGGTGGACGATTGCCGATCTCAAAGGAATTAGTCCATCCATTGTGATGCACAAGATTATCACCAATGAAGATGCAAAGCCCACAAGAGAAGCACAAAGGAGATTAAATCCTAATCTAAGGGAGGTAGTGAAAAAGGAGGTAATTAAGTGGTTAGATGCGGGAATTATCTATCCTATTTCGGATAGCTCTTGGGTAAGTCCTACCCAAGTGGTACCTAAGAAGTCCGGCATTCAAGTAGTTAAGGATGAAAGTGGTGAACAAATAGCAACTCGACCCGTTACCGGGTGGCGAGTGTGCATTGACTACCGAAAATTGAATGCCGCCACTTCTAAGGATCATTTCCCACTTCCTTTTATTGACCAAATTATTGAAAAACTTTCGGGTCAAAAATACTATTGTTTCTTAGATGGGTATTCGGGTTATAATCAAATTGCAATCCACCCGGATGACCAACACAAGACCACCTTCACTTGTCCATATGGTACTTTTGCCTTTAGGCGGATGCCATTTGGCTTGTGCAATGCACCGGCTACTTTCCAACGATGTATGATGAGTATTTTCTCGGACATGGTTGGAGAGTCGCTAGAAGTGTTTATGGATGATTTCTCAATATTTGGCACTAGTTTTGATTCTTGTCTCAATGAATTACAAAAAGTTTTAAAAAGATGTGTTGAGAAAAATCTGGTGCTAAGTTGGGAGAAAAGCCATTTCATGGTGCAAGAGGGTATTGTGTTGGGGCATGTGATTTCGGAAAGAGGGATGGAGGTGGACAAGGCAAAAATTCGTGTTATTTCATTATTGCCACCACCGAAAAATGTAAAGGGGGTAAGATCATTTTTGGGGCATGCCGGGTTTTATAGACGGTTTATTAAAGGTTTTAGTGTCATTACAAAACCTTTATGTAATTTATTATTGAAGGATGTTCCATTTGATTTTACTAATGAATGCTTGCAAGCTTTTAATGTTTTGAAGGAACATTTGGTGAAGGCTCCTATTTTGCAACCACCGGATTGGTCGAAGCCATTCGAAATAATGTGTGATGCAAGCGACACAACAATTGGAGCGGTCTTGGGTCAAAGAGTTGACAAGAAGCCGGTGGCAATTTACTATGCGAGCAAAACTTTGTCCGAAGCGCAACTGAATTACACCACAACCGAAAAAGAACTATTAGCGGTGGTGTATGCTTTGGACAAGTTTCGTTCGTATATTTGGGGGAGCAAGGTGGTGGTATATTCGGACCATAGTGCGGTTCGATATTTGATGGAGAAGAAAGATGCTAAACCAAGATTGATTAGATGGGTTTTGTTGCTCCAAGAGTTTGATTTGGAGATTCGGGATAAAAAAGGAAGCGAGAATGTTGTAGCGGATCACTTGTCTCGAATTCCGATGGAAGGGAGTGATGATATGACTGAAATAAATGAAAGATTTCCGGATGAGCAACTTTTAGCATTATCAACCCAAGCCGCACCATGGTATGCTCACTATGTTAATTATTTGGCCACAGGTGCTATTCCGGATCATTGGACCAAGAAACGACGACAACAATTCATGGTCCAAGTGAAACAATATATTTGGGATGAGCCGGATCTTTTCAAGATTGGACCCGACCAAGTGATTCGAAGATGTGTCCCCGAGGTGGAAGTTAAAGAAATTTTGGCACATGCTCATTCTTCCGCTTGTGGTGGGCATTTTAGTGGGCATAAAACTGGCTATCGGGTGCTTTCATGTGGGTTTTATTGGCCTACAATTTTTAAGGATGCTTGCCAGTTCGCTCGGAATTGCTTAAATTGTCAAAGGTTGGGGAGTATATCAAAAAGGGATGAGATGCCGATGCAACCAATCTTGGTTGTGGAAATATTTGATGTTTGGGGCATCGACTTTATGGGGCCGTTTCCTAATTCAAACGGGTTTTTGTATATTTTAGTAGCGGTGGATTATGTCTCCAAGTGGATTGAAGCAGTTGCCACAAGAACAAATGACCATTCGGTTGTTTGTAAGTTTGTTCAATCCAATATTTTTGCCCGGTTTGGTGTGCCGAGAGTGATTATAAGCGATGGTGGTTCACATTTCAAGAATTTTAATTTTGGGAAGCTATTGAAGAGATATGGTGTGAACCACCGGATTGCTACACCGTACCATCCACAAACAAGTGGACAAGTCGAAGTGTCCAACCGTCAAATAAAGGAGATTCTAAGGAAGACGGTAAGAGTTGATAGGAAGGATTGGTCGGGGAAATTGGATGATGCTTTGTGGGCGTACCGAACGGCCTACAAAACTCCTATTGGTACAACGCCTTATCGGATGGTATATGGAAAGGGTTGTCATTTACCAATGGAGTTAACGCATCGAGCGCATTGGGCAGTGACAACGGTGAATGCGGATTATGATGAAGCGGGCAAAACGAGGAAGTTACAACTGAGTGAGATTGAAGAAATTAGAGATGCGGCATATGAATGTGCGTCGGCTTATAAAGACAAACTTAAGAGAGTTCATGATGCCAAGTTGAGGAAGAAAACCTTTGAGGTGGGTCAAAAGGTTTGGTTGTACAACTCAAGACTCAAGATGTTTGCGGGGAAGTTGAAAAGCAAATGGATGGGTCCTTATATAGTTTGCCGGGTTGGTGAGTATGGTGATGTTGAAATTTTGGACGAGAATACTGGTAAGCAACATACGGTAAACGGACACCGCTTGAAACCGTATTTGGAGGGCAACGATATCAACTACTTGGAGATGGATAAATCGGGCTACATTTTAAGCCCGGTTGAGGAAACGTGATCAAGAGGCCCAGGTTTGGTAGTGTAAATAGTAGATTTTTACTTTATTTTATTTTATTGTTTACTTTTGTTTTTGATCGAAGCCCGTGTTTGAAACAAGTGTGGGGACGTTTCGGTCGCGACACGGTTCTAACACTATGTTGAGGACAACATAGGTTTTTCGAGGGGGTAGGGTAATTTTTATGATTTTAAAAAAAAATTACTAATTTTTGAGTGCTTTGCTTGATTAAAAAAAAAAAAATTATGTCAGGTCTACCGTAAGGGGACGGTACCACCGTACCCCTACGGTGAGCCTGAGAAATTAGAAAACCAACGGCCATTCTCCCCTGCCATACGGTGAGAATTTTGGCAATCTTCTACCGTAAGCCTACGGCCTTGCCGTACCCCTACGGTGGGGTCTGGGTGCTTGGTCATCTCGCGTTACGTTAAAAAAAAAAAAAAAAAATTTCCTTTTTCTCTTTCTTATTTACAGTACACACACACACAATCACTTAACTTCTTCTTCTTCTTCTTCTTTTCTCTTCACAATTCCTCAAGAACACCCACTTCTTTTCAATCTTCAAACATCCATACAAGCTTCAATTCTTCATTAAAATCAACGATTTTTGGGTCCATCTTGACTAGATTTTCATCTAGTTTTTGATTTTGGGGAGTAAAGTAGAAGAAAAACACGATTTTGGGTTCGAATCAAAACCCTAAAAATCGTGATATTGGGGCTTTTTCTTGTTTTCTTGTTTTCTTGTGTTCTTGCATCCTCTAATCTAAGGTATGTTTCTTATTTACTTAGTTTTTATGCTACATTGTAGATTTTTTAGGTTTTTGTTTTTTGCCTAGTTTTTTTTATTTTTTTATTTTACCCACTTGCTTGTTAATTATGTAGTATGTAAATAGTTTGTTTGGTGATAATATGATAGTAGAATTGTTGTTGTTGAGATGAAAATTGTGAGCTTTTGGTAATGTTATGATTGTAGAGGCGTCATGCCCAATTTTTGTCAAACCAATAATGAAATTTGCGCTTAATAACATCTACTACCATAGTAACAAGCAAGTGTGGGGATGTTTTTGGTTTTGTTTACTGATTTGTTTTGTTTTGTTTGGTGTGTTTGCTTGTTTGTACAGTGTATAGGAAATGGCACGCACGGGAGAAGCCGCGGGGTCAAGCTCGTCTGCTGCTAAAGCTAAGGGAAAGCAACCTGCCCAGCAACCGGCTCAGCAGTACAAAAGAAGAAAGTATGTTCCTCAAAACAATGAATCCGATACGGAGATGGAACAAGCACCTCAAGCACCGGAGGTTCCAAGGCTAAACCCGGCTGATAAGCCGGAATGGAAGTCGGGACCGTTGAGTGATAAACCAAGGATGTGGCAACCCACTCTATTCCATGATCAAATGAAAAAGTTGACAGACCGGGGTGGTGCCTTTATCTATGAAAGGGAGGTGAGCCGAAAAGATTTTGAGGGTTTTGGTGTGTTTGACAGGTTTAAGGCATTAGGATGGGAAGCTGCGCTTCACTGCTATGATGGAGAAGAAAATAGGGTATTTTTGGATGAGATAGAAGAATGGATGGCTACTTTAAGATGTCCGAAATACGATTCAGCATCCAAAATGAAGCTAATTGGTGAGGTGAATGGAGTAGAAGTAGAGATGTCTTACGAGACATTGCGTAGGCTTGCGAAGTTCGACAGTTTACCGGCGAAAGAGTATAAGAACCCGCATATCAATGACTTACTGATCACTCCAGAAAAGCATCCAAGTTGGATGGCTATGTTGGACGACTTGTTCCTGCCGGGTACTTATACTAGTACTTTATATCGACGAAATTTGAAGATAGAGCCTAAACTGTTGCTGAATATTCTCATCTTGAATGTGCTACCGAGACGTGCTGACAAGGAGCAAGTTCGTTATTCTGAAGTCCCCATTTTATATGCTTTGACACATGGTGGCCCGAAATTCTCTTTTCGGTATTTGGTTTTGAATCATGTGTGGATTTGTAGGAACTTGAAGGAAAGGTCAATTATTCCATACTGTCGAATAATCACTGGGCTGTTGAAACAGCAAGGTGCAATCACTGAAGAAGATCAAGGAAGGAAAAGGAAGAAATTTAACCAGATTGATCTTGCTACAATGGGGCCTGGTTGGGTGTATTCTGAATCTGGAAGGTATCACAAATTAAAGAGTGGTGGTCAAAAGTGGAGGATGTTAAAGAAGGATGCGCGGGCACTTCTGCCCGGCGAGGAGGATGAACCTGAGAGTGCGGATGAAAGACCACCAAGTGATGATGAGGATGATGAAGACAACCCGTTTGAAGGACAGTTGAATATTGGTCAAGGTAGTTCAAGTGGTATGCATGGTGGTGGTGGATATTATGATTTCACGGAGCGAGCGTATGTTGACGGTTGGGCACACGGGGGGACAATGCAGCAGGTAATTGAGAGTCAACGTCCTCCTGCATCTGTTTTTGATTCTTGGTCGGGCCCTGAGCGTTCGATGTTTGACTACCAAACTATGATGAGCGCAAGCATTGAAAGGAATATGAAGGCGGGGTTTGATAGGCAAGAAATGTGGAACCGGGCACACGCCTATTCCCATGAGGTGGAGATCAACAATCGTTTCATAGATGACCAGAATCGAAGGATGAATGATGACTGGCACGCAGGAAGGCCGGTGGTAGCAAATCCACAACCGGTGGACTATAGCTCTTTACCACCCTATGATGGAAGCATGTCTTATCCCACTCCGCCACTTCATCATTCGCAATGGGTGGACCCGATGCAACAACAACAACAAGCTCCGGATCAAGGTGGAAGTGATAGTGGCGCATTTGGATTTGGAGAATGGAACGATTTGCTGACCTCTGTGTTCGGGCCACCTCAACCCCGCTACTATTGACCAGGTCGTGTTTTTTTTTCCTTTGTAAATAGTGTATATTTTGCTTTGTTTGATTTCTTTATGTTTCGGGATTGGGTGGTAGGTTGGTTGATGAATTGATGATTATGGGCTTGGGTTGTGATAGAAGGTGGTGCATCATTTTGTTTCTTTCTTAGTCTTAAAAAAAATATAAAAAAATAAAAAAAAATGAAAAAATGAAAAATACCAAAAAGAAGTTTGTGGTTGAGTTGTGAAGCTTTGATATCATGTTGACAAAGTGGAAGCGATCGTTTTCTCCTAAAACCGTACATTGGGGACAATGTATCCCAAGTGTGGGGATGGGGGAAAATTTTTAAAATTTTTTGAGGTTTTTACATTTTTTTTAGTTAAGCGTAAATATTTTGGAAATTGGAACACCTTGAAGCAACCTCAATAGACACACCGGCAACCCTTAACACCCCTTTTATTCTTGGTGAGAGTTTAAGCCACACTTGTAGAAATAATACCTTTCCTTCTTTGAGAGAGTGGCAACGGGTGGTGGGTGCACTAGAACTTGTGCTTGAATGCGACTTGAATTTTTGAGTGAACATAAGTGTAGAGATGATAAGGGCACTAGGAAGCTAGGTAGCCTTGTTAGTTTGAGTGAGAGTGTGGGAATTGGGGGGTTGGACCTCATGCATTATATATATGAGCTTGGTAGAGAGAGGGGCGGGGGTTTGGACATGTAGTTGCCTATTTTTGAGCCTAAAAGCCTATCGATTGTTAACCCTTTAGCTAGTTCCCTAAATAAATACCCAACTTGACCCGGTCTTGTGTGTTTAAACAGAGTGTTAGTGTGTTATTTTAGTATTACAAGTTGAAGTTTTAGTTGAGTGTGTTCGTATGTGTATGTATTAGTGTTCTTGATGTATTGAAAAAAAAAAGAAAAAAATCAAAAGAAGAAAATGAAAGAAAAATGAAAAAAAAAAAAAGAAGAAAAAAGAAAAAGACAAAAAAGTGATATCTATTATAAGTTTGTTCGTACTTGTGTTTGCGTGTGTTAGTTATGTGTGTGTCGTTGTGGAATAAAAGACCGGGTTAAGTTATGCGCTACTAAAAATATACCCCATTCCCTACCTCTACACTTAGCCACATTACAACCCGACAAGCCCCTTTGATTTGCACTTATGTTTAGCATGTAAGAGGAGGGTTGATTCAAGTACAAGCTTATGGTTGCGCACTCATTCGTTTGCCTTTTTGTGTGTCTAGCTCATCTATGCTAGAGCTTACTTGTAGCCGAGAGGAGAGATATTGTGAGGGGTGTGTCGATTTGGGTGTTGAGGATAGGTTAATACAAGGACTATGTGTGATGCTTGACTTTAAAATGATTGTTTTTTTTTTAGAAATAGAGTTTTGGTGGATTGCTTGGGACAAGCAATGGTTAAGTGTGGGGATGTGACGGGTGGTTCAAGGAACAACCCGTTATAGTGTTAAAACGCATAGATTAATCACATTTAATCATGATATTGCTTGGAGTTGGATAACTACGGTAGTTATGGATGCAGGTATGATAAGGGAGCTAAAATGGCGGAAAACGGGCTTTTGGAACGGATCGGAAGCCTTGGAACGAGGTGGAAAGAAAGAAGAAAAAAATTAAGATTTTCAACAAGCCCACCGTACCCCTACGGCCTGGGCGTTCCCTTACGGTGGCAGCAGACACAAAATTCCAGCCGTAGGCCAGGCCTGAATGGCCGTATGACTTGCACTCCTGGCCGTACCCTTACGGCCCAGCCGTAGGGGTACGGTGGCCACTGCAACTTTTTGTAACTCCTTCATTTAAAGACCACTTTATGGTGCCTTTTGATCATCCCTTCCATTCAAAACGTTTTTAATCATCTTGTGGGCGATTTTGGCTGCTAGTAATCATTGGGGAACATTTGATAACAATTAGTTTTATGTTTTTGATGCTTATGAACACTTCTTGGATTGTGAGAATGATTCACCAAGCCATGCTAGGCTAGAACTCTTGATGATCATCTTTGGTGAAGTTTTTCTTAAACTTTTCTATGTTTGTTTCTTTCATTTCTAGAACAATAATCTAGTATATGTTTGCTTGATTGTTGTGGTGTTTGAACAATTGTTTGTAGTAGTTAATCAATTTCTTAATTTCTAGTCTCAATCGTACGTTCTTGGTGTTGCTAACAACCGAGATATTGCGGGTAGGATTTGGGTTGGATAATTGATTAATCGGTCATCGGGAAACAACCTCGCATTGATTTAATCCGAGTACTTTGTTCCCTTTTATCACAACAATTGTTTAAACATGAGTTATGTCTATGTAACTCTTTCTAGTGGAACTTTTGCATAAGTGTTTAAGGAAAATGGATCCAAAGATGGTCATTGCTTTCATAATCTTGAGAACAAACCCATTTTAATTAAGTAATTTAGTTTATTTTTACTAAGTCTAAATCCAAAACAATCAACAATCTTTGATCTTTAATTTCGTTACTAGTTAAATATTAGTTAATTTACAAAGTTATTAGTCTACACACAATCCACAAACTCCCTGTGTTCGATACCTTCTTGCCACTATACGTTAGTTGTAATTGGGAAATTTAACGTGTACCACGACAAGCACGTCAGCGCGGAACCCATCCCGCGTTACGATGACCCCCAGAAACTTGCCTTCTTCCATCCCAAAGGAGCATTTACTTGGGTTGAGCTTCATGCGCACCTTGCGCAACTGGGCAAATGTTTGTTGGATATCCTGGAGCATGTCGCTCTCATCTTTGCTTTTGATTACGAGATCATCGACGTACACTTCAAGTCGTACGCCGATCTCGTTGATGAAGGCCGTGTCCATGAGGCGCTGGTACGTGGCGCCCGCATTCTTCAGCCCGAATGGAAGAAGGCCATGTCCATGACGTACACTTCAAGTCGTACGCCGATCTCGTTGGATATCCTGGAGCATGTCGCTCTCATCTTTGCTTTTCGTATAACAAAAAATGTCGGCGTCTGTGCGGAATGCCGTTTTGTCTTCGTCCTCTTTTGCCATTTGGATTTGGTGATAGCCCTTGTATGCGTCTAAGAAACATTTAAAGCGATAAGGGGCTAAGGAGTCCACTTTTAGGTCAATTTCTGGCAGAGGATAGCAATCCTTTGGACACGCCTTGTTGATATCCTTGTAGTCGACACACATGCGCCACCCGCCGTTTGCTTTGGCTACCATAACTGGGTTAGCGACCCATGTTTGGTATCTGATCGGGCGAAGGATACCCGCATTGAGCAGCTCGGTGACTTGTTCGTTCATGGCCTTTGTTTTCTCCGGGCCCATGCTACGCTTCTTTTGTACAATCGGTTCTACCGAGCGGTAGACGTTGAGTCTATGTTCCGCTATGTCGCGTGGGACGCCAACCATATCAGCCGGTTGCCACGCGAACACATCGATGTTGCTGAGTAGAAGCTGCTTTAAATGATTCCGAATGGTCTCGGAGATTTCATGGCCAATGACCACCGTTTGCTCCGGGAATTTAGGGTTGAGAACCCATTTTTCCGGCTCGGTGCGGGTGTCCGTTTTCACCATTTTTGGCGGTTTGGCGGTTTCTGTGGTGTGACAATCCTTGTTGCCTCTGATGAAGGCGATGCCTGTTTTGGTTGGGAATCCGACCATCGCGTGCGCCGTTGAAGCATTGGCATTGAAGCGCGCGATGCCTTCCCGTCCCAAAAGTATGTCGTGATTGGAGTTGGCCGGCAGGACCAAGAAGTCGCATATCTCTGTGCGCTCATGAGTGCCATCAGACCAAGTTACTGGCAGGGAGAGCATGCCCCGCGGCATGATGGTTTCATGAATGAAGCCGGAAATTGGCTCGTTGACGGGTACGAGCTTTGCTTTGTCTTCTGGGTCTAGCTGTTGAAAGCATTGCTCGTACATGATGTCTATGCTGCTGCCGCCATCCAGGAACATATATCGCGTGCGATAATGTCCGAAGATAGCGGTAATGACAAGAGGGGCTGTGCAGGAGGCGCCGCCTCTGATTTTGGGCATGAGGACATCAGCCTCTTTCCATGAATCGCTTGGTGGTTGCGCCCGGGCGCGCTTTCCCTGGTAGGCGCTTTTGCCCTTCTTTGTCATGTTGCAGTGGTGGCGGGGAATCAACGTGGCGGCGTGAGTGTTGAGGTCACGAATCTTTTTCCGTGATCCTTCCTCTTGATTCTCCTCACCCGCTTGATTCTTGCCCGTGCGGTGCACATTTTTGACCAGGTGGCCGAGCTGACCTGACTTCAGCGCAGTTTCGATCTCCATCTTCAAGGTGTAGCAATTGTCTGTGAGGTGACCGAAGTCATTGTGGTACTCACAGAACTTGCTTCGGTCTGTATGTCTTCGCTTGCCCAAGGGAGGGGGTGCTTTCAGCGTGACCTGTTCGGTTTTTAGGACTTGAGATGGCGTCTTTGTCAGCGGGGTCCAATCGTGGTTTTTCTTTGAGTGGCCACGTTGGTCTCGCGTTTGTTTGGGGCTAATTATCTGTCTGGCGTCTCCAGCTGGGGAATATTTTCCCTCGTCCGCGGTGCCTGAGATGCGGCTCCAGACATATTTGTTTTTATTTTTATTATTATTATGGTGTTGTTGGAAGTTATGCGTCTGGCTGAAGGATTTCTCAGACGAGGCATATATCTTGGCGGAGTGGACGAGTTCGTCCCAGGACTCCGGGATGCCGTCTTTGCCTGTGAGGCACTTCATTAGCTCCGGGCTGCGCACATTATGTATGAACGTTGCCCGTGTGAGCTCCTCCCCGCATCCTATTTGCAAGGCTTCCTTGTTGAATCGAACGATGAAATCTTCGATTGACTCATGGTCGTTTCGGCGGCACAACAGAATGTGCGCCGTGTCCTTCTTGTGCTTGCGCAGGTGCGAGAAGTGACTACCGAACTTGTCGGTAAGATCATCAAAATCTTTAACGCTCCCTGCGGGGAGGTTGTCGAACCAGACTCTTGCTGCGCCCGTCAGAGTTTGGGCGAATAAGTGGCACCAAACCTGTACGGGCCAGTCCACCGACATACCTGCGCACTCGAAGTCATGCACATGGTCATCAGGGTCACGCAGGCCATCGTATCTACCGATGCTGCTGGGAAGTTTGGCTTTCCTTGGTATTCTTGCTGTCGCTATTCGGGCGACAAATTTTGACTTTTCAGCGAAAGCCTTTGGCCTGAATGACTTGACCAAGTCGTCATCCTCGTCGTTGTGGCGCGAGCGATGATCGTGTTTCTTCCCTTTGTAGCCTGAATCGCTACTGGAGGACTCGTAACCATCAGGTTCCGCCCGGTGCTTCGCGTAGCCCCGAACTCTGGCGTCTCCGTCGAGTTCCCCGCTACGACCGGCGCCTGGGACAGCTGAGTCCTTATCCTTGTTCCCCTTTTTTGATGGGGTATCATAAGTAAGGGCCTTGCCCTTTTTCTTGGCTTGCTGCAAGAGTTTACATTGGTAAATTGCAGCGTTTTTTGTGTTCTGACGGAGGAGCCACTGATCGAGGTCCTCCTCAGAGCTAGCACTGCTGTCGTCGTCAGAGTCGACATCCCGGACCTCGACGTCTGGGCTTTGGAGCCTTGAGGTGGGTTTCTTGACGATGGTGGGTGGTGTTACCTAGTTTCCCAGGAGTTGGGTGTCCCCTTCTCCGGAACGGTTTATGACAGCAGCAGTAGGGTTGGGTTCAGCCATGGGTGGGTTGAAAAGATGAGTAAAGAAGCAGTTCTAACCGTTGGATGGCGCCAATGAAGAAACAATAAGTATCACGGAGATTACAAGTAATCTACGTGGAGGTTTATACTTATGTTCGTCAGGATTAATCCTTTACCCAAACCGTATGGTTAAACCCTGGTGATGATATTAAGTATGTAAGTGTGTGGTGAAAGTATATAAGAACACAAAATATAAGTGGTTCGGTCGAGTAATGACCTACGTCCACTGTAAGTAGCCGGAATATTATTGATATGAGAACACAAAGAGTTACAAGTGAGAGTACTCTAGGCTACTAGTAATTATTTTCTTGGATCCTTTGGCAAGGAGAGGTCTTCTTGTATTTATAGCAGAACTCATGGGCATAGCCGAGGAGCCCATGAGTAGCCATTCTTCATTGGGCTTGGTCCAGGCCCAAGTCCAAAGTCTTCCTTGGAATAGGCGGGAGAATACAGGTACTGTACATGACGTCATTTGGCAGCATGGTTGCTGCTCGAGGCGGACACGTGGCATGCTGTGGTTGGCAGACGGCGCCCCTGTCCTTGCTACAGTCGTTGACCATGCTTCTGACATCAGTAAGGGATGTCTGCTGTCACTGTAGACACTGGCATGGTGGAAGCATGGCTGCAGCCATGCTGCTGTCCTTGTCTGTAGTTGTTGGACCACTTTTGCCACCTGTCACTTTGTCATTGGCGCGTACACTGTCAACGATCTTTGTGAATCTTCCTTTTGTTGTCTTCTGTACCTCGTACAAAAGGTGTTAAGGGAAGATTCCGCGCGTGGTGGCACGCGCTTATCAGATGGTGTTACTGCTTATCAGTTGTTGTCTAAGCGCGCTTCCCTGCATACGTTGTTGGTTGCGCGCTGTTGGTTCCTCGCGCCGCTGACTGGCGCGGGGAAGCTGACTTGTGGGGGTAGGGACGTCTCTTCCGCCCGGATTAGGCTCCCTATCCCTTCAATAACATTTACAATCATCCTTTCATCAGTCCTCTACGCTACTACACATCTACAACCACAGCTTCCTCTGACACATTCTAATCGGAACTTTAACCCAATCTCTAGCCACCATCGATAATCAATGTTCACAGATCTGAACCTTTATTAATCATTGATACAACTGTTGGTGGCCGGAAAGCTAACCTGAACCGGATCGCCATGGTTAATCGGTACCCGATACCCGGTCCCCTGCTCATCTCTGCTTCTCTTTCCCTCGCGTCTCTCTCTATATCGACTCACTCTCTTTCTTGTTTGCTTTCTCTCTCATCTGAGCTACTGTTTCTTTCTTTCTCGTCTTTCAATCGGAAGATGGGTGTGAGGGTGTGGGTGTGAGGTGTGTGAGATGAGTGTGTATTATCAGAAGATAATAGGGTTGGGTGGGTGGTTTGGGATTTCGTCCGGAAGTAGCGCCCCCGTGGTTAACCGGAGATCCACTGATCTCACTTCCTCTCTAGTATCTCTTTCTACTCTGTTTCTCCACCGAGGCACCGAGTGGGTGTATGGACAGGAGAATGGCAATTGGTGAATAGGGTTATTAGGGTGTTTTATAATGGGTGGGTCAAATGGACGAAATTGCCCCTGAGACTTAACTGACTTTCAAATCTCAGTTAAAAACTCAGTTAAATATGGACCATTTTGGCAATTTTCGATCTGTGAAGGGTGCTTTTAGAAGAAAATTAAAAAAAGTGACCAAACAAGCATTTGGGCCAAACCTCAGAGGCCATGTTGGCAATTAACTCATTTTTTTATTATAGAGAATGTGTTTTGTATTGTATTGTATTGTGTTGCATAGCGTAAATTTTTGAATTTTGGTTTCATTGTGGATTCGGTATGATGTGGTAATCGAAAGTCAAGATAAATGAATATGAATTACAATCATTTGTTTTGCTATTCTAGATAGGTTTAGGAGCGTAAACGGGTCGAGTCGAGCCTGAACCCGACTAGGCTCGAGCTCGGCTCGGTTTGAGTCTAATATTTTGAGCTTGAGTTTGGCTCGAAAGTGAAATCTAAGACTCGAGCTCGGCTCATCTCGAGCTCGACTTGAAATAATTTTAGAACAATTTTAAAGGAGCCAAAAGCTCGAGCTCGCTTCGATAGCTTTAACGAGCCAAAGCTCGTCTAGAGCTCGGCTCGTCAATGTTATATTAGGAATATTAATAAATAAAATAATAATAATATAAAATTTGTATGCTCGTTTAGACTCGCGAGCCTAAACGGTCTTTGTATGCAAAGCTCAAGCTCGATAACTAAATGAGTCATGTTTCAGGCTCGGGCTCGTTAAGGTTCGTCTCGTTCGAGCTTTTTACCTATCTGAGCACGAGTAGCTCCCAATCCATCGCACATCGTTTACACCCCTAAATAGGTCGATTATACTTGCACTCTTTGCTTTCTAATTCAACACATCATCAAGTGACTGCTTGAGCTTGAAATTCGAATCAAGCTCAAACAGTCATTTGACGATGTGTTGAATTGGAAATCAAACAGTGCAAGTATAGTCGATCTATCTAGAATAGTAAAACAAAGAGTTGAATGCTATTTTCGTCCCTAAGGTTTGGCAATTTTTGCTAGTTTCATCCAAAAGTTTATTTTTTCTCATTTGAATCCAAAAGTTTTCAAACTCTTGCTGGTTCCATCCAAGTGCCTAACTCCGTTAGTCAATCCCAGTTAACTAAGGGGCAAAGTTGTCAATTCAAATCTCGTCGATATAATAATAATAATAATAACAACAACAACAACCCTTAAAAACACCACAGACTCCTTCGTCTTCTTCCCCCATTCTCTGCAACAACAAAAACAATAACAAAAACAATGCAATTAACTTCTAAACTCCACAACATAAACCTCCATTCCACTTTCCTTAACCCCACACCACACACCAATACCATCAAACAGTTGAAGGGTGTGAACATAATAATAATAATAATAATAATAATAATAATAATAACAACAACAACAACAACAACAACAACAACAACAGCAACAGCAACAGCAACAGCAACAACAACAACAACAACAACAACAACCCCAATCATCATCCCTAACTCCCTATTCCTTCATCACCAACATCGTCCATCGTCGCAACCGTCACCACCGTCCACCATCGCCTACCATCACTAACCAACTCCTTTCACCAACCATTCACCTCTCACTCCTCAAACACCATCATCACCAACCCGAACCACCCCAACAACCATCTCCCACTGTCACCGCCTCCATTACAACCCACAAATCTTAGTTATCATAACAAAAACCCCCCAAATCTATGTTCACGATCAATTACAACAAGAACCCACACATTTGTGTTAGGTTTTGTGTTCGGGTAAAATAGGACAGGCCTTTTATGTGTTCGTGATCTAGATTAGAAAAGGTATTTGATAGAGCATTTTAGTAGTGATACACTGAACAGTTATTAGGTTTCTTATTCTTGGAGATAATCTGGGGTAAAGTAAAATTTTTGTTTTGGAATTTGTGATTTACAGTTTAAAGTAGAGTAATCTAGGTGATTATAGAGGAGGTGGGTTAAACAAGATGATGATGGTGATGGTCTGTGTTTGTTGAAGAAGAGAGAGAGAGAGATGGGGGGGGGGGGGGGTAGGAGAAAGAGAGTAAAGAGAGGGAGAGCAGAGAGGGGGGGGGGGGGTAGGAGAGAGGTTTATTTATTAAACAATATAAAATATAAGGGTGTTTTAGTCTTTTTACAAAAAGTTAACAGAAAAAATGAATGGAGTTAATGAGTTGGACGAAACCAGCAAGAGTTTGAAAACTTTTGGATTCAGATGAGAAAAAATAAACTTTTGGATGAAACTAGCAAAAATGGCCAAACCTCATGGACGAAAATGACATTTAACAAATTATATATACGTTGAACGGTATATGTTGAACTAAATAGTTGTTTGGGTTACTTTATGCCCCCACCCCTGGAATTTCAAACGATATATCTTGAACGGTCGTTTACTGGTATGTGCGTTAATTATGTGCCCATGAATTATAAGGGACCGTTTTCCTGTCATCGAACGGTCGTTTGATGACGTTGAACAATGTAGGATTAGAAAGTGAGAGTATGGATATAGCATGAAGTATAATTTATTTGGTAACCTTTAAAGTTTGAGAAATGATTCAACCTGTGTATTATTTAAATTTAGTTGTATACATAGGGATTTCATTTCAATATTTTGACATTTATTTTTGAAAGTACAGCTGATAGCTTTTTTTAGTCTATATGCATACACACTACATTCAAATATGAACAATAACTGAAAAAAAAAAGTCAGTAGATAATGGAATAGTATAAAAGAAAAAGAGCGTTGATACAAAACTAAACCATATTTATTAAAGCATTAGCCATTATGTTTCATTATTTACATGTGAAGTTTATAAGTCTAATCTACCGTGAATATGTAATATAAATATGGTTAACTGGAAAACAACTATGATAGATCATTAGTCATCTCATCCTTGTGAAAAGCTAGTCGAAACAAGGAAAGGGAAATGATAATGCAAACTACAATGGAAGTATATGTTGAGTCATAAACCAAGTCATTAAAAAAATTGTTTTTCAATCATTGTTATAAAAATAAAATAATATGCTATAAAGAAACATCATGGATGCAGTATACGGCACAAAGAATATACTATTAAAATATGACAGGTACAATCTATGCGATTTAGAGTATAAGAAGTTACGTGGATGATTAGTTGATTATTTATTTAATACAGTATTACATGATCAAACAACTAAATACCTTGACACCTTGTGATATAGAAAAACGTTTTAGTGGGTTTTTTTTTTTCACTTTCTAGTTAACCTTTTATGGTTCGTTTAACCGAATGAAACTTTAAAGAAACAATTCGTTTAACCGAATAATTAACGCTTTATCGTTTGGTGTGAACACCCATGTCGAGTGTGGGTAAAAAATATAAAATAATGAAATTTGGTGGAAAGTCTAAAGAATGTAACATCCTTTTTCATATGCACGAGTTTGAGATGGGAAATTAAACTAAAAAAACACCCATAAGTTATTCATCTTTATATGAATATCAACATAGTTGAAGATTAAAGCCATTTGAGTAGCACTTAGTTATCTATTATTGATGGTTTAGACTATCCGGTGTGGGGGGCGGCTAAGGCACGTCCAGCCTGGCTTGGCCAGTCCAACACCGCCCCAGACGCCCCGGTTGCGTCCAGAAATGGACGTTGAAGACGGGCGATTTGATTGGTTGTTTTGTTTTGTGGGGACCTTTCAACTGTATTATTACCGTTTGAATAAAAAAACAAACAATTTTCTAATCTTCACACTTTAAATACATCCAACACTTAAAAAAAACCACCCAAAACTTCGCCCCTCCCTCAAATCTTCACATTTTTATAACCTATTCCTCTCAACATCTACTTAATTTTTTAAAGTTTTTAATATTATGTGACTTTTTTGTTATCTATTTTAGTTAGTTATTTAAAAATTAGAAAATAAAAATTAAGTGTTGGACCAATAGGAGTTAAGGACTACCCAAAGAAGATCACTCCCATACTCTTGGGTAGTCCTCATGTTGTCATAATAAGAGGGAGGGCCATAATTCACTGACGTGGCCGTGGCGCGTAGTGTTGGATATGCATGATTCCCAACACGTAGTCCTTCAAAGACTACCCTCAACCACACCTTATAGTCTTATAAATCATCATGCCATGATGAGGAATTTTGTGTGTTTGACATAAGAGTACACCTAGACTTAGAGGTTGCTAGGTACCTTCTTCTTTTAGGTACCTTCTTGTTTTGTATAGGGTTTTGACATAGAATGTAATTTGGAATAATCTCAATCCACGTTATTATAGATGTACTTTAATATAGCCACAGTCTTAATGGTATCGTACTAAGAGTTTCTTGTATGTCATAAGCTCGATTCACACTAAAGGTACTTAGTCAAAGAGTATCCATTGGAATAAAAGGTCTATGTGGTGTTTTAGGTGTAACAATGATGGTATATTACTATATTGTCTAAGTATACATTCACCAAGGCGGTTACAAATACGCAATCATCAATGTGTTATATTCTTCTATAAGATGAGATGAATGTGATTACGAGAGTATGACCTTGAGGAGTTAATGGTACATTGTGCTACAAGATCCGATGTTTGCTTATGCATCATTCATAAAGTGCTTAATTATGATATGATTGTTTCTTTCAAATGTTTTCTATTAATAAACAGCTTTTCTTGTTATGATTTAAAACTTAATTAACACTTTTTCTTGTTGTTGACATGTACTCCGTGAAATAGCAATGTGGTTTTAGTGGCATGACATGATGTGAGTTTGGTGCATGACAATAGCACTTAAGGCTATTAAGGTGATAAAAGGATTTTTGATGAAGGTTGATACATGGAAGATTAGAAGATGATGACATTTTTTAGATTTGCGTCTTTTCATCTTATGTTATGTTTTATGGGAAATTTAGTAACACCCGAATTAATCTTGTCATCGTTAGCCACTTAGGTTATAGCCTAGCGGTAGAAAAGAATTTCCTCTCTTGGGTGAGGTTAGGTGTTCAAATCCTAGGATGTGCAAAAAAAGCTGTAAAATGTGTAAAGAAAGAGGTGTCAGAAATTAGTCGTTCAAAAAAAAAAAAAAATTCTTGTCATCGTTAGGATTTAGAATATCACTGCCCAATTATGATACATATATATTGATAATGATAACAATGGCAAATATGGGTGTTAAAAGCCTAAACTCAAATGGAAGTATGTTTTTGATCAAGCTTTCATCTTCCTAATCACTAAAGCTCTTAATAGAGTAACTAAGATTTGAACATAAGATCGATCACACGGACGGGTATGAATCGGAAACCAAAGGAAATTTTACAAACTAAAGAGTAAAGATTGCTATAAAATAATAGTCGATGCTATGGTTGACCGTGATTCAATGGTGTGAGACATATCTCAAACGAGGAGTAACAACAAACAATCTTACACTTAATTTGCACATAACAACTATCTCTATGTATCAATTGTCATAACACCTTTACAAAAGTTCAAGATTTAATCATGTTGAAGAGTTCAAGACAATACTCAATAACGTTAGAGAAAACAATGATACGTGTAAAACAAAACAATATTGAAGATTATCACAAATAATTCAAAATGTTAATTACCCTTGTACTTTTATAAAAACATGAGATCCTTAATTAAATACTAGTAGGAATGCCCGCGCGTTACCGCAGGTACATAGAATTGAAGTATGAATGACTGAAATCGTTTATGAATAGACGGCCGAATTGAACGCATGTGATTTTATATATTAATTCAAGTGATCTTTGATTCAAATTGCTTTAACATACAAAATATACATCCAAAACTAAACAAGTGTCATTAGAATCAAATCAATTTAATCGATGAATATATATACTATATGTGTTAATTTTGATGTCAGTGGATGTAAAAGCAACTTACAATAGTTATTTGCAGTTGTTTTTATTTTATCTTTCTCATATGAGCACATGCATATGGATAAACAAAGTTAAGTGTGGGTACATGCAAAAGAACCCCAACTATCTTACGAATTCCAATAATATTTATTCATAACTAACATTCTCAACATATTCACCCATCTGAATAGCAACATTTTTCAAAAGTACACCAACCTAGCCAAAAAGTCCAATTAGACTCGACATGGAAACGAAGAACACAACTGAAAGAAGATGATGATGCAGGACACTCACTATGTTTTGTTCCTTCTGAATAAACCTCAACACCGTCATTTGCAATATATTCATTACATGTTGAAAATTAGCAAGTGTAAAATTAATTAGTTGCATCATTCTAGTCTATGTCATTTTTTTAGAGTAGTGTTTAAGCGGTAAATCCCGTGTCGCAAAGTGACCACTGCCCGGGATCGAATCTCATAGGAACCACACGGGATTCTCCTTTCAAACCCAACGGTTATTTTTTCGGTAGAACGTGGGAATCGAACCTGAGACCAAACCCGGGCGGGAACCCTCCAAGGTGGTAAACCTTCCCACATAAGCCTTTTATGCCTCAAATAAAAATTTACTATTAAAATTATAAACTACTTAATATCGTATGCATGACAAATTTTAACCAAACGCATAATTTAAACGATCTAGATCCAATCTTTTATTTTAGAATGGCCACATGGAGAATTAAAACAAAGTCATTGAATAGCGTCAAATTGCTAAAAGTTGTTGTCACAACCGAGCAGCCCACCCAACCTATCCAGTTTAGTTTATTTGAAACTAAAATCGTAGTTAACATTTAAAACTAAAATACCCATCAACGTCCATAGAACTATTATATAATGCCATGGCCATGCTGATTTACATAAAACAATTTAAGACCATCCTAAGCATCTTCAATGAACCAAGAAACAATATTGTACATGAGGATATCATCTATGTTGATAATTTCTTTGCTTTAAAGTTTATGAATAAAAGTAAATTAATTAATTCATGAAACTACAAATTATATCAATCAAATGAGATACACCTGATGCCTATGTTTAAACTTCCAGCATCGTATCTTTTTTTTTGTATACGGGTGGCGGCATCTCTGCTAAAATAATCACAAAGACATCAACTAACTTGAAAAGACACACAAATTTTTTTTGTTATAACTTCTCATCGGTTTGCAATAAATATTCATAAAAGATTTTAATTATTATTGAAACAAGAAATGACTGGGTAATGATTTACTTAATTCCCAAATAAGTCTGGTCAGTCGGGTTAGGAAGCGGGTCAAAACGATTTATGCGTATATACACATATTTAAATATTTGACGATAAAAGAAAAGTTATATAGCATTATTTTACACACTAATTAATATGTTACATGTATGCTAAGACCCAAATCCTAATATAAATTTTATTTTACCTGGTATCAGTCTGGTTTTTAATAATACAAAAAACTATATAAAAGACTGTACAACATACTCCCTCAGGATAAATTGAGTTGTCGAGCACCTCAGCCCAAAAGATCAAAAAAATAACTACAAAAGATGAAAAATTGATAGCACGTATAAATAAATGCTAGTTATAACAGTATGAAAATATATATTGAGAAGAAATAAAATAACTTTTTTTATAAAATTAAAGATCCTAACATACCCCGTTTCGATTTTTGCACTTTCTGAAAAATCTCAATCGAACATGTATCTTTGAACAAGGTTAGAACAAAAATTTTAACCCTCTACTACAAGAAAGAATAAAAAAAAGTTTGTTTTAACTTTCAAATAACAACCCATTAAATAACAAGCAATGAAAACAATAAAAGCATTAAGAATAACTTCACTAACCACTAATGATTCCCTCATTCTGCACAATTACATATTAAATTCAACTACACAAATATGCCTAAACAAACACAATTGATCGGTTATAACAATAGTTGCCTGATAACAAATGATAAAAACATTTACCTGAACAACATAAAATTCATATTCATACAAATCTAAAAACATGTACTTGTGTATGGATGGGAAGAGTATTTGCCGTGGATGCTCCATTCTTACCGTTTGATCTTTGGGTGTTTAGAAGACAATAAGAAGTGAGTACAAATGATTATTTAATGAGTCAGTAAAAGACTCATTAAGATCAAGTACTTAATATTGAAATTAAATTGGGTTTAATGTGTTTTATGGAGGTGGGTTACATCTTGGGAAAGGGGTTGGGTTAATTTTTCTATTGCATTAGTGGTTTATACTACTGACCTCAAAAGTTGTACAACAAGGGTATAAAGAGAAGAATTTGGTAAAAAAAATTGGGGAATTGCACTATGGCTTTTGGTATGCCATCTTAAAATTGATGTAAAATTACATATTTATCCATCGAGTTTCTTTAATAAAATAATATAGATATAGATAACAATTCTTCTACGATGTAATTAAAGTTTTATAAATAAAATAAGTAAAAGAGATCTTCCCAAAGGAAAGAAAAGTCAAACATAAAAAGGTGGTTCAATCAAAGCTTTCTAAATCTATTTATTACTTTATATACTAAACCATAACATTTTAGGAAACAGGATAGGAAACAGTTTTTTTCGACTTTGCACGTGTTTGTTCTTTATTTGGTTAATACTTAAAATAGTTTTACGACTCATTTACCTGCTACGTTTTCACGTTATGTGAGTCACTTTGTGTTAATAGTTTATTTTTTTGCTTTACGATTGTCCTGGTTTTCGTCGCTTTTCCGTTGCTACTTAGCACGGTTTTCCGCTCACATCCTACAACGCTGGTAACAAGGTTTTACGCCCCCATCCTACAATGCTGGTAGCACGGTTTTACGCGCCCCGCCCCGCAACGCAGGGGGAATTCTACTAGTTTTATACTATATAATAAAAAAATCACAGAAAAACATACATCTGTCGTAAAACTACGGCCGACTAGCAACTAACATACAAGATGTGTAAATATAAAACATGGATTATAGAGAATAGGGAATGAAATAATCCATTCTTATTGATGTATATAAGATCAAATACAAGAGCCACTATATATAGGCTAAAAATGTGATATAGGAGTTGGAAATGTGGATAGTCACTATTAAATAATACATTCAAAACACTCCCCTTGAATGCCCACGCGATAAAAGAAAATGATATATTATTCATTCACTGCTTTTGGTGATGTTGCCTCGTTAGAAACCATGCAAGGAAAACCCAGTGGGATAAAACCATTGCTAAGGGAAAAAGAGTGCAACGCGTATTAACTCTAACCGATACTTCTGGATTAGGTGTGTGTAGAAATTTAGGGTTCCATGTCACACCTCGCCAAGGCGGAAACACGGGAATGCGACCTCGAAAGGTTTTCAAGCACAAGGTACAAGCAACACACATAAATTTATTAAAAGATACCATCAACGGATGGTTAATGCCATAAAACTTATTTAAAGTAAGGTAACATTGTTTGAAAACAAGTGAATTGTCTGAACAACCATGACATAATACTATGGGATAGACAAAACCTAATCCATGATGGTACCACTCGGTGCATGCTTGGACCCCTCTCTCAAACCCCCGCTGCTCTCCATTAGTTACCTGAAAAACATGCATGAAAGGTTTGTCAACAACAAAGTTGGCGAGTTCATAAGTTTGAGTGTAACGAGTAAATCAATTGTGTAATTCGTGTATGACCAATCATAGGCTAGCTAAGCGAATGATTTCTGTGCAAACCATGAGTCCCGTAACCAAACCTCTTGACTGTGGTGCCTCGCGCATTGTACACTAAAGACAATGTATGTGTAGTAGAATACTAACACTCTTTTGTATGAGACTGGTTAGAGCGACTAACCAAGAGTGGGGGTGTCAACCCAATAGATCTATTAAAGTGTTCCATGGCTTTTGATAGCTAATGGTTACAGTAAATGTTGTACGAGGACTAATGAGCTCATGAACCAAATGTCTCATGTTCCACAAGGCAGCCACGATAGAATGTACACACAAAATGACAGCTATACTAGAGTTGTATCATGTTTGTTCCCCCAAAAATGTGAAAATAGTAAAATGAGGCCATGATACTCACCTGATAGTATTACGTGTGGTCGAGTACAGTTGACAATGTGAGATGGCTACTGTCCGGATGTTACCCTATGATTAATGGGGACAGAGTAAGTTGCATAGTTTTGTTTGTTCATCATACAAATTATTCACCCGGCATTCGTAGATCCTCGTGTTTAGTGTATAATTTAATCATATAACTACGAAACTCGGTTGTTTTATTGAAATATGGTATTTATTGTAAGCAAGATGGACCCCATATGTTATCATGGGCCCTAAGTTGACACCCATTTCTCACGTGTGGTCGATCCTTAGGAAAACATAGTCAAATCATATGTTTATAAACCTTTTAAGTCTTTCAAAGTATTAACACATTTTTTGGCTCATTCTAACACATGTTAGGTGTTTATGGCCGAAACAATGCTTCATATGGGCATTGAATCCGAGGGTTATTTGGATCAAAAGGGCTTGGTATAGACTTGTTAGACTATTGCCGAAAACTTGTAAGATGTTCCAAGGGTTTTGATGACAAAATCGATTGTATAAACATCTATTATAACCTTAACCTTTGAACATGGGTTAAATGAGTTAGTCTTAAACAAACGCGATTACTAGGAGGTTGTTTTAGAGTGGAGTTTTATACATTATACCCAACCCGACATACTACATAGGTGTAAGGGCCGATTCATGTTAACTAGGTGTGACATTGTAGCAAAGTGATTGATAGTTAGGCGATTGTTATAAAGGAAACAATGTGTGTGATTTATGATTGTGTATGGCCGATTTATAGGGATCAAATATTGATGGTTAAGGTGAACATGGTAAGACCGAAGGTTAGGAACATGTTTGGACAAGATAACTTACCTAAAGTGAGCTTGAGATAGTACAATGCCAAGCGATCTTGCCCTTCCTTTCCTCGGCTTGGAGCTTGACTTGGACAATGGATGTGGAGTGTTTTAGAGAGTGTTTCTGGCTTCTATGAGTTCAAGAGAAAAGAGAGGTGTGGTGTGAGTCTTGGTGAGGATCAAAGGGTCCTTTATATAGAGGTTTCAAGGGAGTAATGACAAAACATTTGTGGTATCCTACTCATGCTTCGGTCGTGGCATTTGTTAAGGGAAGAATTGCACAAAAGGGTGTAAGGGAATGAGTTGTAAGCTTCTAATCATAATTAGGGAAGGGTTGACTTGATTAGAATGTTGATGCTTCCTTGTCCTTAGTCGAATGAGTGTAAGTGACTCCTCACTTAGGCCGATTGTCCTCTAGTGCATACTAGGATGTCTTGTGATCCATCACTTTCACCTTTGCATTGTTTATTATCGGCCGAGATCATAGGAAGATATAAGGTAGATAATGACCTTTCTATGGCATGCCTTGTCCTTATTCTCTTGGATGTTGATAGTTCATGATATCCTAGTTGTTAATTTGGAAGCTTCTTGGGGGTGTGGGTGGGGTATTCGGCCGCAAATCATGGAGACAATGTGGCAAAGATCATGAGTAGATGTATAGATGTGAAGTTTCCATTTTGGTGTAAAGGAATGTTTGTCTTACATTGGAACCAATCATGAATTAGCAATTGGAACTTGTTCTATGGTGGGTGATCTTGTTTGGCCGATTGTAGGGTGTCATACCCACTTATAGTTAGAAATTTTGATATGGAAAGATAGTTATCTATACCCTCATGCCTTGTTTTGTATAAGTGATGACCTCATGTACTAGTGTAGTAGTTTATGTCATGTGTTAGTGTGGAAGGCACCTACGGCCGATATCTATGGTGTGTAGGTGTTAGTGAGGTGTCTAGGATCTTGTGTTTGTCTTACTAGGTGTGATAGTGATGGTTCAAGTCCCTTGGTTATGGTTTTCGAGACAAACCATGTGTATATGGATGTTTTTATGGTAACTGATTGGGTGTGTTGTGAATTTGTTGTGTGTATATGGTGTAGTTGAGGACTTGACGTTGACATAATCATTCATTTGTGTTCATTAGTCGTATACTCTCGTTATAAGGTGTGAATATATGGAAACCTTTGTGATTCGTAAACATGTGTTAGTGAGATCTTATCATGTGTTAGAGTGAAATAACCTCATTAAATGCTTGTTGGGTTTGTCAGGGTGTTGTATGCATAAACGATTTATTTCTGTCGAGTTTTCTGAATAACTCGTGCTTTACTAGGCCCCCCCCGGGGGGGGGGGGTAATTGTGTGTGCAAAACATCTAAATATGCACATAAAATGATAAAATAAATGAAATGCGTACGGATGTTGACCTGGATGGTTGACTGTTGTCACATTCCAATACAAGAACAACACAACACTCTCAACAAATACAATAATCAACTCAGAACAAGAAGAAATAACGACAAAACATAGGTGACAAGATCTTATTTAAACCAACCCAAAATGTACCCCCAAACCCTAGAATCCAACAATAGATGGATTCAGAAATCAAAATACAAACTCTAGCATTCAACTGATGATTATCATCAGCTGTAATAGCTTGAAAGGTACAAAATAATCACAAACTTATAGACCAGATGAAACCCTAGACGATGAGAAGGTTCCAGAGAGAGAGTGTAACGGCCCGAAAATTAACGAGTCATTACGGATTGGTAATCACGACACAATCTACTAATTACCAATTTAATTAATTCTAGTTTAAACATAATTTCTTTTACTTAAAACACAACATTTATTTATTTAACATTGGGCCGAAGCCCATTTCAAACTTGTTCGGGTATGGGCCAAGCCCGTTTAAGTTACAAACCAACCGGGTCTAGCCCGTTACATACTTGGGCCGTGGCCCATTAAAACTAACTTCAAACTTGTTCATGAAACAACATTGGACCGAAGCCCATTGGACTCAAAACATGACTTTTGAAACTTAACATACATTTCTTACAAAATAACCACAAGGGCCGTAGCCCATTATTACTCGGCCGGCCCAAGGGCCGGATTTTATTTAAACACACTAGACTTGATTTCCACACATCGAGCTCGGGTTCCCATTTTCTAATCAACCTGAAATGCATGTTAAAAATACGTTAGCCACAAAGCTAGTGAGTGATGCCAGATTCGTTTAGACTCGTTTAAATAATCATAACAACAAATTTTCCGTATGGTTCGGTCATTCTAAGGTGGAATATATTTATCGATGGAGCACCATACAAATGCTTATTGTGGTTCCAAACCTCTGCTTGGTTTAGAAAAATATATCCCGGTAATACCGAATGGATCCATTCTACGTTATTTCTATTCGACCGATTCTATTAACTCTTTCATGATCATGAACCAATATTTCATCAAAACACACGTAAAAACTAACATGCATTCACCCCGAAATCATTTTAAACATATGGGGTACATGCACTCACGTTGGTTATTTCCGAGTCTATACTTTCACTAGTTGCGAGATTTCTAAGTTCCACGGGCTCCTGTTACACATAAACTAAAGTTATAAATAAGTAAATATAAACGGATAGCTGGCCATTACAGCTTAGACGTATAATCTAAACTAAAGCTGGCCATTACAGCTTGGCACACGACCCTAAGGACTCTAGACACGAACTTACCCGGATGAGGATATAAATCGGCTATGTTAATACCCGATTGTATTCTTGAGCTTTGTTAATATTATGGGTTAGTATGTGTAGGATTGGGCTTGATGGTATATGAGCCGAGTGGGTTGTTTTAAACAAGTAAATAGATTTGCATGTTGAAAATGATGGTTGAGAATGGTTGGGTTATGGTGGCCGATTAGTTTTCAAAGGGTGTATTTAAAAGGCTTTTGCATGTTAAAGTGATAGGATGTTTACTGTTTAGGAGGAGCCGATTATTTGGATGGGTAATAATATTGTTGGGTTATAATCAAGGTATGTTTTTAGGCAAAGGAAAGTGTGGTTTTAACAATAATAAAGGTGGCCGATGGTTTTGTTTTATACAACCAAAGATGCATGTACTTCATAATGAGAGCTATGGATAGGTTTATTATGTGAAAGCATCTCAATTAGTTTGAGTGTGTAGGTAAATGTACAGGTGGAATCTCATGAGGTGTAATATTCCTCTAAAAATGGCGGCAACATATATATGACCAAGTGGGCCGATTTAATCAAAAGGGAATTGGGTTTTCATATAAAAGCCCATTAATAAATGTTTGGGCCCTAAAACACTTAATCCTCATAAATTTGTTATCGGGCCTATATACTTATCGGGTGGCTCAAATCTTTTAATCGGGCTTTAACAATATTCGGCCCATCTAGAATGGGTTATTGGGCCGAACCTAATTCCCGGGTAACTTATTGGGCTACATCATAGGTGGCCCAATCATAATATTAATTTTATTATTTATAAATCTAATCTTGTTTATAATGACGTCATAATTTTCGGGGTGTTACACTCTCCCCCCTTGGGAAATTTCGTCCCCGAAATTTTTATCTACAGTACCTGATTTTCGAATAGGTGGGGATAGTTTGCTCTCATCATGTCCTCTCTTTCAAAAGTAATTTCTGGTCCCTGTCTAGCATTCCATTTAACTTGTACGATCGGGATTTTTCCTCTTCTCATCTTTCTCTCTTGTCGAGCCATTATTTCTATTGGTTCCTCAGTAAAATGAAGTTGAGGATTGACTTTGACGTTGTCTAATGGAATGATAGTTTGAGTTTTTATTATACATTTTCTTAAGTTAGAGACATGAAAAACATCATGTATGTCGCTTAACTCAGGAGGAAATTCTAAGCGATAAGCTACTGGTCCCACTTTATCCTTAATTCGGTAAGGTCCTATAAAGCGTGGATTTAGCTTGCCTCTTTTCTGAAATCTTATCACTCCTTTCCAGGGTGATACCTTTAGTAGGACATAATCTCCTACTTGAAACTCCAACTCACTCGTTTCATGGGTTACCGGGGTTTCTTCAGTTATAAGTTCTTCTACAGTCGGTTGTTTTGACGAAGAAGCATTATTTCTTTTTGGAGTCACCGGTTCTTTTTCTTTATTTTTCCCGGACCTTCGCGGCATTTTCTATAATAATAAATTTCACCTTGATTAGTATTATTATCATTCGAATACTATACCGTTTCATACGTCATATCATCGTCTAAGTATGTTATACTAGTCTAAACAATAATAATAATTTCTAACGTTCTCAATTTCTAGATAGTCGACGTATAAATCCTAATATTTTAAAGTATCCGAGTAGATTTGCTAGATTAAACTCGTCATATTATATCATATTTCGTTGTCGTTTCAATTCTTGATAATAATCATAGTTTGTTACCAAAGTCCGAACACCAAGTTTATAAGACTTTTTATAACATCTAAATATAAGATATTTTACATCAAAATTTTTAGATGTTTTTACCACATTACATACTACTACCACATCATACTACCATTCATGTTGTCATCACACATTACACTACCACAAAGTTACTAAATTACCATACAAACATACTACTACTACCACCCACATAAACCCGTTTTATTTATCTTCTACTACTTCCTTCGCTTCCTTCCCTACTCCTTACCCCTTGCCCCTTCATATCAAAGGATATTTGGACTCTTCGAGCACTTGTTTGGATTGGAATCCAAATCTCTTGATTAACTTCCTTAATTCTTCCGCCGTGTTTAATGCTTGGTCTCGTTGCGTTTTCATATGGTAATAGTTTTCTACAAGTTCCATGTACACCTTTCTTGGTACAAAATCATGGGTTTGCAACGGGACATTGTTATGGTTAAACATGACGGCTTCGTAATAGGGGTCGATTGCGGGTGTAGGATGGGCCGATTGGTGTTGGGCCGTAGGGTAAGGGCCCGTAGGAACTTGGGCCGTAGGAACTTGGGCCAAAGGGTATGGGTCCGTAGGAAATGGGCCCAAAAGTGGTGGTAGGTTTGGATTCATGTTGCTTGACCCTTCCATGGATAGATTGCTTGAAGCACTCATAAAATCCGGTATTGGCGGGCTCGGATAGTAGTAGGGAGACGGTTCAAAGAAAGGCATCTCGGGGTAAGCTTGGAAGGGTTCGGAAAAGGAGTATATAGGCTCGGGGAGAGGACCGATAACGCCTACTCCTCCCAAATTAAGTTCCACCCCATTTTCTCCCCAAGTTAACCCCGGTATCTCGTTTGCCAATGCTTGGATATCGGGAAATTCTAAATTTTCGTTGTCCTCCACTACTTCATTGCTTATGATTTCCCCTTCTTCTAACACCATCGGGACTTCTCTTTGTGCTTCGGCTACTAGCGTCCATTCTTCCCCGTGTGACATTCTATTACACATAATCATCACAACAAATATAGTCAAGTTAGTTCTATAATTCCCTGCTACACCCGAACCCGAGCTCTGATACCAACCTGTAACGACCCGAAAATTAACGAGTCATTACGGATTGGTAATCACGACACAATCTACTAATTACCAATTTAATTAATTCTAGTTTAAACATAATTTCTTTTACTTAAAACACAACATTTATTTATTTAGCATTGGGCCGAAGCCCATTTCAAACTTGTTCGAGTATGGGCCAAGCCCATTTAAGTTACAAACCAACCGGGTCTAGCCCATTACATACTTGGGCCGTAGCCCATTAAAACTAAATTCAAACTTGTTCATGAAACAACATTGGACCGAAGCCCATTGGACTCAAAACATGACTTTTGAAACTTAACATACATTTCTTACAAAATAACCACAAGGGCCGTAGCCCATTATTACTCGGCCGGCCCAAGGGCCGGGTTTTATTTAAACACACTAGACTTGATTTCCACACAACGAGCTCGGGTTCCCATTTTCTAATCAACCTGAAATGCATGTTAAAAATACGTTAGCCACAAAGCTAGTGAGTGATGCCAGATTCGTTAGACTCGTTTAAATAATCATAACAACAAATTTTCCGTATGGTTCGGTCATTCTAAGGTGGAATATATTTATCGATGGAGCACCATACAAATGCTTATTGTGGTTCCAAACCTCTGCTTGGTTTAGAAAAATATATCCCGGTAATACCGAATGGATCCATTCTACGTTATTTCTATTCGACCGATTCTATTAACTCTTTCATGATCATGAACCAATATTTCATCAAAACACACGTAAAAACTAACATGCATTCACCCCGAAATCATTTTAAACATATGGGGTACATGCACTCATGTTGGTTATTTCCGAGTCTATACTTTCACTAGTTGCGAGATTTCTAAGTTCCACGGGCTCCTGTTACACATAAACTAAAGTTATAAATAAGTAAATATAAACGGATAGCTGGCCATTACAGCTTAGACGTATAATCTAAACTAAAGCTGGCCATTACAGCTTGGCACACGACCCTAAGGACTCTAGACACGAACTTACCCGGATGAGGATATAAATCGGCTATGTTAATACCCGATTGTATTCTTGAGCTTTGTTAATATTATGGGTTAGTATGTGTAGGATTGGGCTTGATGGTATATGAGCCGAGTGGGTTGTTTTAAACAAGTAAATAGATTTGCATGTTGAAAAGGATGGTTGAGAATGGTTGGGTTATGGTGGCCGATTAGTTTTCAAAGGGTGTATTTAAAAGGCTTTTGCATGTTAAAGTGATAGGATGTTTACTGTTTAGGAGGAGCCGATTATTTGGATGGGTAATAATATTGTTGGGTTATAATCAAGGTATGTTTTTAGGCAAAGGAAAGTGTGGTTTTAACAATAATAAAGGTGGCCGATGGTTTTGTTTTATACAACCAAAGATGCATGTACTTCATAATGAGAGCTATGGATAGGTTTATTATGTGAAAGCATCTCAATTAGTTTGAGTGTGTAGGTAAATGTACAGGTGGAATCTCATGAGGTGTAATATTCCTCTAAAAATGGCGGCAACATATATATGACCAAGTGGGCCGATTTAATCAAAAGGGAATTGGGTTTTCATATAAAAGCCCATTAATAAATGTTTGGGCCCTAAAACACTTAATCCTCATAAATTTGTTATCGGGCCTATATACTTATCGGGTGGCTCAAATCTTTTAATCGGGCTTTAACAATATTCGGCCCATCTAGAATGGGTTATTGGGCCGAACCTAATTCCCGGGTAACTTATTGGGCTACATCATAGGTGGCCCAATCATAATATTAATTTTATTATTTATAAATCTAATCTTGTTTATAATGACGTCATAATTTTCGGGGTGTTACACTCTCCCCCCTTGGGAAATTTCGTCCCCGAAATTTTTATCTACAGTACCTGATTTTCGAATAGGTGGGGATAGTTTGCTCTCATCATGTCCTCTCTTTCAAAAGTAATTTCTGGTCCCTGTCTAGCATTCCATTTAACTTGTACGATCGGGATTTTTCCTCTTCTCATCTTTCTCTCTTGTCGAGCCATTATTTCTATTGGTTCCTCAGTAAAATGAAGTTGAGGATTGACTTTGACGTTGTCTAATGGAATGATAGTTTGAGTTTTTATTATACATTTTCTTAAGTTAGAGACATGAAAAACATCATGTATGTCGCTTAACTCAGGAGGAAATTCTAAGCGATAAGCTACTGGTCCCACTTTATCCTTAATTCGGTAAGGTCCTATAAAGCGTGGATTTAGCTTGCCTCTTTTCTGAAATCTTATCACTCCTTTCCAGGGTGATACCTTTAGTAGGACATAATCTCCTACTTGAAACTCCAACTCACTCGTTTCATGGGTTACCGGGGTTTCTTCAGTTATAAGTTCTTCTACAGTCGGTTGTTTTGACGAAGAAGCATTATTTCTTTTTGGAGTCACCGGTTCTTTTTCTTTATTTTTCCCGGACCTTCGCGGCATTTTCTATAATAATAAATTTCACCTTGATTAGTATTATTATCATTCGAATACTATACCGTTTCATACGTCATATCATCGTCTAAGTATGTTATACTAGTCTAAACAATAATAATAATTTCTAACGTTCTCAATTTCTAGATAGTCGACGTATAAATCCTAATATTTTAAAGTATCCGAGTAGATTTGCTAGATTAAACTCGTCATATTATATCATATTTCGTTGTCGTTTCAATTCTTGATAATAATCATAGTTTGTTACCAAAGTCCGAACACCAAGTTTATAAGACTTTTTATAACATCTAAATATAAGATATTTTACATCAAAATTTTTAGATGTTTTTACCACATTACATACTACTACCACATCATACTACCATTCATGTTGTCATCACACATTACACTACCACAAAGTTACTAAATTACCATACAAACATACTACTACTACCACCCACATAAACCCGTTTTATTTATCTTCTACTACTTCCTTCGCTTCCTTCCCTACTCCTTACCCCTTGCCCCTTCATATCAAAGGATATTTGGACTCTTCGAGCACTTGTTTGGATTGGAATCCAAATCTCTTGATTAACTTCCTTAATTCTTCCGCCGTGTTTAATGCTTGGTCTCGTTGCGTTTTCATATGGTAATAGTTTTCTACAAGTTCCATGTACACCTTTCTTGGTACAAAATCATGGGTTTGCAACGGGACATTGTTATGGTTAAACATGACGGCTTCGTAATAGGGGTCGATTGCGGGTGTAGGATGGGCCGATTGGTGTTGGGCCGTAGGGTAAGGGCCCGTAGGAACTTGGGCCGTAGGAACTTGGGCCAAAGGGTATGGGTCCGTAGGAAATGGGCCCAAAAGTGGTGGTAGGTTTGGATTCATGTTGCTTGACCCTTCCATGGATAGATTGCTTGAAGCACTCATAAAATCCGGTATTGGCGGGCTCGGATAGTAGTAGGGAGACGGTTCAAAGAAAGGCATCTCGGGGTAAGCTTGGAAGGGTTCGGAAAAGGAGTATATAGGCTCGGGGAGAGGACCGATAACGCCTACTCCTCCCAAATTAAGTTCCACCCCATTTTCTCCCCAAGTTAACCCCGGTATCTCGTTTGCCAATGCTTGGATATCGGGAAATTCTAAATTTTCGTTGTCCTCCACTACTTCATTGCTTATGATTTCCCCTTCTTCTAACACCATCGGGACTTCTCTTTGTGCTTCGGCTACTAGCGTCCATTCTTCCCCGTGTGACATTCTATTACACATAATCATCACAACAAATATAGTCAAGTTAGTTCTATAATTCCCTGCTACACCCGAACCCGAGCTCTGATACCAACCTGTAACGACCCGAAAATTAACGAGTCATTACGGATTGGTAATCACGACACAATCTACTAATTACCAATTTAATTAATTCTAGTTTAAACATAATTTCTTTTACTTAAAACACAACATTTATTTATTTAGCATTGGGCCGAAGCCCATTTCAAACTTGTTCGAGTATGGGCCAAGCCCATTTAAGTTACAAACCAACCGGGTCTAGCCCATTACATACTTGGGCCGTAGCCCATTAAAACTAAATTCAAACTTGTTCATGAAACAACATTGGACCGAAGCCCATTGGACTCAAAACATGACTTTTGAAACTTAACATACATTTCTTACAAAATAACCACAAGGGCCGTAGCCCATTATTACTCGGCCGGCCCAAGGGCCGGGTTTTATTTAAACACACTAGACTTGATTTCCACACAACGAGCTCGGGTTCCCATTTTCTAATCAACCTGAAATGCATGTTAAAAATACGTTAGCCACAAAGCTAGTGAGTGATGCCAGATTCGTTAGACTCGTTTAAATAATCATAACAACAAATTTTCCGTATGGTTCGGTCATTCTAAGGTGGAATATATTTATCGATGGAGCACCATACAAATGCTTATTGTGGTTCCAAACCTCTGCTTGGTTTAGAAAAATATATCCCGGTAATACCGAATGGATCCATTCTACGTTATTTCTATTCGACCGATTCTATTAACTCTTTCATGATCATGAACCAATATTTCATCAAAACACACGTAAAAACTAACTTGCATTCACCCCGAAATCATTTTAAACATATGGGGTACATGCACTCACGTTGGTTATTTCCGAGTCTATACTTTCACTAGTTGCGAGATTTCTAAGTTCCACGGGCTCCTGTTACACATAAACTAAAGTTATAAATAAATAAATATAAACGGATAGCTGGCCATTACAGCTTAGGCGTATAATCTAAACTAAAGCTGGCCATTACAGCTTGGCACACGAGCCTAAGGACTCTAGACACGAACTTACCCGGATGAGGATATAAATCGGCTATGTTAATACCCGATTGTATTCTTGAGCTTTGTTAATATTATGGGTTAGTATGTGTAGGATTGGGCTTGATGGTATATGAGCCGAGTGGGTTGTTTTAAACAAGTAAATAGATTTGCATGTTGAAAAGGATGGTTGAGAATGGTTGGGTTATGGTGGCCGATCAGTTTTCAAAGGGTGTATTTAAAAGGCTTTTGCATGTTAAAGTGATAGGATGTTTACTGTTTAGGAGGAGCCGATTATTTGGATGGGTAATAATATTGTTGGGTTATAATCAAGATATGTTTTTAGGCAAAGGAAAGGGTGGTTTTAACAATAATAAAAGTGGCCGATGGTTTTGTTTTATACAACCAAAGATGCATGTACTTCATAATGAGAGCTATGGATAGGTTTATTATGTGGAAGCATTTCAATTAGTTTGAGTGTGTAGGTAAATGTACATGTGGAATCTCATGAGGTGTAATATTCCTCTAAAAATGGCGGCAACATATATATGACCAAGTGTGCCGATTTAATCAAAAGGGAATTGGGTTTTCATATAAAAGCCCATTACTAAATGTTTGGGCCCTAAAACACTTAATCCTCATAAATCTGTTATCGGGCCGATATACTTATCGGGTGGCTCAAATCTTTTAATCGGGCTTTAACAATATTTGGCCCATCTAGAATGGGTTATTGGGCCGAACCTAATTCCCGGGTAAGTTATTGGGCTACATCATAGGTGGCCCAATCATAATATTAATTAATTATTATTTATAAATCTAATCTTGTTTATAATGACGTCATAATTTTCGGGGTGTTACAGAGAGAGAATACAGGAGTGTGTGATGAAATAATATCAACAACAATCTATTTATACTCCAACTTAATGGACCCTAGCCATTTGCCATTGGAAGCCCAAACTCCAAGCAGCCCATTAACCTGAAGCATGACTTAACAAAAAACTTATAACCCAAAATTATAAACATTTGAATTAATATGAAAATGTTATTATTTTTAACAGTGTGTTGCCACATTAAAAACCTTACTAAAAAACTCGAGGGGACAAAATTTAGTGAAGGGAAAACGAGTGCAACACGTGTAATATTCTCCCTCATTTTAATATGTATCCTTTAAGCATGTGTGAAATATTCCCCCTCATTTTAATATGTATCCTTCTAGTGACGGTGTTAATCTTCTATGAAAGTTGCTCAATGTTTTTGTAGTCAATGGATTGTCGCTTGATCTTCTTGATGTACAATTCTTTGAACTAAGAGCATTCCTAGTTGTGCCCCTATTTTTTGGTGAGACAAAACCCTACAATTTTTTATGGGGTTGGAAGTGGTTGTGAGTGAAGAAAATAAGGAATCTATTGTGTATCGGTAAATTTTGGGTTCTTTGGGAATCTTTTATGGAAAACAGGAAAATTGTATTTATTTTTTAATATTTGTTGAAAGTGGTTGTGAGTGGAGAAAAGAAAAACTGTAATGATTTTTAATGTAATATGTGGTTGTGATTGGTTGTGAGTAAATGGGGGATGGGGAAGCTAGTGAGAATGCTCTAGGTAAACATTTAGGATCTTCATATCAGACTTCTAGTGCCTCCTCTCGTATACATGTAGCATTAAATCAACAAAACTAACCATTTTTTTTTTCTTTTCACGGGTTAGTAAAAAGCAAACTCATTAAATCAAAAGTAATATAGCCCGTCCGGCCTAGTTTTACTGGCTGATTTTGTTATAAACTGTAAACCAAATCAATAGGCACAATTTGAAACATTTATAAATCGACTAAGCAGTTATTTTCTTATAAAAATCGGAGCTAAAATCAATCTGATCTGATGATTAGTTTTGTAATGGCGCTTTAAACCAAACCATTAACAAACTTGACAGTCTTATTTGATCAAATAGGAAGTGACATGACGATGTATCAAATAAGTTGGTAATTTAAGTTGGTAATTTGATTAGGTTACTCTCCTAATACAAGAGAATAATTAATTGGTTAAATTTTATTTTTTTACCCTGTAATTTAAAACTATTAAATAGTAAATCTTTTTTAACATAGTATTATTATATTAAATATAAGGCAAAATAATTAGTTTTGTATAAATGTTAAACTTATGATAAGAATTTTATGAATAGATATAAAAAATATTAAATTTAACGTCATGTTTGTTGGTTCATAATGGGTTGAAATTATTTGGTAGAGACGTGAGAAGGTGAAAGTGGGTTGGTCGTTTTGGACTTCGGTGAAAAATGTATCACTATAGGTTAGAAAAGGCCCTTTTGCTTTTAAATATGTGCAATAATAGCCCCTCACGTTCCTTTTTTGCACTTCTATATGTATTAAAGATTACTAGCAGGATGCCCGAGCGATACGGTGGGGAACACAAACATTTCCTAAAGGTGTGTATGGTTCGATTCAGTTCGGTTATTAGTCTCAACAAAAACTAAAGTCATCGGCTAAACGATTGTATTGACCAATTGGCTAACTGGTTCAGTTTATTTTGTAAGATTGTTGTTTTTAATTCGGTTCAGTTAATTTTTTTTAATAACCAAAACCAAACTTTGTTTAAAATTTTGGCTTAGAGGTACGTGAATTGATGGTATAAAACTACATATACATGAAATGGAAGCTAAGAATATATGAATTGTTTGATTTTTGGTTTGGTTAATTTTGGTTAACCAATGGTATATAAAAACTTGATAACCAATTTTAAGTTAATTTGGTTGTTTGGTTAATTCAGTCTCAATTGATTTGGGTGATTACGTATATTTTCGGTTATTGCTCATCCACTGTTAGTCACGTAATACATCAATTATTTTAAACTAAAAAGTAATAGTAATATTACAAACCATATACTCCACAGAGATGGAATACATCGTAACCAACAAGTTCAATATCACCTTTATGCAAAGCTACTCTGGCCACCAATCGATCGATTCTACCAAACCCTGTATGTTAGTTCAAATTAAATCACAACAGTTCATTATAGACGAACAACAGTAAAAATCCAAGTATATAAAGGCGTAATGTATTAGATCTAATACCACTGATTTTTATCTTGGTCTTGCCTAAACAACAACAAAAGACTTCGATAACTAAATATTGCATGTTAGATCATAGTCAATGTATTAAAAGCAACATGTACTGAAACATTAGTAAACTTAGTGTAGGATTGACGAAGAGAAAGTGTGCAAGTGATTAAAAGTGTGTAGTGGAAATGGAGGTTGACGAAGAGAAAACAGTGGCCAATGGTTGAGTTTTTTTGTTAGGTTTAAATAGGTGAGAAATTAATGATCGGAAAAACCCTTAGGTTTTGAATTTTAAAAACAAAAAGGTCATGTAATGTTATTGTCTCAACACTTTCTGTTAATTTATTATACATGCTCATAGAGTTCTAAAACTCTAAATTTTAAAAGTCTTTTTTTTTGGGCAAATTACCATATATATTTGTAAAGCTCTACTTTTTTTAGAATGATGTTTGCACAATGCGGCAAATAATACATGCACTTCTAAAGGTGTGCATGATTTAGTTTAGTTCGATTATTAATTTCAAACGAAACCGAAGCCATTAGCTCATTGATCCTATTAACCAATTGGTTAATTGGTTTGTTTTTTTGGTTAGATTGTCGGTTTTCAGTTAAGTTAATTTTGGTTCATAAACAAACTTTGGCTAAAATATTTACTTATAAGTATACGAAATAGAGGTATAAATACCATAGTTGTTAAAAGTCATCGCCTCTTGCGCCTAGACCAATTTTTTAGGCGAGGCGATGCATTTGTGCTTTAAGTCGAGGAAATTGCGCTTTAATTCTCCAGGTGATGGTTTCGGCGCAGATTTCAGCTAGATTCCCAAATTCGTTAAATTATGACTAGATTTCAGCCAGATTTCTACTTTTATCTAAGGAAAACTACTTCTATACACTAATAGATCAATATTTTAAAACTTTTGATACTAACCAGATGAAAAATATTATTATTTTAATATATTATTACTTTATTTTCTTGTTCGCTTTTTTTATCTCAGGCCCTCCCTTTTTTTGCGCCTCGCGCCTAGGCCTCAGGCGAGGCCTATGCGCCTTGAGTGCGCCTAGCGCCTTTGATAACTATGATAAATACATGAAATGATAGTATTAAAGCTAAAACTATACAACTACATGAAATATTCATCTTGATTTAGTTAATTTTGGTTTAGTTTCTTCTCTGTTTTTTGTTTAGTTTTGGTTAATATATCATTTTTAATTAAAAAGTAATAAGAATACTATATTCAAATTAAAGAGAATAATGATCGTTTTAGTGGTGTATTTTTTAGATAGTATTAACGTGCGAAAAGTTATGGTCGATTAAAACGTCGACAAAAATAAGCAGGTCGTCACATTATTTTCAAATGTTTTTAAAACATAATAGTTTGAAAGTTATGATAAGATTAAATAAAACAATTATAATTTTGGAGGGTGGGAGAAAAGTGTAACTACTAACTAAAAATGAGAGAATTAAAGTGTAACCAAAATGAGCTACTAAAATGTAAAAGTGTTTCAATGACTATTATACCCTCATTTTAGGGTTGTTAATGAAAATAGAGTTCTTAATTTTTAGGTATCTTAAACTACCATTTCCTCGTACATTATAATATAGTATATATATGTATTTAAGATCTTGTATATACTAGGTACGCATGTTTCTCTATTTATGTTACAAGTTATCTTTTTTTTTTTCAGGTGTAGATCAGCGGAAACTCTTTAATTTGAACCCCCTTTCTTCTTAAGTTCGAATCCCTCCCCACACGCCGGTCCTTTTCAAACCTATTGGGTATATTTTTTTTGATGGACGGACGGCGGGACTCGAATCGGATACCTTTCGGGTAGGAACCCCATAAGGGAAAACCTTTCCACCTCCGCTGTAACCACTTTGCTACAACATCAATGGCATGTTATAAATTATCCAGTGACGTGTGGTTTGCTGGTATATATTTTTAGCATTTATTGTATCTATATTTTGCATAATATCGTCTTCAAATAAATATCTTTTATCTTCTTTCTATTTTATTTTCATTTAATTTTAAACCCAAATACATAAAACTCAAGAAGAATATAACACACAAGTAAAAAGTTTATAAATTTCATAAAAATAACAACACACTTATATTGTTTTTTTTTTTAGTGAGCTAATTTGATAATTATACACACTAAACGACCATAAGCCTTTTTATTCATTTTGATAATTATTTTTGTTTCACTTCGAAGTTGGTAATGAATGTTTTCTTACGGGCTATTATTTATGGTTTTTTGTTTATGTTTACTTATCTAGTTCTTGAATATGTGTTTGGTAATGAAAGCATTTGGTCCATTTTTTTTTCCTATTATTTTTTTTAGTAGGCAATTTCAATTTTTCATTCAGCCATAAAACGTCAAATTTACAGTAGGATGACAGGTAAACGAGTAACAAGTTGCACCGTAACCCTCTTCTAAATAGCAAAACCTATAATACTGAAAACAAGACCCTGGTCCCTAGGGGTTGAGAAAGTGTTACGTATAACCCTTTGCACTATGCCTAGGAACCTAATAGCTTACGGGGCCAAAGAGCCAAAAATATTGAAGACAAAAGGGACAAAAGCATGTTGATTATCTGCGCAAGCCTTATCATGCTACTCAATTTTCTTCGATTTCGTCTTCAGCATCGTCTGACCTGCTACAAACCCATTATCCCTAAGGCTAAAAGGGGTGGTACGCCGGTGAGGTCCACACAAATGTGCTTCCCACTCGCTTAGCCGAACACAAGAACATTCGTTGAGCGCAAAGTAGACCTACCCTCCATCGGGTCTGTCAGAAAATTCATCAGGGCCTCCTTTTGTCGCAAATAATTCCCCCAACCTAACTTTCTAAGCCCTCATTGTATCTATCACCAGCTTAAGCCATTTGAAGGTTAACAGGTGTAACCAGAAGTGTTGTTGATTAGTAGTGATCAGATATTAGTATGTTACTTTTTTTGTTTTATTTGTTTTTTTAGGTTAAGTATTATAAAGTAGCTTAGTATACAAAAATCGGTTACATATACATGGACATAACCCAATAATTATGAAACTTATAACAACTTTATCCTCAAGCCACTTTGGTCGTATTTCAACAAGTTTGACTTTAGGCTATATGGTGTGGAGAGCATCTCCTCCAACTTCCTCAAGTGCTATATCAGCAACACCTCATTTCTCCTTACCTCCCCAAAGTTTGGAAATGGTTTCCTCCAATTCCCCCATTCCCCATTACTCTTAATTGTCCAACGGTTAGTTTTTTGGGCCAATAGGATCACTCGGTACAAACGGTGGAATTCCATCGAATTCACCGAAATTAAGTCGGGGGGGGGTGTTCAATGACCCACCGACGTCCACCTCACCTCCCTGAGGTGTTTCCTCGAGGCCACATCAAAAGGTCTTATCATCTCTGTAACAAGCTCAAATAATGCCTAAACTTTGTCGTCTCATTTTTATATCTCACTAGTTTTTGTATGATTTTTTGAATCATTTTCTTTATTGAAAAAAATCTATTTGAGAGGGTGAGATCCTTCAGCACTAATTGGAAATTCTAACTGGTGAAATGATGTTTCATTGATTGATGTGCTTGTATTATGTTATTTACTAATATAAGCTATAAGATAAACCAAAACTTTAGCACATAATCATTTGTGTTATGTCTAATAGGCATTACACACACTGAGTTTGAGGGATTACTCAGCTACTCGAAGTCATAATATCTTAGATTCTTACGAGTATATATGTGTGTGCATGCCTTTTAGTCAGATCTCTCACCCGATAGAAAACCAGATATAACCAGATTTGTATTCATAATACATTTACGAGCACAATCATCAAAGTTACATATAAAACCAACCACACTAAACATTAAAAAATCTATGATCATTTTTACAACAAAGAAGGTAACTCCGTCACACCTAATCATGATAAAAAGTAGCCCTATCATCTTGACAAATCTTCATTAATCGCATAATTACTATCCCTCAGCAGTTACATTACATATAAAACCACCCACATCGGATAACCAGACATTCAAAAACCTCTAACCATTTCCACGAAAAAGAAAGCCAGCCCGCCATCATTAATCACAACAACCAGTCTTTCTCGAATCAAAACCGAAAACCAACCCTCAAAAACATAAAACTCTATCCAAACCAAAGGATCACTATTGCCAATCTCCCAACATAAAAGCACCCAAAAAGAAAACATTTTCCACTTTCTCTAGTAGAGCAACATTAAGTCCACCAAAGAAGAAGAAAAATTGAGTGAAATATTGGCAAGAGTTTACTTATAAATTGGTTTTGCAAACAAACAAACAAATCCCCATTTAAACTAAACATTTAAACCCCTCACTCTCTCTTTCTCGCTCTACTCTCTCTCATGATCAACCCATGTTTATTATACTTAAGGTATATGTAATAATATGTACACAATATTATTATTATTTTTAGCCCAAAAAAAATAACCCTATGATTTCTCCCCCTTCTGGATTATTGATTAGGGCTTCTGATCTCCACCCATTAATGTAGGTACATTCTTTTATTTGATAAAACTCATTGTTTGTGATTTAAAGCTGTGAAATTTTTTATCTTTAGAGGTTAATTTGCTGTCTTTTTGCTTAAAAATCGAATTTTTTATGTGGGTATAGGATCTTTATGTTTGATGCAGCAACTGGGATCTTTTATGTTAATGGGTTGTGATATTTAGTCAATGTTTTTTTTTTATTTGGATCTTTAATATGTTAGACAGAGTATTAAAGTTTATCATTCAATCATCTGTAACCCTAGGGAGATTTTGATTTTGGTGTGTGTGTTTCTGTTTTTTATTTTTTTTTATTTTTTATATGCTGCTATTTGGATGCCATTAAAAAATTATTGGTCTAATAGTGAGAATTTTATATTTTTTTAATTAATGGTTTTGATGTGTTAATCTGCTGATTTTTCCTGACATTTTATGCATAAAATCTATTTAATTTTTTATTGGAATTTATATAAATTATTTAGTGCAAATAATCTGCTTCAATGTGTTATTATTTTAATATAAACTGGAATCTATAGGTATTTTGTTGAAGTGCTTTTACAAGACTTATGTTGTATTATTTCTTGTATAGGTTTTGATTATGCATACAATCTGATTGCTCTAGGCTGAATATTATAAAAGGATTGTTTACATACATATAAGTTCGGGTTTGTTGTGTAGTCGAAAATGAGTTCGCGTTTTCCATCTCATCAGTTGAATAATGGGCTGTATGTATCGGGGCGCCCCGAACAGCCCAAAGAAAGGACTCCAACTATGTCATCAACGGCAGTACCTTACACTGGCGGTGACATTAAAAAATCTGGTGAACTTGGAAAAATGTTTGACGTGGAAAACGCTAGTTCAAGACCAAGAAAGTCTGGACCTATATCTAATGCCCCTTTAAGAACCGGGTCATTTGGCGGTGGGAATGCATCTCATTCCAACCAAACATCGTCGAATTCGGCTAACCGTATGGGTTCGTCTGGGGCTGGTCCTGGTTCGTCTTCAATGAAGAAAGCTAGTTCTGGTCCTTTGAATAAACATGGTGAGCCGATTAGGAAACTCTCTGGACCGCAAGGTGGAGGGATGCCCACTTCTAGACACAACTCTGGACCCATCCCACCGGTTCTACCAACCACTGGGCTCATCACATCTGGTCCGCTGAACTCGGCTGGTGCACCACGAAAGGCCTCTGGTTCAGCAGAGGGTACGGGGACGGGTAAATCACGAACCACCATGGCTAAAAATCAAGCAGTTACTTACCTTCGCTATGAAGATGGGCGTTCTTTCTCAAGGTGGTTTTTTTTTTGCTACAGCTTTTTGGCTATTAGCAAATTTATTATCTCTTTGCTGTTACTGTAATTTTTTGCTGATGTGGCAGCTCGGCATTTGCTTTGAGTGGATGCTGGGGAAGAAAATCTATGATTGATTTTATTGATGGGTACCCTGATGCTGAACTTAGAACCGCGAAAAACGGACAGTTTGTCAAGGTTTCTGGGGTATGTTGATTTTATTCTATATAAATACCTTACCTTGTACGTATTTATTGCCATGTAATTTGCATATATTATGGGATCCAATCCAAGTAGCTTATGCCCTGCTTATATAGAAATAATATCACATAGTTTACTGTATTTAATGTAGCCTGTATAGATTTTTCTGCAGCTATGGCATGAGGCGATAGCGTGGGAAATCTGATGACAAAACATCAAAGATCGTTAGAATTTTAGACTCAAACTTTAGGGATAGAATCAGGTTGAGGATAAACATTAATCGAGTGCCTGAAAGGAAACCATCTGTTAAACTTTGAGAGGCGAAGCGGTCTAATGTTAGCCATGATAGTGTATGGACAATGGAGAATATAAGCGTAGCTAGGAAGTAGATAAGTTTGAAACTTTTATCTGTAAAATAGAAAAAAAGTGGTGCAGAGTAACTCCCCAGCGACGAAGGACCTAAGTTTTATTTTTAATAGAGTAGGTTTTTCTATTCAAAAGGGGGTAGCGGCGCAACTCGTGGCCCGTTTACCCGCCTCCCACTTGTAAGAGTTGCCGGTCTTAATGAAAATATTATTATTTATTAAGAAATCACTGTAAGTTATAAAATTCACTACCTTCTGTTAGTTTAAAATATGTTTAACCAAGGTTAGTTTTTGTCAATCTCGTTAATTCTATTCCATCCAGATGCGTATTTTATTCCATCACTATGTTCATTCTATTTGTTTGTCATTTCATTCTGTCCGACCAAACATACCCTTTGGTGGTGTTCGGTATGCTGGAATCAGAGAAGGACTGGAATGGTTTTTTTCAATTGGAATGAATATATAAAGTTATTGGTTTGTCTTATAGAATGGAATGGACCATTCGTGACGAAACGCGATTCCTTCCATTCAGCTGATTTTTTCATTCCATGTGCAGGGGTGTTTTGTTTTCATACCATACATGAAGTTTTATAATGTTTATTGAATCAGTTATATTTTTGTAATCCTTAAATAAAGTAATTTTTTATAAAAAGTTAACGCCTTTTACTATATGATGAAGTCATTACTTTGCGCATTCCATTCCTATTGCATTACATTTTAGATCCGTAAGTCCATAACATGTTATTTCACTTAATTAATTCATTTACACGTTCCAAGCTTTTGTATCCATTAATAGAAAAAGATTGAACCATTATTCCATATAAATCTATGCCTTTTCTTATAAAGCCGGTGTATAGCTCAGGAGGCTACGGTTTTGTTAGCATCCTGTGTGTCATTTCGAAACAATCATTTCAGGAAATGTTTCTTTCAATGTTGATAGGATGCATCTCACAAATATAGAAATTTAATATATCGTCTTTGACTATTCTTCCATATTTATACATAGATACTTCTACTGATCTTGAAAATCGTGATTTCTTGAAGGTGGTCACGTGTGGAAATGTTCCTCTGGAATCATCATTCCAAAGGGTTCCCAGATGCGTTTATACATCCACAAGTTTATATGAATATCGTGGATGGGGTTCCAAACCTGCAAATCCCACACACCGACGTTTTTCCTGGGGCCTGCGATCCATGGAGGTTAGAAAATTATTATTAATATTTAATTTCAAAACATAGATGTTCGATTGAAATTTGAACCATTAGTTGTCAATCAATTATAGAACTTGTTAGGTTTGTAGGACACAAGTCTATATATTTTTTAAGACTTGCATGTGTAATTTAGCTTTTGTTTAAAGCAAATATTCTCCTATGAATTAACTAATACTCACTGCATTCCAAAAAGAAGACATATGTTGACTTTTTAGTATCATGAAAATTAAGTCACTAATTCATGATTAATTATGAATATTCTACAACTTTCTGTAAAGGAATAGATGACCACATTGCACTTTACATAAAATGATAGAAAACTGACAATGCAGGTGCTAAATTACTAACAAAAATTTTATCAACTATATTTCGGTTTTTCCAAGAATTTTGGATACAAATTAAAAGGTCAAGTTGTATCTTTTGTGGCATAACAATTTGCAGAGGCATGTGGTGGATTTCTATATATCCGACTTCCAATCTGGCTTACGGGCGTTAGTTAAGACTGGTTATGGGGCCCGTGTGACACCGCACGTTGAGGAATCTGTTGTTCTAGAAGTTGACCAGTCAAACATAGAATCATCTCCACAATTCCTCACATGGTTGAGTGACAGAAATATCTCAAGGGATGATCGTGTCATGCGCCTCAAAGAAGGGTATGTTATATATAACTCAACTTAAACGTTAAATATAATTAAACTTGACCCTATGATCTCTTTAATTTACTTATACTATGGTCTTAAAAATGAAATAACATTCAGGTATATTAAAGAAGGTAGCACTGTGAGTGTGATGGGAGTCGTGCAACGGCACAATAACGTGTTGATGATTGTTCCACCATCAGAGCCAGTGCCGGTTGGATGCCAATGGACCAGATGCCTTCTTCCTGTGAACCTGGAGGGAATCGTGTTGAGATGCGATGACTCATCAAAGCTCGACGTCATTCCTGTTTGATGTTTGGTAAGCAAAATCTGGAGGGAAGGCCGTATATCGACTATGTTTAAAATAGTTGTATAGTCTGTTTGTTCTTTCATCAAAGTAATGGTGTTGTGTGATAATGGGAGCTAAAAAGGGTTACTTTTTAGACTTAAGGTGAGTTTACAGTTTCCCTTTAATTTTTTTTTTACCTTTATTAAGATTTTATTTTTCTTTTTAAATATACAATGAAGGTATAATTATATACTATTTCATGGGTTCTTGTTATTAGTGTGTTCACATGTTTGTAGTAATGCATCTTGATTGCTTACTAGCAGTTGAAAAGCCGGTTCCATTCGTAGCTAGAGATCTAAAAATATGTCTTTGGATCAGCCGTCGGATGTTTGATGGTTTTCTTTGGTACAGAAAGGTCAAAGCTAATGGTCAACACTGCGCGTTTCGCAGCTTCCCTTAACTTGCATGCCATATGCTTTTTCATTGCTTGTTCTTTCTGTTCTCCTCATCACTCATGGTCACTACAGATGTATGATATCAGCATCAAAGTTCAATAGAAACAAAAGACTTTACTGAAGGGCACATCTTTAAGTCCTGTAGTCTAGACAAACTAGTGTTCTAAAAAAACAAAATCTAGGAAAGCCTTTAAATTTCTAATGGAGATGTTTGTGGCGTATTTGAACACGTGGAGTAGAGAGGGAGGGGACTGTCTGTTATTACGGATGCCTACAAACGTATTTATGTGAATGGTGAGAGGAGAGAGAAATTAGTTAGACCGGTGGGTGTGGTTGAGGTCCGGCATCGACGCCGGACCGCCACCTCTGCATCCACGTCACCGGCGACGTTGCCGGAGCTCTTCATGCCGCTGCCGCCCCTATGCCGCCACAGGGGGGTGGTGTAGTGAGGCCCGGCATTCGCTTGCCTCCCCTATGCCGCCCCCATACCCTTCGGTCTATGGTGACAGTATTTGTGGTTGTCTGTAGAGAGCTCTTCCATTGTGGATACACCTTCTAACACCAAACACTTTTATAGATGGGCTTGTATGCGCAATTTCGACATGTCTGCCCTCCTAGAGAAGCACAATGTTAGTCGAAAGGATGGTAAGGACATTACAATTTACAAACCTTAAGAGGTGATGGGCAAGAAGATGCTAAAAAGGACCGCTTGAATTTTTCACGCCACACACGTACACTCCAGATCTCAAGCGTCATTGAGATGCTCTGTTCTCCATAATTTTTTTCGCTGGTAACACAGTTTAGTTTTCTTTTTCATTGTTACATAGTCAAGATATATTGTTAACGTCAAATTCTTCTTTAAGGGTTAGTACTTAGCAACCCTTTTCTTTCTATGTACCATTTTTTGTAATCATGTCGAAGTAAGCTTTGACTAATTATGAAAGATGATTGATGATTGATAATAAATTTTCCAAATTTTGTCACCCTATTATTACAAATGTCAATATTTATGTCACCCTAGTTTGACAATGTTAACACCATTATTTCAAGTTGACCCCAATCAGTAGTTACTTTACAATTAGAATAGAACCAAGGACATGAATTTGACATCTAGAAAAATGGGTATAAATATATGATTCATGGTCTAAGTGGGTGGATAGATGATTTTGACCTAAAGGCTAAGCAAGCACCAACTCCCATCTAGGAATAATTTTATGCTACATAACATAGAATTAGTGGCGGATCCAAGACTTGTTTTTTTATGAGGATAATTAAGGCTTAATCAAACTTTTAACATGGACGATCAAGACTTTTGCTTAAAAATAACACTTTGCATATGGGCATACCACAACATAGAATCATATTAAACTAAAAAGTCGTTTCGCAAAATAAGAACAAACCATTTGTTAAACTATTTTTCATTATATGAGGAATAGGTCACACTTCTCATAAAATACATGTTAGAGTTAAGTACACGGATGGTCCCCGAGCTTTGTAAGGAGTTCACAGATGCCCCCAGTTCACATCCTTGGTCCCCATCGTTAACATTTCTAACTGTCATGATCCTTCCATTAGATGGCCTTTAGTTTTCTCTATTAAGTAGATGTAAAATGTCTATTTTACCCCTCATTAGAAGACATTGACACACACACACACACACTTCTAGAACCCCATCGCCACCATACAACCGCACCACCACCTTGGATTGCCGATGAAGACCTGAGCTAACTCATCACCACCATTGATCAAGACATGAGTAAACCGCCCTCACCTACGCAATCATCTCCTTTAACATATTTAGGCCTGCAATTCACAAACATGCTTAAAGTACCATAGTTTTAGATAGCAAATTCACATAATTTCAACGATTTAACACATAAACAACAACAATTCATCAACCCATCAGTAAGCTATGGATGACGAGAATTTGCTACCGGTGAAATAGTTTACTAAGTCATTTACTACGTATGATAAAAAATTGCGATGAGTGGAAGAATTTGCTAAGCCATTTGCTACGGATGAGTAAATGCCACCTGTGAACTATTTTTGTGAAGTATTTTGCTATGGATGAAGAAAAAAGCTACGAAAGACAAGTTAAAAGCTACCAAACTATTAAAGCTACAGATCAATGTTGTTAGCTACAAGAGGCATGTCATGTTCAGTCATATAGTTGACTTTGGCTTATTGAGTTGACTTTGTGTGTATGATTATAATTTAAGAATTAGTTATGCCACGTCAGCAATAGAGCTTAACTTACAACTTCGATTGTATCAATCTATAAGTTGTAATCTCCTTTTTGTAATTGCGTGCTTGTAAGTTGTAACCGGCTGCAATCAAAGTTTTTTTTTAACGCCAACAAATCAATTCCAAGCACTCACGAAGTACCCACTGGACAGAGGAGTACTCCGAGAGTAACCCGGGTTTACCAATAATTTCACATCAGTTTCCGGGGAAAACCCGCTGCCCGAAGGCCCACTGCGGTAAAACCCGGCCCATGACAGCATTTTGCTGCCGGTAGGACTCCAACTCTCCACCTCCCATAAGGAAAGCAAGAAGGGTGCCACTCCACTATAGTAACTGATAAGTTCTAATGATACAATTTAAGCTTTAAATTCATTATGTGTGTTCCTACATTTTGTTTTTAGTTCAATCGATTTAGGGGCTGTTTGGTAGCCTCTTAATGAGGCTCTTAACCATTCAGTGCTGAATAATTCAGCATCCAGCGCGTTTGTTTCAGCCTCTGAATGGAATGCTTAAGGCTGAATCATTAAGACTTGGGATGTTGCTGAACCATTAAGCACTGAATCATTAAGCACTGAACTAGGCTGAACTTTAATGAAACTATCATACCAATGTGGGACAAGAAAACTAACCATTAAGAGGTTCAACTTAATGATTCAGCACTTAACCATTCAGACACCTCTTAACCATTCAGACCTCTTAATAATTCAGCACTTAATCAACCAAACAGCCCCTTAGTGTGAATTCATCTAAGAGAGCAACGATTTTGCATAATTCCGCTACTCCAAATCACCCGAACACAATCGTTCTTGTTACCTGAGATTAACATTAATCCTGACATACTAAATTCATGTTTTTGATTGTTTATTTACACCTAGATATTATCTACATTTAACATGCATATAACATTGTAACTTTATTTTTGGTTTTTTCTCACATGGTTACCATTCAATTTATTTGTGTTTTGTTTTGTTTTGTATGAGTACACCCTATACTTTCTTGGTGGTTAGTTGAATCCTACTCAATCAAATGATACAATAACAAACTCAACTTACATTGCATGTTATATATTTTAATTTTCTTCCTTTACAATAACCAAAGAAGAAAATTTAAATTTAGAGGACAATCAACACATAGTTCCCCCCCCCCCCCCCCCCCCCCTTTACCTTTTATGATAAATTGGCTAAACTAACAAAAACTAAAAAAAATGGCGTTGAAATCGATTTTTATTGACCAATCAGAATTGCCTCAAAAGATCAAACATATATACATTATCGGACCTTTTGAATAACAGTCAAGAAGATCTTATGAAAATGGAACATTTTCGCATAGAAGATGTCAAACAAATTTTAGGGATTCTAGAAAAAAATTTCGTAGTTGATTTACCTTGGTTCGTTTAGAAAATATGGCTCGAGGAAACATATATGCAACAGTTAAACATAACTGGACACCAACTCCTCAGAACTTGATAAATTCAACTCCTTCAACTCCATTAACAGATACTTATAAAGTTTTTTTTCCGTGTACACCCATTATCTCAAGTTTTTTTAGTCTATAATTTAACTGATAGTTATTTTTATTTAGCTTCCTTCCTAGAAAAAAAATCATATGTACTCATAACTCAAGTTCAACAATTCTCAAATATCTTAAAGAAATGAAGATTTTAAGAATTTAATATTTTTCTTTTTTTGAGTGGTCTTTAACCCCCCCCCCCCCCCCCACCCCTTTCGTCTCATTTCAAATATATGGATTCTTTATTTGGATCCGTGAGACAATTGAAGTGATGTTTCCTTGTTATGGGATCCTTTATCTTGATTTTAAATCATTGGGTTTACATTTCACATGCAAACAACATTGTAACTTTAATTTAGTTAAGTATCAAATAAAACTTAAAACGTACATGGCATATATAAATTAACCATGTTTTATTTATCAAATACGATTTTTTTCACATGGTTACCATTCAACTTATTTGTGTTTTGTTTGAGTACACCATATACTTTCTTGGTGGTTAATTGAATACTTGAATCCTAATCCTACTCAATCAAATGATACAATAACAAACTCAACTTACATTGCATGTTATATATTTTAATTTTCTTCCTTTACAATATTAGTAAAAATACAAAATAACTCTTATAGTTTACTATTTATAAACCATATTATTTATAAATTTATCATTATCATTATTATTAAATCAAACCTTTTTCAATAATATTTTTTACCGTTTTAACTTGATTATCTTTTTCCACAATAATATATTACATTTTATTCTAAACTAGATGACGTCTCGCGCGCGTTGCGGCAGTGGAATCTAGCGACTGTGTTTGTTTTTGTATAGATAAGTTTAGATAAGCTTTTTGTCGTTATGTATAAAACCAACCAAATGTGTTGTTTCATATGGTATTTAGATCAAATACAGTACACATAACTTGCCATGTTACATCGGCATTTACATCGATACTCTTTCATCTAACCGCAACACAGTGTCTAAAATTATCAGCTACATCTGCAATGACTTGAGTTTCCTCGTACGGCTCGATCAAATGCTATCTTGCTGCGTTTACCAAATCATATGTGGGTACTAAGGATTAAGGAACTTGATTTAAAACGCGTGTAAAACCTTGTTTCTAACCTGTAGATATGAGGTATGACTGCACAAATCTCTATCGGTCCTCTAAACCTGCAAAAAGAAAATATAGAAAGACCAGGCCCGTAAGTGCATACTTTTGTAAATTGCAACATTATATCCGAGTGAGTGTCCCAAATCAAGACATCTTTTGAAATGATGGATCAATATCATAATAATAAAAAATAAACTAAAGATAAACAAACTATTACCCGGGTACATGTTATAATTCAAAACATGAGGTGTATCAATGTGATAATTTGCTGCCCATTAACAAAAGTGATTTGCAACTTGCAAGATCATAAGCACAGGGTTGTAGCTAGCACCACACAAATGAAAGAATGTAAAGAATGCCTTGGGGCAAATGATCTTAGTTAATTTTTTGATCTGGATGTTTATCAAGATACAATATTGTAGCTAGAACGACACAACATCAAGCAATGTTAAAAAATACCTTTCGCAAATAATCTAACAGACGAAACATTCACCTAATCTTACCGATGCAAAATATAAGGATAAGAAAACGACTTTCTAATCCCAGGCAGACTACAAAACATTATCAGTCGGATAAAAAAATCGGTTATATAGGTTTCTATGAGCTACAAAACAATATAATAGCCAAAAAGTTTGGACAACAAAACTTAGCAACAAAGTTAATACAATGTATTCAGCGAAGAAAGTTGACCGGTTACGCCGATCTTCACACCTCGATCATAACATAAAGTACGCGTTATGTAAATGCGATCTGAAACCACCTGCAACCTCACCACAATACTAATGCCTAAGAAGTCAATAAACCTAAATAAAATTAATTCAAACAAAAACAATATAAGTCACACACCATTCAATTACACACAACATTTGGTCATGATTACCTCTCGAATCAAGAGCATTGGTGACGGGGAAATCGAACAACCTTGATTGAACGCCTTAACACTATAAAACTAATGTATGTCAAAGTGCATGTTTTTACTATATAAATCAGATATGAAGTATGAAAAGAAGAAAGCAAAACAAAAGGTGAGGCGAAGAGTCATTAGCTTTGTTAAGTGAGCTTTCTATGGTTCAGAGTTTCTGAAAAACATGGCTGCAAGGCGGGTTGCAGGTTAAAAACTACCATCCACTGTTTTTTCCACACCATCCTCATCAATTGTCGGAGAATACATTCAACTCATCACAACCAAGCCACTACCGATATCGAAACCAAAGTCACCACCATCGTCACTTGACATCTCTGTTAAGAAGCCCGAAAGTGTTCGAAGACGAACAGGATGACAGAAGCCAAGCAACGGCAGATCTGTGGTAGGCGACGATGGAGACAGGAGTTCGTCATCACAACCACCCACAAACTTGCAGGTTTCACTATCAATAGATACAGATTCACGAACACATACACACATGTCATGCTCTCCATGTATAAACAGGAGTTCGTTATCACAACCACCCACAAACTTGTAGGTTTCACTATCAACAGATACAGATTCACTGACCGTCGTTGTGTGAAACAATCATTGGCCGCCGTCGCCACGGGCGGCTTGAATGCCGCCGGCAACAATGCCAACAGAAGTAAACCATGAAACCCGACAACGACAAACAGTCAGCTTCACAGAGAAGAAGAGTATCCCCAACCACATCTTAGATGCCCAATATCCCCAAAATCAAAACCCTAACAGGTGCATGAAATGACTTACAAACGGAGAGCAAACATAAAACACCAATTCAACACAACTTACAACACCTCAAAGCATAAACACCTACCTAATTAGAATTGCAGGAAATATGAATAGAATCTACCATCGGTATGAAAAAAGTCTACCATCGGTAACTGTAACATAACCGTCCGTTGTTGCCACAGGCGGCTTGAAAGCCACCGGCAACAACGTCGATGAAATCCAACAACGACAAAGAGCCAGGTTTACAGTGAAGAAGAGTATCGCGAGCCACATCTCAGATATCCAAGATCCTTAAAATCAAAACCTTAACAGGTGCATGATTAGAGAAAGAGAGAGGGGGAGAGAGGGAGAGAGATAGAGAGAGTCTGAATAATGAAGAGGATGAAAGAGAAGCAGTTTATACATGGAGAGTAGGGCACGTGTCATGTTGTTCACTGTACAACCTTCAATACACATGGTATAACCATGTGAAGCATAAAACACCAATTCAACACAACTTACAACACCTCAAAGCATAAAAGCTTTGCTAAATAGAATAATTTAAATAAATTTCCCAAGTTAACACACTCCATCATACACACATTACCTCAACATTTTTACGTCCATTTTTTCTCGTTTAACGGTCCCGTCGCAACACAAAGCTCCATCCTTCGATACTAGGAATCTAACGGAATGTAGACTTGATCATAGTTATACCTTCCTTCATCCGTACAAGCCCTCTCTTTGATCATAACACAGATCCCTCTTCCTCAAAACAAAACCAAACCCTAACCCTAACCCTCACTCTAATGGCTTCAATCACCACCACAACCATCAATGGCACCGTTACAGAAACCCCTCAACCCATAACCACCACCACCGTCTCAATTCCTCCCTCTACAGACCCACCACCTAAAACAGTTTCACCTGACAAGAAGTGGCCAGGATGGCCTGGAGACTGTGTGTTTCGGCTTATCGTGCCGGTGTTAAAGGTTGGGAGCATAATTGGACGTAAAGGGGATATTATTAAGAAGATGTGTGAAGATACAAAGGCTCGGATTCGTGTTCTTGATGCCCCTCTTGGTACACCTGATCGCATTGTACGTTTGTTAAGTTTTTGTCTTTTTATTATTATTATTTTTTTTTTACCGTTTTTAGGGTTTTGAAATTGATAAAATTTACGAATTTTGTTGATGCCATATTGCCATAGAAGCAAATTTAGGATTAATAGAAGTATTGTTACGTTCGGATAATGGTAAACAACTAATGGACTTGTAATTACGTGATTATTATGATTAAACATTGCTACAATCTGGGAGCTGTACGCCTTGTATATCCTGGATTTGGTTCCGATTTACTGATTCGTTTGTCCCTCAATGCTGATCCGGTGTTGAGTTTGGCCCTTTCTCTCTGTTAAGTTGCTCTTCGAGCTCAGTGATTTGTTGATTGTTTACCTTCGGTTCGATGGCAATGGCTTCTGTTTTCCCCTTCGGGCGATGGTTGTTAACCCAGTATCTTTTGGACCGGTAATTGAAGTTCATCTGCAATTTTGTTCTTCTTGAACCGTTCTTGTTGTAACCCAGTTAGAGAAAGGTATGACAACAACGGTGGAAACTTGGACAGGGACGAGAAGGTCAGAATTGCAGATGACCTCAAACTTCAATTACCGGTCCAAAAGATCTCAAACTGGGTTAACAACCAGCCGGTCGAAGGGGGAAAACAGAAGCCGTTGCCAACGAACTAAAGGTGAAGGATCACGGAATCATTGAGCTCAAAGAGCAACTTAATAGAGAGGGCCGAATTTAACACCGGAGTGGCATTGAGGGACGAACGAATCAGTAAATTGGAGACAGATTTGGTGATTGTGAGGCAGCAAATCCAGGATTTACAGGGTGTGCAGCTCCCGGATTGGAGTGAAGCTGACCAGTTCTTAACTTAGACTAAACTGGTAATTTGATACTTGATGATATTTAAGTTTAATAATTGAGAAATTAGAAGTCCGTTAGTTGTTTGGTATTGTTCGAAATGTAATAATACTTCTATTAATTCTAAATTTGCTTCTACGGCATTAAAAAAATTCAGTCGGATTTTATCAATTCAAAACCCTAGACAGTAGTCTCTTCAAATGCGTCGGCTCTGGCGTGCAATTCAGGAAGCCTACCACAGACCAAATCTGGCCATAAAGTCACATGGCACTTGGAGTATTGATTATTTTTCTCTTTAGGTGTTGATATCTGGAAAAGAAGAACCAGAGATACCTTTCTCACCTGCAATGGATGCTGTAATAAGAGTATTCAAACGAGTCAATGGGTTTCCAGAAAATGAGGGTGAGAGTCTAGCATCTGTTCCGTTCTGCTCAATTCGATTATTGGTACCATCAATGCAAGCCATAAGTTTGATTGGAAAACAAGGATCGTCAATAAAAGCAATACAGGAGAGCACAGGCTGTTCTGTGCGTGTGCTATCGGGTGGTATGAATCTCCTCTTTCATCATTCAGTTCATTTGGATAATCATATTATTAGTTTCTGTTAACAATGTGTGTTTTCAGATGAGGTGTCAGCAGTGTCTCCCAACACAGATGAGAGGATCGTGGATATGCAGGGTGAAGCTATCAAGGTTTTGAAAGCCCTAGAAGCTGTGGTGGGACACTTAAGGAAGTTTTTGGTAGATCATAGTGTTCTTCCTCTCTTTGAACAAACTGTAAGTTGTCACTATTTTCTCATACGGTAATTATAATTTAAATATCGTGATTAGTTATGATTAATGAAGTGCATTATTATCCAGAACAATGCAGCCACAGCAGCAGCCACACAAGAACATAAAGTGGAGACATCATGGGCTGACAAACCAGTGATGCATAGTACTAGTGGTTTACAGTCACAACTCGGGTTAGGTGTCGGGGGTGATTTCTCTCTTCCAATGAGAAGAGAGACACTGTTTGCTGATCGTGAACCACAGCGAGAATCACATTTGACATCACATGGGCTATCTTTGTATGGTCGCGACCCTGGGCTGCCACCCGCAGCGGTTTCTCCTGCACTTGCCCGTACGGGTGGTCCTATTGTCACTCAGGTGAACAGTTTATTTTCATAATTTTGTCAAAATCTTGGAAGCATGCGTTGTGGTTGTAATAAGTTATTTTTTGGTTTTTGTTAAGCAGGTCGCTCAAACAATGCAAATACCACTGATTTATGCAGAGGATATAATTGGGGTTGGAGGGACAAATATTGCATATATCCGTCGGACTAGTGGTGCAATTCTTACTGTGCAAGAAAGCAGAGGTTTACCCGATGAAATTACAGTTGAAATAAAAGGGACAGCCTCACAAGTTCAGACAGCTCAGCAACTTATTCAGGTAAGATGCAACCTTTCTTCTTTTGTTTTTCATTATGCGCATTCATACTTGTGTTGTTTCTCATTTCTCACACTAGCATAACAATTACACCATTTCAATCTTCTTGTCCAAATCAAGATTCAAGATGTTAGGGTAAAGATAACAGTGTTAAATTAGCTTATATATTTTTTTGAACATTTAAATTAGATTATATTTGAAAGGTCACCGATTCGAACAGCATAGCCTATCAACTAGGGGGACTCAAATCGACTCACCTTGATTTGGTTGAAATAACATAATTCTATGATAAACCACACAAATTGTCCCGTTAATGTATAAGTTGTTTTGGATTCCGTTCTTAAAGTATGGAATGCTGATTTTGAAACCTGTTGCATCCGAAGACCCTAAAATGGACTCTCGTTAGAAGGGCTATCAGCTCTTTGAAAATAACAATGTTACCATTTAGATATGTTATGCTTATGGTCCCCAAAATTGTCATGCTTATTTTAAGAAACTATAATTAGTCGTCATTTTATAATTTAAATAAAATGAAAACGAAATCACATTACTAAAGAGAACCTTGTACCGTTTGTGTGCGTGCCCCCGTATCACAGGGGCAGTCGATTTGAGGGTCTGACCTTGTAGATTCTGAGCCAACTCTTAACACTAATCTAACGGTTTAACTTTGTAGATTCATGGGAGTTTTTTAAGCTAGATGGATGTTTGTCATTTTGTTATAAAGGGATGTTTGTGATTTTGGTCACTTATTTTGTTATCAGTTTGTAAGTTAGATAAAAGTTTGTAATGGTTTTCATAGTGGTAAACCATAGTGGTGGTTAGTTGGTGCACATCAGTGATTTTGTGCGAGGATGGTTCATTGTTTGGCTATGTGTGTGTAGTTTTCACCAGGTGGGGGTGGGAGAGGGAAGGTGCGGTTAAAGATGGATTTGGTTGAAGTATCAAATTAATATACTACTTAAAAGTTGCCATAAGTTTACTTTTATCAGGAGGTTAAATTTGTTATTTATAAAATATTGCGATCATCCATTTATATACCCGATTTTCACTGCTTTCGTTTGATTACTCAGGAATGTGTCAACAAAGAATCATCGATTCCAAGCAGCTATGGCAACCTGGAATCAGGTTTGAGGTCTAACTACTCTCAATTGGGGAATACATCATACCCACCACCACCATCATCATCAGCAGCTTATGGTGGGCCATCGTATGGCGCGTATGGAGGAGCCCCTGGTTTAGGAGGATACAGTAGTAGTTACAGGATGTGAAATGTTAGTGATTGATATACTAGTTATTTGGACGCTTTATTTTCTACAAACTTATTTTCAATGTACTATTTATTATAAAGAAAGCTTGGACCAAGTGTCTCAAAACATGCATAGTTGGACACTCAAAAACTTGAAAAATCATAACCGAATAAACTACACGGATGGTCCTGTGGTAAGCTCATATTTCATTTTGTCGCAACGCTTTATGGTCTTCTTCATTGATGCAAAAGTGCTGCTCATGGTTAAATCCATTGGCATTCACCACCGGAACTGCATTGATCAACATCTAATATTACAGAAACTTAAACCATAGTGAGTGTCAAGGACCAAAAGTATGATTTGAGTTAACAGTGATGACAATAAGTGTAATATCCAAACAATTGAGACCAAAACTGTAACATGGATTACCATGTTGAGTAATAAATTCATGCTAATTTGTATAATGTTACTTATAACATCAATCAATCTCATGAAATCCAAATGGCTCAAGTCATGTGGCACAGGCCCATGCTCATGTACAATGAATTAAGCTCACTATAAATCGAGTCTTCATCAGGATGGGTTCGATCACCTGTCCCGAAAACATGCACCCCGTCTCCAAACTCGATCCAACTGCACCCTGGTGTTTTCTTTACATTCTGTTGTCTCATATTAAGTCTCACATCAGACACCTCCTCATACCTACCCAATGTCCCATACACATTCGACATCAACACATAGCTACCGCAATGTTCAGGTTCAAGATCAATCACTTTTGCTGCAGCAATTTTAGCAAGATTCGCATCTCCATGGAGGCGGCATGCTGCCAAGAACGCCCGCCACACCACCGAGTTTGCTTCGATCGGCATTTCAGATAGCAACCTATATGCTTGATTAAGCAGCCCAGCACGACCAAACATGTCAATCACACACGTATAATGTTCAACCGTTGGTGTAATATCGTACTTTGACTTCATTTGACTTAGATATTCTTGCCCTTCCTTCACTAGACCCGCGTGGTTGCAAGCCGATAGAACCCCAACAAATGTCACTTCATCAGGCGTTAAACCTTTTTCACACATTTTGTGAAATAGATTTAACGCCTCGTTACCAAACCCGTGCATTGCATAACCCATGATCATAATGTTCCATGAAGCCGAATCTTTACAGCTCATATGATCAAACACTAATCGAGCTTCTCGCATGCACCCACATTTACCATACATGTCCATGATAGCATTGTTAACGTATGTATCATCCGCTCTATCTTCACCATCATCGTTCCCCAAACCCTTTGTGATCATGTATGCATGAATCTCCTTACCATGCCTTAACGCTGCTAAATGCGAGCACGCCGGGAGAACAGTGGTGACAGTGACCAAATCCGGAGCAAAAACTTTATCCCGTAACATTTCGTCAAAAAGCTTCAAAGTTCCTTCATGATCACCAGACTGCTGATAAACACCAATGATCGAATTCCACGCATATATATCCTTAACCGCCATCAATTCAAAAATACCCAAAGCATCAATAGCACACTTACATTTTCCATACATATCAATCAACGCATTGCAAACCGCAACACCCGAAAAATAACCCATCTTGATCACAAACCCATGAACACTCTTCCCATTGTAAACATCCCCCTTAAGCGTAAGCACCGACAATATCCCCGTCACAGTGAACCTACTCGGCACATTCCCATCCTTACGCAACCTCCGTAAACAATCCAACGCATTACCAAACTCCCCAATCTGCGCATACCCATTAATCATAGCATTCCACAACACAACATCTCGTTCAGGCATTTCATCAAACACTTGGTGCGCATCCACCAACAACTCAAATTTCAAATAACCATGAACTAAAGCACTTCCCACAAACAAATCACGATCCAACCCAACTTTAAACACCAAACCATGAACACCCTTCAACCCAAAAACATCCAAACAACTCGTAACCGCCTTAACCACACAAGGGAAAGTAAACTTATCCATCATAACCCTATTTACACGCATTTTATCAAATACCCATAACGCGGGCTTTGGCATATCATTATAAATAAACCCAGCAATGATTGAGTTATAAGCATAAACATTATGTTCAAAAGATGAGTTGAAAACCAACAGGGCGTATGAGATATTGTTGCACTTGGAGTACATGTTGATGAGGCTGGTGATGGTGTGTGGGGAGGTGAGGAGACCGTTGATTATTATGTGTGAATGGAGCTTTTTGCCTTGATGTAAGTTGGTGGTGTTGGCACATGATTGGAGAGATGTTATGCATGATTTAAGGGTTGGGAGAGAGGAGAAGGTACGAAAGAGATTTGGGGTTTTGGTTAGTGTTTTGTACATTTAAAATGTGGGTATAGATTTGTTTGTTTGTTATGGTTGTTTCGTCCATGCAAACATGAAATGCAGTAGTGTTGTATCTTCTGTGAGAACTGAGAACAATCTCATACATTCAGTAAGGAGGATTTTTTTAACAAACTAGTGCTACAGTACAATAATTTTGTGCAATTGATGTGTGTAAGAGATGATTTTAAGAAAATGGTGAATCCGCAATTTGAAGTTGTGGATTAGGTGCCAACTAAGAGAGAAGAAGAAGGAGGAGGGTGGGGGATGTCGAGTTGGATAATCCGAAACTTGAAGTTGCGGATTCCTTCTATCTGCTAGTTCTTGGAGTGTCTCGCATATTAGTTTTCTTACCCAAATAACATTTATAAACCCTAACCCCATACACGATCCAATTAACGACCAAACAAAATCCAATTGAACAACACAATATGGTGGTTTTGTTAGTCGATCATAGTTGACCATATAGCATGAATTAATCGGAAATAAACTTACAGGCTAGGCCTATTAAGAGCTACATAACCCTGATTCCGAACAACAAAGGCAATGAGAACAACAATAAATCAGGGGGTTTAGAAGGCAATAGTGGTTTGAGTACAACATGGGTTTCGATTTTATAAAAACGAACGAATTGAAAGGGTTTATGTATTAGTATATGATTCGGTTTTGAAAGATCTTGGATAATCACACTTTCACCGACTTAAACCTGTTATCATCTTATAATTGCAACATATAAGGTCGGTTTATGTTGTTGATCAAGAATAGGGAGTCGATTTGCATTATCCATTCCATATTATCAGTTAATTGAATCAGTTTTTCAATAGTTTTTAACAGGTTTTTATTACATCTTGATTTTTTTATAAGTCTTTATAAGTTTAAGAGTAAAAAAGGGGAAAATTGCCAAAATAAACAGTTGACCAAACATATTTGCCAAAATAAACACCTGATGTGTCTAAACATTAGGGACGAGACACTCTTTTGACGTGTAAAGTCTTTAGACGTTTTAATTTTTAAGGTCCATGCGTCTAAACTTTAGACGCGAGGTTGTTGTTTAGACGCATCCTTCGCGTCTAAAGAATAGGTTAGCCCCTTTGCATCTAAACAACAACCTCGCGTCTAAAGTTTAGACGCATGGACCTTAAAAATTAAAACGTTTAAAGACTTTACACGTGTAATTATCTGACTGGTAGACGCAAAAGAGTGTCTCATCCCTAATGTTTAGACACATCAGTTGTTTCTTTTAACAAATATGCTTGTTCAACTGCTTATTTTAGCAATTTTTCAAAAAAAAAAGGTTAAGGATGAAATCTATCTATATAATAATTAAGGTCACTTGGGTTGAATGAAGGCTTAGGAGAGAGTTTAAGGTATCCATATTGAATATGGAGCTCCAACTTGCTCCCTATAAATAGTCTTTTCTACATTTTAATTTCCTACATTCTTCCATTACACTCTCAAATCCTCACTAACAAATCTTCCAAACCACATTCATCACTCTTCTTTTTATTCATTGTTCCTTCTAGGTATGTCTCTTTTTCATGTAGATTGAAGGAAGTTCATCCATTGTAACGTGTTCCGATTCATAAACGTTAAAAATAGGCATATCATATGATCCTCAAACCTGGAAAACTTTTATGTTATCGTAACATCAATCAATTACTTTGACATAAACCGGTTTAATATTCAAAGAGGAAATCGTGTTTTATAAAGGTTAGTAATAATATGGAATCACTTCAGAATGTGGAAACAATATTCAAACCTTTATGAAGAAATCGTGGTTTATAAAGGTTCCAGATTCGTTTTCTTTATGTCATCGTTTTGTAAAGTAATCGGATGGTATATATTGACTCTTTTTTGATGTTTTTTCATTTGATTAATATGGAACCACTCTTTTTTGTAAAGGAATCGGTTAGTTATAATATGGAATCACTTCTGAAAGTGCAAACGATCTTCAAACCGTTGTGAAGAAATATATTGAATGTTTAGATGTTTTTTCATTTGAATACTAGAATACCATCCACCGCTGCAACTAAAAGGTATGTGGTAGATCTTTTTTTTTTGTGTGTGTTTATTAATGCGAAGTAGCTATTTTTCTAAAAGCAGAATGTCATTGTTTATATCTTTTATTATTATGTGTTTGTGATTAGTGATGTTAACTATTATGTTGGATGGGATGCATGACTTTTAAGGTCGAGATTATATGATGTTCATATATTGTTCATAATTGTTCTTAAAGATCTCATATGGTTTGGTGTTAAAGAGTGGATTGTTATGTTAATATGATTTGATCGAGTAAGGAGCCAAATCTCAGTTCGGATTCTGGATATGGATCTGAAATAATTATGGAGCATTTAATTTTGGATTATTAGTTTCCTAAGTTTGTGCCACATATTTGGAAAGGTAGTAAATATCATTGAATTCATTAATTATTGGTTGACCAAGAAACTTAGGCGCCAAGCATAATTTTTTCAAAAATTATAAAGGAGCCGGGTTTATAATAATTCATGTTTCTTTTATTACTTCTTTTTGTCATATTTATTTTTAAGTTAGCGTATTTAATATTTACGTTTTTTAAGACTGCTCGATAAGCTTTTTCTACTGTATTGTAGATACTCTTTGAATATGAAAATGCAAATGAGACAAATGTTATTGTTTTGGGGCACACCAATGTCAAATGTAATGTTGTAATTGCTTAGGTACATGTTTTTTAAATCTTTAAATTTTTATAATTAAGTGTTTTCTTTATCTTTAAATTGATTTTGTAAATTGTTTATTCGTGTTTTTGTTTACCAGGTTATTGACTAATTATATGCATTCGTGTGTTAGGGTTTCGATTTATAAACCGAATTTTGGATCATCAGGAGCAGGGCAGACTTTTAATAAAAAAGTTGTTGAAGCTATGTCGTCAATAATATGGGGTAATGATATGTACCCAAGAGTTTATTCTTTTGTATTAATTATATTGACTGTCAATCAATTAAAATAATTAATGTGATTTAGGTTAACCATAATAGGTGGAGTAATTTTAGGACAAAATTTAAATTTTAAATACTAAATTGCACTACATAATTAATGCTTTATCATAATTTACGCTTTCTATATTCATACTAAAATTTAAACTTTCCATAATACAAATATATAAGGAAAAAATCACTTATATTATAAGTGTATACTAAATTAAATAGATTTTGTTACAAAAAAGTATGTTAATTTATATATTTAGTTTACATTTTATAAACTACCATGTTTGATATATAACATCAATACATATATATTTAGATGTAAAAGACGTATTTATAATATGTAAACAACTAACAAACCAATCATTTTTATAATACGTTTGAATTTCGTAAGGCATAATTATTACTCGTAGAAATGAATAAACAAAAAAAGCCACATTTGGTATATTTTATTTTTGAATTTCAAAACTTATAAATCTTTTACACCAAAATACTAAACACATAATGGAATCTTACCAATTTTACTTATACGACTTTAATAATCAATCAAGATTTGATCCTGAAAACTATATTAAGCGTTTAATGTGATTTGTTAAGATTTGAATATTTCTTCACATTTATTCTTTTGTATTAATTATATTCACTGTCAATCAATTAAAATAATTAATGTAATTTAGGTTAACCATAATAGGTGGAGTAATTTAGGACAATATTTAAATTTCAAATACTAATTTGCACTACATAATTAATGCTTTATCATAATTTACGCTTTCTATATTCATACTAAACTTTAAACTTTCCATAATACAAATATATAAGGAAAAAAATCACTTATATTATAATTGTATACTAAATTAAATAGATTTTGTTACAGAAAAGTATGTTAATTTATATATTTAGTTTACATTTTATAAACTACCATGTTTGATATATAAAATCAATCCATATATATTTAGATGTAAAAGACGTATTTATAATATGTAAACAACTAACAAACCAATCATTTTTATAATACGTTTGAATTTCGTAAGTCATAATTATTACTTGTAAAAATGTTTAAACAAAAAAACCACATTTAGTATATCTTATTTTTGAATTTCAAAACTTATAAATCTTTTACACCAAAATAATAAACACATAATGGAAACTTACCAATTTTACTTATACGACTTTAATAATTAATCAATACTAATTTATTAGTTAATTTTGTATATTATATTGTTCTAATTAGTCATAAATGCTATTTAAAATATCATAATTTACGCTTTCTATATTCATACTAAACTTTAAACTTTCCATAATACAAATATATAAGGAAAAAAATCACTTATATTATAATTGTATACTAAATTAAATAGATTTTGTTACAGAAAAGTATGTTAATTTATATATTTAGTTTACATTTTATAAACTACCATGTTTGATATATAACATCAATCCATATATATTTAGATGTAAAAGACGTATTTATAATATGTAAACAACTAACAAACCAATCATTTTTATAATACGTTTGAATTTCGTAAGTCATAATTATTACTTGTAAAAATGTTTAAACAAAAAAACCACATTTAGTATATCTTATTTTTGAATTTCAAAACTTATAAATCTTTTACACCAAAATAATAAACACATAATGGAAACTTACCAATTTTACTTATACGACTTTAATAATTAATCAATACTAATTTATTAGTTAATTTTGTATATTATATTGTTCTAATTAGTCATAAATGCTATTTAAAATATGATGACAATAACTTCGCTAATTTCAATCAATTTTCATTGATTGACATCTTAATACATGCCTTCCATTTTTGCACTTCATCTATATATATAGTTTTATCAAATCCATCTCAGTTGCTCTACACAGAATTACTTGATTGTGCAACAGCATTCCAACTAATACTAAAACTAATATTACGGTTTTTAAACCCATTTATATCTTATTGACCGAATTGAATTTTTCTATTACTATTTTACGAATATATTACTAATTACTAATAATTACTAATACTAATGAAATTGAATTTGAATTGGTAAGTCAATTTGAAATATAAATAATTTAATAAGACAAAAAAATGGTAATAAATTTAGGTTTACTATATTTGCTTTACTATAATAACTCTCATTAAATTTATTACCATTTTTTGTCTTATTAAATAATTTTACGAAATTATGTCTCATTAAATTTATTAAATTTAACTCTAGTTTCAGCTTACCATAATTTAATGAGACGAAATTAAGTTTAATACGAAATTATTGTTGGTAATTATGAATCAATTTAATTCGTAATTATGAATCAATTTAATTGCTATTTATGAATCAATTTAATCAATCTTTTATTATGTATGATTGATTATAAATCAATTTATAATCAATAAGTTAGACTTACCATAACTTAATGAAACGAATTTAATTTTAATACGAAATTATTTTTGGTAATTAGTAATCAATTTAATCCGTAAGATGGAACATCAATTTAATCCATAATTATATATAATTTTAATCAATTTTTTATTATGTATGATTGATTATAAATCAATTAAATCTGTAATTTCGACTTACCATAATTTATTTATATAATTTATGTATGATTGATTATGAATCAATTTTACCATTTTTTTTGTATTAACGATTCATTATGAATCAATTTAATCCATAATTTAAATACAATAAACTTTTTTATGATAATATATAATCAACCAAAATTCACACGAATTGTATTACGTAATTTTCAATAAATAAATTTGCATACTACAATCTTTATAGAATTTTTTTCATTTGACATGGATATGTACCGCGTATACACGCGGGGCTCTAACCTAGTACGAAATAAAAAGAAGTCAACTTAAAAAAATATATAGGCGATCTTACAACGAAAGTCTTTGTCAACGCAAAGAGGAAGCAACCCCAAGGCGCGATCTCTCTCTCTCTCTATATATAATATATATAATATATATATAGATATAGAGTACTACTATACTGTAATCCAAGAATCAGTTTCGTTTCCGGCATTGGGTGGTTGCATTGCAGTGTAATGAAGCAATTCCATATATTTTATACTGTATATGTTTACGTGAAAAGGGAGGATTGAGCAGTTAGTGATTTTATTACGGCAATGAGTAACGGTGGGGCACTCTACGATGCGGAGTCTGGTGGCGGTCATAGCCATTTGGAGGAGTCTGACTTTGTTGATGATCCTTTTGACGTTGTTCGTACTAAGAGTGCTTCAGTTGAACGCCTTACGAGATGGAGGGTATTTACTTTTTTGTTTACTCATCTCTTACTTTAGGTTTTGCTTCAATATTGACGCCGTATTGTTTTTTACCCGTACTTTTTTTTCTAAATGAGATAAGTTATAAATTACAAATTATAATGGTTTGAAAAAGAGTTTTTGTGCCTTGAAAATGAAATTTTTTTTTTTTTGGAAATAGACTTTCATTACCAAAAAACGCACGGATAGTCCTCAAAGAAAGGACCAAACGGCGAAACAAACAAACCAATCAATCCAAAGGATAAACATACCACCTAGACCAATCTAAATCTTTCCATCTAGATCTATTACAAATCCAAAAATAAGAAGTAGACTTTATAATTTCCACCGTCTCTATCGGTCTTCGTTTCCTGTTGTTAAAAATTCGGTTATTGCGCTCGCACCAAATAACCCACATCGCCGTATAGATAATGCCTTGCAGAATTGTCTTAGCTTTATTGGTCAGAGATTGGGCATCCGGAATTCGCAGCACATCTTCCACGTCAAACAGGAGACAAGGAGGCAACCGGCACCAGAACTCAACTCTATTCCAAACTTCTGTAGCGTAAGAGCAACCTGTAAAAAGATGCAGCGACGTTTCACTCGTGGTCTGGCATAAGCTGCACTCTTCGGCCTGGATTCGGACTCCTCTTTTTATTAATTCTGCGATGGTGGGGAGGCGATTTAAGCTTGCCCTCCAAACCATGGCCTTACACTTGATCGGCACCCAATTCTTCCATTTAATCCTCGGCTGCTGCCCATTAAGAACATCCGCAGAAAACGCAGCTTTAGCGGACTTAACTGTGAAGGAGCCATCTTTAGCGAGCGACCATTTCCATCTATCCGTGCCACCCTTCCATTGAAAGTCATGTAAATCCGAAAGTAGCTGAAATAATTCTGCAACTTCAGCGGATGTGTGTGGCGAAGCCTTCCAACCCCAGGATAAAATTTTAACATCATTGTTGACCGAAATCCTTGACGCCACTTTCACCCATTTGTGAGTTTCCAGCTTGAATAAGTTTGGATACACAAGTCGAAGGGGTGTATCTGTTAACCATGGGTCACACCAAAAACTTATAGAATTACCATTTCCAACAACCCCGACAAAATAGGCATTGATCGGAACGCCGCTAGGACTTTTCCTATCTCCAATTTTGACAATACGCTTCCAACACCCATTAGAAGAAGCGATACACGGGAGTAAAGCCCACGGTCTACTATGCCCATGACAAGCCGAAATAATCCTCTTCCAAAGGCCATTGCTCTCCACTTTGAATCTCCATGTCCACTTGAGGAGGAGGGCGTCATTCACGTCTTCCAATCTAGAGATACCCAAACCACCTTTGTTCTTTGGGGAGGTGACAATATCCCAAGAAACCCAATGAATCTTTTTATCAATAGATGGACCCGACCATAAAAAGCGCCGCATAATAGATTCAATAGCCTCGATGATAAGTTAGGGGTGTTTAGGATTGATTATTCAAAATAGATTATAGATTTTGGAAAAGCGGGGTGGAGCTACTTATAGATTATTGCGTTTTAGTAGCCTAAAAAACTGATTATCTTCGTTTTCAAAACGAAATCCCTCTACGTTTTCAAAACACAATAATCTAAAAATCAGATTCAAAACCTAATCCCAAACACCCTCTTAGTCGGAGAGCCAAACATGCCGGAACTGTTATATTAATTTTTTTTTTCAAATTCAAATCCCTCGCAAGAATAATAAGATGGACCCATATCATCCAGATGAGAACAGATGTAGTGGTAAATCCTTTTATTTCACAACAAAAAGGTCACTTGCTCTATTCTTGTAAGACTTCGACTTTTGGTTTTTAAACAAAAATCAAACAGTACAAAAGAAACACATGGCTCGCACTTCTTTCTTTTGTTTGCATTTTTCTTTGAGTTTTATATATGAATTAGCATTTATTTTTTGTTGTTAAAAATCAGGTTTAGTTTCTCTCTAATTCTTTGAAGATTGACCATCTCGAATTGATCTCTGGCAATCTATGACTATGAATATAAATTTAGAAATTAGAATAACATGTAAATGTTTGTGTGCTATGAATTTGACTTTAGGATTGTTGAATGTCAGACTTAGTTTGTTAAAACTTGAATTTTAGGGCTAACTATACAAGGATCATTGAAAAAAAAAAGTTTGAGTCTTCGTCTTCTTCAAATAACACTCATAAGAAAATTGATTTGGACAGACCTATTTAAATAGAGGTCCATGTGTCGACCACAAGGTCAAGATTTTCCAAAACGAGATACTGGTGGTAGATTAAGGCATTTTTTACAAATTGGTGTGAGGATTTTCCCGATTGGTTAGAGTATAGTGTAAAATCGGATAAAGTAGTTTGCTTGGTTTGTTACTTCTTTAAGGACAGCTGGCAAAAAGACGCATTTGTAACCGAATGATACAAGCTTGGAACAAAAAAGATAGATTGCTTGTTCATGTTGGTAAGGCAAATAGTTTTCACAACAAAGCACTTAAATGTGTGATCTAGTTATTAATGAATATACACTCGTTAGAATTGCCAACTGTTTATATGTAGCAATATGTTTGATATGATGTCAATGCACAATCAACGTATATTTTTATTTATGCATGATGATGCTTAATATCATTTGGCTAACAATGTAGGTCTTGTATACGATCAAATTGTAAGATTCAAATGGCCACGTGTACTAGAACTTTAAGTTTAAATGCTTTATCATTTGAATGCATCCACACGCACACACACATATATGTATATGTAGGGTTGGGATTATTTTAGAACTCCAAAAATTTAAGAACTCCTAACAACAATCATTTTTTTATATTTAATATTATTGAAGGGAAGTTTTGTAATTTATTATATGTAATCACAAGTTTACAAATGTGTAAATTGATTCTTACACAATACACATATTGCAGTATGTATGCATAAACCGGAAAGAATCTACATTTGAATTTGCCGTGTTGTGTATTGTGTTTCCCTCATTGGTTCATGAATCGACAATAATGTGGTTTTGTTACAAGTAAGAGCAGAGCTAACAGATAAATTGGCAAAATGTTGACACATGAACTAGCTCTTCATGTTAGACTATTAGTTAATGTGGTTATGCAAATGTAGTTAAAGTAAAACAATCATAGTATGATTGTATTTAATCTTCATTACTCTTGTTTCCTTCCATGGACTCCTTTGATTTAGCAATCAGCACTTGTATTAAATGCTTCCCGCCGATTCCGCTACACCCTGGATTTGAAAAAGGAGGAGGAGAAGAAACAAATTATAGCAAAGATCAGAACTCACGCTCAAGTCATACGGGTAATCTTATCTCATCTTTTATACGTAATCTAATGTACCTTGAATCAAAATATGATCAGTTATTTTTGTTTTTCAGGCAGCCTATCTTTATCAAGCAGCTCACGCAAATGCAGATGGTATTTTTCTTTTCATATGTTTTGCTGATTTACATTTATATCTTTAGGTGTTGATTGTCGATTGATTTATTTACATCACGAACCCCAAAAGCACCCTTGTCTCCCATTCCTACTGGTGATTATGATGTTAGTCCCGACCAGCTTGCTAGAATGACAAGAGACCAGGATTTTCCTGCTTTGCAAAGCTTTGGTGGAGTAAGTTTATAATAAATTCAGATTCTCTCTTCGTCTTTCTCATACACACACACTCTGTTCGTAATCACGTGGTTGACATTTTTCTTTGTATTCTCTCCATAAACACAAAAGGTTAAAGGATTGGCTGAAATGTTAAAGACAAACCTAGATAAGGGAATTCATGAAGACGATTCAAACATATTAGATAGAAAAAATGTATTTGGGTCAAATACATATTCAAGAAAAAAGGGGCAAAGCTTTTGGGTACTTACTTGTTATCTATGTTCTTTTTTTGTTTTCTGAGCTATATTATGTATTTAGTTATTCAAAAATGTAAATATCTGGATGGATGGTGTTTTGTGTTTAATTTATAGAGGTTTATGCTGGATGCTTCTCGAGATACAACCTTAATCATTTTGATGGTTGCTGCTGCTGCTTCTTTGGCACTAGGCATTAAAACACATGTTAGTGAATCAGAGCTTGTTACCACATTTACCCATGTTTATAGTGACATAAATAGTTTTTGTTTTCTAAATGTGCTGCTATATTTACAGGGAATTAAAGAAGGGTGGTACGATGGGGGAAGCATAGCTTTGGCTGTTATAATTGTCATACTTGTTACAGGTACATCATTAAATTACTATGATTATTATTGTCAATTATTGTGTTACGACTTGCAGGCAGATCTTAACGCCTGAAACCTTGTTTTTTGTTTTGTAGCCATAAGTGACTATAAACAATCACTTCAATTTCAAAACTTAAACGAGGAGAAACATAACATACAATTGGAGGTGGGTTTTCAGTAACGTATTCTATTTTTCTACATTTTTTATACTAGATTACTAGTTTTTCTGACAAATAAACACGACATTGGTAGGTCGTCAGAGGTGGAAGAAGGGTGGAAATTTCAATTTTTGATATCGTTGCGGGTGATGTCATACCTCTAAAAATTGGAGACCAGGTTAGAGAATGAGATATCAGTTATTTTTAGTAACATGGTCCTACTATTTTTCATTTTTCCATATGTTCAACACTTTGATTTAATTCAGGTTCCAGCTGATGGGGTTTTAATTTCTGGTCACTCCCTTGCTATTGATGAATCAAGTATGACTGGGGAGAGTAAAATTGTGAGTTCGATGGGTTTTTTCATATATTGAATTTTTTTCACATCTCAATGTTTTGGCGAGTAGGTAATATAACTTTTTACACGTGGTCGAATAGGTTACCAAAGATCACAAATCGCCATTTTTAATGTCTGGATGCAAGGTGGCTGATGGCTACGGTACTATGCTGGTATGAAAAATGATATGTCCTTTTCAGATCACCTGCACTTCTAATTAAGATATTCAAGATATCTGTTCAATCTTGTGATTTCATAAATTTAGTAACTTCTTCCTCTTTCCAATTCTGTGATGACATTTTCAATCTTTTGTACATGAACCTACGATATTCTTTACATAATCATTTCTAGGCAACTAGTTTTGGAATAAATACAGAATGGGGATTGCTTATGGCCGTTATTTCAGAAGATAATGGCGAGGAAACATCATTACAGGTTAGTCCTCAGTACAAACTCTTTTTCTTTTTGTAATGAGCAATAGTAATTTTCTTTTATATTTATCAAAGCACTCAAAGCTTTAACGTTTTGACTACGACTTTTACCAGGTGCGTTTGAATGGGATCACAACGTCTATTGGTATAGGTGGGCTTATGGTTGCTGTATTTGTTCTTATAATCCTTCTTGCTAGGTACTTTGATATGAAACATGACAACTATACTCAATAATGCTACCCAAAGCTCTGAGATGATAATTTTCTGTTTGTTAGGTTCTTTACTGGACACACAAAGGATGAAGATGGTAAAGTAGAGTTTGTTGCTGGCCAAACTAATGTTGGGGATGCTGTTAATGGTGTATTCAAGATTTTCATCAAAGTGGTATTTATCTTCTGCATGTATACTTAATGATCGTTTTTGGCGTCTTTTGAGAACCAAAGAAACTGCTTGTTTTGACTTTGAAAGTGATCTGAGCTGGTGTTAACATGTAAAATAGTTTTTCTACAACTGAAAAGCTGAAAGAGTAAAACAGTTTATGGAGTTTTGACACCGGGTAGTCAAACCAGGACACAGATTGAGAGGAGATGCATTTGGTTTTGTATCCGTTTCAGCGTACTAAATTTTGATGAATGTCTAGGTGACTTTTGTTGGGGATGCTGCTGATGGTGCAATCAAGATTTTCACTGTTGTGGTATGCATCTTCTGCATGTATATACTTAATGATCGTCTTTGGTGTCTTTTGAAAATGGAAGAAACTGCTTCTTTTGACTTTGAAAGTGATATGAGATGGTGTTATCATGTATAATAGTTTTTCTATATGAAAAACATTACAACTGAAAAGTTGAAAGTGTAAAATAGTGTATGGTAGTTTTAACACTGGGTAGTCAAACCAGAACATGAATTGTGGAGAAGATGCATTTGGTTTTGTATCCTTTTCAGTGTACTAATATTTGAAGCATGTATAGGTGACTATTGTTGTTGTTACGGTACCAGAAGGAATTCCATTGGCTATCACCTTAACGTATGTTATCTGTTTCTATAGTCATTTGTATTTTTCTTTCTTTATACATGATATATTAGTCATTTTCTTTGATACTTGAATGGTTAACCTCATGTTGTGCATAATTACAGGCTTGCATACTCTATGAGGAAAATGATGGCGGACAAAGCATTGGTACGTTTGATATCTCGTGCTCAAAATCTCTCGGGCATTTACCTGTGCTTTATAATTTGTATAGTTTTGTTAGTAATCGTGCAAATGCAGGTTAGGAGGCTATCTACTTGTGAAATAATGGGTTCTGCAACTACAATTTGTAGCGACAAAACTGGAACCTTGACAATGAATTTGGTGGAATATTTGACAATTTTTTGGTTCTTCCTGATCATGTCTTCTCTCTCTTATCATCAAATGATAAAGTTCCATTTTTTTTTTTGCTTTATTCAGATGACTGTGGTTGAGGCTTATATATGTGGGAAAAAAATCAATCCGCCAAACAATTTGTCAGAATTTACCATCAGGGGCTACATCTCTTCTCATTGAAAGTGTAGCTCAGAATACAACCGGCAGTGTATTCCTGCCTGAGGTAACACGAATTTATCTCAAATATCTGCAGAGTTCCCATGATAAGTATTTTTTTAGGTGTAGTAGTGGTCTCCGACTTATTTTAAGAATTACAATTTTACCTTTTTTTTGTGTGTTTAATAGGGTGGCAAAGATGTTGAAGTTTCTGGATCACCAACCGAGAAGGGCATTCTTCAATGGGGCGTTAATGCAAGTTGCTCATTCTTATATTTCTTATAGTTTTTTCTATTGATTCTTGTATCTGAGTATCTGACTTATCTGTTTTTGTAACAATTACAGCTTGGAATGAATTTTGAAGCTGTCAGGTCAGAGTCTTCAATTATTCATGCATTTCCATTCAACTCTGAGAAAAAACGAGGTGGTGTTGCGGTGAAACGGGTATTGTACAGCCTTTTCAGTATTCATCTATCTACTTTCAATAAGCATGCAGCAAAATCAAACTTGGGCAGCAGCAAGAAAACCCTAAGTATTTTTCAGAAGGTGTTATAAATAACTTGACATCTATGAATTTCAGAAGGCTGATTCTCAAATTCATGTGCACTGGAAAGGTGCTGCTGAAATTGTCTTAGCTGCTTGTACAACATACATGGACACTAATGAGCAGCTTGTTCCTCTTGATGACAAAAAGGTATTTAGTTATTGGTGGTTATATGGATTGAACATTATTTCTCTTGCTTATGAGTTAAGTTTCTGAATATTAAGGATAAATCCCATATGACGTATGCTAGCTAAATTCTGTAGAAAATTAAGGACATGTAAGAGCTCTTTATGGGCAGTTGTTTGATATTATTCATGATCCAAATTCCAAAGTTAAATATTCCTAAACTTTCAGGTAGAATATTTTAGAAAGGCGATTGAAAATATGGCTGCTGGAAGTTTAAGGTGTGTTGCTATTGCCTACCGACCACTAAAAGGAGAAACGGTGCCAACAGACGAAGAGCTCTCAAGTTGGGACTTGCCTGAGGATGATCTTGTTTTGCTTGCAATGGTTGGTTTGAAGGTATATGATGTTTTGATGCTTGTGCCACTTGATCAGATTGTTTAAAGTGTGGTATAAAGTTATTTATACATAATCGTTTTTTTAATAAGTGGTTTGCAATGTAGGATCCTTGTCGGCCAGGTGTCAAAGATGCTGTCCAACTCTGTGTAAAGGCTGGTTTGAAGGTAATGTACACAGTTCTATTTTCAGATATGTTGATTGTTGTTATATAGTACGTATTATTCATGTGCAAATACTCCCTCCGTCCCATTAGAAGTGTCTTAGTTTGAAAAACACAAAGTTTTAGGCACATTAAATGATTGCTTTTTTTGTTTGCTAAATGACAATAATACCCTTGTCATATGTGGGTCCATCATATTATTTGTTTATTTTAGTTATGTTTTTAAGGGTAAATTTGGAAGTTGGCTAATAATTTTTTAAAGTGGACACATGAAATGGGACAAATAAAAAAGGAAATATGGACACTTCTAATGGGACGGAGGGAGTAGTTGTCAATGTATTTTAATCCATGCCATGCAGGTGAGAATGGTGACGGGGGACAATCTCCAAACAGCAAGAGCAATTGCATTAGAATGTGGAATACTTGGGTCAAATGCAGATCATACTGAGCCTAACCTAATTGAAGGGAAATCATTCCGTGCTATGACTGAAGAACAAAGATTAGAAGTAGCTGATAAGATATCTGTATGTGATTTTACAATAATACTCGCTTAATACTTGATAGTATATATAAAATATTATGAATTTATTTGTTTGGCATCAGTTTTTATTTTAACTTAATATATATGTGTGCATGGTCAATAGGTGATGGGGCGGTCTTCTCCCAATGATAAATTGCTACTTGTGCAAGCACTGAGGAAGATAGGACATGTTGTTGCTGTTACTGGAGACGGAACGAATGATGCCCCTGCTTTACACGAGGTAATTAAAAATCTTCATTATGAAATGTTTTCCATGCTTTAAAATCAGCATCAACTTTGTTCACATAATTATTACAATATTGTTTTTTGTTAAACTTGTAGAGGTGTTTATATAGAACACCATATTACACATCTAGTCCCTATACTATTTCAGTTAGTCTAATATTTTTAAATTGTAGGCTGATGTTGGTCTTGCTATGGGGATTCAAGGCACTGAAGTAGCAAAACAGAGTAGTGACATCATCATTTTGGACGATGATTTTGCTTCAGTTGTAAAGGTGACTAGTTATATCTTTTTCTTGTGCTTGGATAAGATCAAATTCTAAAATACCTTAAACCAACTCGTAACAGGCTGTTAGGTGGGGGAGATCTGTATATGCAAACACACAGAAATTTATCCAGTTTCAGCTTACCGTAAATGTGGCTTCACTTGTCATTAACGTTGTGGCGGCTGTTTCCAGTGGTGATGTCCCCCTAACTCCAGTGCAGGTATATCTCTTGTTCTATTAATTAATGCAAAGACACGGAGTCAAATTTTTGTCGAAAAAAGATAATTTCTACTTTTACATATCTTAAATTCTGTGTAGCTCCTTTGGGTGAACCTGATCATGGATACTCTCGGTGCACTTGCACTGGCCACTGAACCACCCACTGATCACCTCATGGACCGTCCTCCTGTTAGCCACAGGTTTGGTTTGCAATAATATTTATTGTTTTATCCAGTTATTATCACTTCTGCTTCATGTTACTATTTTTAATCTGTTTTTCTCTTCAGGGAGCCTCTTATTACAAATATCATGTGGAGGAATTTGTTAGTACAGGTTGTTGCATATTTTAAATATTATATTTTGGTTAAAAGGTGTACTACTAATGATGTGTTTGTTGCAATGAAACTATAGGCTCTTTATCAAGTGTCGGTTCTGCTTGTTCTGTATTTCAGAGGCAGAGAAATCCTACATTCACAGCATGACCCTTATAAACATGCTATCAAAGAGAAAAATACCCTCATATTCAACGCCTTTATCTTTTCTCAGGTAATTATTTCAATTTATGCTTGATTTCATGTTGCCCCTTCACTATAACAAGTCACTAATCTTTCTAACTGCAGATATTCAATGAATTTAATGCACGAAAGCCCGATGAAATGAATGTTTTCAAAGGAGTTACTAAAAATCGTATGTTCATGGGAATTGTGGGCTTTACCGTGGTTCTTCAGGTTGTGCTAGTCATGTTTCTAGGGAAATTCACGTCGACTGTAAGGCTGAGTTGGCAATTGTGGCTGGTCTCTATCGCAATCGCATTTATCAGGTCAATTGTATTTTCAAATTGCCCAGAGAATAAACCATTGGGTTAATACCATAAAAAACTAGTATACTTTATTTTTCACGAAAAGGTCCCTCAAACCAAATTTTGGTGTATTAAAGTCAACAACTTGTAAAAATTACACCGTAATTTCATTAAATTAAAATAACTTTTTTGTATATTAAGTTGTTGACAGTCTAAAAGGACTATGCACTTTTGATTTTTTTTTTAAATAATGAATTGTTATACTTTTAAATTGGTAAAATAAGATGGTATATGTATTTTTTTTCTTCAGAATATATATATAGGATCCGGATATTTTGAGAACCAAGGTGAGTTGTGAGAACCATAGGAACTCACTTTATGACCACATACTTTTTTTAATCAAAAATGAATATGTGGTCCATAATTAATCAACAATAAAATAATGAATAAAATATTAATATAGTTACACGAGGATAAAAATCCCTTACACCGGTGTATTTTGGCGTAAATTAATGTATTTTTTTTTAATTTTTTTTACAGCGGGGTTTACGTGTTTTACACGAGTGTAAAAAAAAGAAATTTTTTTTTCGCATTTTACGTCGAGTTCCTACGAGTTCTCACAACTCGTCGAGTTCTCAAAGTATCCTAACCCTATATATATATATATATAGGGACAGGTTCAAATACAAAGTAATACAAACGTGCGAAGGATGCGAAGGATCACTTTGTACTTGATAATTACGTAATGCCTTCATGACTTGATAATTACGTAATGATAATTACGTAATGCCTTCATGATCATACAAAAACATTACGTAATTATCATTACGTAATTATCATTACGTACGTAATGATTTCATGAACATAAAAAACATTACGTAATTATCATTACGTAATTATCAAGTACAAAGATCCTTCGCATCCTTCGCACGTTTCTTTTACTTTGTAGAATAACCGCCCCCTATATATATATATATATATTTTGGATCAAATTTATATATTTTCAGAATATTGAGTGCCACTTTATTAGATTTTGACCAGTTAGTTATATAGTTTTTTTTTTCCTCAAGTGCGTTAAAAAATTAGTTTAGTGTTTTTTTCTTGTATTTTTACGAGTCGTAGGTTGTGTGCCAAAGTTAGGCTGTGGGATTTTTTCATGATTTTTTTACAGAATTATACCTAAACTTATCGTGTTTATGCACTCTGATTATTTCATTTGTTGTGTTTTCAATCTGTCACTAGTTGGCCTCTTGCGGCTGCTGGTAAACTGATACCCGTCCCTGAAAGGCCATTCCGTGACTATTTTGTTGGCATGTTTGGATTTTGCATACAACGTAGAAACCGAGGTATACTTTTGGGACAAAATGTTTAAAAAGCCGGTTTTGTGTAATGATTAATGAAAGCTGATAACATAGGAAGCATAATTAATAATTAGTAAAGGAATTAATAAAGAAATCATAATTAGTGCAATAAATAGAATACTCCAAAACAGATAGGACGATTCAGTAGGAAGCGTGAGCCGATTCGATCATAATACGGACCGATTCAGCAAAAGGCATGACCGAATCAACCCAGGATATGACCGAACCGGACAAGGACAAAAGAAAAGAAGTAGAGTCGGACTTAACCATTAGGTAAACCTGAACGATAGGTAATAACCATCAGATATGGTAAAAACGGACAATAACCATCGGATAAACAATAGGCGGCGAGAAACCAGTAGTTTATAGACGTAACAGTAACCGACTAGTGGGTAAAGCTATTAAATAATATAAATGGGTTACCTTGTCAGACTGAACAGTGACATCCGTCACTGTTCACGCCGCTTGCGGTATGGCTCGCCATTAATGCGCAGCCCTGAGAAACACTATAAATACCCGGTGGTTGAGCACATTTATGGACACATTAACTCCAAGCAGAGAAATACTCTGCCTCCGAATCTCTCTAAAATCACCACAATAATCTAAGATCAGCCTTTAACCGATCAACTTTAACATTTTGGCGCCCACCGTGGGGCCGAAGTAGAACCACTAAGAGACACTTTGTCCCCACACGGATGGCTTCCAGCGATCCTCCCCCAAGCGATGTCACCCCTCCTCCATCGGGTGGTATCTCTTCACGATCCGTTTCGGAAGCTACTCCTACCGTATCACCTGAGCTGGTTAGGTCGAACTTCCTCCAGATAAGGCAATTGATGAACGAGTATGTCAGAGAAGAAAGAGCTAAGGGTTTGGCTCTTAGACTAGCATTCGATGATGAAGGGCCCTTACCAGACCGTCCTCCCCCTCCGCTTCCCATACAAAGTCAGCCGATGTCCCTCACCCCGGCTTCTTGGTTGGCCGATACGATCCAACGAAATTCTATCCATCAAAACGCAGTTCAAACCACAATGGCCGCGCCTACGTCCCATATTACAGGATCCCATCCAACGGCTATGCCGTTACCTCGAACACAAGATGAAGAGCTGGCACGACCTTACCGGCCTCCGGGAGGATCAAAATTCACCCCCAGAATAGCTAACTTCGTCCCGCCCGTTCGAGTCAAAATGCCCTCTAACGTCCGAATATATGACGGCACCACTGACCCAGAAGATCATATCCTACTATTTGATAGCGTAGCCCAGAATGAAGGGTGGTCGATGCCCTCCTGGTGCCACATGTTTGTGCAGACCCTATCGGGAGTAGCTCGCATCTGGTTTAATGCTCTCCCCCTGGAAAGCCTGGATAACTTCCATGACCTAAAGGTCAGATTCCTAGATTACTTCAGGCAACAACGGAAACACATGAGGGATCCTGTGGAGCTGCACAACATTAAGCAGAAGGAAGGGGAGAACCTGAAAGAGTTCGTGGCCCGTTTCAAAGAAGAATCCCTTCAGGTCAGAGATGCCGATGAGAAAATGAGGATATCAGGTTTCTTGCATGGATTGAGAACCAAGCAATTGGTAGAAGACCTAAACGCAAGGGTCCCCGCCACGATGGAAGAAGCCATAGAAAGAACTGAAGCGTTCGTAAGAGGGAAAGAAGCGGCTCAAGCCATCGAGTTCAAAAGAAAGCCGGAAGACAAGAAAACTTACCAGAATATGGGAAGAAGAGATCAACACTCTCAAAAGAGGTACCGAGAGAACGATAAGAGCTACCGAACCGACAGGAAAGAGCCGGGCGAAAGGACTAAGGGTAACGAAAAGAAGGGCCTAATCTTCACAGAATTGACCAAAACTCCTCAGGAGATTTTGGCATCAGAAACCGCCAACGTCAAATTTAAACCACCTTTCCCCCTCCAGAAAACGGCGAAGCAACAAAGTTCCCGAAAGTACTGTGAGTTTCATGAAGATAAGGGGCACGATACCAATGAATGTTTTCAATTAAAGAAGCAAATAGAAGAAGCCGTGCAATCCGGGTGCTTGGATCATTTGATCAAGGACATTCGAAACAAGAAGCGGAAGGGTGATGACAAGAAGGGAAAAGAGGTACTTATGGTACGACCAACCGTAGCACTAAAAAGGCCACGGATAATGCTAGAAGACCGAGGGGAGTTGCTGCATTGGAGTGAACAACCAATCGGTTTCCCCTCAATCAGATCGGAAGATGCCAGAGAAGACCCTTTGATCATCCAAGTGACGATAGGGGGGCAGCTCGTCCATCGGGTGTACATAGACGAAGGAGCGGCCTCGGATATAATGTATGAACATTGTTTCCACCAATTACCCGATTATGTTCAGGACGAGATCATCCCGGTATCCTACCCCCTAGTAGGATTCTCGGGTGAACAGGTTTCGCCCCGTGGGCAAATACAACTTTATGTAAGTATCGAGGAGGAGTCTAAGCGAAGAGTGGAAGCGTTGAACTTCATAGTGGTTCCCGGCCATACACCTCATAACATCCTGATTGGTAGGCCTGGGATCCGAACGTTCGGGATGGTGACTTCCAGCAAACATGGGTTGATTAAGTTTCCTACCTTGGGAGGAATTGCTACTCTGAAGACCCTCGCCAGACACCGAGAAATCGGATACCTGGACTCTGATGAAGAACTACCTGATAAGTGGTACATCAATGAATGCCATCCGGAACAGCCTGTCATGGTAGGCAAGAGACTTAGTGTGGAATGTAAAGAATATTTGTATCATTATTTAAGAAGAAACATGGATGTGTTTGCATGGGAACCAAGTGATATGACGGGTATCCCCCGATACGTAATCGAGCACCACTTGAATGTCCATCCTGATCGGACTCCAGTAGTACAGAAAAAGAGGTCTCTCGCCCCAGAACGAAGTGCCATAGTGATAGAAGAAGTACGGGCATTGGAAAAAGCCGGAATCATGAAGCCGGTCCGCTATCCGTCTTGGGTAGCCAACCCGGTAATGGTAGAGAAGTCTAATGGGGCCTGGAGAATGTGTATCGATTACCGAGATCTCAACAAGGCTTGTCCAAAAGATCATTATCCGCTACCCGAAATCGATTCAAAAGTGGAATCGGTAGCAAGTTTCCGGTACAAGTGTTTTCTCGACGCATACAAAGGATACCATCAGATACAGATGGCCCGAGAGGATGAAGAGAAGACGGCTTTTCATACTAACCAAGGTTTATTTTGTTACCGGAAGATGCCTTTTGGCCTGAAAAATGCAGGGGCCACTTATCAAAGACTCATCGACCAAGTTTTCAAAGATCAGATTGGAAGAAATATGGAAGCTTATGTAGACGATCTGGTCATTAAGAGCCCAGATGAGAAAGAGCTTCTCCGAGACATTGCAGAGACTTTCCGGAACCTAAGGAGGGTGAATATGAAGTTGAACCCGGCCAAGTGTTTCTTCGGAATGGAAGAAGGACGCTTCTTGGGGCACATTGTAGCCAAGAAAGAGATCAGGGCCAACCCGGACAAAGTACAAGCGATACGTGAAATGCGCTCTCCTAGGACGATTAAGGAACTGCAAAGTTTGAACGGCAGGTTAGGAGCCCTCAATAGGTTCCTCTCCAAGTTGGCTGAAAAGTCGTTACCTTTCTTCAAGGTATTAAAAGGGTACACCAAGAGGTCCGATTTCAATTGGACGGGGGAAGCTGAAGAAGCTTTTAAACAAATGAAGCAACACCTCTGTAGCCTACCGTCCCTGGTAGTGCCAGAGCCCGAAGAAACTCTGTTCGTCTATTTGGCCGCCGGGACGGAGGCAATCAGTAGTGTCTTATGCGCCAACAGAACTAAAGGATTTATGCCCATCTTTTTCGTAAGCCGATGCTTGCGGGACGCTGAAGTCCGCTACTCGCCCATAGAGAAGCTGGCTCTAGCATTAACTCATACGGCCAGGAGGCTGAGAAGATACTTTCAAGCTCATCACATCGTAGTACTGACCAATTCGGCGCTACGCGAGATCATGAGTCGGCCGGATGTCGCCGGGCGGCTGACCAAGTGGGCTGTGGAGTTGGGAACGTTTGGAATCGAGTACAAGCCCCGGTTGGCCATAAAAGGGCAAGTGTTAGCTGATTTCTTGGTGGAAAACATGAACCATAATGAGAGCCCTATGATTATAGACGTAGCTAAAGATCAACCGGAAAGTTCAGGAACGTATGATGGGTGGTGCTTGTATACGGATGGGGCATCAAGCAGGGAAGGAGCGGGTGCCGGACTCATCCTGATAGATCCACAAGGAGTGGAAACCGCTTATGCCTTGAGATTTAATTTCAAGTGCACCAATAACATGGCAGAATACGAGGCCCTACTGGCAGGGCTACGCATAGCCCGGCAAATGAACATCGAGGAAATCAAGGTGTTTGTTGATTCCCAACTAGTAGCGAATCAAGTAACGAACCTTTTTGAAGCACGGGACGACAATATGAAACGGTATGCGGAGGCTGTGCAAGAAATGATGACCCTGTTTAAAACATGCCAAGTAATCAAGATCCCCAGAAGCAAAAACAAGGGGGCTGACGCCGTAAGCAAAATGGCGTCAGTAGCCTTTGCTCACCTAACAAAAATGGTATTTGTAGAACAGCTGAATGAAGCGTCTATAGGGGTAAGGCCGATGGCCGGTGTGTTCGAAGTAAGAGAAGAAGATTGGAGGAGTCCGATAATAAGAGCCCTGGAAGACAGTCACAACACGGATCAGAGGGATGTAGAAAGAAGTAAATCCTACGAGTTAATAGGAGGGGTACTTTTCAAGAAAGGCTTTCTGTGCCCCTCCTATAGATGCGTTTCCCATCAGGAAGGTATCAAGGTGTTGGAAGAATTACATGAGGGGCTATGTGGGATGCATGTTAAAGCAGCGTCCCTGGTAACTCGTGCAACAAACCTCGGATACTATTGGCCAACAATGAGGCAAGACAGTGAAGACTTGGTGAGACGTTGTGATTCTTGCCAGATACATGCTCCGATTCCTAGGATGCCGAAACATCATTTGGTTCCGATCACCTCCCCATGGCCTTTCTATCAGTGGGGAATGGATCTGCTGGGACCCTTCCCTACGGCGAAAGGAGGGATCCGGTTCCTGCTGGTAGCCGTAGATTACTTCTCGAAGTGGGTGGAGGCAAAGCCTATTGGCAGTATCACCGGAGAAAAGATCACCACTTTCGTTTGGGAAAACCTGGTATGTCGTTTTGGGGTACCTGGAAGACTGATTATGGATAATGGGACTCAGTTTGCGGATAAACGGTTTCGGGAATGGTGCAAAGTCCTGGGGATTCAACAAGTGTTTGCCTCCGTCGCCCATCCCCAGGCCAACGGGCAAGTCGAGCGGATGAATAGAAGCATTTTGGTCGGTTTAAAGACAAGGTTGGGAAAGCATGGGAAAAATTGGCTGGGTGAATTGCCTAACGTCCTATGGTGTCTTAGAACGACCGAAAAAACAAGTACTGGGAGAACACCTTTCAGTTTGGTCTTCGGGACGGAAGCCGTCATACCTGCGGAGGTTGGTCTACCCACCAAACGGGTACTCACTATGGGGAATACCGATAACCGTGAAGAGTTGTTAACCAACTTAGACAACCTAGAAGAATATCGATTGGGTGCTGCGGTCCAGGAAGCCAGGTACAAGCAGCAAGTGAAAAAGTATTTCGACAAGAGGGTGAAGCCGATGACCTTGGTGCCAGGGGACCTGGTCTTAAGATCCAATGAAGCCAGTCGGAAGGAAAACACGGGTAAGCTAGGGCCTAACTGGGAAGGGCCGTATCAAGTTACGGAAGTACATGAAAAAGGATCGTGCAAGCTCGCTACAATGGATGGGAAAGCCGTCCCAAGGCATTGGAACTTGGCCCAGCTGAAGAAGTACTATGTTTAAAAGTATCAGCAAGAGTAGTACTATAATAAAACATGTCATTTTGTAAGCTCCCCTGATTGGATTGTAAGCGTCCGATGATGAATGAAATGACATCTTTTGCAAAATTCCCTTCTAACTTACAATAAACATATATATATGCTAACAAACTAGGGCCGGCCCCTCACAAAAGCCGTAAGGAAATCATTCCGAAGGGTCAGCCCCTACGAACATGGCTGATCGAGCACATAGCTCGATAAAAGGGGGAGTCCCTTAGAATAACTCAAGCAACATAAAAGTCATTCGGCACAACATCAAACATGTTAGCTAACAATCAGTTCACAACTATGAAACTATTAAAATAAACAAGCACGCGGTCAAATTAAGCCAAAATAAATCCGACCGAATAATCGATCGGATGGGAAAAGTTAAACCGATTGAACAAACAATCGGACAAAAAATTACAGACCAAGACCACAGGGGGCCTATTGTATATTGTTTTGAAAACAGAGAAAATAAATCAGAATCACTTGGCAAGGAAGCCGGACGGAAGTAACCCTTCCACATCCTTGGAGGTTTTACCCTTCATCTGCTGTATCTGCTTAAGATACTCATATTCAGTCGCGTCCCAAGCTCGTGCCCCGTCCTCGTAAGCAGTGTTAGCTTTTGGGTCATAACCTTCGATATCCTCCACCTTCAACCCAGCCGAACAACCCTTATAACCGGCCACCACTCCATCATGAAACGCTGAATTATAGAGAAGAGTCTCCATTTGACCAAGGGGTTGAAGGAACTCTGTAGACTTGTGCAGCCTGGAGACGACCAACGGGATGATTTCCGATATCAACCGATCCCTATCTCCTTCGGCTTCCGTGACGAAGGAACGAAGATGAGCCATCACTTTTTCTCCCTCCTCCAAAGCTTTGTCGTATTTAATCCTACATTGGTTCCAGCTTCTCTTTTCCTCTGCGGCCTTCTCAAGACGTTCCTACAGACAGAAACGAGCGTTAAAATAAAAACGGGTAAAAATAAAGTGCTTTCCGATCGTACCTGTAGGACGGTAGAAGATTTGGTCAATGCAACATTCTGTTCATTCGCCAGCCGTTTCTCTTCCTTCAAAGACTCGATCTCTTTGTCCTTGGCGGCAAGGCTCTGTTTCAGCGTTTCCACTTCCTTAGCATGTTCAACTTTCATCTCGCCCATGGCCCTTATAGCCTCCTTCCCTTTCTTCACACTCGAACGATCCCCTTTCTTGCGCTTAGCCAACTTGGCATCCAACTTAGTTATTTCCGCTCTATACTGATCAATCCTTCCACGAAGTTTCTTCTCAACAGCAGTCTTTTTAAAATAACTTTGCACCAACTCCGATACACAACTCAGGGTCCGAACGACCGCAACGCTAGCATTTTCCACAGGATGACTCTCCTCTTTCTCACCAGAACAATCCAGCTCCCCTGGAGGGATTGCATGGTGGAGGATCTGAAAACACACAGCCGGGTCGCTTAAATTATCACCGTTCTTCACCGTCCACCTTGGAACATACGGCTCGGACACATCATAAGATTCTTCCGAATCTTTTGACTCTTCAATATCACTTGACGATCGGGGCTTCTTTAGGACAGGAGTTTCATCTGTCAAGCCTTCAGAAGGTTTCCTTTTCTTATGATGTTCTTTGCGGGTAGGATTCACGGCAGAAGCTTCCACACCCAGTACCACCTTGTCCGGTACGGTAGGTGTTGCATGAGGACTGTCCAAAGGGGTAACAATAGGAGGAACTTCATCCTCACCAATATGACCGTCGGCATCCGAACCCAGCATATCATCCCTATTGTCCGGAGTATGTAGAAACTGATCTAAGTTGCCACGATCGCCAAAAGACTGACCAGTAGGACGACGGAGTGTATCATCCTTTTCCGTCTCAGGGATACTATAGGTAACACTAGCCGTCCGATCCAACACAAAATCCTCCTTTTCATCCAAAGGGCGAGACGTTAGAATAACGCCCTCACCTTTCCGCTTGATGAAGCCTAGCACACTCATTTCTGAAAAGGAAACAGAAGACATATCAAAAGGCAAGAAAACATTTTACAATTAATGATGGGTAGAACAGAAGGGAAATGACCATACCCTTTTTCCCTTTCTTAATAATCGGTTCTACCCCAGGGAATAACCATTTACGGCTAATCCCGGATAATACCAGGATCGTCTCAGGGTAAACCTGGAGGGAAGTCGGTTTTTCTAACAACTTATCATACAGATCGCCATCGTATAGATCTTCTTGTTTCGGATTCAACTTTCCTTCAATATCTTTCCAGGGCATTTTAAACGGAACCACGTTATCCGGAACCCAAAAGAAACGGTTCTTCCAGTTCTTTAACCCTGAATAGGTGTCCTTAAGCATCGACTTGGCCTTGGAAATCTCTCCCACAGTGAACCAGTCACCGGCCGTGGTTAATTTAAAGAATTGGCGAAATAAACCGATAGTCGGCTCTCCCCCATGAGCACGACAAACTATCTCAAAATGAATAACTTTGATGGCACCTAAGGGACTAAGCTGACGGATGTCAAGACCATAGAATTGTAAAAATTCTAAAAAGAAGACCGATAACGGAAGCCGAACAGAAGCAAAGTCGAAATGCCGAGTATAAAAGCCGACATGACCCTCTGGGCAATCGGTTATTTTGTCAGTCGGTTTAGGGACGACAGGCTTATATACGGAGGTATCAAAAAACTTATTACAAAAGGCAGTTAAAGATGGTTCGGACACAAGGGATTTATGTAAGTGCATATCCTTTCTACCCACCATAGCTAACAACGAAAAGAAAAACGAGAAGAAAAGAACGAACCTGGCTTGGACGACTAACGCTCTGATGCCGATCGAAAAAACAAAAGGAAGTGAAATTTCTTTACAAAAAGCTACAGTATTTATAGGCAGATTTGGGGGAAAACCGAGGCGCCCGTCTAATCAATGAACAGTAGGGCGGTTTGAACGTCCGCCAATAATATTGCGCCACGTGTCCCCTACGATGATTAATTAATTAAAGTACAGTGGAACATCAATCGGTTCAGACGCGTCGAATGGAATCGGTAACGACACAGAGTTTGATGTTCTTTCCCTAGAAAGATCAAAACACAGGCAAACACCATCAAACTGGGGGGCTGATAACATAGGAAGCATAATTAATAATTAGTAAAGGAATTAATAAAGAAATCATAATTAGTGCAATAAATAGAATACTCCAAAACAGATAGGACGATTCAGTAGGAAGCGTGAGCCGATTCGATCATAATACGGACCGATTCAGCAAAAGGCATGACCGAATCAACCCAGGATATGACCGAACCGGACAAGGACAAAAGAAAAGAAGTAGAGTCGGACTTAACCATTAGGTAAACCTGAACGATAGGTAATAACCATCAGATATGGTAAAAACGGACAATAACCATCGGATAAACAATAGGCGGCGAGAAACCAGTAGTTTATAGACGTAACAGTAACCGACTAGTGGGTAAAGCTATTAAATAATATAAATGGGTTACCTTGTCAGACTGAACAGTGACATCCGTCACTGTTCACGCCGCTTGCGGTATGGCTCGCCATTAATGCGCAGCCCTGAGAAACACTATAAATACCCGGTGGTTGAGCACATTTATGGACACATTAACTCCAAGCAGAGAAATACTCTGCCTCCGAATCTCTCTAAAATCACCACAATAATCTAAGATCAGCCTTTAACCGATCAACTTTAACAAAAGCACATGGTTATAACTTATGAACTTGTTCTTTTTATTATCACAGGTTTACCTGCTAGTCGGCTTCTTGCGGTTGTTGCGAAATCAATACCCATCGCTGTGATTATTTTGTTTACATGTTTGCATTTTGTGCACAGCTAGAAACAGAGGTAACTTATGGGATAAAAATGTTTAAAAAGCCAGTTTTGAGTAATATAAGTACATGGTTACAACTGATGAACTTGTTTTTTTTCTTATTATCATAGGTTCATCTTCTAGAAGAAACGAGGACGATACTTGAATTGAAGATAACCGGTGTGCATGGGTTGATTTCGGCCCAAAAGTGTAACCTTAACCGCCATGTCGGTTAACATATAATCATAACCAACCATAACTAGTTGGTCAACTCGGTTTTGGTTAATTGGTTATAAGTGTTATGTACGGCCCCAAAACGGGCACCCTACAATCGGATCTCATTACAGTGTATTGTTTAAAAATATAGTTCTTTTATAAACACGTAGCAGATTTTAATTAACACAGTAGAAATTTTTAAAATTCAGTTAAGTAACAAAATTCAAAGAAATTTTTAAAATTCAGTTAAGTAACAAAATTCAAAACAATACGAATATCTTTACCACAATCATGAGCAATCCCATCCGCTAGCCAAGAGCATCCAGGACTTGAATCACACACCTACACAATGATTTAATATACATACAAAAGTCAGTTACATTGAGTGAGTTCTAACACTTAAATTTGAAAGCATTTAAGTAATGTTTAAACACTTTATTTTAAACTCAAATCTCGATATCTATTATATTCCCAACATTGTCTATAAAGCCAATCTAATTTCCTGACCAACACTTAACGACATAGACCCGTCAACTAGTTCGTTCCATAACTCTAACTCGTACACCTGCAAGTAATCCCCTTCTTTGGGAAAGATTACTAACATGAGCTTATCAGTAAATAGTTGACGTCGTTTTAAGTATACATGTCACAGGTAATCAATGAGCTAGTATGATTAAGGAGAAGGCAAGTGAGACAAGAAGACCTAGAAGTTGCTAGACTTGAAACAATGTAAATAAATAAGGCTTTGTACTCGAATGTTACAAATTTTAATGAAAGTTATGTTTTGCTTCCAATGTAAGTTGTATCAATGGTGCATGATCACCCGGATTACGGGTGGGTGTTATATTTGATAAAAATCACACATATATACATCTAACATTTGAGGTGAAAAAACTCATTGTAGTATTTTACGATTTATTTGTTTGGTGGTTGAGGGAACAAAACGACTGCATGAATGAGCAGATCGTCATGATATCTCTGAATGTCTTTAAAACATTATAGTTTAAAAGATATGATAGAAGATCAAATCAACCTTACCCAGTAAATCCCACAATTCACAAAGCTAAAAGTAGGGTCTGGGGAGGGTGAGATGTCGGCAAACCTTACCCCTATCCTTGCAGATAGAGAGGCTGCTTCCAGAGAGACCCCCGGCTCGACAATACAAAGCAAACAACACTCAAAATAATAATAATAATAATAATAATAATAATAATAATGAGCTAAATTTAGAGAGACATTGAAGGAGTAACGTAGTAAAACAAAGGTATATATGTTATCAAAAAAACAACCACATTAAACACCCAAAGACAAGTCACCCTAACCGACCTCCGACCAACTTAAGAAAAAGTCTAGGCTCCTATAACCACTCTATGATACAACCAAACCTTCCCTAATAATCCTTAACCTTAATCTTGTGCCTCCACGAACCCCTATCCTCGACCATGTCCTCAGAGAGGTGCATCTCTATTAAATCCTGCCTAATCCGCTCATCCCAAGTCAATTTAGGTCTTCCTCTACACCTCTTTCCCTCTAAAGTGAGGGTTTCCACTACTCTAATCGGGGCCGTCATTTGCCTCCTCTTCACATGCCCATACCATCTTAATCTGCGTTCCTTTATCTTATCTGATATACTAGCTACCCCTAACTTTTCCCTAATAACATTATTTCTTATCCGGTCTACCCTAGTGTGCCTGCACATCCACCTAAGCATCCTCATTTCTGCGACCTCCGTCTTGCGAGCTTGAGTCTTTTTGATAGCCCAACAATCTGTCTCATATAACATAGCAAGTCTCACTGCAACCCTATAGAATTTTCCCTTTAATTTAGTTGGGAACCTTTTGTCACATAAAACCCCACTGGCCGCCCTCCACCTACACCAATCAGCTTGTATGCGATGGGTGACATCACTATCAAGCTCCCCATCCCTCTAAACAAATGATCCTAAGGGGCTGTTTGGTTCACCTCTTAATGGTTCATTAAGAGGTGAACCTCTTATTCGGACAGAGCTGAAGTTGTTTGGTTGCAAAAATCCCACCCTCTTAATGGTTCAGTTAAGTCTGTCCACTACAGACTCATATCAATGCTGAATAACAAAAAAGACCTCTTCACCCTCACCCTCCTTCACAGCTTCCTTTTCCACCCACCACCTCCCGCCGGCCCTCTTCCCTCTCTTCCACCCACGCCCAGCTCCTCCTCTCCTCTTCCCTCTGAACCAAACAGATCGACGCCAAGCTTTCCTTCTGGTCCTCCTCTCCTACTCCTGCTCGTCCCTCGTCCCTGCTCGTTCTCTTCTGCCGCTCGTCCCTCTCCTCCCCACCTCCATCTCCGCCGCCGCTCCTACCGTCCTCTGATTATTTGGGTGGGTGTTGCCGCTCGTCCCTCTGTATCTACTCCTCTAGTTATGTGGGTGTGTATTTTGTGTGGGTTAAATAAAAAGAAAGAAAATGAAAAATAGAAAGAAAGAAAGAGAGACAGAAACTTTACCTTGGTGTGTGGTGTGTTTGTGGGTTGAAGAAAAAGAAAGAGAAGGGGAGCACATGACTGATGACGAACGAAGTGATATATATAAATATATAATTGATTTATTATATTTTTTATAAAAAAGAAAGTGAAGGGTAAAAAGGTAATTTTGAAGAGTTATTCAGAAGTCTAACCAAACAACCCTTACTGGTTTATCACTTACTGGTTCAGAGCCTCTTACCCATTCAGACCTCTTATTGATTCAGCACTTACTGGTTCAGCACTTGCCAAACAGCCCCTAAGTACTTGAATTTAGTTGCATGCGGGACAAGTTGGCCTTCAATCGTGACTTGAGTATCCGAGTTGTCAAACACTAATTCCTGGGAAAACCCGGTAACCCGCCCGCTCATAGACCCGATAAAACCTGTTTGGCTCAAAAATCGAACCTAATATCTCTCAAGTCTTTTATCATTTCCCGTCAATGTATGTGACGCTACATACCGACTATATGGTTATATATCTATATACATGCTTTTTTTTTTTATGAATTTAGGGTGGATGTTTCACTTTTGTTTTTTTTTTTTTTAAATGGAGAAGGAAACTTTTATTCAACACGACAAAACCGAAACATTCGCGAGTATAGGTTATTGTAGTTTGTTAGCGCGAAATATAAACTTTACTCTTAAGTCAATGAGACACTGAGCCCAAAATCTTTCTTGAATTATTCCCGGCAGTTTCTCATCAATTAGGTTGTTTCCAGGAACTTTCTTCTTGTTTATAATAATAATAATAATAATAATAATAATAATAATAATAATAATAATAATAATTTGATATACATATATAATAAGTCCTTTTGATGTCGAAGGACTCATATTTTCTTCTGCGACAGAGGTACTGATAATAATATACAGTAGTATTATTATTATAATGAGTAGCAGCGAAGGGTCACCTCACCGGAAGGATGTGGAGTCCGGTGGTGGAGATGAAGAGTATGACTCTGTTAATGATCCGTTTACTACCACAGTAGATCGTCTTAAAAGATGGAAGGTATTGTTTTTTTTTTTTCTGATTATTATATTGATTGATATGTGATGATACTAATAAATGTATGGAATAATATTATGAGTATGCTTTATAGAGGCAATTATGGGATGCTTGTCGAGAAACAACCTTTATCATTTTTTATTTCTCAGTCTCCGACCTTCAAACTCAGGTTCGTTTCTCATCATTATACATACATAATAATAAACATGAATCAATTTATGACCCACTGTTTTTAGGTAACCTATCTTTTTCCAGCAGCTGGAGAAAAACCAAATGGTATTTTTCTTTTCATATGTTTTTGCTCATTTATATTTAAACCTTTTAGTTGTTGATAATATTAGGGATGCAAACGAACCGAACGAGTGTTTGTTTGTTTGTTAAGGATATATATGTGTTCACAAACAGTTCATCAACATTTACCGAACGAAATTTTCTGTTTGTGTTCGTTTGTTAGTTTTGTTCATGAAAGTACAAGAAAACAAACGGACATTTACGAACACAAACAAGTGTTCATGAACATAAATGAACATAAACGGACACAAAGAAATGTTCATGAACAGTGGCGAAACTTGAGCAGAAATTTTAGGGGGTCGAAACCGTATATACCAAAAAAATTTCATACGGATACTATATAATCGGAATATCTGGGTGAAAATTTCGGGGGGTCGGCTGTCCCTCCTGCCCCTATGAAGCTGCGCCATGTTCATGAATGAAAAAAACACAAACAGACATATATTAACTTTCTAATAAGATCAAATTCACGTACATATATGTACCTCATATAAATTATTTATTTATTTGGGTAAAATAAATAAAAATAAAAGAATATAAATGAAATTATAATTATAAAAATTAAAAACCTTATTAAACTATCGAACATAAATAAACATAAACTAACATGTTACCGAACGTTTATGATTATAAATGAACGAACACGGCCTCTGTTTATGTTCGTTCATATATTAAACAAACAAACACAAAAGACATCCCGCCGAACGGTTCATGAACTGTTCGCTAAAAGTTCATTGCGTTTGCAGCCTAGTTGATATGGATTGGCTTGTTAACATCCTCTTTGCAACAGGAATCCCGAAAGCACCCCCATCACCCATTCCTACCGGTGATCATGATGTAAGTTTATGATGATTAAGATCCCTCCTCTCTCTCTCTCTCTCTCACACACACACACACACACACATGTACACGCACATCACTCAGTTCGTAATATGGTGGTTGACGTTGTACTTTATATTCTCCATGAACACAACAGGTTAAAGGATTGGCAGAAAAGTTAAAGACAACCCCATATAAGGGAATTCATGAAGACGATTCAAACATATTAGATAGAAAAAATGTGTTTGGGTCAAATACGTATCAACGAAAAAAGGGGCGAAGCTTTTCGGTACTTGCTCGCTATCCATTGTTCTCTATTGTTTTAATGATGTGTTCTTTTTGAATAGCTTATTATATAAAGGATTTAGGTGTTCACCGACCCATTAAAACCCAAGTAGTTAATGCGGTAAAAAATCGGATATCAGTGAAGTGAAGGACCGATATTTGAGATATATAAGTTATCACGGTGAGACACGTGGTACGGTTTTATTTTAATAAAAAAGGCAATAAAGCAATTTTAATAAAAAGGGCAATAAAGCAATTATATAAATATTCATTTTTTTAAAAAACTCAATCTCATAATCAATATGAGAGATTTAAGGGATTGCTTTCATATCTTTCCATATTTACGCATGCAAATTCTGGTTAAAAAACACAATATGATGATCTTGCTGAACATAAAACGCAACAAGATGATCTTGCTGCAGTTTTTATTGTTAGGGGTTTGATGAGAGAGAGAGAGAATCGTAAAGAGAGAGAGAGAAAAAAATCGTGTAGAGAGGAGGGGGGGGGGGGGGGGGATGGAAAAGTTCTCCTTAAATGAAGGAGGTGTTCAATGGTTTTAAGTGTAAAAAGAAATTTTGAATTTGAATGGTTTTAGATAGCGTTCTCGCGGTTTGCACGAAATATATGTGTTCTCAAATTAATCTTCCCATATATATATATATATATATATATATATATATATATATATATATATATATATATCAATTTAACACTAACAATTCAGTATACTCTCCTACAATTAACAAATTAACCTTTTACAACTTGCAAAACACTAACATTTGTGGCAATTAGGAACTTATTAAGACTTAAAAGGCTAACAATTAACAATTAAGATTTAAAACACTAATAGCAGCAATAAGAAGAAAGACATATGGAAGAAATAAGAAGGTATTGCTATCGGTAAAATATCGGCAATCTCACCGGTAAAAGAGGTGCCGATATCATTATGGATATTTTGTACTGATATGTGTATTGATTCTTAGAGATATTAGCCGTATATTATTATTATTATTATTAATTAGAATAGTCTAGAATATTTATATTTATGTTTAAATATTCTAATTAATAATAATATACGGCTAATATCTCTAAGATTGATGACCCCCCATATATCGGCCGAGTTCACTACATAGATTAAAACATAATGTGGGTGTTTAGCATAATTTTTTTATGCTTCTTCCGAGCCTATGATAACATGTGTGCCGTATAAGTATTAAGAATGTTCACTCTTTTGGATAGCCAACTGTTAATGTGTAGCAAAACGTTTGATTTGCTGTAAATGCGCAATCATATTATATCTATATATGTTTGATGATGATTAATTTCATTGGGCTATGAATGTAGGTTATGTAAACGATCGAATCATAAGATTCAAATGGCCACGTGTAATAGAACTTTTTTTGATTCATGCTTTCTGTTATTGTACATAATATTTATTGATTCTTTAAGATAAAACTCGAAAAGAATCTACTGTTCAATTTGATTCATGTGTTCTGTATTGTGTTTACTAGTGTGTTCATGAATCGGCAACAATGTAGTTTTTTTGCGAGTAAGGGCAAATTGGCAAAATGTTGACACATGAAAACCCTAGCTCACTTTGTTATGCTATTAGCTGTTAAATGATAACATGCACCATACGGGACTGATAACTATTGGGACAAGGTCTTCACCAGAACAACATTGGTTTAATGATGTGTTCTTGATCAATTAAAACATAGTATATCTATATATGTTTGATGATGTTTTATATCATTGGGCTACAAATGTAGGTTTTGTAAACAATCAAATTGTAAGGTTCAGATGGCTACCTGTAATAAAACTTTTTTGTTTCTTGCTTTCTATTTTTCTGCATGATGTGTGTGTGTTGATTTTTTTAGATAAAGTCGAAATGAATCTACATTCCAGTTTGATTCGTGTGTTCTTTATTGTTTCTCTAGCTGGTTCATTAATCGGCTCCAATGTTGTTTTGTTATGTGTAAGGGCAAACAGTCAAATTGGCAAAATGTCGACACATGCTGTTGTAATCAATTAAAACAACCATGCGGTGATCATATTGTATCTTCACTTAACTTGTTTTCTTTTAATGCTACTGAATCTTTTAAATGCTTTTTTTTTTATTTAGCAAGCGGCGCTTGTACTAAATGCTTCCCGAAGATTCCGCTACACTTTGGATTTGAAAAAGGTGGAAGAGAAGAAAGAAATTATAGCAAAGATCAGAACGCATGCTCAAGTCATACGAGTAGTGCTAATTGCTATCTCATCATTAATATTAGACGTACTCTTATATAACATGAATCACTTATGACCCACTGTTTTCGGTTTTTAGGCAGCCTCTCTTTTTCGAGCAGCTGGAGAAAACTTCGATGGTATTTTTCAATTCATATGTTTTTGCTGATTATATTTAGACCTTTTAGGTGTTGATATTGGATTGGCTTATTAACATCCTCTTTGCAACAGGAACCCCGACAGCACCCCCATCTCCCATTCCTAGTGGTGCTTATGATGTTGGCCCCGAACAGCTTGCCACAATGACAAGAGATCATGATTTTTCTGCTTTGCAAAACTTTGGAGGGGTAAGTTTTGTGATGATCCAGATCCTTCCTCCCCTCTCTCACACACACCCGAACACAAGTACACACACGCAGCACTCCCTTTGTAATCAGGTGGTTGACATTGTACTTTGTTTTCTCTCCATGAACACAACAGGTTAAAGGGTTGGCAGAAAAATTAAAGACCAACCCAGATAAGGGAATTCATGAAGACGATTCAAACATATTAGATAGAAAAAACGTGTTTGGGTCAAATACATATCCACGAAAAAAGGGGCAAAGCTTTTGGGTAGTTGCGCGTTATCCGTGTTCTTTTTTTCTGAGCTATACTGATACTATTAAATGTTTTAACTATTCGAAAATTTGAATAACTGGATGTAATATGTTTTATAGAGGTTTCTGCTGGATGCTTGTCGAAATACAGCCTTGATCATTTTGATGGTAGCTGCTGCCGCTTCTTTGGCACTAGGCATTAAAACAGAGGTTAGTGAATCAGAACTTGTTATCCCATTTACCCTTGTTTATAGTAAGATAGAAAGTTTCTGTTTTTAACTTGTGCTATATTTACAGGGAATTAAAGAAGGGTGGTATGATGGGGGAAGCATGGCTTTGGCTGTTATGGTTGTCGTAGTTGTTACAGGTACGTCATTAAATAAATATCAATATTTTCATTTATTGTAACAATTATTGTGTTACGTGGAGAAACAAAATCTCTGAAAGCTTGTTTCCCGTTTTGTAGCCATAAGCGACTATAAACAATCACTTCAATTTGAAAACTTAGCCAAGGAGAAACATGACATACAATTGGAGGTTGATTATCAACAATGTATTTAAAATTTGTACAATTTTTTATATAACTCTTGGTGACAAATAAAGACTACATTGGTAGGTTGTAAGAGGTGGAAGGAGGGTACAAATTTCAATATTTGATATCGTTGTAGGGGATGTCATACCTCTAAAAACTGGAGACCAGGTTAGAGAATATGTTATAAATTATTTTTAGTAACATGGTTCTTATGGTATCCATTCTTGCATTTGTTTGACACACTTTAGCTATGATTCAGGTTCCAGCTGATGGGGTTTTAATTTCTGGTCACTCCCTTGCTATTGATGAATCAAGTATGACCGGAGAGAGTAAACTTGTGAGTTCCATGGTTTTTTCATATATTGAATTTTTTCATATCTCCATGTCTTTGTGAGTAGGTAATATAACTTTTTACGTGCATGGCCGAACAGGTTACCAAAGATCACAAATCACCATTTTTAATGTCTGGGTGCAAGGTGGCTGATGGCTACGGTACCATGCTGGTATGAAAAATGATATGTCCTTTTCAGATCACCTGCACTTCTAATTAAGATATTCAAGATATCTATTCAATTCTGTGATGACATTTTCAATCCTTTCTATATGTTCCTTACATTTCTTCACGTATTCATTTTTAGGCAACTAGTGTTGGAATAAATACAGAATGGGGATTGCTTATGGCTTGCATTTCAGAAGATAACGGCGAGGAAACACCATTACAAGTTAATGCTCAGTACAAACTCTTTTTTCTTTTTGTAGTGGGCAATAAATAAATTTATTTCGTACTTATAAAAGCACTCAGTTTTAGATTATTGACTGACTTTTACCAGGTGCGTTTGAATGGGGTTGTAACGTTTATTGGTATAGTTGGGCTTGTGGTCGCTGTATATGTTCTTGTCATCCTTCTCTCTAGGTAATATAATATTAAGGCATCACATCTGTACTTACTGTAGCACTGATATAATCTTTTGTTTGGTAGGTTTTTTACTGGACACACGAAGGATGAAGAGGGCAAAGTAGAGTTTATTGCTGGCAAAACTAGTACTGGAGATGCAGTCAATGGTGCAATCAAGATAATCGCTGTTGCGGTATGTCTTTTGTATGTATACTTGATGATTATCTTTGGTTGACTGTTATGAACCGAACAAGCCTTTTGTTTTGACTTTGAAAGTCATCTGAAATGGTATGAAAAGGTAAAGTAGTTTTGGTACATGAAAAAAGTACTACTGAATAGTTGAAAATGTAAACAGTTTGTGGTAGTTTTCAGCGTACTAATTTTTGAAGTATGTATAGGTGGCTATTGTAGTTGTTGCGGTGCCAGAAGGGCTTCCATTGGCTGTAACCTTAACGTAAGCTATCTGTTTATCATGTATATGTGATTTAGTCATTTTGACACTTAAAATGGTTAACCTGTTTATCATGATATGCATGATTACAGGCTTGCATACTCGATGAGGAAAATGTTGGCTGACAAAGCATTGGTGTGTGATAATTGTTCCTCAAAATCTCTCGGGCATTGACTTGCGTTTTTCTTTTTACTTTCTTAGTTTTGTTGATAATTGTGCAAATGCAGATTAGGTTGCCGTGGCTATCTGGTTGTGAAACTATGGGTTCTGCAACTACAATTTGCAGTGACAAAACTGGAACCTTGACATTGAATTTGGTGGGATGTTTTGCTTTTTGTTGAGACAACTTATTTGTTTTTGCTGATCTTGACATTGTTGTGTTATGTTTTTGCTTCTTGCAGATGACTGTAGTTGAGGCTTATATATGTGGGAGAAAAATCGATCCGCCAAACAATACGTCAGAATTATCATCAGGGGTTACATCTCTGCTCATTGAAAGTGTAGCTCATAATACAACTGGCAGTGTATTTGTGCCTGAGGTAATTAAGTTCATTTTAAATATTTGTCGAGTATGCCATGACAAGTATTTCAATAAGTGTAATAGTGGTCTTAAACTTATTTTGAAAATGGCAATCTCTTGTCATGTTTTTGTGTTTAATAGGATGGTAAAGATGTCGAAGTTTCTGGATCACCAACCGAGAAAGCCATTCTTCAATGGGGTGTTAATGCAAGTTGCTCATTCATACATTTTTAAAGTTTTTTATATTATATTTTTATTTATTGTTTCTTGTATATGACTTATCGTTTTTGTAATAAATGCAGCTTGGAATGGATTTTGAAGCTGTCAGGTCAGAGTCTACTGTTATTCATGCATGTCCATTCAACTCTGAGAAAAAGCGAGGTGGTGTTGCGGTGAAACGGGTAACTGGACAGACTTTTCAATATTCATATTATCTTACTTCAATAAGCCTGCACCAAATTAAACTAGGGCAGCAACAAGAAAAGCCTTGGTATTTTTCAGAAGGTTATGAATAACTAGAAATATATATATTAATTTTGTTTAATTTTCTCACAGCCTGATTCTCAAGTTCATGTACACTGGAAAGGCGCTGCTGAAATTGTCTTAGCTGCATGTACAACATACATGGACACTAATGAGCAGCTTGTTCCCCTTGATTATGGAAAGGTATTTAGTTAGTAAATTTTATGGATTGAACATCATTTCTCTTTCTTATGAGTTATGATTTCTAAATACCAAGAATAGATTCAGTGTGATGTATACTATTGAAAAAAGCTTCTGAAAATCGAGAACATGTGAGATCTCTTTTTGAGATCTTCTGAAAATAGATTCAGTGTGATGTTTGAGGTGTGTTGCTATTGAAAACTTGCAGATAGAATATTTTAGAAAGGCGATTGAAGATATGGCTGCTGGAAGTTTGAGGTGTGTTGCTATTGCCTACCGACCACTGAAGGGAGAAACTGTGCCAACAGATGAAGACGAACTGTCAAGTTGGGAATTGCCTGAGGGTGATCTTGTTTTACTTGCAATAGTTGGTTTGAAGGTATAAAAATGTAATCTTTTGATGCTTGTGCCACTTAAACAATTTGTTACTATGTAGCGTAAAGCTATTTGTACAGAATCAGTTTTTTTTTAATAAATGATTTGCAATGTAGGATCCTTGTCGGCCGAATGTCAGAGATGCTGTCCAACTTTGTGTGGAGGCTGGTGTGAAGGTAATTTACACAGTTTTGTTCTCAGATATCTTGATCGTTGTTACATTATTGTGCGAATAGTTATCAATTTACCTTAATTCATTCAGGTGAGAATGGTGACTGGGGACAATCTCCGAACAGCAAGAGCAATTGCATTAGAATGTGGAATACTTGGGTCAAATGCAGATCCTACTGAGCCAAACCTAATTGAAGGAAAAACATTCCGGGCCTTGTCTGAAGCACAAAGAATAGAAGTAGCTGACAAGATATCCGTATGTGATTTTACAGTAACACCGTCTCAATGATGAATATGAATTTTTTTTTGGCATCAATTCTACATTAATATAAATGTGTGTGTGGTCAACAGGTGATGGGGCGTTCTTCTCCTTATGATAAATTGTTACTTGTGCAAGCACTGAGGAAGAGAGGACATGTTGTTGCTGTTACTGGAGATGGACCGAATGATGCCCCTGCTTTACATGAGGTAATTATTATTCTTTATTAATATACTCCCTCCGTCCCACTTTAAATGTCCCACTTCCAAAAACACACATTTTAAGAAATTTTTTGTTTGTATGTGGTAAAATGACAATAATGTCCTCAAAAGTGGTGATTGTGTTTTGTCTTTTATGGGCAAAACTGGAAATTACATTTCCATTTTTGGAAAGGGACATTTAATTTGGGACAAACAAAAAAGGAAATGAGGACATTTAAAGTGGGACGGAGGGAGTATTTTTTTAATATTTTGAAATCAGGTCAAATTTGTTTACATACTTTTTAAGATTTTTTTTTTTAATTTATAGGCTGATATTGGTCTTGCTATGGGGATTCAAGGCACTGAAGTAGCAAAAGAGAGTAGCGACATCATCATTTTGGATGATAATTTTGCCTCAGTTGTAAAGGTGATTAGTTATATCTTTAACTTCTGGTTAGATAAAAATAAAACTCAAAAACAAAACCAAAACGTATATTGACGATCGATATGTTTTTGTCCGTCACATCAAAGGTTGTCAGGTGGGGAAGATCTGTTTATGCAAATATACAGAAATTTATCCAGTTCCAGCTTACTGTGATTGTTGCTGCACTTGTAATTAACGGTGTGGCAGCAGTTTCTTCTGGTGATGTCCCTTTAACTGCAGTGCAGGTATATCGAGTCAGGTTTTTTTTTTGTTTTTTGTTTTTTTTGCTAAAAATGATAATTTTTTACTTACATATTTTGATTTCTGTGTAGCTCCTTTGGGTATACCTGATCATGGATACTCTCGGTGCACTTGCACTGGCCACTGAACGACCCACCGATCACCTCATGCACCGCCATCCTGTTGGGCGCAGGTTATATTTTGCAATAACATATATGTTTTATCTACTAATAAGTATGTCTGTTACATGTTATTAATTTTTTTTTCTTTATTCTCTTCAGGGAACCTCTAATTACAAATGTCATGTGGAGGAATTTGTTAGTACAGGTATTTGCATTTTTTTTATTTTTTTAGATTTTTGTTAAAAATGTATTATTAACGAATGAAACTATAGGCTCTTTATCAAGTGTCAGTCCTCCTTGTACTCCATTTTAAAGGCAGAGAAATCCTGCATTCACAGCATGACCCTGATGAACATGTTAACAAAGAGAAAAATACTCTCATATTCAACGCCTTTGTCTTTTCTCAGGTAATTATTTCAGATTAGGTAAGATTTCATGTTGCAACTTGACTATGACAAGTCACTAATCATTGCAACTGCAGATATTCAATGAATTCAATGCACGGAAGCCTGATGAAATGAATGTTTTCAAAGGTGTTACTAAAAATCGTCTGTTCATGGGAATCGTGGGCTTTACTGTGGTTCTTCAGGTCATAATAATCATGTTTCTTGGGAAGTTTACCTCAACTGTAAGGCTGAGTTGGCAATTGTGGCTGGTTTCTTTTGCTATCGCGTTCATCAGGTCAGTGGTGGTTTGGAATCACTCCTGACTCTACAGAATAGTTTGTGTGTTAATACCCAAAAAAACGGTATACGTTATAGTTTTCACGAGAAAGTCTCTCAACCTACTTTGTCAAATTTTGACCAATTTTAGACAAGTTTAGGGACTTTAAGATACAAAATTTAGTTTAGTGACTTTTCGTGTATTTTTTACAAGGGAATTCTTCATAAAAAAAAAGTACAACGTTTTTTTTATAATGATTAATCCTAAACTTTTGCATGTTTTTGCCGTCTGATTGTTTATTGTGTCATTTTTTCAATCTGTCACTAGTTGGCCTCTTGCGGCTGTTGGGAAATTGATACCCGTCTCTGAAAGGCCCTTTGGTGATTATTTTGTCGACATGTTTGCTTCTTGCATGCGGCTTATAAACAAAGGTACATATTTGGGACATAAAAGCCGATTTGTGTGTTGAAAACAGATACTTATAAGTTTGTATTTTTAATTATCACAGGTTCATCCGCTAGAAGAAACGAGGACCGTGCTTAAACAGAAGCGTCTCTCGAAAGGGTACCTTTGTATTTTTAGTAGTGTTTGTAGTCTCGAAAGGGATTTGTTTATATGGTAAATAGCATTGTATCTGTATCATGTTCTAATGAATATAGTTGGTTTGGATGTTCCTATAATTAGGTGAATCTCGATTTCTGTATTTTGTTCCGAATAATTCAAACTATCTCAAACCAATTAAATGGCAAGTTGGTCAAATTGATTTTTTTTAACGGCCAATTGGAGAGTATCATCGTGCCACGAGTGTTACCACACGATCATATTTTACCACCAAGTCACCAATTCAGAAGGAAACTAATAATTATGAGAAAAACCCCCTTGTGAGATTCGAACCCAGAACCTTATAGTCCCTAAGTTTTATCCCACCACCAAGATACCGTTGGGCTATAATGCCTTTGATTTATATGACTTAGTTGTAAATAATAGTCAATTTTTGACATTAATATATGGATTAATTCCATCGTAAAATTTCTCAAAACTTACAAACCTTGAGATTATAGCCAACCTCAATGCAAACGTTCTTTATCAAATACAAGTTGAAATGATGAAATATAGGGTGAGATCAATTGAACCCGGTACGATATAGACAGGTTGTCAAGGCTCTTCAGTATGTCACCTTAACTCGTCTAGACATTGCCTTTGCTGTGAACAAGGTTTGTCAATTTATGCATTCTCCGACGGAAAATCACTGGTCTGCTGTCAAATGGATTCTTCAATATTTACAGGGCGCTTTGCATCATGGTCTTCTCTTCAAATGGGCATCTGGATCTACTTTGCATGCTTATACAGATGCTCACTATCGATCCCTTACAACCTTTTCAGATGCAGACTGGGCTGGTTGCCATGATGACCGTCGATCCACGGGGGGCTTTGCTATTTACCTTGTTTCTAATCTTGTCTCTTGGTCAGCTCGGAAACAACGGACTGTCTCTCAGTCATCTACTAAATCTGAATACAAAGCCTTAGCTGACACAGTGGCTGAACTTACTTGGCTTGAGTCTCTACTGCGAGAACTTCGTGTACCTGCGAAGTCTGTTTCGATATTATGGTGTGACATTCTGGGAGCCACATATTAATGTAATTTTTTTGTAGCAAACTATCAAGACAAGCATGTGTTTTGGGCAAGAATTCGAGAGACTTTTTTTAAATCCATGGGTCGAAGGGAATATCGGGACAACGATTCGATATCGGGAAAGTGGACCGATATAAGTAATAGATGTCATGTTTTTGCGGCAGGTTACCAACGTTGTAACGACAATATAGCTAGTGGAGAAGGTGATGATTGTGTGTTAGCAAGAGCGTTGGAGGAATTCAACTCAACCTGTGGGAAGTTCACATATTTGATGTGTTGGGAGATGCTGAGAAAAAGTCCTAGGTGGGGACTGGTACCGGCCATGGGGTCCGGTATTAGGCGCAAAGGAAGCAGAGCAAAACAAAGCAAAACCTCCTCGTCGCGAGATCCCGATACACCCACATTCAATGCTCGCTTTGTCAATTTAGATGATCCTATTAATGTCGAAGACGAGGAGTTGGGAAGGAGGATGAGGAGGATTTGCCTCGACCACCTGATAGAAGAGTGTGAAAAGGTGGAGTCGTCTTCGGGAGGTGGTGAACTGAAAGAAGATTTTGAAGAAATGAATTGACGACTTCAAGATATTTGCGACCTTGGCCAAAGACGTTTGGAAACTATGCAACAAAGAGTGGTCGAAAATCAAAAGTTCATGGTGATCCAAGAATTGAGGAAAATGGAAAAAAATATTGAGTTTTTGTCCAAACCGATCGACCACCTCCAAGGAAAAGCACTACGACTAGCACAAATTCATAGGCAACGAATCATTGAAAAATATAATTTGCACTAGAAATGTTTGTTTTTTAGTATGTCTCGCTTTTTTTAAGACTGGAGGGAGTGGAGGGGGGGGGGGGGGTGGAGAGGGGGGTGAAGCGCCATGTGGCACTTGTGAGACCCTTGTGGGGGGGGGGGGGGGGGGGGGGAATTGTGGGGAGTGGAAGGGGGGGGGGAAGGGGGTAAAGGGAATAATATTATATTATATAAAGTTAAAAAAAAAACAATTCAGACCAATCAGAAAAGGCCACATGGCCGACCAAGTTGCCCCCCGCCCGTGAAGACTTCCCCACCAAAGGGGCCACGCCCAAGTTTCATGCCCTTGAGGAGTGGTGTAGAGGGCTTGAAGGGGGGTTTCATGCCCCTTTCCCCGCCCCACTCCCTTCACTCTAAGTTGTGTTTTTTAGTTGTATGGTTTTAATTAATATTATTTGTGTGGTTTTAATATTATTTGTAAGTTTTTTTAATATTATTTGTGTTTTTTTATTACTTTTACTTGATTAATTAAAAAAAAAATCAATCATTGGAAGGAGCCTTAAATTTAAGGTCCCTCCACTACACCTCATTTTAAATTAAAGCCTCATGCTGACTCAGCTGTCACGTAAACGGCTGACAATGGTTAATCTGTATAGGACACGATAAGACCTGTTAACTGAAAAGTACATTATGTGATTTTTTTACTTTTTTTTAAATAGTTAGAATTAAGACGCAGAGATCCTTCATTTCCGTTTTTGGATACATAAAACATAAAGCTGTGTTATAAACATGAGATATAGATGAGTTAACCGAGTCATTTTCATGTTTAGAACTTGATTTGTTCGCGTCATCAGGTCTTTAAACCTGTTAAGATACGATTTGCCACTCTACGTAAACCAATCACCAAGAAGGGCCTTAAATTTAAAGCCCCGCTACGCACTACACATATGTAAAAAGTAAGACTATATGGTGTGCCCTCCTTTTCTCCCAACTCCCCCAAGTGCCACATCAGCGCCACCTCATTTTCCCCTTTTCCTCCCCCAAAGTTTGGAAATGGTATTCCCTCAATCTCCCTTCATTTTTTATTATATAAAGTTTAATTAAAAAAAAAATAATAAAATCAACCAATAGGGAGGCTCGGTGCACAAGAGGAAAATTCCCCGGAATCCCCGAAAATAAAACGGGAGGGGCGGTGTTCCCTCAAGTCCCCGATGCCAAATCACCTCCCCGTTGCTTTTCCCCGTACCCACACCAAATAGTCTAAAAAGAACAAAAACCCAAAGCTTCTATAGAAAGTTATAGACGAGCAGTAGCAGTATATAAAGTACAAAATTCAAACCATCACACACAAACACAAAAAAACCCTAACCGATCAAACAAAATGTCAGGGGAAACAAAATTCAGTGTGATGTGCAGTTTATTCAACTGGATTCACAAATCTAAATCTTCAAAGCAAAAGCGATCAAAGTTTCGAAAGTTCCTCGACACATATTGTAAACCCTCCGACTACTTCTCTGCCATTAGGTTAATCCTCCCTAATCTCGACAGAGAGCGAGGATCCTACGGCCTGAAGGAGTCCGTGCTCGCCACGTGCATCATTGATGCCCTCGGTATGTCCCGAGAGTCTGCGGACGCTGTTCGCCTTATTAATTGGCGTAAAGGCGGTGCCAAAACTGGTGTTAATGTTGGCAACTTCTCACTTGTTGCTTCTGAGGTTGTTATTGCTGTTAAACTCTTGTCTCGATTTGATTCGATTGATGAATTCATACTATTGACTGTTTTTGTTGCTGTTTGAACATGATTACTGCTTTTAGGAGTTTGTAGGAAACTGTGGATATAGACATGTATAACATAATTAGGCGTCGATGTGATAAACGTATTTGTAGTCGACATTTGTAATCAGAAATCAAAATTTTAGTTTGTTTATATCTTGTTTATTCAGTTGTCTTTGATTACCAACGATTTACAATTATATAAACATATCTGCCTTTGATAGTGGAAGGCAACTAACATGATCCGTAAATTTATGAAACAGACAAGGGACCTAAATTTTGTAAGGATTTAGTCTATGATAATGTATCTTTTTGGAATGAATGGTGTAAAACGTTATGTAACATATATTTGTTCCGTTCGTTCCCATACAAAAGCCCTTTGATGTTTGTGATATATCACGAAATGGATTTTGAATAGCCGGATAATAGGTTAATAATATTCGAAAAATGATGTTAAAGGGTAACATATCTAGAGCATTGTTTTAGCTTTGGATAATTACTTGGTCATGCGCTGGGTTTTAAAAAGCGCGCCTAGGCGCGCCTAGGCGCAAGGCGCATCAAGGCACAGCCTAGGGCGCCTTAGGGCTCTGCGCCTATCCTTTTTCCCAAAGGCGCGCGCCTCAGGTGCTTTTTTGTCAAATTTTCAGTCGCTTTTCACCTGAGGCGCGCGCCTCACATACACAGGGTATTTTTTATGCTTAAAAATGTTGTACCTTGGTGTTTTTGGCTTGTACATATAGGTAAAATCACATAAAAACCTTATTTATAGCTATATTTTGGGTAAATGAAGCTAAAAACTCATGGAATATATAAAAAAAATTATATAATTAGTGTCATCCCACGCTTTTTGCGCTTTGCGCGATGCGCTTAGACCTCGTCGCTTTTGTGCGCCTAGCGCTTTTTAAAACCAAGGTCATGCGAAATGAATTCCTATCTGATTGGTTACCCTTGGGGGTCTGTGCAGGTTCTACAGAGGAGGCAGGGGATGATGTCTGGTGGACTGACGATTAAAGAGCTAAATGACTTGCTTGATCGTTTAGCATCAAATGAAAATAGGTATGCTGATATTTACTATTTACCAAAAAACGGGTGCCAAGAAAATCAGAATAACTAGGGCGTACATGTAGAGTTATTTATTACTTCTCCAATCTTGTATAACCAATACTTTTTTATGTATGCGTTGTCTTCCCTTCATTGGTTTTGTTTCTTCTTAATTTTCTGTTATTACAGAGCAGAGAAGACTTCTGTTCTTTCTGATCTGATCAAGAAAACAAACGCACAAGAAATGAAGTGGATCGTTATGATTATCCTAAAAGGTAGTTACTTTGTTAACTGTGTTTTGGTCCTTTTCAATATGTATAGAGTTCGATTTGTGGTTTAACCTCTTTATTCCAATTTCCTCAAAGATCTCAAGTTGGGTATCAGTGAAAAAAGCATCTTTCATGAATTTCACCCAGACGCTGAGGACTTGTTTAATGTGACATGTGACCTAAAACTAGTCTGTGAGAGATTGAGGGATCGACATCAACGGCACAAGCGTCAGGTATAATTCAGAAAATTTGATTAGAAGTTTTTCATTGTTACGCATGCAAAAAAGTAGATCTGAACTGTTGATATGCTTCAACAGTTCAACTTCAATTCACAGAAGGGTGTAATTTGTTCATGTGAATTGGGCTTACTCCAACTTTTGAACTGTTGATATGCTTCAATAGTTCAACTTCCATCCGTTTTTACATTAGTAATGAAATTGTCGAAATTCAATTACCATCCAAAATTGTTGAAATTCAATTACCAAATCTTATCTAATTTATCCCAATTTAATCATGCTGATACTTGGTTTATATAGTCTTACAAAATTTTGTTTAGAGTTGATTCAATGTATTACTGTAATACTGTTTATATGAGTTCCTATCATTAGTAAATAACATGTCGCCTTTCTAATGATCAGAAGATAACTGTGATAGCAATATACTGATGTATTGAAATTATGAACATTTTTGTTTTGCAGGATATAGAGGTTGGAAAAGCTGTACGCCCTCAGCTGGCTTTGAGGGTTGCTAACGCAGCTAGTGCATGGAAAAAGGTATATTCTATTACTTTTTTATATGATAGTTTTTTTAATAACAATCTGTTCTTGACCTATTTTTGGTCAAATTTTCTTGTTCTACAGCTTCATGGGAAGGAAGTTGTCATTGAGTGCAAATTCGATGGTGATCGCATCCAAATCCATAAGAATGGCCAAGAGATACACTTCTTTTCAAGGTATATTCTTTCATTTCTTGTTTATTTCTAGGGACATTTTCTTTTTGCTTCTGTGCTACAACTTAAGTTTTCTTCATGTTGCAGGAATTTTCTTGATCACTCAGAATATACTCATGGGATGTCAAATGTTATTATGGAAAATGTTCTTGTTGACAGGTAAATATAGCTGTCATTTTCTTTGATATTATATCCGGCCACATATTTTCTGTTTTGTCATACATGATGTTTCAATTGAGTCTTCCGGACTCTCTTTTTAGGTGTATACTTGATGGTGAAATGTTAGTTTGGGACACATCAACTGATCGCTTTGCTGAATTTGGTTCAAATCAAGAAATAGGTTTTTCTCTATATTTTCTCTTTGCATAATGTTTGCATATTTTATTTGTATTCTCACTTTTTTTTTTAATTAGCCAAGGCAGCAAAGGAGGGACTTGCTAGTGAGCGACAGGTTACTTACTGTGACATTGATTTAGTTCACGTTCCCTGAAGGAAAAATATTGACTGTTTTTTTTCTTTCTTTTTTATCTAATGCAGTTGTGCTGTATCCTTTGCACCTAACTTATATATAGTCTACAACAGTTTAAAAGCTGAATCACCATATTTGTTTCTTTGAATATGTAAACTTTGACTCTGGAAATATCTAGATGTTGCATTTGATATTCTATATGTTGGAGACACTAGTGTTATCCATCAAACTCTAAAGGAAAGACATGAGCTACTAAAGAAGGTCGTGAAGCCAGTCAAAGGTCGTTTGGAGATCTTGGTTCCTGATGGCGGTCTTAATGTTCATACAACTGCCGGTAAATACATAGCCTTTTCTAATAATTATTCATTCTTTACTTTCGATTATGTGGAAATAGTTTCTTTCACATTTTACTAATTCACAATTATTACTTGTATTTAGGGGAACCTTGTTGGTCACGTGTTGCTCGTAATGTGGATGATGTTGAGACATTTTTCAAGAGGACCATTGAGAACAGGTGAATTCACCTTTTAATCATTCTTTTTCAGAAGCACGCAATTCTTACATTGCTAATCTTTTCTTATATCATGATGGAATTATCTTTCATCCCCAGGAGTACTTTCTTCCTATAACAACATTTAATATGCATAGTATTGTGAATTATATATGTGTAATTAAACACAGAGATGAAGGAATTGTTTTGAAAGACCTTGAGTCCAAATGGGAACCTAGTGATCGGAGTGGCAAGTGGTTAAAGTTGAAACCTGACTATGTTAGAGCTGGATCTGATTTGGATGTTCTCATTATAGGTTTGTAATGTTTTCCTATTTCCAATTATGTTTATTGGTCTCTGGGTATTTGGTTTGCAAAATGCTTTTGAACTAATTTTAATCTGTAAAAGACTAAAAGGCATTGGAAACTACTGTACTTTGTGTTTTCAGAATGAAATGGAATGCAGATTCCATTCTTTGGTATAATCCTGTTTGGTTTGTAAATTCCTTAAAGGGCCTCAAATGTAATAATGATAAATGACACAATTCTCTTTAGTCTTTGATAACCTTATATAAACTTTTTTTCACATCCTTTCACTTTTATAAACATTCTTATAAATCTTTCATGCTAATAAAAAGAGTTATTAACCTTTCAATCGTTATGATCATTTTTAAGCCGAAAACATTTTCAGTTCTTAAACTTTTAGTTGTAGAAGAAATTTTGTTTGTTCTAAGGGCACTTTCAACCTTTTTTCAATAGACCGGTGGAATCTTGAATTCCTTTAGTTAAAATGTGAAGGAATGAAAATTTTAGTTTCATCTCTAAGCAGCCAAATACATTTTTGTTGGAATGAATTTGATTCTTTTCCAATTTCAACAAATTCTGTGAACCAAACGAGTTATGGTTATATTCAACTATTATTTGTTTGTAGGTGGATATTATGGATCTGGTCGCCGCGGTGGACAGGTGAGGATTGTATAATAATTTTCATGGATTTGCATGCTCATTTATCACAATTTTTAAAAGTGATTTGTGAACTGAAGTTACTAATTTGAAGGTTGCTCAATTTTTGGTGGGCCTTGCAGAGCGCCCAGCCCCAAATACATATCCTAGGCGGTATGTTGACTATGAATGTTCTCTTATAATGACTTCTATCATTGAAATTTTAAACTAAATACATTTTATTTGCAGGTTCGTTTCCTTTTGCAGAGTGGGTACTGGACTCTCTGATGAGGAGCTTGATGCTGTTGTAAATAAGTTAAAGCCTTATTTCAGGTAATAAATGATAAAAATTGTCCATGCATTGCATGTTTCTAATAATAAGAATCGCTTCAGGAAATACGAATACCCGAAAAAGGGTCCTCCTAGCTATTATAAGGTCACAAATAACTCAAAAGAGAGACCAGATGTCTGGATTGACAGTCCGGAGAAGTAAGCATTTTTTTACTTGTAATTAATTGAAGTGATATACTGATATCATGAAAATTGCAACATTTTAATCATTTCTCTGCCTTTTACTCAAACATCAGATCACTAATACTTTCTATCACCAGTGACATCCGTACAATCCGGTCTGAGGTAGTTTTAGAATCTTGAATAATTCTATTTTTGTCAGCTTCATGAACTTGTAAGACGTTGACAACTAAATTCTTATATTATATTTTTTTAGGTTTTTGCTGCTCCATACAGCTTAAGATTTCCTCGTATAGACAAAGTGAGAGATGATAAACCTTGGCACGAATGCCTTGATGTGGAATGTAAGTTGGTAAATTGTTATTCATTTTGCATATTAGTTTAAGTTTTAAAATAGGTACTTTAATTAATGTATTCAAGCTGTTTTTTGCAGCTTTTGTAGAATTGGTGCATTCTAGCAATCATACAACACAATGGGGAGAAAGTCATGGACACGAAAATAAATCAAAAAGATCAAAATCAAGGACGGCAGATAAGAAGAGTGGCTCTTTGGTTCCTTCTCATCTCCTTCAGACTGATGTTTCTCATATTAAGGGAGAAACCTTAATATTTTCAAATATGATGTTTTGTATCCTCCTACCAAATTCATTAAACAGTTCTCACATTATCTTGTATATCGTCTTTTTAGCCTTGCCTTAACTTTATAGACTTTGCAAATGTACCTTCCACACATTCCTTGGATTCATTGCACAAAATGGTGGCTGAAAACGGTGGTACCTTTTCAATGAATTTGAATAACGCAGTTACCCACTGTATTGCTGCAGAGAGTAGAGGTGTCCCTCATTTCCCTTCCACTCCTCCCGTGTTCGAAAAAATATTAAGATTTACATGGACTTCTTCTGCAGGGATCAAGTTTCAAGCTGCAAAACGTCATGGTGATGTTATCCATTACTCATGGCTGATGGATTGTTGTTCACAGAAGAAACTTGTTCCTTTACAGCCAAAGTAATTACAGCTTTACCCTTTTACCATTTATTTATTTATTTTGTGAAGCTTCTGATACATTGTTATGGGATACAACAGGTATTTCCTTGTACTTTCCGAGTCTTCAAAGAAAAAATTACAGGAAGAGATTGATGAATACTCGGATTCTTACTTTCTGGATATTGATATTAAAGATTTGGAACAGCTTTTGGCTAACATAAACAGATCTGAGGAATCTAAAACCATTGACTATTATAAAAAGAAATATTGCCCTCTGGATAAATGGTCTCGTTTCAGCGGGTGCTGCATGTACTTCTATACTCCAGCAAACTGTCCGTAAGACACTGTTAACTTTTATCGACTTCCTTTTCTTGTTTCTATCATAAGACATCCTAACATATTTTGTCAACCGTGGGTTTGACCTGAAGGAGTTTGGATTGGGAAGCTTTACTACAACTTACAATGAGGAGGATGAAGCTTGAGGTTTGTTTTAATGGTGGCAAAGTCAGCGACTGTATTTCTGATGCTACTCATTTTGTAGCCATGTCTTTGCCAGGATTTAATGTGGACTTTGATACTATAGTAAAAAGGTAATCGAACATCAAACGATTTATTGGCGCCATAGTTGTTAAAAGCCATCACCTCTTGCGTCTAGGCCCATTTTTTAGGCGAGGCGATGCATTTGCGCTTTGAGTCGAGGAAATTGCGCTTTAATTCTCTAGGTGATGGTTTAAGCGCATATTTCAGCTAGATTCCCGAATTCTGGAGAGTTTCCAGCCAAATTCACTAAATTATGGCTAGATTCCAACTAGATTTCTACTTTTTATCTAAGGAAAACTACTTATATACACTAATACATCAATATTTTAAAACTTTTGATACTAAGTAGATGAAAAATACTATTATTTTAATATATTTTTATTTTATTTTCTTTGTTCGCTTTTTTTTATCTCAAGCCCTCGCTTTTTTTGCGCCTCGCGCCTAGGCCCCAGGCGAGGCCTATGCGCCTTGAGTGCGCCTAGCGCCTTTGATAACTATGATTGGCGCGTTGTATTTTGTGCGCTAATCATAATATTCACCCTACAGTTTCTCACCGTCTGAGAGGCGCCATATAAGGAACACGAGTTTACATCTGGTCAACTGTCAATGGCTAGAAGACTGTTTTGAGAAGGACCAGATGCTGCAGGAGGAAGAATACAGTTTGAGGCCCACTGGTTTATCTGAATCTACTTTATCTGAGTAAGTATAAACATGCCTTCTTATTAATTGATGCCTGTAAAAATGCTGACATGGCACTTGTTAATGCCATGTCACCTGCCACATGTATAAAAAGCTAACATGGGAAAATATTTGAAAATGCAGCGAGCATGCACTTGAGACGGAAACCTTGACTAGCTTGAAGAAAGAAGATAAAAATGAGAAGAAAAAAACAGTAGATGTAGAAATACCATCTTTGGATAACGATGGCAGAAAGAGAAAAGGGAGACCGACTAAAACGAAGATAAATACTAGACGGAAAACTGGTCCCACCCAGCCTCGAAGAACGAGGGCACGATCTGGAAACAAGGCTGTGAAAATACATGAATATGTATCGGATGAAGATGACGCTTCTTTAGATGAAAGTTATGTGAAAGGTGATGATGAAGAGAAGCATCAAGAATTAATGCAAGATGATGCCATTATAGAAGATACAGAGCCATTAGAAAAAGGCATAAATGATACACAACCCACGACAGAATATGTTGACAAAAGAGGTGATTCTAATGCTGCTACTAATGATAGAGAGTGTGATAAACTCGAGATTATGGTTGACCCGGTTCAAGCCATGTTGCTAGACATGATCCCCAGTTTGGAACCCAAGATTAAGGAAACAACCGTTTTTGACCCACCTGTTCCAAGGACGGAAATCCCGAGTTTAGATCCTAATCCTAATCCTGGTCCTGATCCTAATCCAGGTCCTTCAAAGAAGAAGAAAGTCAGTTACAGGGACTTGGCTATGAACTGGCTCAAGGACTAATATGTAATGCAGTCACTTGTTTTATTCTGTCACTATGTAATATGTAAATTGTAAAACCATTTGTAGCTTTGTTTTGATCATCCCACTATCTTTAATGTCACTGGACCGTCGTTTTGTGTTTTGTACATATAATTAGTTTCCTGGTTTTGCATTGTCGTATCTTAAATGTTAAATACATATGTCATGTTTGGATTGATCTGTTTAACCCTTTTAATTTAACGGGTCATGCTTGGGTTTACTCGTCTACTATGTTCATAACTTGAATATAATTCATTTGACTTGTTTAAATAAATGGGTTTAATATGTTGTGTTTGGATTATAGGATTTTAAGTATGTTCGGATTAGAGCTAATATCTTTGATATTACTAAGTAACTTGGTAGTGTTTAGGTTCAACAATCAACCCAACACAATTCATAATCCAACGTTAATTTCAACTCATGCATACATACAAAGAAAAAATAAATACAAATAAAGTAAAATAAGAGAGGGAGAATTTATTTATATATATATGAAAATTAGTACATATTTTTTTATTTTCTTAATTACAGTCTCAAATCTACTTTTAATTTTTACATAGTGTATGGAGTTTCAGGATCATTGAAGACCTTTATGGCTGTTTCTATTTTCATCTTTAATATATCCATCTCTTCCTTCTCACCCTGTTACACAAATTAGTTTTATATAAGAAAACATAAGATATCATTAAAACTAATTATTACATTAGCTCTACAATAACAATCATAATATATGTGATTTCATATGTATACTTATAAGTTCATTCACGATAGACATGAAATTTACAAAGGATGTTAAATTACGCGTAATAACTTAATTTAGAGATTAAGGCCACGATACTCGTATTGATGATTTTCTCACAATGAAGAGGTATGATACAAATCCTAGTGTTTTGGGTCGGATCAACCCATATTATCCTAACCCAGTTGGGTTTGGATTGTGTTGTGTTGTGTACACCTACGGACCGTGACTATCACTAAGATTTCAAGTGTCAACATCAATATGGCTATCTACTACATAACATGCCTTTAATGTGATTCATTGTCTCACCACTTTTTTGTTTTCTCATACTTATTATTCCGATGCTATTGTGATAAATATTTTACGTGGAAGTGATAAAAAAAATCACTTTATGTGAAGAGACTCACAGTAATCTTTTTAAGTTTAAAAGATGATTAAATCCTTTTTATGTTTTAAAAGATGATTAAATCCTGAAGTGTCATGGTAAAATTAAAAAAAATGATAAAATTTAAATTACATCTTTTTTATAGTCATTTTAAGTTAAGTTGCGTGAAAACGATGTCTGTTAAACGACAACAGCACGTGGTGCTTATTACTAAAGGAAAATGATTTTATCAAAGACAATTAAATATCCAAGTAGTATAAAACAAAACTTTAGAATCTGACTTAAGATTTCCAAAAGGGGTAAATATTTAAGATTACCATAAATAGAACTTATAATTAAAGCTAATAATTTTTGGCATAGGAGAAAAGTGAAAGTGAAGATTGGGTTGAAGGCGACATGTCTCCACTCTCAAATTCAAATCCAATCCTAACCTGGTTTTATCGTAGTGGGTTTTCGGATGGCATGTTGTCTGCGATATCAGGCGCATAGGGTCGCCTTTCGCCATTAGGTCAGGTAGCTGGGCTTTTATCCGTTGGCCGTTAGAAACAATTACAATTAAAGCTTCTTCGTAGTATTTATTAGGGGGTCGGGACACTCCACGACAAGGGTAATTCGGTAACGGTTGTCGCGCAGCAACACCGCCGCCACCCCCTTGCCAACTGTCCAAAAATTTACAACTTGGAAAATACTAACCGAGCTGCAACGGTTGTCCAAATTAAAGTTTTCGACCTTTGACTTGATCGAGCCATCGGTCGAGTCTTTTTTTTTACCTATTTGAATCCTACAATTTCTCTCATTTCTCACCATTCTTTAACTTTACTACACTCATTCTTCAACTCTACTACATCCAATTTTCACTTATAAACCATCACTAATCCACTTTAATCATGACACGTTAGACGAAGGAGGAGGAAATTGCCTTGGTCACTGCTTGAATCGAAGTCAAAGACTTACCGACACCACCACAACCATCCTTATGGCCTTGTGTACTAGCTCAATTCAAAGAGCTAGTGGGTGGATCAGAATGCTCGGTTGATTCAATACACAGGAAGTGGAACGATCTCTATTCCAAATGTGAACGATTCTAGGTTCACTATCGAAGAACCTTGGAGGAGGAGGGCGCTGATACCGCCGAAGACGTGGCCATTGCGGTCACCCAAATTAAGTACCAAAGTAGGTACGACGGGGAATTTCTCCACATTTCGGCGTGGCAAATGTTAAGGCCGCGATTAAATTTGTTTATATTTTTAGTTTAATTGTGTTTTCTAGATTAACTAGTTTTACTTTTATGTACTGTTATGTATTTTATTAATGTAAATGTATTTCTATTAATGTTTAGTTGATTTATTATCAATGGTTTCCATGTGTTATTATCAATGGTTCTATCAGCCAATTAATTTCAGATGCAAATTGGGATTGTTAGGGATCCCTATCACCTTTTCTGTTCATGATATAGATGGAGGGGTGTAGTGACCACCAAAGCAACTTGCGATAGAGGTATTTTTTTTTTCTTTTTTTCACGGATTGACGCCTCAATGGAGGGCCCGACCCAACGGTTTCACATCTTTCTACGCACGTATTTTCATTGGAGACATGATTGTTAAATGAGTTAAACACTAAACATCGCGAGATTGTTGAGATGCTTTGTAATGGTTTTGGTTTCCATATGATTACACTATGTGGTCATGGGTGAAGGGTACATGAAGTGACATGTGGCAACCACGTTAATTCCTCTCTAACCCCTAAAAAGCACAGGGTGGTGGTGGTGTGAAGTTTTTTTTTTCCTTAAACAGTGGCGAAACTTGGTTTGCAAAACGGTGGGGGTCGGACTCAATTTATTTCGATCAGTAGTGGCAAATCGGTGGGGGCCGGACTCAACCCGGACTCAATTTACCTATGAAAATCGCAAATTTCTACCACTGCGCCAGAAAACAGGGGAGGGGGGCTGGGCCACCCCTGCCCCTTCTTAACATTCGCCCCTGTTCTTAAATCAACCAACCAATAAAAAATCATCTATAACCCAAGAACCTATCACAACCATCCACCCCACCCTCACCTTTTACCAGCCCATGGAAATCCCCACGTAACATGCCCGACGCCACATATATATGAGGTGATGTTGGTGACATGCAAGGGTCATATCCTCTCCCACGCCCCCACACCGTGTAACCTAACTACTTCCTAGATTGGTCCTCTATGCTTATAAGTTGTAATAAAAATGTCTTTTGCAGTTAATAATAATTTGCCTCAACTATCAAAAAAAGAAATTGCAATTCACATTTTGTTACTTTTCTTCATTCATTTGGAGGTCATGTTTGTTTGCATGTGTGATCCTAGATCTAAATTCCATATATGTTTTTTCATATTAGGATCGTCTTTTGGTTTTGACACTTTAATGCCGTTTGTATGTTGCTTTTGTGATGACCAGCAGTAGCAGTATATGGTGTTGTTATGATGGTTAATGGTGATATCAACTTAAGATGTGATGCATGGTCCAAACCGAGTGGCTTATGACATATGAGTTCATGGATTTCAAAAATTGTAAAATATTGATTTGATATTAGATTATGTATTGTTTTACGTTTAAGAGGAAACCAATAATCCATAAAAAAAGTTATTTTTTTTAACGGCATAAAGAAGTTAATTGCATGGTTGAATTTTCACAACTGATTCGACTTTTTGATAAATATTTATTGCTTATCGTACCAAGTGTTTGCTCAATGTAACACATTATTTTCCACAACCGTCCCCTCTTCCTTTCAAATTTATCGCCAAATGTATGCCATCTATTACAAATTGATCGATGTATACACTCTATTTGACTATTTGTTGCCTTTCAATAATTAGAGACAAAGTTGGGGGACTTACCTTGAAGAGAACAACCCTAAGTTCCCTTGATCTGTCGAATTGATCGGATGTTATGTGGTTTATATAGAATTATTAGGTCTTTCATGATGATTACAATAATGATTGTTTGAACTCTATTTTTTTTAACGGCCAACGAAATTCACCAAGAACTCTCTTTGGAGTCCCTACTCAGTCAAATCAGGACCCCTTCCACCCAGCATTGCCAGACATGTAAGGGAGCTCCTGGTTTCACCAAGTTCACCAGTTTCGGGAAAAACCAGACTATCCACCCGCCCGAAAGCATGACAATGGAATAATCGGTAAAACCCAGCGCTCTCAAGAATCAAACCCATGACCTTTCAGCCATGAGTCTTCTATCATTGAGCCTCCATATATACCACTCCACCATAAGGTGGTTGGTATTGTTTGAACTCTATTGAATGTGAAACTGGTGATTAATTCATATACTAGGTGTATTGATCTCATGTGTTTTATTGATGGTCCATCTACAATGAATTAGGTTACATCAGTAGAATGATATAATAGTCATTTTTTTGTGATAACAGAAATTTTAACAACTAGTGTATCATGTAAATGACTAGAGGTATTATTTTGTGTAATTAGTTGGAATGATATGGGTGATTTTCTAAAGTAAGCACCAAAAATTAATGAAGTTTCAACTTATCACATGGAATCATGGATTATCATTACAAAGCTATGATGTCTTAAAAGAAAAGGCTAGAGAAAATGCTATATACCTTAATAAAGAGAGTGTTGAAAAGACTTTGTGAAAATGTAGAGATGTTGGCAGTGATAATATTGAGCTTCAAATATTCAAATATCTCACAAAGCCTCACAATTGTATCTCTTCTCTTGCTACATTTTAGGTTCACCAACACTGTTTTGTCTCCCACATATGACACACTCAACTGCCAAATTTTCATTTATTTTAACAAAATTTGCATCTTTAAATGAAAATTATTTGCATAACGAAACTGATCATAACTTACTTCCAGTATCTCAATCCTTGATCCATTCAGGTTAACTCGTTTCTTCATCGGTGATGGATCCAATTTCTGGATCTCTAATTTCCGAGATTCAAGTTCAATCAACTCAGCTTGTATCGTTCTCTCTTGATCATGCAACACTTGAACATAATCAATCGCGTCTTTGACTATTGACGCCTTGTCCATCTTTAAGAAACGAAAAGTTGTAATTGAAATGAATAAATTCAATAAACAACAATGTTAATTGAAAACCCTACATGTTCACTAGTTGGACCAGTCCCAAAAACTGGATAACTATATTTGTAACCATCATTTTAGCAACCGTCTCATATGGACACACTATAGACACAACATTAAATGTTTAACACTCCTTAAATTATACTTTTTTTTATTGTATAACCTTATACTATTTATGATTTTAATTATAAAAATTAGTACTACAAAACAGGAGCACCTTAGTAATATTGGGGACAATTGCTCTAAGTGCAAAGAGCCTATCGTTCAGCTTCTTCCTTCGGTTCCTCTCGGAGAGGATGTTTTTGGAAGCCGTTGCATACTGAGTTCCTTCTGTGGAGCTCGAATCGTAGTAGCCGGAAAAAGTTTCTTCCAATCCTCCCCAACTATAAGGTCAAAGTTATGAAATGAGATAATTGAATTATAGAATCTATGTATTCAAAATTTGAGATTGAATGCATTGAAGAAGACATAACTACCTGTGATCATCTTGTTGATGAATGGATTCCCAATAGTTTTGGTTGATTTTTCCAGTGTTTTCCATGAAAGAATAATGAGTGGGGGAGGGTTTGGTGAAGTTTAGGAAGGATATGTTTATATATAGTATAGATTACAAGCTTTTATAGAAAGTTTTGGTGTTCTATTTGTTCAACTATTATACTCTACCTACTTAAAACAAATGACTTTTAGAAATAAATATTGTTTCAGGTTTAAATCTTTGTTTATATTATTCACTAGAAACTTATGAGATTTTATCTATACAATGCTATGATCATATACAAATAAGTTTTACGGTGCAAAACGTAAGAAACAAAGAGAAAAACACGCGCTCACAGTTTTGTAAATAGTATGATTACACAACAAAAAAACATGAAATAAAATAATAATTGTTACCCTACAACTTTCAAGTAGCGTAATAATACTTACTCTAGTTCTATATACACTTCATTAAATAAAGTTTACTTGTATCTTATCTCACTCATGTATGTGTGTATGAGGTACAAATATGGATTAACATATAGCTAAAGCGTAATAATAGTTACTCTAGTGAAAATAATTGGGGCAATTACATATACCCCCTACAAATCTTTTAAATTACATATTTACCCAATGCAAAAATTAAATTACATATTTCCCCTCCTTAAAACCTAAATATTACAAATATACCCATTTCATTTGAAAATTATTAGATGCTGACTACTTTACCCTTGATTTTTATTAAACCACAAGCCTTTTTTATTCTTCCTTCTTCTTGTGTTTTTTTTATTCGTTTTTGTTTTGCTTCTTGTCAGTGTCTTTACTTACCTTCATTTCTCTTGTTCTTTCACATGTTTATAGAAATTAATACAGTGAACATAATTGCTAAAGCTAGTAGCGATTGTTTATGAGTTACGTTTTGCAAGACGTCAACCTTTGATCCATCGTATTTTTACTTAGTTCCAAAACATGTTCTCTTCTCCAATTATGGTTAGCGTTCAGAACACATGGTGTGTCGCCGGTTCATATCGTCGGTTGATGGTTCGCAAATGGAGTTATGATTGGTGGTTCGTCCGTGGAGTTGGGAATTGTAGTTCGCGTTGGAATTACGATTAGAGGTTTGCCGGTGGAGTTACGATTGGTGGCTCTCCGGTGGAGTTCCGGTTGGTGGTTTGCTGGTGGAGTTACGATTAATAGTTCGCCAGCGGAGTGGAGTTACGATCAGTGGTCCGTTGCTGGAGTTCGGATTGGAGGTTCGACAGTGGAGTTATGATTGGTCGTTTACAAGTGGGATTTGGCAACAATGGTTTACTGTCTACCAGGGCCGGCTCAACCCTTTAGGGGGCCTAAAGCAAATTGTCAATTCGGGGCCCTTTTTCAGAAAGCATAATTTTTTTTAGTTCTTATATGGTTCGTGTTGCGATACTTTAGTGTCTAACTAGCCGAGCCGAGCCGAGCCGAGCCAAGCCAAACCAAATCATAATGTATGTACAAACAAACAATAGGGCTTTAATAATAACCAATTTCAATCAGTAAACTTAAACTAAATTTATCAAACTGATTTGATCAACAAGTAGCAAATATCACAAACCACAGTCATGCAATTAGGGAATTAGTGCTTATATCACATACTTTAACATGTTAGTGTACCTTGATTTTGAATATGAGGCCTTCAATTTCGAGAGTCAGAGACCTTCAATCCCTCACCAATTTAGAGTCGAAGATTTAGAAGCCTACAAATCCAAACAGAGAATGAATGAATGATTGTGGGAGAGAATGATTTTAAACTCAAACATAACTACAAGATGATTTCAAACTTTAGAACTTACATAGATGTTGCAGCCTGTTGTTATGTACTATGTTGATTGCTTGATGTTAGCCACCACCCTATCTCTTGGCAACAGATGCGAGATTGTGAGAACTGAGAAGACATAAATCTTGTTTCCCTACATGTTCCTCTACTTCCTGAATAATTACACAACCCAGTTCAGTGAAAATGGTGGCCCTATAGATTTGGGGGCCCAAAGCCCTAGCCTCATTTGAATTGGGCTTCAGCCGGCCCTGCTGTCTACATGAGGGAGGAGCACGTCCAGGGTTAGTGTGGGGAGGGAGTGAATGGTCACAGGTTTTTTTTCAATATGTAGAAGGGTAATTATGTCATTTTCTTGCAAGAAGGGGATATATGTAATTTAAATTTTAGGTTGGGTAAATATGTAATTAAGGTTTGAAATAGGGGGATATATGTAATAATTCCAAAAAATAATTACTCTACTTAGTGATGTCTCGTACTTTCCTTCATTCCAGTTATAATTAACTACTTTATTTCTGTTTTCTGTATTATAAGTTGAAGCTAAAAGTGTTTTAATTCTATGAAGAATATTCCTAAATATAGTAGTACATGATTTCATTCTTTTAATTAAGTTTTAAATATTGGAATGGTATAGTCGTTTATAACCCTAGATGGCAATTACGACAGTGGGAGCACTGAAGCACATGACAAACGATTTATAGCTTCCATGGAGCCCTAAAAATATGGAGCCCTAAAAATTTGTTTATCCACATAGACGTTGTGGATGAAGCTGTGGGTATTAATAAAGAAGTGGACGCCACTCTTCAGGTCGGTAACCTAGTAGGTATCAAACTTAATAATTGTGAAGGTATGGTTGCAGGGGAAATTGTTTCGGAAATCGGGTCTGTGGTTGTTTAATGAATTTTCTTTCGTTGAATGTCCGTGGGATTAGAGCTAAGGGTAAAACAGGTTGGGTAAAGGGTTTGAGGTCTGTACATGGTGTCGATTTTTTGGCCGTACAGGAATCAAAAATTTCTAACCCTCCTGGTTGGTTGTTGTCTCAATGTTGGGGTTCTTCGGTGTATAATTTTGACTGTGTAGATTCAGATGGAATTGCGGGGGGGGGGGGGGGGGTCTCATCTGCTGGTGGGACCCTTTGTGCTTTCGTCAAACATGAGTTATTAGATCTCGACATGTTTTGATTGTTTCGGGCATTATGGTACATACGGGTGCACTTATAAATATTGGTAATGTTCATGCTCCGAATGATGCGGCGGTCAGAAGGAGTTTTTGGAATGAGCTATTGTTTTATAGACGTTCGTTGAATGGGTTATGGTTGTTCTTGGGGGATTTCAATGAGGTAAGATCTAGTGATGAGAGACTGAATTCGGAGTTTTTGGCACAGAATGCGTTGGCTTTTAATAACTTTATTGCGGAGGCGGAGTTATTTGAATTTAATTTGTGTGGTCATAGATTCACTTATATGTCTAGTGATGGTTGCAAGATGAGCAAGTTAGACAGAGGATTGGTTTGTAATGAGTTTGTGACATTATGGCCGAATGCAACATTGACGGCCCTGGCGCGGCATCTTTCCGATCACTGTCCATTATTATTGTCCACAAGGAATACGGATTATGGTCGTATCCCTTTCAGGTTTTATAATTCTTGGCTTGAGTTACCGGGTTTCGTTTATTTTGTGAATCGTACAGTTAAGTATTTTGTGTTCAATGGTCCCGCGGATGTTGCTTTGGCGACTAAGCTTAAATGGCTAAAAGGACGTATTCGCTTATGGGTGACGGGTCAGCAAAACAGCAGGAAGGAGTTGTATGAGCGTAATAAAAAGGTTGTGGAAGATATTGAGAAAATTGCGGATACGAGGACCTTGAATGAACAGGAATTGGCTAGTAGAGTTGAAGCGAAAAAAGTAATTCTCGAGGAAGAAAGGCTGAAGGTGTTAGATGCAAGACAGAAATCCAGATCAAGATGGGCGGTTGAAGGCGATGAGAACTCTAAATATTTCCATAGTATCATAAAAATGAATTCGGCTAATAATCGGATTCATGGAGTTCGCTGTGATGGGGTTTGGGTGTCCGATCCGAATGCGGTTAAGGACAAAATTGCTTCTTTTTTTTCTAAAAAATTCTGTTGTGGTGCAGGGATAAAACCGGATTTTATATGCCTAGATATTAATCGACTTTCTGACAATGAAGTTCAAATCTTGGATGCCCCTTTCACGTTGGAAGAGATTACTAATGCTGTGTTTGATTGTGAAGGCGATAAGGCTCCTGGGCTAGACGGGTTCAATTTTTCTTTCATTCGGAAATTTTGGCCGGTTCTTAAAGATGACTTCTTCAAGATGTTTGAGGAATTCTTTGCTAATGGGGGTATTCGGGAAGACTGTTTTTCAGCATTCATCGCCTTGATTCCTAAAGGCCGCGACCAGCCCACTCTAGCGGACTATCGTCCAATTAGTTTGGTGGGTGTGATTAATAAGGCGCTTTCCAAGGTGTTGGTGAATAGATTAAGACCTTTTATTCCACGCCTAATATCGGAGGAACAAACTGCTTTCATTAGCGAGCGGCATATTCTTGATGGGCCGTTAATTTTGAACGAGACTATTACATGGCTGAAGAAGACAAAGACTAAAGGTTTCTTTTTGAAAGCGGATATTGAGAAGGCGTATGACTCGTTACGTTGGGATTTCCTTGAAGACATGTTATTGCAGATGAATTTTTCACCAAAATGGCGAGGCTGGATTATGTCCATTGTTCGTAGTTCTCGTGCCTCAGTTCTAGTAAACGGTTCTCCCACAATTGAATTCATGTGTGAACGTGGTCTCCGTCAAGGAGATCCACTTTCTCCTTTTCTCTTTATTCTAGCAATGGAGGCGCTTAGTAGGATAATGAAGAGGGCGTGTCATTTGGGGGCATTTCATGGCATTCACGTGGGAGGTATTGGCCTGATAATATCTCACTTTATTTATGCAGACGATGTGGTTTTTTGTGGAGATTGGTCGCTTGTGAATGCAAAAAATCTAAGGCGTTTGTTGCGTAGTTTCTACTTGGTTTCCGGTTTGAGGATTAGCTCCCAAAAGAGTTGCGTTTATGGGATAGGGGTAGAAGATGTGGAGGTGGTACGCTTGGCCACGGCTATTCACTGTTCACATGGGCAGCTTCCTTTTTTCCATCTCGGGGTTCCGATTGCGATGAATATGAACCTCGTAAAGAGTTGGGATCCGGTATTAGAGAAAGTAAAAAAGCGGCTATCGAATTGGAAGGCTAAATGCTTATCATACGGAGGTAGAATAACATTATTAAAGTCGGTATTGAGCTCACTTCCCCTATATTATTTTTCTTTATTTCGGGCACCGGTTCAAGTCATTGATAGCGTGGAAAGGATAAGACGTCGGTTTTTTTGGGGAGGGACGGAGGATGTGGACAAATTAAGTTGGCTAGCATGGGAAAAGGTTGTTACTCCTGTTAAATATGGTGGGATCGGGTTGGGCTCTCTTAGAGACGCTAATGTTAGTCTTTTAACTAAATGGTGGTGGCGCTTTAAGACTAGTCAAGATGACCTTTGGCACAAAGTTGTTTGGGCCATACATGGTAGTGGTAGAGGTTGGAGTTTCCTTCCGGTTAAACTTGGTATGGCTGGAACTTGGAAACAGATAGCGGGTATTCCAAGATTGTTGATTTCGTTGAACTTAGATCCTTACAAGATGATAAAAGGAAATCCTCGTGATGGTTCGGGTACTCACTTCTGGCTGGATTGGTGGGTTTCGGATGACGTGCTACAGCGTAAGTTTCCTTTGCTTTTCGATCTGGAAAAACATAAGGCTTGCTTTGTATCAGAAAGGTTAAGAGCACGGCCTGATGGTGAGAGGTATACCTGGGAGTGGCGCCGTAATTTATCAACAGTCAACGAGATTACACAGCTGCAGGTGTAACAACCGGCAAAAATAAGGTAATTCCGTACTAATTAATTAATATGTGATTAACGTAATTAAATGCAATTATATGTGGTTTAATTATCAAGGCCTTAGGAGATAGCAATTTCCAAATAATGCATAGGTATGCATACGTTTAATGGTAAAGCATGATTGGATCATGTACGAATAAACCATCCGGTATGGACGTTGGCAATTACCCGGTAATAATTAAATAAACGAAAAGGATCCCGGACACCCAGGATATAAAATAAGGGGTATTTTCATAAAATATAATGAGTTTTGGAACTCCAAAACCATAAGTGGAAACGTCTTGTACAAATCTCCCGGTAACGAATAAAATGCGCGTACCGCACCCGATACGCGTATAACTCATAATTTCACCCGGCAAAGGCCTAAATAACCAATCAACGCTTAAATTAGACTATATTTAAGGGTTATTAAAGGTATTTTTAATGTCCGATTAACGCGTGATTAAAACCCGAAAAATACCCGAACGACGGGGGATTAAACATAACAAATATTGGGTAAATATTTGGAGTTGCGGACCCCACCCAAACCACAAAAGTGGCCGGCCTAAAGGCCTTACAACCTCTCTTATTATTTTTTTTAAAAGATATCCTACATGGGCCTAAGATATGAGCATGCTTGGATAAGACAAATATGGAAGATTAGCAAGTACTAAAGCATGCTCAAGACCTTACTTTATGTAAGAAAAAAATCGGCCAAGTGTCCAAGGAAGCCAACACACAATCATTCCATGAGATTACATTAAGTACACACATGCATGGATATATCTAGCATGGATTACATGAAAGATTACAACTATTTAGTAAGATTTGCAAGAAAACTCCTACTCATACATACATATATACACGGCCACACACATATACTACACACATCCATCCAAGATCATTTTGTACTTCTCAAAATCTCTTGAATATCTAGTAATAATCACAAAATCCATGAAAGATTACATGTGATAAGGCTATATAAACATGTGTTAGAGACTTGGAGAAACAAAGCAAAACTTTCCTTCTTCTTTCTTCTTGAGGCCGTAGGTTTTACCCCTCCCACACATATCATTCTTTCAAGTTTTTACATCTCCAAATCACTCAAAACAATCCATCATCCAAACCCCTATTGTGTGTTTCAAGAGCTTGGAGCTTAACCACTTGGAAGAACACACTAAACCCCATTCAAATCCAAGGTTTTTGTCTTCCCTAGCCTTGTGCTAGTAGTAAGCTTCTTAACCTTGTTTTTGATTATTATTATTCATGTATGTGTTCTTAGAAGCAAGTTGTACATGAAGGGTTTAAAGGAGGGTTTGAACATAATCTTTAATAGGTTTTACTTGTGTAAAATAGATGATTAAAGATATGTAAATAAATCATGGGTTTGATGATGATAAAGTAATGAGTTTGAAAATATATAAAGTTTACACTTAAACTAAGTAGGATGATGATTTGGTTGAGATTTGCGGAATAAACTTGAATGTAATAAAAAGTAGTGTTAATCATCTTAAAATGATCATACAAGGTATAATATATGGTGGAACATGTTAGAAGTTCAAGAATAAAGAAGATGAAAAATTAAAGTTACTTACTTAGAAGAATGATATTTTGTTAAAATGGGCAAATACATAAAACACACATACAAGTAGTCTTACATATGGAATATAAGACTAATAAAAGTGTTTTGATACAAAAATAACTTACCAATAAAAAGTTGGATCTTCAAAGTCTACTATCTTGAGTGAAAAATGTTAACTTTGGAAGTTAAAGTGGAAAAATGCAACATTTGAAAGTTAAGGGACTAATATTGTAACTTTGAAAGTTAGAGGGCTAAAATGGATATTTTGGAAACTATTAGTCCAAAAATGCAAGGATGGAAAGTTTGGTGTCAAAAGTGTAAGTAATAAATTTCTAAGGATGATTTTGGTAAATACTAGTAGATATACTTGGGTATTTTTGTATAAAAGTATATTTTTGAAAGTTATAAAAATATGGATTTTATTAACATAAGGATTTTTATAAAATAGAGATTTTATAAAAATATTAAACAAACTTGAGAAACTTATACAAAAATGAATACTTTTATATAAATGGGAATATAAAAGTGTTGGAAACATTTTTGTAGTTAAGTTAACAAGTTAGGTTAAAAATACATAAGTATTTCAAACCTTCCAAGTAACTTGTGTTAAGAGGAAGAAATATGGATAATATTTCTATAAAACACGTGTTGGGAAAAACTTGGAGAATTAACTATTCGAGCTAAGATATCGAACTAAGACGCGTTAACGAACCGTACACGGACAAAACATGAGAAAAATGCCATTGCGGCAAGATAAGAAAATATATATTTTCTTTAGAAGTAAAATATATATACATCATGGGTGAAAACTAATAAACACCTTCCTAAGTGTTGAAGGAATTATTCGTGGGAGAAAAATATAACGTAAACAAGTAAGACGTTAAGCAAACGTATATACTTAACAAGAAAAATTACACATTTATATATATATGTACGCTCGTCTCGGCAAAATTCTAGTATATCTACTTAATGGGAAAGTGGATATGTGGGGAGGAAAGCCGCGACGAGTAGACAAAGATATATATATGTGTGTATGCCGCGCCGACAAGACCCTAGTATATTTATTTGAATGGGAAAATAAATATACGGTATGGTGAGTTGAATCGGGTGTTAAGAATATACAATCGAACGACAAGATCTTAGTATATTTGTTTAAATGGGAAAACAAATGTGCGGCAAAGTGAGTCGGGTCGAGTGTTGAAATATATATTATATCGAGCGATGCGATCTTAAGTATAATTATTTAAATGGGAAAATAATTATATGTTAAGTGAAGTCGAGTCGATGATAATAAGGTACAAGTTAAGGAAATATTAACAAGAGTAATATATAACTTGTAACGCAAAGGGGTAATCTAACGCCAACGAAACCTAGGATACGCGCTTAATTAAACGGGATTTGGAATAACTTGTGGTCGGGAGTTGGGTGTACAACTTGCCAAGGCACATGCACTATAGGGATAGTGACTTATACGTCTAGGACGTTTGTAGGTGCGAGACCCTCTTTGCTATCTGCCTAGTAAGCCAGACAGAGTTTCAGGTGAGTCTCACGGCCCCATTTTAAACTATTTTTACGTTTTCGGGGGAAAGATATGTTAGGGAAAATGTTTGACGGACTAGTTACTTGAGGTGTGACCGCCACTCGGGGTTGAGTCCTCGCCTCTATAATCATTTATTCGAAGTATGAAACCGGAGGAATATTTGAATAGTACTATTGGTGCCTGACAAGGCCCACCCCTAATCGATAGCGTCGATTATGCATTAGTGTATGCCTGGGGTGCATATATTCTGAACTTAAGTCGTAGGATACCGAGTAACGACTTGGAGCGGGGCATTATTATTATATGTCTTGGTTTGATTATAGTCTCAAGTAGAGTATAGGAATTTGCAACTCCTATACATTGTCATAACATGGTATTTCCCAAGTATTCAAGTTTTGGAAACTAAAAACCTGTGAACTCACCAATATATTTATATTGACGAAATTTTAAACATATCTTTCAGGTAACTAAGTGAAGACTGACATGGCGGGCCGGGTCGGGTCGTGGAATTCTCCTTGAGGCGTCGGATATTTTGTGGGGTTTCACTCTTATTTCCCAAGGCTATGGGATATATTTGAGAAACCTCATCTATTATGTTAAAAACTATTTACTTGGTGTGTAATATATGAACAAGTTTTGACGCCTAAATAAATGACCCGTTTTCTTAAATTACATGTGTTTAGCATTAACCTTGACTTTATGCTCTTGAACCGTCGCGCCACGTGTTTCCGCCATTGTCGTGGTGTGACAGAAAGTGGTATCAGAGCCAAGGTTATAGCGAACTAGAGTATTTTCTTTAAAAACTAGACTATAACCGGATTTGGTTCAAATAATAAAGTTTTCAAAAAGAAAAATATGTAAAGATGCTAAACGCAATAAAGTAATTTTTCAAGAAGCGTTGGGCATGAGGAGATTCCGACCAAGCCAGCCATGGGTATTGTTATGCATTAGCGTGAAATTAGAAGTTAGGAAGGTTACTGATAACGTATGCCATAACTATCTAATTCAAAAAAAAAAATTCATATATATTAGTACGGTTCTTTTGCCAGGGATGTCAGACGCAGACGCAGGGAGCGTAGCACCGAGCTACGATAGCAGTATTCAGATTATCCCAGCGCCGCCAGCAGAGCCGATCGAGGTTGTGGTACTCGATTCGGAGGATGACGAGATGGAGATTGACGCCGCCGTGGAGGGCGCAGGAGGAGATAGCTCGGATGAGACTGACCCGAGCGAGGACCCGGCGTGGGCCCCCGCTGAGGGCGACGTGGCCGACCTACCTATGGCCGAGGCACCACAGGCTGACTTGCCTATAGTGCCATTCCAGGCAGCGCCACTGTCAGCACTGCCCCTCCAGGCCATCAGAGACTTTCCAGAGGGCTGTGCAGGTCCATCGAGGCCTGTCCCCGCGCAGTCAGAGACCGTTGAGTCTCCCTATGACCGACACGCACCTGTCGACCGTGAGCCCTCACCTACCCCACTTATCCCCGTACCCCCGGGCATGATGCTCGTGCCCGTTCCCCGAGGACACAACGGGTGGATTTCTGATGACTCCGACGATGAGTCGACCGCATCGGTGGAGCACATTGCTGTGCCGATCCCACCAGCAGACCAGGAGGAGCACGTCGCTCCGGTGATCGAGCATGCCACTACTGCACCAGCTACCCTACCCACCATACCCGCGCCCGTACCGCAGGATGGGCCAGTTCCTACTGGGCACATCCTGGAGGGGAGCTCTGCCCGCAGCTCGGAGCTGCACCGGGCGGGCATGACGGCATACGCCACCGCGAGCCCTCCCACACCCACCATAGTGGTGTCCACCCCAGAGTGGGCCACTATCTCAGAGCCTCTCTTGGCCCCCTTGGCCGAGCTTGTACCACCACCCACCATAGCCATGACACTACCGATCCCCACTGTGCCCAGCATGCCACCTGCACCGTATCCTCTGGGTGCAGGGGACCCCTACATGATACCCCCACACTTTACCCCCAGTCCACAGGGTTTTGCCCCGATATTTTTCCACACACCGATACCAGACCCCTTTGGCCCATTCCCGTCAGTTCACCCAGATATACCCGGACCATCCCAGCCACCTAGGATGACACCCCTATCTGGACCAGCATGGACCTCTGCCATCACACTGGAGCGAGACTTTCAGACCCTCGCCAATACGGTGCAACGCACCGTGAACCAGGTAGAACAGCAGACACGATTGATGTGGACGCGGATGATCGATGCCCGTGATGCCTTAGCGCATTACGCGGAAGAGTTGTTGCGCATGGATGCGCAATGCGGGATTACTGGAGATGCGCATTTGGCACATCGACAGTTCTTATATGAGCGCATCACGGAGATTAGCATGACTATCAGTGTGCATGCACCGCAGTATCAGTTCCCTCCGCCACCGCCACAGTAGGGATGCATCAGGGACGCACGGAAGAATCACCAGCTCATGTACATAGTAGCAGCAGTGTGGTAGTATAGCACGGGTTATGACACTCGTCTGCATTTTGCCTAGCCGTACGGGTACGACGGCACATGATATGATGTTTTATTTATTTCAAAAACAATGTATTGTATGAGGGATGTATTCCCCATTTTGTTATTATGAACAAGCATTGTACTAGTACTATTGAAATTAATGAAAAATCTTATTATTATGATGGTGAAATATGTTGTTGTCTACGATTAATATTGCTTACTCCATATATTGTGATTCGTGTGATTGGGTGGTGATATTGTGTTGAATACTATTTATTCTGTATGATGTGTTGCTATGTTGTGTGATGACATGGTGTTGATTATTTGTGTTCAGATTCTGGTTTGTTATTTATATATTGTATAAATGTTTGCCAAATTAACCTTTGATAATTATTATTGAAGAAAATGGCACCAGCCACCAGAAGCAACAGCGGTGCAGACGGACTGCCCGCTACACCCGCTGAACTCGAGACACTGATCTCGGAGCCCATAGCCCGCGCCATCGCAGAACATGAAGCCGCCCGCTCTGAACACTCGCATGACAGGACAGGGAGCGAACGACGAGAAACCTCCCCTATTGGTAAGAGGTTTAAGAATAAATGAAAAAGTGATGGGAGAGTATTTCGAAACTCCTGTCCCATAATAACATACTACATTACTATTACAGGAACAGCCTCAGGAGAGCGCGGCTGCACTTTCAAAGCTTTCTTGGACTGTAAGCCGATTAACTTCAACGGCACTGAGGGATCCATAGGCCTGGTCAAGTGGTTCGAAAAGACCGAGGCAGTTATCCGCATCAGTGGGTGCACCCCTCGACAGTCCGTCATGTACTCCACCAACCTGTTTCTGGATCAGGCACTAACTTGGTGGAATGACCAAGTACAGTCGTTAGGAGATGATGCTGCATACTCCCTATCATGGGCGGCACTAAAAGAACTTATGATAGCCGAATACCGCCCGGCAAGTGAGGTACAGAAGCTGGAAACCGAATTCTGGAACCATACTATGGTAGGAGCAGATGTTACTGGGTACACGTCTCGATTTCATGATCTCGCTCGACTAGTACCTCGTTTGGTTACACCAGAGACTAACAAGATAGAGCGCTACTTGTTCGGGTTAGCACCGCAGATACGCAGCATGGTCACCTCTTCCAAACCCACGACCATGCGCGAGGCTATTGATCTTGCACTGAGCCTCACTGAAGACGCTATCCGAATGGGTACCTTGATCCGACAGGTTTCGGGACTGAAAATTTCTGAAGCAAGCAGTGTGGAAGGTAAGAACCAGGGAACAAGTTCAGCAGTGGTGACGAATGAACAGGGAAACAAACCAAGGTTTGGGAAACGTAAACGGGAGGAAGGAAAGAAGGACGGAGCATCGGGTAGCTCCAACAAGAAGGGGAAAGGGTATGTCGCCACAGGGCGTGGGAACGGTGGAAAACAGGGCAACCGGGGGAGAAATAATGGGATGACATGTGGGAAGTGCCACCGATCGGGACACAAGACGGAAGATTGCCGGTCAGGAGCACCGAAAAATGGAGGAGCTAGACCCTGCTTCGCTTGTGGGTCACTTGACCATTGGAAGAAGGACTGCCCCAAGGTCAACAACCAAGCCCGCGGGCGGGCGTTTGTGATTGGAGCCGGTGATGCACGACAGGACCCCAATGTGGTCACTGGTACGTTTCCTCTTAATGGTCATTATGCCTCTGTATTATTTGATACCGGTGCTGACTTTAGCTTCGTATCCATTGAGTTTAAAAGACTACTCGGATTAAAAACTAGTAAACTAGATACGCCCTACTCCATAGAACTGGCTAATGGTAAAACTATCGAAACGAGAGAAGTAGCGAGGGATTGTAAATTAGAACTCTGTGGGCACGAGTTTGGGATTGATCTTTTACCAGTCGTATTGGGAAGTTTTGACATAGTTGTTGGCATGGACTGGTTGTCCGCGCACCATGCCGTCGTGGTTTGCAACGATAAAGTCATTCAAGTCCCTCTCGCAAGCGGTGAAACTCTCTCAATTCAAGGGGAAAGACACGGGACGCCGCTAAGGATTATTTCAAGCATGAAGGCTCGTAAGTGTCTAAGAAAAGGGCTTGTCGCATTCTTGGCACACGTAGTGGACAAGAAGGCCGACGAGCGAAAGTTGGAAGACATTCCAGTAGCTAGAGATTTTCCGGATGTATTCCCAGAAGATTTGCCGGGGTTGCCACCACCTCGACAAGTCGAGTTCCGCATCGACCTCGTTCCTGGAGCTGCTCCCGTGGCACGATCGCCATACCGCTTAGCTCCATCGGAGATGCAAGAACTATCCAGCCAGCTGCAAGTATTATTAGACAAGGGTTTTATAAGACCGAGTTTCTCACCTTGGGGAGCTCCCGTCTTATTTGTGAAGAAGAAGGATGGCACATTTCGCATGTGCATCGACTATCGAGAGCTGAACAAGCTAACCATCAAGAATCGCTATCCTCTCCCCAGGATCGACGATTTATTTGATCAGCTCCAAGGATCTAGCTTTTACTCCAAGATTGATCTAAGGTCCGGCTACCATCAGTTGCGTATCCAAGAGGAAGATGTACCAAAGACGGCCTTCAGAACTCGATATGGGCATTATGAATTTTTGGTAATGCCATTCGGCTTAACCAACGCACCAGCAGTTTTCATGGATCTAATGAACCGCGTGTGTAAGCCGTACTTGGATAAATTCGTCATTGTTTTCATCGATGACATTTTGATCTATTCACGCACTAAGGAAGACCACGAGAATCACCTTCGATTAATCCTTGAAGTATTACGCAAAGAGAAGCTATATGCTAAGTTTTCAAAGTGCGACTTTTGGATTCGAGAAGTCCACTTCCTAGGTCACGTGGTGAATGAGAAGGGCATACATGTCGATCCAGCCAAGATCGAGGCAATTAAAAATTGGGAAGCCCCTCGAACTCCTACCGAAGTACGACAATTTCTTGGCCTCGCGGGTTATTACAGAAGGTTCATCGAGAACTTTTCTAAGATAGCACAAGCTTTAACCATGTTAACCCAAAAGGATAAGAAGTTCGAGTGGACGGAAAAGCAAGAGGCAGCTTTCCAATTACTAAAAGACAAGTTATGTGGTGCTCCGATACTATCGCTCCCCGATGGTACGGAAGACTTTGTGGTTTACTGTGACGCCTCGCATCAAGGCTTAGGATGCGTATTAATGCAACGGGAAAAAGTGATAGCATATGCTTCCAGGCAACTAAAAATCCATGAGAAGAACTACACTACACATGATTTGGAATTAGGTGCAGTGGTATTCGCTCTCAAGATATGGAGGCACTACTTATATGGAACCAAGTGCACGATTTTCACTGATCATAAGAGTTTGCAACACATCTTTGATCAGAAGGATTTGAATATGCGACAACGGCGATGGGTTGAATTATTAAACGATTACGATTGTGAGATAAAGTACCATCCCGGTAAGGCGAACGTCGTGGCTGACGCCTTAAGTTGCAAGGAACGGGTTAAGCCGTTGCGTGTTCGAGCTTTGGGTTTGACTATCCACACGAATCTGACTGAACGAATTCGTGAAGCTCAAGTTAACGCTCTTAAACCCGAAAATGTCAAGGGTGAAAGGTTACGAAAGATGGTTGATTCACTAGAAACAAAAGCAGACCAGACACTGTATTTCATGAATAGAATTTGGGTTCCAGTATACGGGGGATTGCGTGAACTAGTATTGGCCGAAGCTCACAGTTCTAGATATTCGGTTCACCCTGGTGCAGACAAGATGTTCCACGATTTGAAAGGATTTTATTGGTGGCCAAATTTCAAGAGAGATATAGCGGCTTATGTTGCGCGATGCTTGACTTGTGCAAAGGTCAAAGCAGAGCATCAAAGACCATCCGGCTTGCTCCAGCAACCGGAAATACCTAAATGGGAACGAATTACCATGGATTTCATTTCTGAGTTGCCCAGGACGACGAGCGGCCATAATAAGATTTGGGTAATTGTTGATCGATTGACAAAATCCGCACACTTCCTTCCGATCCGCGAAACGGATGGACTAGAAAAGTTGGCCCGTTTGTATATCAAGGAAATAGTATCTAAGCATGGTGTACCTACGTCTATCATCTCCGATCGAGATGGTCGTTTCACCTCAAGATTTTGGGAAAGTTTGAATGATGCCCTGGGTACTCGCCTTGACATGAGTACCGCATATCATCCCCAAACCGATGGTCAAAGTGAACGAACCATCCAGACCTTGGAAGATATGTTACGGGCATGTGCAATCGATTTCAGCGGTAATTGGGATACACACTTGCCACTAGTGGAATTCTCATATAACAACAGTTACCATACGAGCATTCAAGCTGCACCTTTTGAAGCTCTATATGGACGTAAGTGTAGATCCCCACTATGTTGGGCTGAAGTTGGAGAAAAACAACTTACCGGGCCCGAAATTGTTCAAGAGACCACGGACAAGGTCTTTTTGATAAAGGAACGCCTCAAAGCGGCCCGTGACCGCCAGAAAAGCTATGCTGATATGAGGCGAAAGCCTTTAGAGTTTCAAGTCGGAGACAGGGTCCTACTAAAAGTGTCACCTTGGAAAGGTGTCGCGCGCTTTGGGAAGCGCGGAAAACTGAACCCGCGATATGTAGGACCGTTTGAAATCTTGTCCAGGGTAGGCCCAGTGGCATACAAACTCAAGTTGCCTCCAGAGCTCAGGGGAGTACACGACACATTCCACGTGTCAAACTTGAAGAAGTGTTTATCCGACGAAACCCTCATCATCCCTGCTGAAGAAATCCAAATTGACGACAAGTTACATTTTGTTGAAGAACCAATCGAAGTAACCGATTGGAAGGTCCAAAAACTAAGACGCAGCAAGATCAGATTGGTCAAAGTGCGCTGGAATGCCAAGCGTGGACCGGAGTTCACGTGGGAAAGGCTGGACCGAATGAAGCAAAAGTATCCCGCCCTATTCGAGAAGACACCTGTACCGGAGAACTCGAAGTGAATTCCGGGACGGAATTCTCTTAACGGGGGGAGAATGTAACAACCGGCAAAAATAAGGTAATTCCGTACTAATTAATTAATATGTGATTAACGTAATTAAATGCAATTATATGTGGTTTAATTATCAAGGCCTTAGGAGATAGCAATTTCCAAATAATGCATAGGTATGCATACGTTTAATGGTAAAGCATGATTGGATCATGTGCGAATAAACTATCCGGTATGGACGTTGGCAATTACCCGGTAATAATTAAATAAACGAAAAGGATCCCGGACACCCAGGATATAAAATAAAGGGTATTTTCATAAAATATAATGAGTTTTGGAACTCCAAAACCATAAGTGGAAACGTCTTGTACAAATCTCCCGGTAACGAATAAAATGCGCGTACCGCACCCGATACGCGTATAACTCATAATTTCACCCGGCAAAGGCCTAAATAACCAATCAACGCTTAAATTAGACTATATTTAAGGGTTATTAAAGGTATTTTTAATGTCCGATTAACGCGTGATTAAAACCCGAAAAATACCCGAACGACGGGGGATTAAACATAACAAATATTGGGTAAATATTTGGAGTTGCGGACCCCACCCAAACCACAAAAGTGGCCGGCCTAAAGGCCTTACAACCTCTCTTATTATTTTTTTTAAAAGATATCCTACATAGGCCTAAGATATGAGCATGCTTGGATAAGACAAATATGGAAGATTAGCAAGTACTAAAGCATGCTCAAGACCTTACTTTATGTAAGAAAAAAATCGGCCAAGTGTCCAAGGAAGCCAACACACAATCATTCCATGAGATTACATTAAGTACATGCATGCATGGATATATCTAGCATGGATTACATGAAAGATTACAACTATTTAGTAAGATTTGCAAGAAAACTCCTACTCATACATACATATATACACGGCCACACACATATACTACACACATCCATCCAAGATCATTTTGTACTTCTCAAAATCTCTTGAATCTCTAGTAATAATCACAAAATCCATGAAAGATTACATGTGATAAGGCTATATAAACATGTGTTAGAGACTTGGAGAAACAAAGCAAAACTTTCCTTCTTCTTTCTTCTTGAGGCCGTAGGTTTTACCCCTCCCACACATATCATTCTTTCAAGTTTTTACATCTCCAAATCACTCAAAACAATCCATCATCCAAACCCCTATTGTGTGTTTCAAGAGCTTGGAGCTTAACCACTTGGAAGAACACACTAAACCCCATTCAAATCCAAGGTTTTTGTCTTCCCTAGCCTTGTGCTAGTAGTAAGCTTCTTAACCTTGTTTTTGATTATTATTATTCATGTATGTGTTCTTAGAAGCAAGTTGTACATGAAGGGTTTAAAGGAGGGTTTGAACATAATCTTTAATAGGTTTTACTTGTGTAAAATAGATGATTAAAGATATGTAAATAAATCATGGGTTTGATGATGATAAAGTAATGAGTTTGAAAATATATAAAGTTTACACTTAAACTAAGTAGGATGATGATTTGGTTGAGATTTGCGGAATAAACTTGAATGTAATAAAAAGTAGTGTTAATCATCTTAAAATGATCATACAAGGTATAATATATGGTGGAACATGTTAGAAGTTCAAGAATAAAGAAGATGAAAAATTAAAGTTACTTACTTAGAAGAATGATATTTTGTTAAAATGGGCAAATACATAAAACACACATACAAGTAGTCTTACATATGGAATATAAGACTAATAAAAGTGTTTTGATACAAAAATAACTTACCAATAAAAAGTTGGATCTTCAAAGTCTACTATCTTGAGTGAAAAATGTTAACTTTGGAAGTTAAAGTGGAAAAATGCAACATTTGAAAGTTAAGGGACTAATATTGTAACTTTGAAAGTTAGAGGGCTAAAATGGATATTTTGGAAACTATTAGTCCAAAAATGCAAGGATGGAAAGTTTGGTGTCAAAAGTGTAAGTAATAAATTTCTAAGGATGATTTTGGTAAATACTAGTAGATATACTTGGGTATTTTTGTATAAAAGTATATTTTTGAAAGTTATAAAAATATGGATTTTATTAACATAAGGATTTTTATAAAATAGAGATTTTATAAAAATATTAAACAAACTTGAGAAACTTATACAAAAATGAATACTTTTATATAAATGGGAATATAAAAGTGTTGGAAACATTTTTGTAGTTAAGTTAACAAGTTGGGTTAAAAATACATAAGTATTTCAAACCTTCCAAGTAACTTGTGTTAAGAGGAAGAAATATGGATAATATTTCTATAAAACACGTGTTGGGAAAAACTTGGAGAAATTAACTATTCGAGCTAAGATATCGAACTAAGACGCGTTAACGAACCGTACACGGACAAAACATGAGAAAAATGCCATTGCGGCAAGATAAGAAAATATATATTTTCTTTAGAAGTAAAATATATATACATCATGGGTGAAAACTAATAAACACCTTCCTAAGTGTTGAAGGAATTATTCGTGGGAGAAAAATATAACGTAAACAAGTAAGACGTTAAGCAAACGTATATACTTAACAAGAAAAATTACACATTTATATATATATGTACGCTCGTCTCGGCAAAATTCTAGTATATCTACTTAATGGGAAAGTGGATATGTGGGGAGGAAAGCCGCGACGAGTAGACAAAGATATATATATATGTGTATGCCGCGCCGACAAGACCCTAGTATATTTATTTGAATGGGAAAATAAATATACGGTATGGTGAGTTGAATCGGGTGTTAAGAATATACAATCGAACGACAAGATCTTAGTATATTTGTTTAAATGGGAAAACAAATGTGCGGCAAAGTGAGTCGGGTCGAGTGTTGAAATATATATTATATCGAGCGATGCGATCTTAAGTATAATTATTTAAATGGGAAAATAATTATATGTTAAGTGAAGTCGAGTCGATGATAATAAGGTACAAGTTAAGGAAATATTAACAAGAGTAATATATAACTTGTAACGCAAAGGGGTAATCTAACGCCAACGAAACCTAGGATACGCGCTTAATTAAACGGGATTTGGAATAACTTGTGGTCGGGAGTTGGGTGTACAACTTGCCAAGGCACATGCACTATAGGGATAGTGACTTATACGTCTAGGACGTTTGTAGGTGCGAGACCCTCTTTGCTATCTGCCTAGTAAGCCAGACAGAGTTTCAGGTGAGTCTCACGGCCCCATTTTAAACTATTTTTACGTTTTCGGGGGAAAGATATGTTAGGGAAAATGTTTGACGGACTAGTTACTTGAGGTGTGACCGCCACTCGGGGTTGAGTCCTCGCCTCTATAATCATTTATTCGAAGTATGAAACCGGAGGAATATTTGAATAGTACTATTGGTGCCTGACAAGGCCCACCCCTAATCGATAGCGTCGATTATGCATTAGTGTATGCCTGGGGTGCATATATTCTGAACTTAAGTCGTAGGATACCGAGTAACGACTTGGAGCGGGGCATTATTATTATATGTCTTGGTTTGATTATAGTCTCAAGTAGAGTATAGGAATTTGCAACTCCTATACATTGTCATAACATGGTATTTCCCAAGTATTCAAGTTTTGGAAACTAAAAACCTGTGAACTCACCAATATATTTATATTGACGAAATTTTAAACATATCTTTCAGGTAACTAAGTGAAGACTGACATGGCGGGCCGGGTCGGGTCGTGGAATTCTCCTTGAGGCGTCGGATATTTTGTGGGGTTTCACTCTTATTTCCCAAGGCTATGGGATATATTTGAGAAACCTCATCTATTATGTTAAAAACTATTTACTTGGTGTGTAATATATGAACAAGTTTTGACGCCTAAATAAATGACCCGTTTTCTTAAATTACATGTGTTTAGCATTAACCTTGACTTTATGCTCTTGAACCGTCACGCCACGTGTTTCCGCCATTGTCGTGGTGTGACAGCAGGAGCTGCAGAATCTGCCGCTGGGACGTTGTCTGCAGCTTGGAAAGATGTCTGGTCTGCAGCGTTCGAAGGGTCTGGATTGTTCACTGTTAGGGCTGTCAAGAACTGTATTGTCAAGGCGAATGTCGTGACCCCGGAGGAGGTGTATGAATGGTGTAATTGGGTTCCACGAAAGGTTGCTATTGTCGCTTGGCGTGCGTTTCTGAACAGACTCCCTACGGCTGATGCACTCGCTCGAAGGAATATTTTTTTGGACTCTAATTTGTGCAGGTTGTGTGAGACGAATATAGAGTCGGCCGAGCATATTTTTACGGGTTGTCCGATTGCAATGGACATTTGGCAGGCAGTTTTCCATTGGTGCAATGTTCCGAACATGTTCATGTTCCACGTCAGAGATGTTTTAAAGTATCATACGACGGCGAAGACTACTTCTAAGGCCAAAAAAGCTTTCTATGGGGTGGTACTCACGACTTTTTGGAGCTTATGGAAGGCAAGGAACGATCTCATTCATAATAATAAAGTGGTGGTGGCCCGAAATGTGTTCGAAGAAATCAAGATTATGAGTTATCTTTGGATTACCAACCGAGGTAAGATGTCGGAGATGACGTGGGAGGCTTGGGGCAGATTTGATACGAACAAGATGGGGTAGAGTCTCGGGGTTTCTGTCTTGTTGTTTAGTTTCTGGGTGGTTTCCTCGGGTTGTTTTTGTTTCGGGCTGTTTTTTGTATCTCGGATTGTTTTGCTAGCGCCTTGTTAGCGTTTTGAATAAAAGTTGTTTGGCCGTTCAAAAAAAAAACCATTTTAAACACTTAAAATTTAACCTGATTAAAAAACAAATTTTCATCGCGACAATTCTAAAATTGAAGAACTAATCAACCTAAGGGATCGAGAACATACGTGGAACGATCATCTCAAATTGGCTTCGGTAATTTTTGAAATCCAATCTCTCAAATTTTCCTCCCACCCGATTCCTCAAATCCGATCAATCGACTATCTCATCATCATCAGGGCTTGCAAATCCGAAATTAGCTAGGTATTTTTAATTCCTTTTAGTTGATTATGTGCTTACTTAATCCTTAGATAATTAGATAATTTTGTTAGACTAATTATTAGATTAGGGATTAGATTATTTGATTGTTTATTTGTTTGCTAGAATGTTTGATTTTGCCTACTTTAGATTATTTGATTGTTTATTATATACGTTAAGAGAATACACCTTCTAAATAATTATCCGGTAGTCCAAAAACCCTAAAAGAGAAACAAATGAAGAATTAAGAAAGTCTCAAACAATATATTAAAGAGTATGGATTATCAAGAGTTGATCAACGACATTTTTTTTTCAAGAATACTAAACGATCGTTACGATCCATTTAACTATGTAAAACAAGTAATCTTCCTATAATAATTTTTGTTTTGTTTTGTTTTATTTTATGCCAATCATTGTTGTACGAATAAGTTTTTTTTATACATATAAGTTTCTAATTTTAATGGTTATAAAATTCTTATTGTCCTGACTTGATTTTCCATTACTCAAGTTTCTACAAAAATAATTGAAAGATTTAATTGGATTATTGCATCATCAAATTAAAATCAAGCCGGGTCACATGGATACATGAACGTGGATGATGAAAATTTGTCTTTAGAATCTAGTTCATTTTTCAACCTGCAAATAGTTAAAATTATAAATGCCAAATTAAGAAACTAAGAAAGTAGATGGTCAAAGATTTGGGGTCAACATTAAAAAAACCCATTAAAAATAGGGTAACGAATCATTGCTAATGTTTGGCTTTTCAACTTGTTACACAAAAGTGATTTGATGATAAGTGACTAAACCACGGTATTTTAAAAGATATTATCATCCATCACTTTTATTGTCCGAAACTCGTGATAAAATAATGATAGAGTTTTTTTAGTAAAATTATAGAGAATTATATAGATTGTTATTTAGTTATTAGTCAAATTACGCTCTCTATTCTTTATGTTAATTTTTCACTTATTCTGTCTTTTTATAAATCTGCTACACTATTTGTCATTTAGCTTAACTCCGTTAAAAAACTTGGTTAACTTATTTACACTTTTAGCCCTTATAGTTTCCCTAAGCCTTAACCCCAAATCAATTGACGAAACTAAGGCACGACATGAAACGAAATCATAGGGCTTTAAACTACATCAAATTATGATCAAAACCATATAAAATACTCATACTAACATGTTAGAAATAAGCTGTAATCGTCAATTTAAGGCTCGCGACTGTCGATTTTAGTTTCGTGTTAAGTACCATTGGGAATATTTTTAGTTTTGTGTTAAGTACCATAAACCATAATTTTGAAGTAAAACAGTTGATGAAAAACATATTTTGTTTTATAAAAACTCATTTTATATATAATTACTAGGTTAGAGTCCCGTGGGGACCCACGGTTCACCGAAAAGTAAAATGAAAAAAGTAGGAAAATAAGAATTGTATTATGCAAGTTGTTTTGGTTACTAAATGTTTGATAATGCAATATGTATGAATTTTGATGTTAAATGCAAAATGTCATCTAACAGTTTAAAGCAAGAACGATACAAATAGGACTAAACGTACCAATTCATTTGTAACAGTGCATCCAAAACCAGGTAAACCATCGTAGTTGGATACTTGAAATTGTTGCATATTCAAACTCATTGGTTGTTGTAAAACATTGTTAGCTTCTTTTATAATATTGTCAGTAAGGACTTTGAATAATTTCATTTGACGACCATTTTTGTTAAAAGTAATAACATAAATACGGTTGAATTCCTTTTTTTCAAAACAAATTAAATCACCAATCTGGAGATGAAGATCATTTAGGAATTTCACCCAACCATTACAAAAACAATAGTTACAATCAATCTTTTTAATTGACACGTTCCAATGATGTTCCCCATCTACATACATACTAATTGGCAAGTTAGGGAGTCCATCGGGATACTGATTAGCAACAAACGAATAAGGTAGAACCTGAAAGAAAAATTATTGTACAGGTGGACAATTAAAATCCGATATAATCTTATATAAAAACGTGTAAAATAAAAAAATTGAAATTAATAATCTTTACCATGGGTGTTGTTAATTCATGTTCAATCATTTTGCAGAATGAGACATCCAATTACATAGATGGAGAATGATTGTAATGCTTTATTAGGAACGTATTTGGACTAACATAGTTGAAATGATATAGAACATTGAAAAACATAAATCATTAACAACTTTAGACCAACCATTTGTAAAACAAAAAACATCATCTATCAATTCTAATCGGACCAACCAAGATTGTCCTTCATATGTGGCAAATGTAATATTACTGTTGTGTATGTTTTTAGAAAACCAAAATTTGTTCACTGCCTTCGGCACAGTTTGGATTGACACGTTAAAAACAACATTAAAAAAGAAAAAAAATCATTTTAAAAATTAAATAGGCATATGAACATGAAAAAAAGAAACATACCATTAAGAAAAATACGATTGAGAGATATGTGGATCCAAATGGGGAGAAGGCTAGGTTTAAAGGATCAATTTCAAGATACCCATGTTTTTTTAGTATTTTTGTTTTAAATTATCGTAGGTAAACTCAACCCAACTTGATTTAACATGTAATAAAAATGACTTGTTTAATCAACGTCCATTTTTTAAATAGGATCCACTTGTCAACTAAATGTAACCACACACAGACAACACACATGGAACAGATTTAGTCAATCATGTATTCTATGTAAAACACCTAATGTTTATGTTCTGGTTAAATGGGATCCACTTTTTATGACTTTGATTTGAATTGGTTCAGCATCGTCCGCCTCGTTGATGTCAGCAATTGGTTTGAAAGCCATTGAAGATCTTACACAACGACCAAAAAAACAACCACCTGAGAAAAAAGGTTACTAAAACCAACAACAAAAGCACAAAACTAAACACTCTTTCCATTTGATATGCATTTTAACAATAACACCTAGATGACCAGATAATATAATTAAAGCACTTCTTAATGATTAAATATTCGACACTTAGATTATAAACTGATCTCTTTCCGCATTGATATGATTGTTGCCCCATGTATGATTTTGTTAGGAGTCAATAATAAATTAACAATCTTTGATAGGTACCTACACAAATTCACATCATACTTGCAAGTTAAACTCAGACTATAAAGGTTCAAACCTACCACTTTCAAAACTCAAAAATTAGAATGAAATTCTTATGCTTTTTCACTGCCATTTCTTATAAAAGAGGGCTATTTGTATGACATAATAGAGATGAATCTTTGGCACTAAAACTAATAAATTTAGATCAACAAATAAGCAACAAAACAAGCAAGATTGACTACCAAAGTAAAAAAAATAGTAAATTTGACCATCAACACAATAAATAATTGTATAAAATTACCTCAACTAATGCACTATATTGTCTGACCAACTTTCCAGGCATGCGAATGGCTTCTAAATGAAATGATGAGCTGTTACCAACAAATATAAGTGTTCTGCATTTTAGTTACTTTAAACCCCTAATATCAGGTCTCTAGCAATTGCTTGAAGATACCTCCACACATTAATGCCACTTAAAAATTAAAAGAATACACATAAGCTTGATATATTGATATTCAGCTTTAACGCCATGTGGAAATAAAAAACAAACCTTTATGCATGATTAAATTCCGGGAATTGTGTATTACCTCATACTTCTTCTTATAATTTATATTTATCCAAGATAAATACAATACTTGCAGGGTGAGATTCAATGCACCATTTTCTTCATATTTCATAACCTGCACAAAGTTGGGGTCAGATCGAACAGGATATAAACTGTTTGGAATACCGCACATAGGAAAACATATATACACTATTAACCTGCTAACTTCAAAAATACATTAAATGGAGTGCACGTAACATTTTGTTAATACAATAATTATTTAACAATTCAACATTTAGCACATCAGGTAAGCTCAACCCCATATTAAGTTAACTTCCATCCAACCTCTGATAAGTTAACCCCAATTCAACATGTGGCCTACCAAACCAGTTTTGATTATTTTAAATAATTGTCATCAATCACTAAAGCGTTAAATTTTCTCTAATTACTCCACTGTATGTCAAACATTTTAAAACTAATTTACTATTTCAACATGTTATCTTTGTAATCTTTAAATGAGTGACTAATTTTAGAGAATTATAAATTTGAAAAACATTAAAAATATATAACTTTTAGATGAAAGATGAATACTGTTGGGCGTAAACATATTTAAAAGATTGGGTCTTTGATCCAAAACTTTTAATTGGCATAAAAAGTAAACCAAAATCTGAATCTGTGTTTAAACCAGAATGAAGCAAACCAAAATGTATATAGTTTGCATATGGTAAACCATGATCTTTTCTATTAAAAGATGTATAACCTGAATTCCACTAATAAGGCAAGACTTGAGAAAGCAAAATTCCGTGATACTGATTTCCGTAATCCAAATTAATTTGCAGATTGCTAATAAGTTTTAACTAATTAGAATATTAACACATAGAATGCTCAAATCCAAAAAATCTGCCACACGCATACAACCAAAAACACAAAGCCAACAATATAAACATGAATTAACCTTTTATTCTTTACCGTTTTCTCCATCATTACCACAAATTAATCAGTAATATTATCGATGTCTTATCTCAACCTTGTTTTACTATTCAGTTATTGGAACTCACAACACAAACAATTCATAATGATACAAATTATTTCAACTTATTTCACAATTTTTCCTTCATTCTTCATAGTTATGCTACTTCAAAATGCCACTGATAATATAAACAAACAAATATAAAATTGTTATAGAGACAATCATATCAATATATTTTGACATTTAGTCGAACACCTGGTATGCACCCCCCATAACAACCTATATACATCAAATTGAAAATCACGATATATTTTGAGAACAAAGGGAGAGAAAACGAACCAGACAGATAGCACAACACCTCAAAAACAAAGATAAAATGACAGCAACCCATCTCCTTTCTCAGTTCCATCATACGGACGCTATTTGTCTTCATGAATGTCTTTGGCCCTTCGGCGCTTCCAGCTTTGTTAATGAGGCAAAGGACTTCAAAAAGCACTCGGCTACCTGTGATAATCTAACAAATTGATTTCTGATTTCTCAACCTTTTAATAGAACTAAAAGCGAGGAGACTAATTATAGTATAAACAGTTAAGATCAGTAAACTAATTTACAATATTTAAAACGAATTAACCTAAACAAATGGTTTTTTTATGGCTTCCAGATCATTGACGTAGACAAGCCTGCATGTTTTGTTATACAATCAACTAATTGAATTGTCGTCCTCACTTGCGTTAACTCCTCATGACCACTAACATCACTACCATTTAAAATACCATTAACCAACATAAGAAAACAAACACTTTTTAATCAAAAGTGAAAAAAGATTCTTGACTAATGCCTCAACGTCGCTTAATCGCCTAAGTAACTGGTTGGTCCAAATATTGACTATCATATCATAATATCTAGAATCAAGTAATAATACTTATGTTAGTTATCAAGAGCTTCATGCGCCAAGTCCACTCCATAAAATAACATCATCGAATTATATCATAAATAAACAGGACATAAGGATCCAAAATTTAGGCGTTGCCAAATAAACAATAAGTAAAAATAAACGTGAGAAGTAATAACAATGAGAAAACGTTTTTTTAATGCTTTTAGGCTTCACCAGTTGCCCCGTAACACAAGAGAGGAAATGGAAATGGGTATGTTTTGAAGTATATGTATTTTATGGCTAGCTTGGGACCTTGGGGTTTTTTTAAAAAGTTTTTAGCCCTAATCATTCAGAATGCTCTTGCAATATGAATATACCCTTCTCTCTTTCTAGTCTCCAAATAAAGTTCCCCTGACAGAATAATGATATATGATTGGCATTAAACTTTATTGAAGTTAAATACTAATATGATCAGTAGTAAACGCTCAAAATTCAATTATAAAAAAAACTTTCAACTTTTTTTTTCTGTTTTGGTTCTGAAGTTATATTTCAACTATGAAGTTATTTCAATTCATAAAATTTGAAAATACATCCTCCAACTGTCCGACATAGAAACTATGAAGCTCTCCTCTCTTAGGAGCAAGATCAAAAGAAAGTTATTAACCAGTTTAGTTAGAAAAAACTACATTAAAAGGTACGTTCTTTCACTCATTTAGTTTCTATGTTGGACAGTTGGAGAATGTATTTTCAAATTTTATGAACTTCATGTTTAAGTTTATAATTACTTAAAAAGAACTTAAAAAAAAAACAGGTCAAATGGATTGAGAGTTGGTATATTTTTATGAATAAAGGCTTCAAATTCACTTTCAAAAAAAATGTTGACATAAATAAGTATTTGTAAACATATCGGGCACATCGATTACTAAAGAAAACTAAGAAAAAAATAAAAAGGTGTTATGTGGGAACCCAACCCAGCCCTAACTCATGCACAATACTACCCGTTCTAGCCCATTACCCAAGTACCCAACTAATAGTGACTGTGTGTGTCTAGAGAAACAATATGAAATCAAATATAGCATGTTCAACTTTAGCTTAATATACAATTTTCCTAATTATAGAACATTGTAAAAGAACATACAAGTGTCATAATGATAGTAGCTTTCCCAATCATAGAACACTATAAAAGTACTGTATAATTTGCTTGTTATCTTGTTAAATATCGCTTCATGTCTCCACTCAGACTTGAACCCAAAATCAATAGTTCATGAATCTGGGTTGATATATTGAATGTCAATGAGCTAAAGGCCTCATGGCATCATAAAATTTTGGTGATGTATGCTCACTTATTTTATGAAATGTATATAGCAATCTTAACGGCACATATAAACCAACTATTTGCATAAGGGAATTTGTTACTCTTTTACAATTAATCAACCACTTTCATTAGGAGGGGAGTTCTATCATACATATATATAAACATATTTATTTACGAAGTCAAACAACTTCTAATCGAATTCAAATATTTTCACATATTATAACAAAAATTACCATGTTCCAAAAAAAAATATACACCAATTGATGTTGCCTATCAAAAACTTCTTATTGATTCCAAAAGCATTAGAAATGGAACGAACTAATCCAACAAAAAAGTATATCAAAATATTACAAGATAAATGAAGGAGAACATACTGGAATCAAGCGTGGCAATAATGCTCTTGAAATCTCAGGTGGCAATGGTGCTTCCCAATACGCAGGCCTGCAAATAAAGATTTTAGAGGTAAAACATAAAGTAGTAAAATTAAAGAGCCATAAAAGAACTTAGGAACACGTTATGTTTTCAGTAAAAAAATACTGAATTACTTGGAAAGCATTCTATTCTATTGTTCCTCACTTCATCAGAAAGTAGTTAGTCTAATAGTAGATAAATCTATAGTCACAGAAGTACTATCAAATGCAAATATGGAATTGTAAAATGCTTATTATAACTGGAATAATGTATTACACATAATAATAAAAAATGAAAGTTTAACATCAAGGTTGATTCATAGAAGCAAAAAGGCTCATGAAAGATTACAAGCATCTACCTTAAAGAAGGTTTATTACAACTTGATCTTGTTGAGTTAGATTCAATCATAAAATAGGTTTGCAAACATTTCAATCTTCCAAATATGGAGTGGCTATTATATTTTCAGTAACTTGTATATGATCAGGGAAAATAACATCTTGTTAAGCATCAGAGTTTAGGTTGTGTTTGATTTAAGTATTTCATAATTTCTTTATGTGGAGCTTGTTTACATGTGATAGGGTATGTATTTGCTGGACTTATGACTCAATAGGTTGTAGTTGTCACTATGTGCAATCAATTAACTAACTTTTGTTAATTGTATTTGATGTAACACATTTGATGCACACTATGTACATGACATGAAAGACATCAACAATACATGCACACATAATATTGGTAATGGCAGTTAAGAAAGAAAGTTAACCAACGATTTTATCTTTTGTGATAAAAGCAACAAAAATAATTTCAAAATACAATGCTAACCTAACTATGGTTGAAATTGGGCATCTCGGGATCTCTTTACATTTTGCTGAAACTGAAGCTAAAGTAGAGCAGTAATAACATCTTTATTACTAAACAAATTACTATTTTAAAATGTTGAAACTAAAGCGAAAGTATAGCAGTTTTAACTCAGGTTCTAAAACCATTGTGATTTGTAGTTGAAACAACTTGTTTAACTTCAAAATTCAGTTGTATCTCTATTTCTTAATGGGTTTAAAATAATGTATTTAATTGGAAACCTTTACTAAAAAAAAGCTCCCCGGAATTTAACCTTTTCAAAATACACATTGGCAGCAACTCATTGATTAATCTTTTGATCCAACATCCTGTTGGTTGTTTAGACTAAATAAAAAAAATACTTTCTTTGTTTGTAGCTTTAGTAGTAGATGCATTCGATGATGTTTTGAGCTTGTATGGCAATTTTGTTCAACAACCTAAAGAATTTAAACTCTATAAACTTTCAATATTTATATTTTCATTTGAGTTCTAGCAAGAAATCAAGCATGTACTATGTCTTTCTGGCAGGTTGTTTCACACCTCGAATTGTTCAAAATAATTGGCTGAAAAAGGGAAATAATTTGGCTATATACGCATTGCCGCATTGGTTAATCAATTGTCTAATAAATGAAACAATTTATCAACACCTAGCTCAAAACCCCATAGCATTTAACATCTAGGGTATACACACATTCGCTTAAGTAACTTAACAATCTCTTTAAAATATACCAGCAAACTCCAGGTAACCCACAATAGAGTTGATTTTGATAAAGTAAGTGCTTAGCAAAGTCATTTTCTAACCCATCTTATCATGGTTTTATAGTTTATCCACCATAACATTCAGATACGTGCATGTACTTACCAACTCTTCTTTCTAACTTGAAGATGAAAGATTAGCCTTCAAATCTTGAATTTTCTCTACTATTTTCTGAATGTCATGGGTCATCAACCTGTTGAGCATACTCCTTCAACACAAGACTTTAATGTTGTCTCGAAACCTAAAATGAATGGACCAACAAAACCTAAATCGAACATCACAACGAATGGTTAGTGATGTTTAATAATTATTTTATCAATGATAACAAAACGGAAACTTACAGAATAGGTGAAACAGATCTTGTAATGAATTTCAAATGATCCGAAAACCACCACTTTGCAACATCAGAGATGGACATAAAGCGAGTCTAACAAATTGAGTGAGATTGAAAATTCATTAGTCGTACCTCTACAACACTTAAACCCTAAAAACACCAAATCATTTATGCAAATACCTGGCGTGCACCAGTGTGGTGTCTGGACTTAAAAAAATTCCAAAGACAAAAAATGGGAAAATCAAATATGAAACAAATAATCAAACATCAACACAAATAACCATATTGAGATAGTCAATAGAACAGGACAATAATCAGACCTATGTTGATTTGATAAAAAAGCTTATTCTATTCTAGATCATACAATTCTAACAACTAACATATTCTAAAACCCCTAATTATGGTATTTTATATTTTTATACCATGCGCCTAGCTTAAAAAGGCTCGCTTTAAAGCGCCTAGACTCCGGGTACCAGGCTCGGGCAAGCGCCTTGAGTGCACCTTAGATATTAGAAGTTTGACAAGATAGCAAATAACATAGAATGAATATAAGAAATATACAAATAAAAGTACTAATAATAGCAACAAACCACCGATAACAACACTGAGAGAAGTAAATATATTAAAGACTAAGAATATATCATCTAAACAGGTACAACATGGTAGTTATTTAAGACAAAGTGTTAAACTTCAAAAACAATAAACTTGGTACAATGAGAAAGAAAAAGGTTGCAAACCTTCACTACAGCCAATCCTGCTGCTGCAACTTCAATGGCAGATAGACTTCAGATAGATACTGAAAACCAAAGGTGCTTAACGCCTGAATTTCCGCCTTCTGCTTCAATTTCACCATCAAAGTCAGCTCCTCAACCCACCCGGATTCTTCTTGATAAAATCCTCCTGTGATGATTATCCACTTCATGTTGACTTTCATTCCCTGCATCAAAATCATTTTACAACTTTGAGATGAAAAACTTTTACAAATATTTCTAGTATTAATAAATGTTATAAAATGTTCATCTAATAATCAGTTTTAGCATACTAAAACCATCAAACTTGAATCCTGTCACCCTGTAAATTAATAATTGACAAAGAAATATCAATATTGTTAGTCGAAAAATGTTACGACTAAATAATATATGCAAGTAAAATATAAGACTATATACATCCAAAATAAGATATTACTATCTATATTAAAATAGTAGTGTGTAGTAAATAATGAAATACGCAAATAGAATCATATAACAATAAAATGGCTTTGTGAATTACATTTTCGTCAGTGAGGATCATTTCAATTGAGTAAACGTCTTTAGGATTGCGACGGTCGGGTAGACGCCAAACCCGAAGAATCTTTAGCTTTAAAGAAACATCATTTCTGTTAACATCAAGCACTATAATTAATAGTATAATTACTTTCTTGCTATATCGACATATTTTAAGGAGTTAATCAAGGAATTATCAATATTTATTCAAAATGTCATGAATGTTTATAATTAGTCAATATTAATAATTAATAATACTAATTATAATGGCATAAGAAATCGAAATTGAAGGCATGATTAATGTACCGACATATTTTAAGGATTTGATAAAGGAAAATTGAATAATTATTCAAAATGTCTTGAATGTGATTAATTAGTCAATATTAGTTAATACTTATATTCGATTAGGAGTTGATGAAGGAATTATAACTGTCATTAATTATGCATTTGGCAATATTAACAACAAATTAACATTTCTGCCTTCAATGTTATAAAACGATTTAGACAATAAAATCACCCACTTTAGTCGGTCGATTATTAAAGGCAATATTAATAATTATAAGCGCGTAGGAGTTGATGAAGGAATCATCAGTTTTAAAATTACGAATATGCTGTAAGTTTCTATTAATAATTACAATGACTTAAAATCAGATATTAATTTGATAAAATTAGATTACAGATTTTTCGTTTATTGATTAAGGAATTATAATTACTGATTAATTTATTTAATGTCATTAATTACATGACAATCAATCATTGACAAAATATTCGTAATTGATTTCTGAATTGATTAAGTAATTTGTCATTAAAAAACCATATTCGTAACAGCATGACATTAATTTGCATTTAGAATTTACATATGATGTTAGGATGATTTGTTTTAGTTTGGGTAATACTAAGTTTTTGAATAAATATGACATTGGTCTAAAAATTGTTGGGCTTGTCACAACTCCATTGAGCGTACATATATATGGAAGAGTTGTTTTTTTTGTAGAAAATTCTAACAACTTATTACATTTATTTATAGTGTGAATCAATGGAGATATCATGACATTTAGTGATGATTGCAAACAATAGGACAACATGACGTAATCACTTTTTGACCCAATCGAAGATGTGGATCTTCAAATGATTAAGGAATGGAGATATTGTCGCATTTAGTGATGAATACACAGCTTCTTCAAAGTTCGATATTTGTAACTTTCTTCTAATGGTTTAAAATCTTTTATTAAATTGATAAATTATATGACATATCTTTCATAATTGATTTCCAAATTAGTATTATTATTTGACTGTATTGAATCTCATTTAAAAGACAATAGATTTTAAATGGCATATTATTCGGAATTGATAAGGAAAGGTTATAAAGTGGAGAAAAATTAGCAAATGTACTGATGCTGAATTGATTACTAACATGTAATTTCGAATTGATTATTCGAATTTAGGCAATACGCAAATGGCAATAGTATAATTCCTTTCTTGTTCTACGGCCATAGATTAAGGAGTTAATCAAGGAATTATCAATTCTATTTATTCAAAATGTCTTTAATGTCATTAATTAGGCAAATAAACATAATTATAATGGCTTAAGCAATAAAATTGATGCATTAGTAATGTACCGAAATATTTTAAGGAGTTGATTAAGGAATCTTCAATATTTATTAAAAATGTCTTGAATGTTATTAATTAGGCAATATTAATAATTATACTCGATTAGGAGTTGATGAAGGAATTATCACTCTCATTAATTAGGCAATATTAATAATTATAGTCGCTTAGGAGTTGATGAAGGAATCATCATTTATAAATTTTCGATTTTGTAACTTACTATTAATAATTACATTGACTTAAAATCAATGTCATTAATTTTACAAATGATTTGAAACATGGAATTCAATAATTCAAATGCAAATGATATTAAATAAGGTATAAACCTCATGAAGAATTCAAATAAATTACATTAAAAACAAATAAAATAACCAACGTTTTAAATTTCTACATCAATGACTTCTTGTGGTGCAACCCTAGATGAAACATTACAATCATTCTCCTTCAATGCAATTGGAGAACTCATTTTGTAAAATGATTGAACATGAATTGACAACACCTATGGTAATAAAACGTATTCAATTTTTTCGACAATCACTTTCTTCTCAATCACATCATTCAAAAACATTGAGAAGCATAAATCATGAACAACCTTAGACCAACCATTGGTAAAACAAAATACATCATCTATCAATTCTAATAAAACCAACCAAGATTGTCCTTTGTATGTGGCCAGTTTAACGACATTGTTGTGCACGTTTTTAGAGACCAAAAATGTGTTCATAACTGTCGGCAATGTCTGGATTAAACATTAAGAAAAATGTTAACACAATTAATAATCAGTTTCTTCAAGTTAACAAAGATAATTATGAACAGGAAAATTAGAATAATACCAAAACTCTTGAGGAAGGGTCATGCATGACTTTGAAGAATTGCCCTCCTTTGTGATAAGCCATTACCTTATATTTATCTTTGGATGATACTCCTTAATCAAATGAGAAAACATCCAAACATTAAAGGTAAAGCAACAAAGTAATAACATAATAATTCTGCCTTCAATGTTATAAGTCGATAACATGGAGTAAAGCAAGAAAGTAACAAATTAATATTTCTGCCTTCTCTGTTATAAGACGATTTATACAATAAAATCATCCACTTGAATCGGCCGATTATTAAAGGAAGATTAAAGAATGAATAAAAAAATTATCATATGTAAACAGAATCAAGAATGCATAAAATGACTCACTTGAATCGGCCAGTACACACTAACAATTTACATATCGAACATAATCAATAATGCAAAAAAAAATTATGGATGTGCGATGGTATGTTTCAATAGAATACATACCTAGAATCAAGAATGGAAAAGAAGAAAAAGGATGAATGTTGGTTGGAAGATTTGTTAGAGAGTATGATGGAAGAATGTAGTGTAGATATTATGTTTAGAAAAGAGTATTTATAGTGAGTTAGTTGGAGCTCCATATACAATATGGATACCTCAAACACTCTCTAAGGGCTCCATTCAACCCAAGTTAACCTCAATTATTATATAGATAGATATATAACCGAAGTTAAGCGAATTCATGTCAAACATAACCCGACAGACATGAAACCTAACCGAAACTTGTTAAAAACTTATATCGAATCCAACCGATTCAAACCGGATCGCAAAACGGGTCAAAAACCCAAACCAAACTTGACACGCGTTAACAAAAACGGATCTTACACCTCCAAATCGTGCCCAAACTTGAATCTGGACCTACCCACATGTTTGCAACTCTAAATCACACCATACATTCCAATATTAAATGTTAAAGGTTCCAGATCGTCATCCAATTGGCCAATTCTTTAAATGTTTAAAAACCCACTTGCAAACTGAGCCTCAATACCATAAATTGAAACCTATTATAACATCTTATGCCTTAGTCGACTGTTTCTGTGCAAAAATATGCCATAAACACCCACCAAATCGTTCGCAATTTGAAGAACAAGATCAACCACGTCGCAAATCATTTGATTTAGCCTCGAAAACGATAAGGTCAATTCGATTACATGGTTTTGATCGGAATTTGATGTCGTTTAAAAGCCCTATGATTTCGTTTCATGCTGTGCCTTATTTTCGTCGATTGATTTGGGTTAAGGCTTAGGGTTCGAAAAAGCTTGAATTGAGAACCAAAAACTATAACTAGAAACTATAAGGACTTAAAAATGTAAATAAGTTAACCAAATTTTTAACGGAGTTAGGCTAAAGGACAGAGATTGTAGCAAATTTAGAAAATAAAGGATAGAAAGAATGAAAAATTAACATAAAGGGCAGAGAGTACAATTTCTCTAATAACTAAAAGACAATCTGTGTAATTCTCTCTAAAATATAGTTATAAACAACAAAAAGACATGTGAGGGTCAGGATTTTATTTCAGTGGGCCTTCAAGCTGTAGGGATCCGCTAGAATTAGTGAAGGGCTAGGTCACGAGCATTGTTTATGATAGTGGGTGTGCATGGGTGATCTTTTGCCTATAGATGTACCAAGGTGGATGGGCATTATTGAATTTCAAAGAAAACATTGAGATTGCACTTGAAGGCTACATAGGACAGAGAAACTCTCAAACGACTAAAGCGACAGGCAGGCCCACCTGACGTCCCTGCAAAAGCAACTGACACAAGACGTTTCACCTCACCAACGTGTCTTCTCGCCTGACATCTCTGAGCGCTTTGATGGGATAATTAATTACAGGCGTGGCCCAAGCTCAAAGCGCAAACGCAACCGCCCAAACGGTGGACACCAAAAATCGAGCAAAGATAACAACAGTCACAAACCTCAAAATAGAAAATCACAAAATCTATTAAGTCTAGCATCTCGCATGCAGCGCATACAACACACTGGACTAGGGAAGCTTGAAGAGATATGTACCCGCGTGTGCGCACAGATCCAGATCTCCTGCGAGACCATTAGAATAATTAAATGAAGCTCCTAGAAGATCGCGCACGAAACCTATTACATGCCAGCTATGAGCAGACAATGGAAGGAATGTTCAGCCAATCAAATGGGAGAATTCCCTGCTTCACGATCTCCTGGCAGGTACAAAGGACAGAAAGGACAACAAGGACAATTGAAAAGGACATCTAGCCAATCTTAGGAAGACAGAGCTAAGCTCCCTAATGGTTGTCAACCGTGTGGGACCCCGCAAGACAGTTGTCATTCCAAAGATGACCAATCACGAGACACTATCTAGCACTATAAATACCCCTCTCTCCCAAAGGAGATATGCCATTTAATTTCTTACGTATCAAACTTAGAGAATTCATAGAAAGCTAGGAAAAAAATATTATAGTCGAAATACTTGTATTCATCTATAAACGAGTCTTGTCTAATCCATCTAGTCACATATCAATAAAAAATCTCTTGACATTGCTCGTCTATTAAGGTGTTAAGGGTCTATTTGGTATGGCGTAATGGAATGGATGAGGGAATGGAATGGACGAGGTATTGGAATGGATGAGGTATTGGAATGGACAAGGTAATGGAATGGATCATTACCATTCCATGTCTTTTTTGGTTGCCACGTGGGAATGAAATAAAACATTATTTTATGTTGTTGGATAAGCAGGAAAAGACGAAGGAATAAAATCAGTGATGAGTGGTGGTCAGTAGCGGTGATGGTGGGTGGTGATATGTAGCGGTGGTGGTGGGTGGTGGCGGTAGTGGTGGTGACGGTGGAAGGTGGAGGTGGATGGCCATGATGGTGGGTGGGCGACGATAGTGAGTAATGGCGGTGGTGGGTGGTGGTTGGTGGCAGTGATGGTATGTGGTGGTGTGTGGCGGTAGCGGTGGTGGAGGGTGGTGGCGAAGATGGCGATGGGTGGAGGTGGATGGCGGTGATGGTGGGTGGCGGCGGTGGTGGGTGGGTGGGTGAAGGTAATGGGTGGTGGTGGTTGGTGGCGGCGACGACGATAATGATGGGTGGTGACGGCAAGGGTGGGCGACGATGGTGGGTGGTGGGCGACGGTGGTGGTCGGCGTTAGGTGGTGTTGGATAGCGGCGGTGGGTGGGTGTCGGTGGTGGGTGGCGACGGTGGCGGGTGGGTGGGTGAAGGTAGTGGGTGGCGGCAACGGCGATGGTGGGTGGGTGTTACGATATAAAATATTGTAATATCCACGTGCGGGTAGTTGTTAATATTTGACAATATCCGATTACGGTGGAAGTTGTCGTGGACATGTACACATTCCAAAGTCTTGATAATGGACCATATTGGTGAAAATAACATCTGTCACCTTCACTTTCCGGTTAGCTAGTTTATATAAATACTTTTTGTGTTCATCGAACATGGAACATTCATAAATGTTTGGTAACTAGAAGATAGTCCTCCGCATTGCGTACTAACCGAACAATGAAAACTTAAAAATTGAAATCATGATCTGCCAAAAAATATATTTACACTTGTTTTATACTGACCGAAAGTTATAATGTTAATACTGGTACGGTATCAACACTCGTATAGATTAAACTCGTGATACATGGCTGCCTTTAGTTTTTCTCGGTGTTACGATATAAATTTTATTTGAAAAAGAGTTGTATTCAAAATAACGGTAGAACGGTGAACTGAGTCGGTATAGCAATAATTACAATAGTTTTATTAAAAAAAAAAAGTTGTATGATGTAACTCAAGAAGTAAAGTCGTATTTTACTTCAATCAAAAATCATAAAAACAAATACAAATACTGATTCGATAACACCAATATTGATACCAATGTTATTGGTCAGTACCGACTCAGTTTTTCATCATATCATCGATTTGAAACAACTCCTTGTTAAGTAAAATTTCGAATACTATTCCATTTTAAATAAACCTTATATCAAAATGTCCAGAAAAAATTAACGCAACTGCGTATTTAATAAAAAAAGTTGAATCACGCACGCGTGTTACGGCGTGTTAACTCCCAAAATTAGACCAAAATGTAAAACATAGGAATAAAACTTATATCAAAATCTACATAAAAAATTTTAACGCAAACGCGTATTTAGTCTTTAAAAAAACTCAAGAACGAAATTTGTTAGAAAAAACTATAGGGTTAAAAACATATATTATTTATATTATAAGGTGTGTAATTGAAACTTAAAAAAGTCAAGTTATTGGCAAGTTGGTAATTATTATAAACTATATGATTAAAAATGTATATTATTTATAGTATAAGGTCTATAGTAAAAAAAGGTAAATCAAAATTACTGTTCACAAATCACTAGGGCTGTAAACAAACCAAACGTTCGGCGAACAGTTTGTGAACTGTGCTGCGGGAAGTTCGTTTGTGTTCGTTCGTTTAATAAATGAACGAACACAAACAAGAAATTCCGTTCGTTTAGCTAAACAAACGAACATGAACAAAGGTCGTGTTCGTTCGTTTATGTTCGTGAACGTTCGGTAACGTGTTCGTGTATGTTTGTTTTTGTTCGATAGTTCATTAGGGTTTTAATTTTTATATTTAATTTAAGTATTTCAAATTTCCCAATGGTAGATTATTTAACATATATTAGTGTATCACATGTTAATATTACTTTAACTATTTTGATTAACTGTTATTTTTGGTGGATTAAACGAGGATTTCAAGTTTAATATGATACCTCTGTGTTTTTATAAGACATTATGTGATCAAGATTGTGTCACGTATATTTGGGTAATTTGATTAGTATATTCTGGGCGGACAATGTTAGCGATGAAAAATGAGAATTTTCATAATTTAATTAATGTGCTAGTTTGTGCTCGATTTTGTTCAGTAATGCCTATTTGTGTTCGTTTACATTCATTTGTGTTTGTTTGTGTTCGGTTTTGGCTGACACCTAAATTTAGCAAATAAATAAAAGCGAACACGAACAAAAATCTCATTCGGTAAGTGTTCATGAACAGTTCGTGAACGCGTTATTTTCTTAACAAACGAACACGAACAAAAAATCCCGTTCGGTAAGTCTTCGTGAACAGTTCGCAAACACGTTAATTCCTTAACAAACAAACACGAACAAGGCCTTGTTCGTGTTCGTTTGATTCGTTTACAGCCCTACAAATCACAATAGTAAAAAAAAAAAAAAGTCGGACCAGTGTTCACACAAGTTGGTAATTGTATTATTACTAATCTGATTGACTGCAAAATTAATGGGTTTAAACTTAAAATGTCAAAAAAGGACCGACCATGAATGTTCGACACTTCTTATTTTTATTTGTCATAAATGTTAGATAATTTTCCGTCCAGCCAAAACGAGTCAAATATGCCAAAATGGATCTGGCAAACAAATGAAAGTTTAATCTACTATAACAACTTTACACAGTATTATCCCATTTATAGTCAAACTATTGGTAAGGTCTAAGAAGGATGGATGTAGGCAAGCCTTACATATATCTCAAAGAATAGAGAGGTCACTTCTAATGAGACCTCCTATGACGATTAGACAAAAAATGATAACAAACTTATACTAGTGACAACTAGCACCAATCTAATTTAAACCCAACCTAAAACTACAATATTAATCATAATGCACCTAAACACATGTATGCAAAGCAACCCTACACAAAAATGGACAAAAAAAAAAAAAAAAAAACCTTGATCTGTTAACCTTTTAACTCATATGACGAATACAAGAGTGACTGACTTCAAGCTACTCTCACTAATGAACAAAAGTCCCCTACAATTTATTACATTAGATCTGCAATATAACAAATCAACAAAAGTCCATAAACATCAAACAAGTTAACTTTTATTTTTTTTACATCAACATTCAAAGTAGGGCTGTCCAAAAAGCTCGTGGCTCGGAGCTCGCTCGGATTTAGCTCGAAAAAAGCTCGCTCGATATGGCTCGGTTTGAAACTAAGCCGAGCCGGCTCGGATCGGTTAGAAAGTGAGCCTAGCTCGGCTCGGTTCGTAACGAGCCGAGCTGGCTCGGTTTAGCTCGAATAATTCTAATTTTTAATATATATTTTTTTATATACATATAATATATTACCAAAATGTAAAACATAATGGAGAATATGCTACAAATTTAATATTTGGTAACAGTGGCATGGAGATTCTTTACATGGGATTGAAGTTATAGCTAATCAAGTTATTTAAATAAACTTAATACTACTTTTGATTCAAGTACTCAAGTTAATTCGTATGTTGATAAACTTATACTGTATTCCATTAAAATTTGAGACTTATTTTGTACTTGATTGAACTTGATTTTAACGTGCAATGTATAAGGTCGAACTTATTTTAATTGTGTTATTTTTAACTATTGAATAATAGTTTAAACTATTGAATTTTGAAAGCCATTTTTCTTTTTTCTTTTTATATTCGAGCCAAACCAAGCCGAGCCGAGTCGGCTCGGTTTAAAACCAAGCCGAGCTCGAGCTTTGATTTTCAGCTCGGTTTCAAATCCGAGCCGAGCCGAGCTGGCTCGTATTTATAACCAAGCCGAGCGCGAGCTTGGCCTGGCTCGGCTCAGTTCGGCTCATGAACAGCCCTAAATTCCAAAGGACCCTTGAGACAAGGGGGTAACGCCGTGAAATCCCCTACAAAAAGCCCCAAAGGCCAAAACTAATTATATATCGACAAAAGTCCCTATCAAGTGAACCAACTCCCTATAATATTCGCGAACAAGTTAATAATTATGCCTAAATCAGTAAATGGACCATGTGTGATAGATGATAAAAAGTTGTCCAATATTTAATGGGTAATATAAGTTAATACAAAATTTTCGATAAGAACAAAAACTCTCTTTGCAATACAAGAAGGTACAATTTTTTCTGTGAGCGCAAATAATCACAATAATCTGGTAATTATTCAACTTTCTTTAGAAGTACACAAACCGGTACCTAACCATCGAAATCTCGTTCTCTTGATTTCAAAATAAATAAAAAATGAAAGTAAACTCACCCGAAAACCCTTATGTTTAAGTAAATTAAATAAACAAGAGATAAAATAGGAAAAAAATCATCCAAACCTCCAGCTATAAATAAACCTTCATAAACAATAGAAAGTATGTGATACAAAGTCCCCTTAACACAGGAAGGGTAGAAAGCCACCACATCTTGACACCTGTAAACCATAGTTAACTTTAATTAACTCAATCCTAGTTGATTAAAAGAGTAATTTAGACTTTTATAAAACACCCAAACTCACCCTTCTCTAGTATAACACACACACACACACACATCTAATGAAGAAACAGAGAACAGAGAGAGAGGGGAGGAGCCGGAGACCTCTCCACCGCCATCGACGGCGGAGCTCCGGTCAGGCTCCTAGAATGTGGAATGAAAAATTGGTAAATACTTTAATTGAATTTGGATTTGTTCAGAGTAAGTGTGATTACTCTATGTTTGTCAAGCAAAGTGCATCTTTATTTGTTGTATTGCTAGTCTATGTGGATGATATCATACTTACAGGGAATTCAGTTAAAGAAATAGAAAATATTAAAAACATGTTCAAAACTAAGTTTTTAATTAAGGACTTAGGAGAACTGAAATATTTTCTTGAAATTGAAGTAGTTAAAACTGATGAAGGGGTATGTTTAACTCAAAGAAAATATTGTACTGAGCTGTTAGATGAGTATGGTACGTTAGGTTGTAAACCAGTTAGCTGTCCAATAGAACAAAATCATGTGTTAAAAAGGATTGTTGAAAATAATAACAAACCTGTTGACAATATTACTGGATATCAACAACTTGTGGGTAAATTAATCTACTTGTCTCATACAAGACTTGGCATATCTTACAGTGTCCATTACTTAAGTCAATTCATGCACAAGCTCACTCAGGGACATTTAAAAGTTGCATTTAGGCTTCTTAGGTACCTGAAATCTGCTCCAGGTAGAGGACTTATGTGTTAAAAAAGGACACTTTAAATCTGACAGCATTTGATGACTCAGATTGGGCTAAGTGTCAGGAAACTAGGAGATCAGTTACTGGATTTTGTATTTTCTTGGGAGATTGTTTAATCTCTTGGAAGAGCAAGAAACAGTCGACTGTTTGTAGGTCCTCTACCGAAGCAGAATACAGGGCTTTGTGCTCTGTTTCTTGTGAAGTAATGCAATTAAAAAGTTTGTTGTCTGAGTTAAATATACATGTCACTTTACCTGTCAGTTTGCATGCTGATAATTCAGTTGCATTATCTATTGCTTCAAACCCAGTTTTTCATGACAAAAACAAACATTTTGGTATTGACTTATTTTTTCTTGACAGAGTTAGTTGCAAAAGGAAGTGTAAACATAGTCAAAGTTGATTCTAATAATCAATTGGCTGATGTGTTCACTAAGGGATTGTTACCTGGACAACATGAGGTAATTTGTGATCAAATCAATTTATGCAATTTGTTTGGGAAATAAAATTGGGGAGAGGTGTTGAAAATACTAGATAAAGAGGTTACAATTTTATTTCTTTCTTTTGTTTCTTTCATCCTTTTATTTTATTTTACAAAGTCTTTGACATCTTGCATAAGTTCTTTTTTGTAGATTAATGATGGGCTTGTTGAGTTGATGTTGTTGTGGGCTTGTAGCTGATAGGTCATGTTTCATTGGTCCAGTCCAGAAGTCAAGTCCAGCAATGAGAGTCTAGTCCAGTTCGGGTCAAGCCCAATTGAAGTCCAGATGGTTGTTATTATAAAAGAGAATGTCAACCGTTGGATTGTGATCCGTGTGGCAATTTCTAATCCAACGGTTGTGAAGCTGATCATTTGTGTTTCTTTTGTCGAAGCTTCCAGGGAGTATTATATAACCAGTCTCTCTCTCTTCAGTCTCAACTTTTGGTCATTATTATTCTCTCATCTTTTGATCAGAATTTGTTCGTTCTCATCCTCTCAAATTAGGTCTAAGATAGATTTCCAGCCTTGAATCTGTAAATCGTTGAGTCTGTGTAGATCTTTGTATGAAGGTTATTGTTTTGTAATCTCTTTTGTATTGTGAGAGTGCTTATGAGAAAGTGTCTGTAATCTTTTGTATCTGTTAGGGGATAAACATTTGGGTTGGGATCTTGAAATATAATCTTGTTTTCTCAATATATACCATGTTTGTGACATGTATCATTTCATCGAACAAGTTGAGAGCATCATCCAAGTTGATAACTTTTTCATACCTAGATAGAGGACGCTCATCATTTGGAAAAGAAGTCGAGTGAAGAGAAGCTAAAAAGGTGGAGTGAGGATTGAATTTTGTAAACCTAACCGGGAAGATGAAAGAGGATGGTTTTCTGAAGGAAGAAGGAAGGACAGAGTGTAAAATTTCATAATCAAAAGACCAGGACAAAATGGAAGTTCATGGAGTCATTGGAACATTTCATAATTATTTCTTAAAAAGTCAGACGTGCGTTTGAAAAGATGTTATTCCAAAAAAACAAAAAAAATCAAACGTGCGTTTCATTTTTTCAAAGGTGTGTTTGTTTTTTTATAACGTGCATTTAAAGAATATACAACGTGCGTTTATAATAATGAATGTATGTTTGTCACACCCAAATATATAACGTGTGTTTAAAGAATACACAACGTGCGTTTAAAGAATATACAACGTGTGTTTAAGGAATATACAGCGTGCGTTTAAAGCATATACAACGTGCGTTTATAATACTGAACATATATGTAGATATGTTTTACACACTCTGTTATCACCATCTTCTTCATTTTCTTCTGCAAGTTCTGTTAACCTAATTGTTTTATGTTTAATCCTTCTTTTTGAAATACAATCGAAAGTATGTCACAACTATAACCAGCGTTTATTCATAATCCTATGTTTATCGTCTCAGTATATAATCCTCTGTTTTTCTGATTTTTAGATTAAAACATTGTTCTTACGCTTTCGTTCAATGTAATCGACTTTTTATTTGTTTTTTTATTGTGTAATCTTTCAAAATGTTTAATTGATTTGAAATCGTTTAAATTAATTTTCAGTTAAGCCTCTCTTGAACAAAAAAAAATTGAATGTTTTTCCTAATTTACCCTTGGTTTGTTTAAGCCGACTATGATTAAGGTTGATAATTACCATTATGTCACCGCCTACATCTAAGGGCTAAGAAGCCTTCCTACGCTACTCACGTTAAAAAAGCTTTGTATATTATCTCTTCCCTAAACAAATAACTAAAGTAAGAAGTAAAAAAGAACCTTGTTTTTTTTCATTAGATTTGCTTTAATGAACGATATTTCAATCTTCAACGGTAGACAAAATACAAAGTTACCGACAATTCAACAGAAAGACTTAAAAAGGGTGAGGCTAACGTAAAAAGGAGGGTTCACCCATGTTCGTGGTAGAGCCTCCAACTTGTTCTTTTTGCTTGTTCCACCTCATTAGGCACCACTTTAAACTTCTCACACTTGCTAAAAATCTCATACGCTTTCATGTATCCCGATGCCCCGTTGTTCTTGGTGTATCTTTCAATAGCAATCTTCAACACGTTGTCATCACTTTGGCCCAAGGTACGATTGTTCCAAACGTACACTTTGATAGTAACCCGCAAAAAGTTGGCATTTTCCCATCATCTCTGACACCTGGTACTAACGGAGTGAGTTGTTCGATATGGCTCATGTTGTAATAATTTGAAGAAATCAACACAAATTTGGTTCCAAAAACCATCCCTTTTCCAATTTGTAGCTACACAATTATTTAAAAAAAAGTTAGTAATATTTTTTTACAACCGAAAATATGTAATAATTATTTAAAATTTTACCTAGTATTGGATCGGTAGAAGGGTTCACACATGCTCGTGCTAAAGCCTCCAACTCAATGGGCGTCCAAGGAATGCTATCCGCCTTTGCCTTCGTACTAGGCCCTTCATCTTGGGCCCGTTTTTTTACCTTTTTGTGCCTTTTTTTTTGGGGGGGGGGGGGGGGGGGTTGGGTACATGATCATCATGCGCGGCCAAAGAAATGAAATCGTGCTTGTGTTTGAGGGATGGGCGAGACTTGTGTCATTTGCATTTGCCATTGTTGTTGTTGCATTTGCCATGGATTTTAAGGGTGGTTAAACGCGTCAAAATGCATTGGTTGTGACGCGGGAGTGCCGGGTGTCAAGGGAAAACCAAACGGGGCGGGTGTGTTTGGGAAGAACAGGTGCCTCGGATCAATGGTTTTATAACTTGAATGTTTATAAAAAAAAATAAGGTTTTGAAGGTGTATGTGAGGTTGGATGGTTAAATTGTGGTTTAAAAATAAGGTTTAAAGTGCTTAAATAAAGAAAAGTAATTTTTTTTTATAATGTAACCGTTGAAAGCAACGGTCAAAAAGGCATACGGTCACTTTTTTCTCGATCAAAAGAGATGGGTGAGCTTCCCGTTGTTGCCGATTCAAAAACGGGGATGTTCCCCGACAGGGACGGTGTCCACGTCAGGTTCCCGACCTCCTCCCCGTTGTCACACCCCACCGTCTATGGGGGCCTAATTCTTTTCCCAAATTAAATAGTGAACATTAATGAGCAAATGCCCCCTCCTCTACTTAAAAATTGTCCGTCTATGATTGTAGTGCCCACAATATCTAAACCTCTGGACCTCCATTATGTCTAGTACTGTAGTACTTTGCATGTATCACATGATTGAACCAATTAATAAATATATTTAGTTTTGTATGTGTTCGGCTATATTAGGTAATGTATCAATATTCAGTATTCACTTAATTGTGATGTTTAATAAGCCTTATTTGTATAGGTCATGTCAATGTTTAATAATGAAATTTTTTGAAAATTTAGTTTTTCTAGTGATTACTATTTTCTTGTTGTTTAGGTCAATTTTATAGCTTATCTTATGTTTGAGTGGTAGATTTATATGTCCATGTTTTTATTTATATATTTTTTTTTATTTATGATCTTAACAAATGAATATACCTTAGCACTAACAAAAATATATTTTTAATGAGTGAATACAAACATAAAAATTCTTTTCTACATGTATTAATTTGTATTTGTCTGTTAGTTTGATTAAGCTTAAACGAACAAACACAAACAATCCTTGTTAATGTTTATATATGAAGGGATAGGGAGCCTAATCCAAGCGGAGGAGGCGCCCCTATCCCCATAAGACAGGATCCTCGCGCCAGACTAGGGCACAAGGATCCATTCGCGCGCTGCCAACAAAGCATGCAGCGCGCAAGGATAACAGCTGATAAGCAACAAGCAACACCTGATAAGCGCGTGCAACCACGCGCGGAACCTTCCCTTATCACTTTTGGTACGAGGTACAGAAGATAAGAAAAGGAAGATTCACAAGGATCTCTAACAGAGTACGCGCCAATGAGAAGGCGACAGGTGGCAGGGGTGGTCCAACCACCACTGACGAGAACGACGACGTGACTGTACCCACGCTCCCACCATGCCATCATCTACAGTGACAGCAGACATCCCCTGCTGATGTCAGAGGCATGGTCAACCACTGTAGCAAGGAAAGGGGCGCCGTCCGCCTATCAAAACTCGCCACGTGTCCGCCTCGAGCAGCAGCCATGCTGCAGAATGACATCATCCACAGTAACCTGGTTTTCCCGCCATTTCTATGGAAGGCTTGGACTTGGGCTTTGACCAGGCCCAAGTAAAGATAACGTCTCGTGGGCTCCTCTACTAAGCCTACGAGCTCTCCTATAAATAGAAGAAGATATCTCCTTGCAAAAGGATCCAAAAAATACTCATTGTAACTTAGCATTATTCTCTTGTAATTCTCTCTACTTGATCACTAATAATATTCCGGCTAGTTACAGTGGACGTAGGTCACTCTTCGACCGAACCACTTACATCTTGTGTCTTTATTTACGTAATCTCACACACACTCACATTCCTTATTCGCATTCGGGTTTAACCTAGAGGTTTGGGTAAAGGATTACTCTTGGCGAACGTAAGTATTAACCCAACGGTGATTAGTACTAACCACCGTGATACTTATTGTTTCTTCAATATAGTACGGTCATAACACTACTTGAAACAAAACATATTAAAATATATGGTATTGTACTAAACTTAAGAGAATTAGATACAATAAACTACACTTGCAGTGCCAGCAAAATCTCGACTTCTAGACCAAAGCATAGCCAACGTTGTGTCAATATATAACATGACTTGCATGATTGAACCAATATAGCGTATGGTACACATTTCAAATGTCTTGTTGAGTGACGTACATCAAGTCTTAGTTAATACTAGAATGTGACTGTTGAGAAAAAAAAATATATATCCTTAAAACTTATGTTACAAAACTAATACAAGTCAAGTTACTAGAAGTTATACTGATTTAAATTTGTTAATATTTGATGATGGTTGGTTTATTTAAAGTAATGTTATGTAGACACTTCTATGATTTTGTTGGATGTTATACCATAACAAGTGGTGTGTTTTGTTCTGTGATTTGTTTCTTTACAAGTAATGCGGGTAAAAAAAAATAACATATTGCTTCGGGGTTTTTTTATTAAGTTGAACTTTATTAACAAAACACGAACGCTTGATCCTCAAGACGAACAAAACTTACATCACGTCACAATTACACCATTCTTCCCAAGTACATTTTGTATTTCTATTCCTATTATTATACCACAAATAACCATATCCGAAATAACCTCATCAATCTTTGTCTTCTTGTCATTGAAAATACGATCGTTGCGAGCCTTCCAAATTCTCCAACATCCAATAATCATCAAGCCGTGAACCATATTCCTTGTTGCCAAGTTGAGCTGGAGATTCTTGTACATACTCGTAAGGTCTTTTAAATCACATACGTAAAAAACTGGAAATCTACACCATTTGCTTCACTCAATCAATAATTTCGATTTTGAGTATGAACATCTCCTTTCCCATTTGCTTCACTCAATCAATAATTTCGTTAATCATCATCGGACCGTCTAGAATGAATCTTCCACTCAAAAACGCTGATTGCACTTCTGATGTGATGTTCCCCATGATCTTTCTCATCCTAGTCGTTAGCAACTTCGAAATAACCTTACTAGTCACACCGATAACAGTTATGGGCCGATAATCACCTAAACCCGAAGGCACCGAGGATTTCGGTATAAGTGTTATGAAAGCAGAACCCACTCCGCGACTTATGGTACCCGTCTCATAAAATTCCTTCACAATATTCATGAAATCGGCCGATAGAATACTCCAGAATCTTTTAATAAATTTAAAGTTAAAACCATCGGGACCCGGCGCCTTGTCATTCCCACAGCCAAACACTGCGTCCTTGACTTCTCTTTCGGAAAACGGTTCTATTAAAGAAGCGGCTTCTTCTTCAGTCATACATTTGAGTTTGTGACATCGTAACTTTGGTCTCGTCTTCATATCCTCAACATATTTATCTTTGAAAAAGCAAAACACTTCTTTTTTGACATTAGAAGGTTACGTTTCCCAAATTCCATTAATCATCAACCCCGGGATACTATTCGTCGCCTTCCTTTTATTGATCAAACCATGAAAATATTTCGTGTTATCATCTCCGTCCGCTGCCCATTTACATCTAGATTTTTGTTGGATGTCTTTATATTTAAAATCTTCTAATTCCTTTACTCGTCTATGCGCTTCCTCCCACATCCAAAGTTCCTCTTCCGTCAAATCTCTCTCATCCCTAATTGCATCAATCGATTTCATCTCCTCTTTAATAATCATATTTTCTTCCAATTCTTTTTGTTTGGTTCGGACCTTCCATTCAGTAATGCGGCTACGAAAAAGTTTAAACTTTTGAATTAGCATCAAATCAAGCAACCCATAACCTTGAAAGTCGCTATTAGCCTTCAAAATAACATCCTCAAAATCGTCCCGGTCTAACCACGAATTAAAGAATCGGAAAGGCTTCGGACCAAAGTTAGATGAAAACGTCTTGAGAACAACCGGGAAATGATTTGGAAGGCCTTTCGGAAGAACTCTATATTTAACCGAAGACCACCTGCAAAAAAAACTCCCAACATACCAAAAATCTGTCAACCCTGACTTAATTTTTACTGACTGAAAATGTGAACTTCCTTCCTCTGAGTAACAATTCTTGTAGCCCCGCGTCCTCGATAAAACCATTAAACTCTCTAGATGCGGCTATGTTAAAAACGGAATTCCTTCTCTCATGTTCATTACGGACCGAGTTAAAATCCCCTCCCACAATCCACAACCCGTTAGTACCTCTTATGATATTAATCAAATTCGACCATAAATGGCGTTTCTCCACTTCACCCTGCGGCGCGTACACATTAAGAATGTTTATAACCTCCCCACTACCCTTAATGATACCGGAGCAAACCAAAAAATTCCTATCGCTATTAATCAGTTGAAGGCTGAAAATTGAAGTATCCCACAACGTTACCAAACCACCGGATCTCCCAGTAGGATCCACCACAGCATACTCGAAATTACCTCTACCCCAAAAACCCTCAAGTTGTTTGGCTACCACATTAGTACACAAGGTTTCTTGTAACAAAACACACCCAACTTGTTCTAGCCGTATACCCTTGAACCATGACTTCTTAGCTTGAACACCCAAACCCTCTCAACATTTAGAGTCAAAAAATTCATGAAATAACCCATTGAAAACCTTCATTAATGGTCGAACCGTGTACCTGTTCTTTGAATACCCCAATATTGTCAGTGCCAAGACGATGTCCTAAGTCGATGGTACGTGTTCGTGACCTCGTCTTCAATATTGCTTCTGTTATATGTCTTGTTTCAAAACCTTCATGTACACGTACTTCATATATGTGTCGGCTATCTAGTGACAATTTATGTAGGAACCGCTCGTATATAAAATAAATAAATACAAATAAAATTACGATTACAACTAAATAAGAAAACGAATGCAGAAAATATAAATACGATTACAACTTAAAGAAACAAAATACAAGAAGAAATTATAAACAAAAATAACTAGAAGGCTGAGGATCGTGTTGAACACGGGGCCCTTAAAACAAATTCCGAGTCTATTAACGAGAACTCGTTTTGTTTCCCAGGGTACAACAGCCGGAACAGCAAGAATGCTGCCGGAGATGACTCTGACCCGAAGTGTACCTGAAACAGCAAGAAGAACTTCGAACAGATTGCTGGAGAAGAAGAGAGGTGAATATTCAGAACAGTATGTCTGAGGTGTGTCTCAAACCAAAGGTCTCCTTTGGTATTTATAGAGTCCAGTCTTCAATCAGTTTCGGAAAGCATTAAAAACGAAAAATAAATGTCATTGAACGTCTTCAATGGCATTTATTACGTTCTTAAAGTTTCAGACGTAACTGTTTGACTTGACTGTTACACTTCTGATCTGTTGCTGCTGAGGAGCTGAAGTCTCCGCGCGCGCGCGTCAACCTGCGCGCATGTGGACAACGTGAAGCTGGGACGCGCTACTGCGCAGAACGTCTTTTACGTTCTACGTCACTCTAGCGCAGACCAGGGCGCTACCTGGTTGTCTGCTCGTACTCGCGTGCATCACCTGCCACTGGTCCTATGCAAAGGACCACGAGCCTGTGTTCAAAAATACTAAGGCGGCTCTCAAGCGGCCCGCGGTGATGTGAGTGTGCGAAGTGCAAAGTGCGCCATCAAAGCGCCACATTGCGCCCATCGCCCACGCCACGCGCGTGTGCGAGTTGGGGTGCTCCGCACCCTTCGCGAGTTCCACAGTGTGAGCTCCCATGAAACAATTAGGAAGGAGTGTTCCTCCTTATATACCACTCATGGTATCATCACTCCTCCTATGTGGGACAAGTTCCACCTTGTTTCATTTCAGCATCAAGTGCATTATTCACCAATCTTTGAGCATCGATATCTCATTCATCTTAGCTCCGTTTTGGACATGGTTTGGTTCGTTGTGAAGCTCTCTCAACATAGAACATAAACCCACAAAGAAATATATAAATAAACATCTGTTTCAAATATATATTTTAGTCCAAAGTTAGGAAAAACTCATTTTTCTATATTTTGTGAAAATAGCATTTTCACTAAGGTGTTGTTTGTTTTTTCGATCTGCAGGAAAAGGTCTGCAGTCTGCGGACCACATCTGCAGACATCTGCAGGAGAAGAGGTGGACCAAAGGTCTGCAGTCTGCAAGAAGAAGACTGTTTGTTTGTTAACGTCTGCAGGCTACTGAAATAAACTTAAATTTAAATAAACTGAGTTTTTACAGCAGTCTGGTGGTAGACGGTGGTGGTGGTGGGTGGACCGTGGTGGTGTGGACCATGGTGGTGGGTGGTGGTGGTGGTGGGTGGTGGTGGACAGTGGTGGGTGGTGGTAGTGGTGGTGGGTGGACGGTGGTAGGTGGTAGGTGGTGGTGGTGGTGGTGGTGGTGGGTAGTGGTGGTAGTGGTGGTGGGTGGACGGTGGTAGGTGGTGGTGGTGGACCGTGGTGGTGGTGGGTGGTGGTAGTGGTGGTGGACGGTGGTGGGTGGTGGTGATGATGGACCGTGGTGGGTGGTGGTGGTGGTGGTGGGTGGTGGTAGTGGTGGTGGACGGTGGTGGGTGGTGGTGGTAGTGGTGGTGGGTGGACGGTGGACGGTGGTGGTGGACCGTGGTGGTGGTGGTGGTGGGTGGTAGTGGTGGGTGGTGGTAGTGGTGGTGGACGGTGGTGGGTGGTGGTGGTGGTGGACGGTGGTGGTGCTGGACCGTGGTGGGTGGTGGTGGTGGACCGTGGTGGTGGTGGGTGGTGGGTGGTGGTGGACGATGCTAGGTGGAGGTGGTGGGTGGGTGATGGTGGTGGGTGGTGGTGGTGGTGGGTGAGGAGAAGAGAAGAGAAGAGGAGAAGACCTTTGAAGACCTTAGAAGACTTTGGTCCAAGTCTGCACCAAGAAGAGGTCAGGAAGAGCTTTTGGAGTGAAATGTCTTCCGAAAAACAAACAGTCTGCCCGTCTCAAACGTCTGCCCACGTCTGCGCGGCGCAGACAAAAGAGGTCAGAAGTGCTTCCGAGAGAAAAACAAACACCACCTAAATTTCCAACAATTTATTCACAACTAAACTAGTTGCCAAATTACAAACATCTATCCAATCATCAATTGTCAAACCATGACCAAGATTATCTTGACTTAGCAAACCAAGATTTAGTGTAGCAACTAGCAAACATCATACAACGTTTATAACGTGATAAGCAATTGTTTTAAGAGATGCTTCAAGGTCGTACATTGTTATTTTTAATGAGGCAAGAATAATGGTCGCATAATACAAAACACTAGTCTAACTATAACAAATATATAGGAGAACAAGAGATAATCTTTTACTTATAATCCTTGAGGCCGGGTTACAAGAGTGATATAACGATTACAATTAGACAATGTTCAACAAGAGATTTCCGCCAACGTTCACGAGTGTATGTGAGCATTTGAGTGTGCAAAGAGCCGACCCTTCTCCCTTAGGAGAATGGGGTATTTATAGTCGAATGTCTTCATGTTCATGGGCTTAAACGTGATCACCATCCTCCAATCCCATTGGCTAGACATTATTTTCATGTTGTCCTTTTTGTCCCCTTGTACTTGGCAGATCCTACGTGGCGCGTGGGGCCTGCGGAACCTTTCATTTACCATTTGTAGTGATTTTATAAGTGATGACATGTCCTGACCCAGATCCGCAGGTGAGTCCAGGTACATATCTCTTCAATCACGTTTAACAAAGCTAGACGTTTTATATTGGCACAAACATAAAATTGACATTACAGATTTATAAGTGATGACATGTCCTGACCCGGATCTCATGAAGTTCGATTATTACACACATGAATTGTAAGTATATTACTGGGAGACAGATAGAGAAAAGAATGAATAAGGGAAGAGAGGAATTGATTTATAGAAAAAAAATATATATATATATGTCTTATGTGAATGTACGAGTAACATCCAAACAAATGTTATAGTAATCGACTTGTATGAACCAAAGTGATAACTTGTCTAAAATATCTAGAACTAAGTTCATATCTTACTTTTCTTATATTAATTACTAGCTTTTATCCCGGGAGTGTCCCGGGGTTGAAATATCTAATATAACATAATAAAATATCTAATATGACAACATAATTAATGATTTGCCAATACATGATTAATGAATAATAATAATAATAATAATAATAATAATAATAATATTTATCGTTTGTGATTTATTAGTAGAGTAAAATATATTTGTTTTCAAATATATTTTACTCTACTAATAAATCACAAACGATAAATATTATTATTATTATTATTATTATTCATTAATCATGTATTGGCAAATCATTAATTATGTTGTCATATTAGATATTTTATTATGTTATATTAGATATTTCAACCTCGAGACACTCCCGGAATAAAAGCTAGTAAAGTTATAAAGTATTCAAGTAATTACGACTTTATAAAAGATCGTTGCCATTCTTTGTATGCCGGTCTAGTCCTTTTCAAAGTCCAAATCCCAACCAAAAGTGTTTTGTAAGTATTTTATATTGAACTAAATTCTGAAATGATCATTGATACAAGTCCATGTAATTCAAAAGAAAGAATCGCATATTGGTCCCTGTGGTTTATAAATATTGCACTTTTGGTTCTAAGGCTTCAATAAATACACCGCTAGTCCTTAAGTTTGTCAAAACTGCACTTGTGTGATCCTTACTCATAACTGCCGTTAATTTCCTTCGTTAAAAACAAGTAAATTACATTTTTACCCTCAATTATACAATTAAACAACTAAAAACATAATAAAAATAATAGTAAACCCACCCCCTTCTTCTTCCCCAAACCACCACCATCTCCCCCCTCATACTAACCCCATTTTTTTCATCAACAGCCACCTCCACCTTTAGAAATCACCACCAGCACCGCCACCTACAACCAACATCGCCACCGTGTGTGTGGTGTGGGAGATGGCGTGTGTTTGTGTTGACGTACCTGATCAAACAGATCATCACGGAGAAGGAGGAAATTCCTCTTTGCCATAATATTTTATACGAAACAAGTGTGACCGCTCACAGACAGTTCCCTTCACACACATCATGATGATAGGGACACCAAAATACTTTGGTTATCAGAATGTGAAGGAGGAAATTCCTCTTTGCCAAATTTTGCATCCAATTAAAAAAGTTCACTGATCCTCGGAATCCTACTGGAGAGTTAACTGATTAAAAATCCGTTGAACCAGGTAGCAAGTTGGTTGCAGGTGGCGGTGCTGGAGTTCCATGTGACAGTGGGGGAGTTGGTTGCAGGTGGCGGTGGCGAAGTTGGTTTCAGGTGGCGGTGCTGGTGGTGATTTCTAAAGGTGGAGGTGCTTGTTGATGAAGAAATGGGGGTTACTGTGTGAGGAGGGAGATGGTGGTGGTTTGGGGAAGAAGAATGAGGTGGATTGGGGATGGGTTTAATATTATTTTTTATTATGTCTTTTTCATTGTATAATTGAGGGTAAAAATGTAATCTACTTGTTTTTAACGAGGAAATTAATGGCAGTTAGGAGTAAGGATCACACGAGTGCATTTTTGACAAACTTAAGGACCAACGATGTAATTATTGAAGCCTTAGGACCAAGAGTGCAATATTTGTAAACCACAGGGACCAACCATGCGATTCTCTCAATTCAAAATTTAGAAAATATTCCATCTTAGTTGAGAAGTTGTAGTTTGATATACAGTATTAAAAACAGTTAATTTTATATTTACTTTACAACTTAAATGTATACAAAAGCAAGACAAGTCCCTAATTTCTAGTTAAATGACAAGATATATTTTGTGGTTGTAGAGTAAAAGCTGACATGAACTCATAAATTACATGAACCTGAACATCTCACACGAACCTAGAAACTGTATTAAACATAATAACCTAGCCACTACTCTCTTAAACCGTCCGTTTTGGAAGCGGCCACGTCATCCCGTTAACGCTCTTAAACCTATCGTTATTCATGTTTTGATCATTGTGGGCTGAAATCGAGGATAATACACCATTAATCCACACCTCACCACTGTCGTCCAACTTCCACCGGTGCAACCAGAACCATCACAATCATCATCCACCGGACCACCTACCAGCTGAAAACATCACCTTTACCCAACCACCAAACCCCACAACCCCCCCCCCCCCCCGATCTCTTGATTGCCACACAACCGCCACCATCCGCATGGCCGTCGATGCCCTCATTCCATCCGATTCTCTCCCTCTCACACTCTAGGGTTTTGTTTGAAGGTGTGCTGTGAAAAAAAATGAGGGAAAGAGGGAAGAAATTGAGCTTAAATAGCTATGGTTTTGGTGTAGTTAGGTTAGATGTGCACCACATTTTTTGAAAATGCATTTTATTATTAACTAGAATTTAACCGCGCGCGCGTTGCGGCGCGCTAGAGGGTTTCAGTCCGCGCATTGCGGACGAATGATAAACACCGATTGAATAACCGTAACATATTGTCGTAACTCATAAGTCAATAGCTCTTACATTGGTTCACATTGCCTCACAAAGTTGTCGCATATCCGTTTAAGCATTATAGTCTTTAACATTTTTATTGAAATAGGATGTAAAGATTTTATACCATGGTTTTAAATAGAGTTAATAGCCATTTTCGTCCCTGAGGTTTGGTCCAGTTTGCCACTCCAGTACAAAAGTTTTTTTTTTTTGCAATCCCTTACCTGTGGTTTGGATTTTTTTTTTGCCAAATTCGTCCTTTTCACTAACCCAGTTAAAAAATCTCGTTAATGTCAGGGGTAGGGTTGTCTTTTTACCAGTCAGGGACGAATTTGGCATTTCAAACTTGCTCTTCCCTCCCCTAAAATTTCCGGTAGGTTCTTGCCAGAATCCGCCCACCGGATTTTATTCCGGCCAACCCAAAACCCGGTTATAAGAATGTTTTAATTCGTTTAAATGTTCCCAAAACGTTTCTCCATCTGTTCTTATTCAATTCCTGGTCTTTATCGTACATTTAATCCGTTTTAATCGTGTATTTAATCGAGTTTTATGAAGGTAACCGTCGGAACTTTATGTCAAGATCAAACGTTCGATTTTGCCTAACGACCTTATATACTGATCATTGAAATACATCACACAACCTTTGTGCATCACAAACCCACTTTTAAACAAATCAAAACGTGACCAGAAGGTCTGTTAATCTCGACGCAAAGCTTCGAACATGTGTACCTCGTTTTTTTCCGTATGCCACATTGTAAGTCCGAAACTTTTATGTCGTTTTGATTGTTGTTTAACTCCAAGTAAAAGCCCTTTATCATTGTTGCTTAATCGTGTTCGATTCGGGTTAATTGAATCTGATTCTAGGGTTAGGGTTCTTGAAAGTTAAGTTTGGGGAAGAAGATGGTGTATTTTATTTAAGTTTAAGTTATTTTGATTTCAAATTTATTCAACAAACTTGCTTGTTGGTAGAGTGGTTATGTATGTGTGGTTCCATAGAACAGACCCGGGTTCCGGCCTCTCAACCCGCAGGTCTTTTCTTTATTTTTAAACTTTCATCATTAGGCAAATTCAGTCCCTCAAGGTTAACTGAATTTTAAATGCCAAATTCTTCCCTGACTGGTAAAAAGACAACCATACCCCTGACACTAACGACATTTTTTAACTGGGTTAGTGAAAAGGACAAATTTGGCAAAAAAATCCAAACTACAGGTAAGGGATTGCAAAAAAAAACTTTTGTACTGGAGTGGCAAACTTGACCAAACCTCAGGGACGAAAATGGCTATTAACTCTTTTAAATATTATTTTACAATTGATGCCATAAATAAAACAAATTAATTTAAATATGTCACTAATTGACAAACTAAAGCATGAAATAGATCATAATATTTAATAATTTAATTTTTCAGAATGCTAGTGGCCTTTGCTTTGAAAACACAAATGAGCAGAGCATCTTTTTTCAGAAAACCTAAATCACAACAAAACCACTCTCATAATCATCTTCACAGTCACCATCACGGTACCACAACTCCTCCCTCTTTCTTTCTACAAACCCAGCCACCACCACAACTCATCCCCCTCTCTAAAACCCTAACCATAACTACTAATCCTTCTATAAAGCCCCACCCAGCACCACCACTCCTCCCCCTCTCTCTAAAAACCCGGCAACCAATCTAAAATCTTATCCACCATCGTCACCAACCTTCACAAAAAAAACCCACTCGAATCGTTTCTAATTTTCAAAATAGAAAAGAGTCGGTAACATTAAAGCTCAGATCTCCGTGACAGAGGCTTAGATATCAGATCGACAAAAACAGAGGTTCAGATCGTCAAGAATTCTGATCATCAATACCTTGAATCTCTGCCATGGCTGCAACAGAGGTTGCCACGCAAGGCAAAGAGCCACCATAAAAGTAGACAGAAAGATCTATATAAGCTTTCCGAAAATAGAGTTTTATCATCATAGCTTAAAAATAGAACCTCGAAAACGTGGCGTTGCCGCCACCGTCATGTTTCCGGCTTCTATAGACGACCAGAAGAAAAGAAACCGCGACTATTCAAAAACCCACAAAATTACATCGGAAAAACAAACAACCGAGACTTCGAAGGTCAAATGAAGCCCAAACCAATATCGTAGCCGCAGAAGCTCAGGAATTCATCATAGCTTCAAGAATCGGTACAATACATAAAGTATTTAAAGGCTACAAAATATAATAACATAAGGAACACCACAACTCCCGTAGCCGGAAACACCCGAAGGCTTCACCGGCCGCTTTTGGTGCATCAAACCGTAGAAAACGGTGAGCAGCGAGGGTGGCTTACAGAAAGAAACAAAACAACTTTTTGTTAGCAAAATGTGGTACAACCCATCAAAGACAAATGTACAACCCTCAAAAACACAATATACTAATAAAGTGTGGTGTACAACAACCAATTGCACAAAGCAGTCGGAATCGCCCAAGGGAATCACCAGCCACCGTTGGTGTCACTGTGGCGGCGAGGGGGACTTACAGAAAGAAAGAAAAGAGCAGATAAAAGCCAAAGAATGGGTAGATGAAAAAGGCCCGGATATTTATAGCCAAAGATGGTACAACCTATCAAACACAAATGTATAACTCTCACAAACACAATACACTAATAAAGCATCACGTACAACAACCAACCGCATAAAGCAGTTGGTAATTAGAATAACTTAAATTTTTCATTAAATATTTAAATAAAAATAAATGAATGAGCAATTATTCTTAAATGATAGCAGTATTTCCACAACGCCTAGTTATTAAATAGTTTAGTTATTGACACTTTGCTGACTTGGCACTGATATGACAACACTTTTTGTTAGTTATTGAACAACTTAGTTAATCCACAACACACAACCTTATTTATGGGTTGACAACATTTCTATGTAAAGTTACAAATTTACATGTAAAACACATATATGTTACAATACAAATGTTGTTAGTACATGTAATCTAGATGTCCCTAGTCTAATATAGGTGTTTGTACGTTGTTTTGCAATCGTGTATATGTGTTTTGTGTGAATTTATGATGATTTGGGCCTGATAGGCGACTATGATTGGTTTCACACGATTGCTAGTCGTGTGGTTTTTGGGTGACTATGGTCATAGTCGTGTGGATTTCAATCGCTTATCGTGTCTGCTAGTCGCACCCTGGGCCTTGGGCTGACTAGTATGGGCTATAAATACATCCAATCATTGCCCTAATCATTCAGCTGTCATTTCACACATTCCCAAGAACCTAGTACCTCGGTTTCAGAGTCTGTAGCTTCGTATTGTACACCCGCGCTCTGTTTTTAATACGAATACAATATTTGAACCTTTGTGTGTGTGTTTTGATATCTCGTGTGCGTGTTTGTTGGCGTTTTTGTTATTCAAATGTCGTTTAGTGGATTCCGCACACTAGATGAACCAGCTCGTGATTAGCGGATTGTCCGAAATCGATCCTACAAGTGTGCTGATCGAAGTTACAATATAAAACAGTTATTTCTCACTTAGCTTTAGTGTATCAATATAAAGTACCCAAAAAAATTAAGTTTTTGACATAAAATAACCTTAATTTTTTTTATTAAAAGGGGGTCAGGTAGAACACCAAGAAACATCTTTATAGTTTGACACTGAACGGATTGGACTCGTTTAAGCTACACGTTTTTTTAGATCGTATCATATTTACATTTTTACACCTCAGAAAAATCGAGATGGCCACTTGTCCCTCTTGAGATTTTTCTTTTCTAGTGCACTTTGGTTATTAACAAGTTTGTAGAAGGCGCTAGGCAGGCGGTGGGGTCTAGCCTACAACCTAGTTAAGACTAGGTGGAATTACGCGTTTTGGTATATATATATATATACACACACATAATACTTAGAAATACTTAGATATATACACATAATACTTAAAAATACTTAAATATATACACATAATACTTAAGAATTTGTGGAATTTAAAATAAAATAAAAAACCCAGCGCCTAGGACCGCCTAATCCTTAAAACGCCTTTGACTCCACCTAGGGCTTATTTCCTATATTTTGACTCGCCTAGGCTGTCGCCTAGGCCGACTTTTACAACATTGGTTATCACACATGTTTTTGTATACAAGCACTACTATAAACCCGCTGATAAATTTTAAAGCCCGTCCGCATTCATAACCTATCTGGTTTGAGTTAAGAGTCTAAAATAAAAATGATTAAAACATGAAAGTATAGCTTATATTTATGACTTAATAGTTAATACGACGGTATTAGTAAACTATTAGTATTCACGTATTTTCATATACATAGACTATTATTTAAGTTTGTTACTTAGGCTCCGGGGGTGTGGAGTAACGCCCTAAGCCAAGTCAGCTTGGTTGCGTCTCCTACACCACACTACCATTGCCAAAGAGGAGCGTTATCAAGTGTCTCACCAACCCCCTCACGGGCGCGAGAATGGAAGAGGAGTGTGGTCTGTGTGTAAAGGGGGCTTGCAGCAAACAATCGGGGCGCCGCTAAACCATCCCCTGGGTGTTAAAGGGGTGGAGGGTGCCATTGTTGGCCTAGTGCCTACGTGGCACTCTAAAGCCCCACAGGGCTTGATTCCACACCCCTCAACCTTATAGTTATATGAAATCATTATGTCATTTAACTCATATGAAAAGCCTGTGGGATTTCTTCCCTCACAAGTCACAACTTTTTTTTTTGAACGGTATCTCGCTCAGGGCTATACATGAGTAAAGCCCGGCCGGTGTGGGATTCGAACCGAGCACACCAGGGTAGGAAATAGGCTAAGCCTTAAAACCTCACAAGTCACAACAACTCAAAGTTTTGAACAATGCAATAACAGTTGAAAATAAAAATGTATCCATGTTGTTGAAAAGACAAAAATAAAACCTATCCATGTTGCAGCAAACAATCGGGACGCCGCTAAACCATCCCCTGGGTGTTAAAGGGTGGGTGCCATTGTTGGCCCAAAGCCTACATGGTACTCGAAAACCCCAGGAGGCTTTATTCCACACTCCTCAACCTTAGAGTTATATGAAATCATTATGTAATTTAACTTGTATGAAAAGCCTATGGGCTTTCTTTCCTCACAAGTCACAACTACTCAAAGTTTTTAACAATGCAATAACGGTTGATAATAACAATGTATCCATGTTGTTAAGAAAACAAAAATAAAATGTATCCATGTTAATTGGGTTAAAAAAAAAACTAACTCGAAATCGACTTGTTTGAAAACGAGCCCAACTCGAGCATAAGCACAAATTTATTGTTTATTAGTTATAATCCAAATAATAGTTTAATACTAATCTTTCTAAACTCAAGTTTTATATCAATCTAAGCTCATTAGCTTGGTAGTTTGGCCCGTATTGAATTTGTTTATAATTTTTGTACTTGTGTAAAACTTGAAACTTTCATGGAAATTTTAAAAAATAAACGAGCTAACTCAATATTTTCAATAGCCAGCTCGAGCCTAACTTTCAACTTGTTAAGTGATAAATGAGCCGAGTTGGCTCATTTAACTACGAGCTCGAGTCCAAACTGAAGTTAGCTCCACTATCCTAGTATCCTCTTAAGCACCCTATATTAGGTTTTGGCTAGGTCATTTTTGGGCTCTCTTATACCCGTCATTGTCCTCAAATAATACAAATCAAACTGACAGAAACTTTAGTTATCTATTTGAGCTAACCCGCTCGTATAAGTGTTTGAGTTAGCAGGCTAGAGTAATTTACGTATTGGCTTGTCTAGATGTATTATTTAATACTTGTATAATTTAATATATGATGTTAATTTTATGAAGCTTTTACAAAAATAAACATATTAATCATCAAAACTGAGAAAACGAGGCAACTCATCAGGTTAGCTCGATCAGTATCATTACTTGCTCGAGCATGAGTTGGAACGGACTCGGTTCGAACGATCCTTGAACAACTCTAGTTATGACTTTTGAGATGGACCAGATGATCATCTTCCTGTGCAAGCATATTTTGTAAACAAATTTATTATCTTTTTTTATATAAGAATTCATGTATTTAACTCACTCAAGCTACTTATTATACAAGATTTAACTCACCTAAGGATAAATATTCATTTAGGGAGAAAAAGTGAGGTTCGGAGTGTAAGTGCACCTATGTTACCCGCACTTAATAGGAATATTTATAATAGTCAGAAAAGTTGTACTTTTGTCATGCTTGGAGTGATTGTACTACACTTTGGTGTACTTGACCACCGAAGTGAATTGTACTTGACATCGTCTTATGAAGGGCCTTGATCTTTATATTAGCCGCAGCATACCTTAGTGGGTCGAGGCTTTTACCTTGGTTCGGTATAAAACCTTTATACCTCTTCATGTCCCCCTAAGTCCTTAAGTTGGTTTCGAATTTTATAGGACTTATACGAATGCTTCGTCCTTATTGTGCCTCCAAGCCACGTGGGTTATCTCATGGTCACGAGCTGTTCTGACTTATATGACGTGTCGTAATCAACGAGCAATTTCTGGCCATTCTATTTTTATACAGTTGTCCCATGACGTCATCATTCGTTTGAATTTTTGACAATTGTTTTCCGCCGAGGTGACGTCATGGCGCCGTTTGGCTTACCTTGTTGAAAGTATAAGACCGTGCGTAGTGGGGGGCTTTATATATAAAGCTCCCCTTTCTGATTGGTCCACGTGGCTGCTGAGTCAGCATGGAGAGATAAAGTGAAAAAGGGGTGTAGTGGTGGGGGTGGGGCTTTATTTATAAAGCCCCTGTTTCTGATTGGTTGTTTAATTTATTATTTTTTTTAATCTTTTAACTCAAAATAATTAAAATAAAAGACAAATAAATATAAAAAAAATTACAAATAATATTAAAAACACACAACTAATATTAAAAAAAAGTTACACACTTCCTAAATTACTTATTTAAACATTACATATTCCTAAATAACTTAATTAAACACTAGATAATTCCTAAATTACTTATTTAATCCTAATTTTCTCCACTATGGAGAGTAGTTGTCCCAGTCCTCGAGTGTGTAGTACTCGGGGGATACGGAACGTGAGCTATCCCGTCCATCGGATCTCGCATCTGAGGGGAAATAGTAGTACTCACGAGGAGGGGTAGGTCGGCTCTAGAGGCGTTCCTCCTCCTCAATTTCCCTGAAGGCTTCCAAGTCCTCCTCAGTTGGCTCCCCTCGTTCACGGGGTGGGGTAGTCTGGTGGTAGGGGTGGGGATAGTCTGGTGGTGGGGGGTGGGGGTAGTCTGGTGGTAGGGGGTGGGGGTAGTCTAGTGGTAGGGGGTGGGGGTAGTCTGGGGGTGGGGATAGCAGCAGCAATCCGGGGGTGGGGGCTGACAACATTAGTCGGTCCATTTCATTAACAGCCATGGCATAATCCATGGCCCAGACCCATTCCTCATCCGTGAAGTCATCATCGGCTTCAGGAGGAGGAAAGGTTGGTTATGCAGCAGCAGCAGGAGGAGTGAAGGTTGGTGGTGCCGCAACAAGAGGAGGAGGGGGATATAACCAATGTTGTGGAGGAGGAGGAGGAGGAGGAAGAGGAGGTTGTGCAGCAGCAGGAGGAGGAGAGGAGGTGAATGGTAGTCTCCGGGGCCGGCCCCGTCCCCGGACCCGGCGAGAGTACTGTCGGACATTAGACGGTCCGGCAGCTCCTGGTTGAAAACCGCCCATATTATTCATTGTTTTGAGGATGAGGAATTGGAGGTGTGACTGAAAAATCAGTTTTGGTGTTGTACTTATAGGGTTAGAAATATAACCGTTTGGGGGGGAAAACGTTTGAAATTCAAAATTTGAAATTTAAACGTTTGGGGGGGGGGGGGGGATTTGAATTTCAAACGGTTTGGAACAGTAACCGTTTAAAATTCAAATGTTTGAATATAATTTTTTTATTATTACTTTTAATAAATATTATTTTTTTATATAACTTATTTTTTTATTATTATTTTATTTAATCTAATAAATTTTCTGTTTAAATTATTATTATTATTATTATTAAAAAAATAAGAATGTTTGACCTTGCCACGTGGCAAGGTCTGATTGGTCCAAGAAACAAACACATGGCGTTATTTATATAAAGCCCCAACCCCTAAATTAAAAATAGCGCCCCGGTGTTGCAGTGTTCCGGGCGCTATTTTTTAAAAAAAATTGAAATTTAACGCCCCACTACGAGGGGTCTAAAACCCATTTTTTTATTTTTTTTCACTTTTTACTTATCATTTTCTCTGCCATTTCCTTTACCCTCTAATCTTCCTTCTTCCTTTCTTCTGGTTTTTTCTACAAGATTTACGATCTAGGTATGATCTGTTCCCTTGCATCCTCCCTTCGTCTTTGTTACCAGGTTCGTCTCTTCCTTTCCTTTTTTGCTTTTTTGTCTTTCCATTTAGTATAACGATCAGGGCCGTCCCTGAGAATTCAGGTGCCTGGTCCGAGTCACAAAAAAATGTGCCCCTTAGTCTTAGGCGTTAACGAAATAAATAAACGTAAACTATTTTTTAAACGACGGGTAAAGTAATATCAAATCGATATATCAACTTCTCACAGTTTATATTATCCAACATTTCGTTCTCGATAACTATCATTACCTATCCGCAAAGTTTTTTTACTTAAGTGGGATTACGCTTCATGGTTATTTTGAAAACTAGCAGGAACCCGTGCGTTGCAGCGGGGCTGCACCCGTAAACTTTTATTACATATATAATAATTTTAAACTAAAAGTCATCATGTATTCTTGTGTGACAATTATTTTGGTAGAAGTCATTTGATATTGAAAGCACGAATAAAAAATAAAAATTGATGCGGGAGAATACTAAAAACTTGAATTAGAAGACAATATTTCACTTTCTGAAAAAAAAAACGTAGCTAAATACTATAAATGAAGCCATAAAAAAATAAAGAATGGCGTGTGGCGATAGGTTTGTCATCCCGTAGTACTAACTGATCGATTTTGTGGTATATTCCCGAATATGCTCCGAACGTATATATGCTATTTCTCAAGTTGGCGATTGTTTCGTCTAATGAGACACTCATAAGTGTGAAGGAGAAGTTTATGTTGTATGCGCGGATCAAAGAAACCATGACATTTGATCAAAGAACCATGAGGTTGCTCCTGATTAACACAACAGCCATGATGTTGCTCTTAATTAACACAACATTTGTCTAATTGTAATTTTTATTCGTAAACTTTTATTACATATACAATAACTTTTAAACTAAAAGTTATCATGTATTCTTGTTTGACAAGTATTTTGGTTTTGCTAATGACCGAGTCAGTCACGAATGAGACGATGGCTATCTCTTTTATTTGAGTTTGAATATGTTAGTCAAATTTTTATGTATTATTTTTAGTATAAGTTAATTAATAAGTTATTTAATTGTTGTACTTTTAAACTAAAAGTCATCATGTATTCTTGTTTGACAATTATTTTTGTTTTCCTAATGACCTAGTTAGTCACAAATGGGACGATGCCTATTTCTTTTATTTGAGTTTGAATATGTTATTCAATTTTTTATGTATTATTTTTAGTATAAGTTAATAAGTTTTTTACAAGCTTTTATAAAATACTATTGCATTATAAATATAAATGCTAGATGTAATAACATTACATTATTGTTTGTCATTTATTACACTACATTATTAAATGTTAAAATGTAGAGGGACAATATTGTAAATGAGAAATTATTTATGTATTAACACTTGTACCAAATGCAAAAACAATGTTTTTATGTGTCTTAAAATTAAATAAAAATTACTATCTTACCCGTCCAGAACCTATTATATAGTATACTATAGAAGTATAGATAATAGGGTGACTGACAATATAATGACAATGACATGTTTGACTAACATGACACATGTTTCACGACATAGACTTTTTTCAAGTACTTATAAAGTCACTTTCAAAAAAAAAAAACCTCATAAATTCATAACATTACTAAAATACCCCCATCGTCTTTGAGTATTTACGCATTTACTATCATCTTCCTCACTAAACCCTTACCCTGTAAATTTTTTGATAGTTTTGTAAATTTGCGCAGATCAGATATGAACCATTTCCAACTGGTTCAATAAGGTTATTGCATACCCTCCAATACATGTAAATCCGCCATTGTAACTAGTCGGATGTGCCCCGCTAAAAATTGGGCCCAAGCCGGGAGTCCTCCCCACACCCCACCATGGTCGGCCCTGATAACGATGGTTAAGGATGATATGGATGTTTGTTATAGCAAACTTACCCAAGCAAAACTCGATAAATTTCTTCGGGACTATAGGGTTCCTTTAGATCTGAACCCTGTCCTCCATGCACCTATAACTCCTATACATCCCTTTCTCCTCTGAAAGTTTGCATTTTACACCCGCGTGTGTTCATCAACTTTTTATTCAAAGTGCTTCAGTTTCATGGGGTCCATATATCCTAGGTGAACCCCTTCGGTCTCAGCCGTGTAAATCACTTTGAGCTTTTGTGTCGTGCCTTACGAGCAAAGGCCGATTTAAATGTGTTCAGAGCTTTTAAAAGCTGAAACCAGTCTGGTGATTGGTTTACTTTTGAAAAAAAGGAAGAACATGGAGGAATGCCATGGGAAAGAGTCAACTAGCTTGAAGACCTGGAAAACCCCGTTCTTTTGGTTAGACGATGGGTGCCTTCTGGGGGATCTGGTTTGGAGGGATGAGTTCGAGTCATCTAATTGGGAAGTTTCGAAAGACTTCTCTTTTAATGATGGCTTATACAAACGTTTAAGTGCTCATAAGTCGGGGATTAGGAAGTTTCTGGAGCATCTTATATTGTTAGGAGTTATTAGTTGAGTCTGGGATGAACCTAATAGATGGACTGTAATCCATTTTAATGGTTGTGGGTTCGAGTCCTAGGGATGGCGCCAATTGAAGAGGAAAAACTTACCCGGTTGACCAGGCAGGTTTGAACCCTCCAGAGAAGGTGAGGATGAGAGTGTGCTTCGTCTTCTCAAGCCAAGATTTGTAATCATAAGAAAGAAAATGGGGACTAGAGAGACACCAAGAGAAGAGAATTCTCCTATTCCAGTAACAAAAAATGGGGTGCTCATGACATGTCTATAATTGAGGTAAAAGCCTCTTTATATAGGGAACAAATGGGCTTTCCAATGGACCTCTAACCATAGTGGGTCAGGTCCGGTTAGGGGTTTTCTCTACAAGTCCCTGGCTCAGTAAATGTAGAACTAACTACAAAGTGCTGAGCCTCGCCAATGGGTTAGTACAAGATAATCAACAATATTAATATTAAAATAAGTAAGTTCACGACAATCACCCTCCCAAGGCGATTCGAAAGTCTGTTCTGGATTTTACCTCTTCAGTTACAAAAAAACTCATTCGAGCTAGCTATTTAATTTTCTACGTACTATAATTTAAAACTAGGTTGGTTTATTCTAGACATTGTCAAAACACTAAACCCTTATCACGGCCTAATTTAACAAAGTATCTTTTTAAAAAACATGCCTTAGGGGGTTGGAGACTGACACGAAATGGCCTCGGGTACCACATTACCCCTACAGGTTTACCACCGCCGGTGACCCAGGTAGTCTCGTGTACCATTTCCAGGTTCTAGCTCACGCCTGCAAAAGGCAATGGTGTGTGCAGAGGAGAGAGGGTGTCGGGTGGTATCGCCGATGGGAGGGGTTCTTGGGTGGTGGTGTGCAGGTATTACATGTGGTTGGCTTTGTAACTTCTATTAGAACTTAAGATATAGGCATGATATTAAGTGATACCACGCTCACTTACCTAAAATACACATACATGTTTACAAGAAGTCTAGAACCATACATGGAAATATGTTCCTTTTATCTTATTTTTCGTTGTCTCACTCTTTTGGTAATACTAGTAAGGTGCCCGCGCGTTGCTGCGGGAGCGACACTTTGCATTGCGAGACTCGTTTCAAGTATAAAACTCATTTGGAATTACACTAAATTTGTTTAGAACTTAATGGACATAGTTCCTTTTGAAACAAACCAATTATGACCCTCTAGTTGACGAACACTGAACTTTGTTAAAGCTAAAATAGAAGAGAACTCACCCCCTCGATGATAGGAAGCTTCTTTCCCTTCTTTTTCAAATGCTTAACATCCTTCAATAAATTAACTGCATCTTGACGCTCACACTCCTCAATTTCCCTAAGAAGCCTCTGGCGCTTCCTTTCTTCAAATTCGCTGACAAGCCTTTTCTGTTCTGCCTCTTCAGTTTTCTTCTACAGTTTCAATCTTTTCATCTCCTCTTCTAGTTCCAAAAAACGAAAAGAAATTTTATAACTTCAAAGAAGTTCAACTGCAAAAACTATTGTATCAAAATGTGTAACATCAATGCATACCATCTCAAGTAGGTGACGTTCATGTTCCTCTTTGCGTTTCTCAATAATGGATTTCCGTGCGAGAAGTTTTTTGTGCTCTTTGTCAACAATATCTGCCAAACTTGGCAGCATGGCACTCAGTTTCGATGCTTTCGGTTGAGAGGGATATATCATTGACCTAGATTTATTCAAATTGACTATTAAAACACTTAAGTGGTCTTGCAAAATGTCAGATTCAAAACCCTAAGAACAAAATAAACAAAAATGAATGTTAGTCGAACAAGCTAAAAATCAATGTATACCTTATGTTGGATACAACCCAGTTTTAAACAGAACTTACATCAAAATGTAGACAAAAAATAGTTGAGCAAGGCTCTATGTTTAGATTTATAATAGATATAATATACAACTTGTTAGAGAAAAACTAAATTATACATAAAATGAAATTTGAAAAAAAAAAAAAAAAAAGTAAGAGCTAGGGGAGACATGGGTCTAATCCGGTTACCAAAGTATTAATAGAACACATTAGTTCTACAAATGCTTTTAATGAATACATCAGTTTTACAAACAAAAAAAAAGAGAAAAAAAAACATATCCCTAGCGGTGCACAACTTTCGGCTTAAAGTTGTATAAACAAGGTTTTTAAAAACTTACAGCTTCATCATTTATCCCGTATACTGTAAGGACAAAACATGTTTGGTTTGAATCACACACCAGATAATACCTGCAATAACTCAAATACAACATCAGCTAGAGGTGGCAATTTCAATACCTAATATATGAAAACGGGTCAATTTGGGTTGTCATCCAGAAAGGGGTGGCGGCGCAGCTTGTTGCCCGTCTGCCCACTATCTTGATGTAATTTGCCGCGTTTATGTGTTTTTGAATTATTTATTAAATTAATCAAGATAAGTATAATGCATTAAACCGATAAAATATAAAAACTTTAACTCAAGATGAAACAGGCCAAAAGGGGGTAAATTACTTACAAAGGAGTAATATTCTCATGCTTAATGAAGAAAAGAACTTTTCCCACAACTGCAATTGTCTTATTAATACCAGCTAAGAGATTATCAATGGTGGCCCTCTTATAAGATGGCTTCACTTGAAATCAGAAAGAAAAATACCAATTTAAACATAAAATCATTAGATAATAGATAACATTTTATGAATAACAATAAAGTTAGGTAGCTTACATTGAACTTCAGGAAGAGATGACGTCAAGGAAGCAAGTCGTTTAGCTTTAATTTGTCCCTGAATAATGCATACTTGATATCAATAATCACGGTCTTATTCTATGTCGAATTATATAGTCAACTAAGTATTTAACTACGTATTTTTCTAATATTTAACAACTCGTAATCTTATATCACTTTGTATATGTGCAAATGCTAAAAATCAATGACAAAAAATAAAAAAGGAACTAATGTCAACATTTGTATAAAGACGTAATTTTACATAGTAAATCCTAATTCTTAGAAATATAACCTCACACATGTTAAGCAATTACAAACTCAGTTTCAACCTATACATTTAATCAAACATACTTTTATACTAATCTCTAATTTCTGATTAGTCTTTTATATTTTCAAATCAATATGTTTAATATTACAGTATGTTTATTTAAATAAAAACATGAACATGAAAACGAAACAGAAGCTTGATTCCAATACCTGAAGTGTTAGGGCGATCGTCTTCTCCAACATTACCACCCTGCAGATGTTATGAAAATTAAGCAAAGATTCAACAACAAATTATGAATTCTAAAAACAAATCATTAGTGGTCCACAATTACCTTAGCATAATGTCGATTGACTGATTAAAAAAGATGAAACTTTGGAGACAATCGAAGGTGAAACGGGTCATAGAAGCCGAATCAACCAAACAACAACAACAGTCGATTCTTTGATTTCACACAGTCGATTCTATCCTTCGACGACGGCAGCAGAGGTGTGTAGCAAGAACAATGGCATAGGGAGGGAGGTGAGGGAGGAAGAAATCGAACAATAGTTGAGGTTTTAAATCCATTTATGATTGCCATTAAATTCTCCGTCCGTTTCAACAATGGAGCATCCAAAACTTTTCAACTCCTCATTTCAGTTTTCAAAGTCACCCTTTTATCACAAATGCTACACTAAAGAGGGTAGAAAAGACAACTTTGCCCCTAAACTAACCTTATTTACTATTGTACCTTAAGCATAAACACTTGTATTTACTTAAGTTTTACCGTCATCCTTCCCTCATGCTTTATATATAGTATAGATATAGATAGTAATCTACTATAATCCACTAACTTTTTAGTTTTTATATTTTATATTTCTAGCTTCCTTAATAACAAAGTTACTTAAAAATTAGAAACGTGAGAAATGTATCTAATGTTAACGATAACTTTGAACAACAGCAATAACTTTGAACAACTAATGGATAATGAGTAATTGAGTTCCCAACATGTATTGGATATGGTTTTACAATAACGTTTTCAAATGAGATTACCAATACCTATCCATTACCATCCTTAGAGAGAGTGTTAACTCACAAATTTTTCTACCATGCTAAGTCAACCCGTACACCCTTAATATCATCTCAAATCATGACAAATTAAACCATAAGAATTGGTATATACCACTCCCTTATCATTTCCTACGTATACCCCTAACATAGTCACCTCTTTGACGACAACCATCATTTCCTATCATTGTTGTTGTCGCTGCCACCATATTCTGATTTCTTTAATTAACAAACCAAGCATTGCTTTTATCAATCAAATGCTGATCAGACATACCATTTTTTCCAAAAAAAAAAAAAAAAGTAATGTAAGTAACAATTCCTTTAACATGTTTAATTCCTAAAGAAAATTATCTAAGTTACCTTATTAAGGAGGAGGGATATCTAGAAATGTAATTTTACCATCTTTTTAAGATGGGGAAATGGAATTTAATAATCCCAACTTTGGGGGGTTGGAAGGCAACAGTCCCAACTTGAAAATTGTAACACAGCAGTTCCAACTTGTCAACATTTTTATTCTAATGGTCCCAGACTAACTGAGGTTAGTTTTCTCTGTTAAGTGCCACGTAGGCATCCCACGTGGCAGTCCACGTGGCAAAATCTGTCCCACTTGGAAAAAAAATGTGGGTCCCACTTGTTTTTTCAATTAAAAAAAACCTATTATATCTATCTTTATATCATGCTTCAACTGATACACACATATATACAGAGAGAGAGAGAGAGAGAGAGGACAGCTCCACCAACCACCTGTCACCACCGTCCACCACCATCTCCGGCGACCCACCCCCTTCTTCATCGTCCTGTCACCACCGTCCATCACCATCTCCGACGACCACCACCCCACAACCGCCTGTAACCAGCGTCCTCCACCACCCTCCCTCCTCCTCCTCCTCTGTTTTCCCTCCGATGACACCCACAACCTGGACCAACCCGCCACCACCAACCAAAGCCCACCCACCATCATTCCCCTCAACCTCCACCCCATAATCACCACTCTACCATTCACCCCCACCAACCACCTGTAAAATTAGGGCTTTCCCCCAAATTTTAGGGTTCTTAGTTCTAACCCTAACATCATAAATTGAAGAAGACGACAGCTCTGGTTTCGACGGCGTTAGTGTTAGGGTTCCGGTGACGAAGGCAGTGGAGGTGGTTGATGGTGACGAAGGCAGTGGTTGTGGTTGTGACGAAGGCAGCTCTGGTTGTGGTTGTGACGAAGGAAGTGGTTGTGGTTGTGGTTGTGACGAAGGCAGTGGTTGTGGTTGTGACGAAGGCAGCTCTGGTTGTGGTTGCAGATGAAAGTGGTTGATGGTGACGAAGGCAGTGGAGGTGGTTGTGGTTGCAGATGGCGGCGGTGGCGGTGGTTGATGGTGACGAAGGCGGTGGAGGTGGTTGATGGTGATATGTGTTTTTTGGGCTTTCCCTCTCTCTCTCTGTGTTTATATACATGCTTCCACATCTTCTTTCTTAACATTTAGTAAAAGGGTAAGATGGTAACTTTACCCATCTCATTTGTCTTACCTACCATTTTAAATAAACATCACATCTACTCCTCACATCCACTCCTCTTTATCTCACACACACATTTGAGTCCAGATACCATGTCTATCTCTCTCTCTCACATACACTCTCTTTCTATCTCTTTTCTATTTAATTTTTACATCAAACAAAATTCCTCCAAATCTCTCTTATCTCTCTATCATTAAGATATTAAAGGTGTACGACTGTGATGCACCAAATCTCCCTGTATGAACCAAATCTCTCTGGTGACAAGGTGAGCGGTGGTGGTGGCGGCGAGAGGCGAGCGGCGGTGGTGGTGGCGGCGAGCGGCGGGTCGAGATTTTCCACCAACATTCATGAAGAAGATGAACAAACTGGGTGCCGGTTCAAGATTTGAAACCAAGTCGAGGTGACGGTTCAAGATCTTAATAAATCCATCATATCATCTAAATCCAAGCCCGTTTTTTTGTTTGGTTTTCAACATAGATCTGGGTAAGTTTTTTGTTGGGTTTTTTTGCTTGGTTCTCATCTGAGGTTTTTTGTTTGGTTTCCAAGTTTTTTGTTTGGTTTCCAACACAGATCTGGGTGGTTCTTTTTGTGTGGCTTTCAATAATGGTCCCCCTTTCTTGACTTTTGTAACTTGTTTTTGGTATTTAGTTTATTAAGTTTTTTTTTATTCTAATTTTTGTTCTTGGTATTTGGTTTCCAACATGTTCCTTAGAACATTTGCAATAGTCGTTTTTGAGGGTCATTATTTATCCAACTTGTCAGTTTTTGTTTTTCCCTTGGTATCCGCGCGAGCAATCAAACCAAGTTATACAATTTGTAGTTGTGTATTGCTATCTACATAAACAACAATCAAACTAAGTTGTTCATAATTTTTGAATTTTGTACCTTTTACATACACGTGTAGTTATGTGCATAAACAAGCAATCAAACTAATTTGTTCGATCATATCATTTTTTTTAAAAAAAGGGAAAGAAAGAAAGAAAATCAAGAGACAATATGAAAGAGAAACAATAACTATTACACTTACACCATTTTCTTTTTAATTTTTTTTTCTGGATTGGAAAATAAATAACTTGTATTTGTGGTAACTATACCATCTTTTCATTTTCGGTCCAACGGATTATTTTGAAGGGTGTGGCTGGTGTTGATGTAACTATCTCTCCATCCGTTTTTTTTTTCTATTTGTGTGTGTATTTAATGGTCACAAAAGTTAATATTATTAATTTTTTTCATGGGTTCAGATCTGGCGATTCGGCGTACCGATGATACACGACGACCTGTATAAACAAAGGGAAACAGGCGGTGGTGTAGTGTGTTGAAGTTTTAATTTCTGTTGAAGTTTGAATTTGATTGTGTATATATGTGTAGATGCCGTTTTGCGACTAATGATTAGATATTAACATGTGTTAAGGGGCGAAGGAGAATCAGAAGGGGCGAAGGTGTTTATAAAGTGGGCGAAGGTACTTATGCTGTGGACGAAGCTGGAACAGGGATGCACAAGAAGACACATTCGACCAGTCTATCTGGGCGAATGTGGAAAAGCTTACATTCGACCAATCAGTTTGGGCGAATGTACAGCTACTATATATAGAAATTGGGTTTTTGTAATCTACAACGAGTCATTGAGAGTGTGTTTTTTCAGTGTGTGTTCCTGAGTGTGTTGAGAGTGTTTAGAATTGGTCTAGATTAACTGTTATCAGTCTGTAACCAAGTTTATTGAAAAGTTAATCTATGAAAAGCATTTAAAATGACCTTGATTGTGTTTTGATTGAGTATATATCAGTTTGTTCTAAGCTAGGGTTTCCGCACCTGGTTTAGCAACTTGTATGATCGTATAATCCTGTTTAGTTGTCAAATTCATCCTCTACAAAGTGGTATCAGAGCATAGAGGATCATACAACAACAAATTGATAAACTCAGAGCTGATTTGGACATAATTTTCATCAATTCACATCTGTTTTCATATAAAAATGGTTTTTGTTTGTTTTTGAAAGAATTAGAGGTGATTTTGTGGTTAAAATTCAAAATTCCAAGTTTTAAAGTTGTTCCAAATCATCTCCGAAGCATAACCTGATCAAGATCAATCAAATCCACAAACTTTTGAAAATCAGAGATCAAAATAACCGTTTTTCAAAGTGTAACCGTTTTTCAAAAGTTCAGATATGGGCGAACCTGGAGTTTGTGGGCGAACGTGTGAGTTTTAGGTCGAAGGAGAGAGGTTTTCTGGGCGAACCAAGGTGTTTTAGGGCGAACGTAGAGAGTTTCACTTAAATTTTCTACATTCGGGTGAATATTTTTACCTTCGGGAGATCGGGGGTACGAAGGTAAAAGTAAAACGGTCGAACCTAGGTGTTTGTGGACGAAGGTAGAAGAGTGTTAGTATATTTTTACTTTCTGGTGAATTTTTACCTTCGAGTGAACTGTTTTGGGCGAACCTGAACTAAAAGGGACGAACCTGAAAGCTTACTGGGCGAACCTAGGATAAGTTTTGGAAAATTTTTCTAAGTGTTGAATTTCTCGAAGTTCGTGACTATGTGGCGTTATCAGACTACTCCTACACCAGCAACTACACAACCACAACAGCAGGTGATGGACCCATGGACAGTGGCAGCACAGAAGACTAACACACAGTCTTCGCAGCCGGTTAACTACATGACTCAGAGTGCACCTACAGTACCACAGTCTGACTACTGGGGAGTAGCAGCAGCGGTGGTAAACACTCAAACTACTAATGCTATTTCCACACTGATTAATGATTTGTCTTCAGGTAGCGGGACTCGGCCACCGAAGCTCATGGAGATTCAAGAATACAATCAGTGGCAGAAAAAGTTCAAGATACACTTGGAAGGCATGGGAGTAGAAGGTGCTGAAGCATGGAACATGATAGCTAAAGGATACACACCACCAGTTCTGGAGAACACAGGTGAACCAGTGCCATTGGAGAGCATGGCGGAAGATGAGAAAAAGAAGTTTGCTGTGGAAAAGAAGGCGTTCTCCCAACTGACACAAGCTATTACCAATGATCTTTTGCATCAGTTTGGGACGTGCACAACTTCTAAGGCTTTGTGGGATATGCTTAAAAGGAAGCATGATGGAAATGAGAAGACTCGAAATTTGAGGATGGAAGAACTTGTTAAGGAGTTTGAGAATTTTTCTTATGTTGGAAATGAAACTTTGAAAGAATTAACTCCTAGATATAATCATTTAATATCTGAATTGTCTAGCTATGGTGTACAGATTCCTATGGCAAAACAGGTGGACAAGTTTGCTGAAGCATTACCACCTAACTGGGATCAGCATGTGGATGTTCTGAAGGAGAAAGATGCTTTTCAATACTGGTCTCTTCAAGAGTTCGTTGAGAAGCTGGAAAACAAAGAGTTGGAAGAGAAGAGGAAGGCTAGGAGAGCACAGATTCCTCAGAATCCAAACTTATATTTTGGAGGATCTTTAGTTCCAGCAAGCACAAGTTCTGGAGGGCTAGTTACACCACATGTTGCTTGTATATCCAATGCTGTAGAATCACCCATCATTAACTACCATCAACAAAATTCATCTTTATCACAACCACAACCACAAGTTCCATATCAATATTCATATATTCCACCATTCTCCCCAAAGCAACAAGCAGCTTTTTACACTGCTGGTCAATCACAACCACAACCAATGAACCAACCTAATCAACCAACTGTGGTTTTGGAGACTTCCAATCTTGGAAATGTGACAGTTGAAGTTGCTCAGCAACACATTGCTTTAGTCTCTGCAATGGTTTCTTCCTATAATGGATTAGTTGCTAGTCAAATTGGTAATAACAACTTGACCAATGAAGACTACGCACAAATTGATAAGGAGGAAATGGAACTCATTGATATTCAATGGGCATTTGCGAGCATAATGCGGAGAGCGACTGAGTTTATTGAGAAGACAGGTAGAACAGACTTGGGAACTTCTCCTAATACAACCTACGGGTTCAATAAGGAGAAAGTGACTTGTTTTAACTGTGGAGGTAAAGGTCACTTTAAACGTGAATGCACTCAACCACCTAAACAAGGCAACAGGAATCCATTTAATGCTACCTATCAGAACCGTCAACAACAAAACCAAAACCAAGTTTCTTCTCAAAACAACAACAACTACCAAAATCGTCAAACCAACTTTAATAACAACCAAAATAGACAACCAACCACACCAAACCAGACACAAAACCAAACACCAAACAATACTAACCGAACAGTCATACCAATCACTACACCAGCTGAACAACAGAATACCAATCAAGCATTGGTTACTCAACAAGACGAGAGGTTTGACTGGTCGAGCATTCAGATAGGTGTTGAGGAAATCACCACTGGGGGAAATGTGGCGTGTGTTGCCTATCAGGTTGATCTTGAAGATTCTGTGACGATGGAGGAGAAGGTTGAAACTGAGGTTGATAGTGATGAGTCTGAGGTTGAAATGGATGGTGATTTTGAACCGGTTAAGGATAATTCTGAGGTTAATGTTGAGGTTGAAAATGAAGAAACAAATTCGGGAGTTGTGATTGATACTGTTTCTGACATTCCTGAGGAGTGTGAATCGGTTTATTCTGATTCAGACAGTGAATCGGATACAGAAGCAAGTGTTAATTCTCTTGATGAAGATATTGATCAGTTGCTTGCAGAAGCAGATTTTCTGATGACAAGGAAGTCGTGCATTGCAGATGATGCTTTCACAAAGATTGATTATTCCAGATTCTTTGCAGGAAAGGAAGCTCATTTCGCATTGATGGCCATGACTGACCCGCCAAAACCTGTAAGTTCTGCATGTAGTACTGACAATACTAGTGAAAAATATTGTGGTGCTTGTGATAGATTGACTGAGGAGGTTAAACAACTCCGTATTCAACGTGATAGTGCTATCATGAACAGTCAATCTACTCGCAAAGAGTTGAATGCTTTTAACAAAGTGTTAGATGGCTACAAAAAGGACATTTCTGACTTGAAAAACACATTGTCTTTAAAACAATTGGCAATTAACAACTACATTAATGAAATTGAAAACACCAAGTTAGAAATGGCCGCCATCAAATGCTTTGCTGAAAAAGTAAACAAAAAGTTGGAAAGCTACAAGAATGTTGCATATGTGGTAGACCACATCATTGATGACAAAACAACCAATTATCGGGCTGTACCATCTCCGGTTCTCTTTGAAAACCATAATTGTCACCAAGTGACACCGGAGAGTTCGGTAAAATCTGACTCAGCATCGGAAAATGAATCTAACACTTCAAGTGTTGGTGATCCAAATTCCGATGTCAGACCGATTTTGGGAATCAATGATGAGGGTGTTACTGCTGAAAGTGTTGACTCAGATTCAGAGAGTGATGATACTGGTTGTAACCAAACTGTTAATGCATGTGAAATTCCAAAAGAAAATCACATCATTACAAATGAACCAGTTTCATCATCTCAAATTGTTCCAATGAGAAATGTTTATCATGTGAATAAGTCTGAGAAGATTGTTGAAAAGAAAGATCTTAATGTGATTAAGAATGATCTTGAGAAGAATGAGAAAAACGAACAATGTGACAAACCTGTCAAGGTGTTTTATCGGATGGAAGGATCCGATAAGATCATCTCTGACGAGGACTTTCCAATTAAAAATGCCAATTATGCTAAAATTGAAAAGATTTGGCAAGAAAGTACTATTTGGTTCCCAAAACATGAGAGAACAAATGAAATTCCACCAGCTTTGTTAAAGAAGTTGTATTTGGATGTTCCTCAAGAACCAAAGGTCCATGTCACAGAGTTTGTTAAACCCAAAAACAGAGCTAATGGTTTCAATGAGCCAACTTACTCAAAAGGGCCACTCCCTGAGAGTTTAAGGAAGCAACAGTACAATGATCAATATCCTGTTAGATCATTTGCTCAACCAAATGCTCCAAATGTTTTTGAAGAGTACCGTGCGTGCTTTAAGTGTGGAGAACGTGGGCATTTACTTGCTCAGTGTCCATATGTAAGGCACAAGAGGCACGAAGTTGAAGTGAGGAATTCTATGAGAAAGCCGATTGATCATTATGTGCCACCTCATAGGAGAGTTGTTCCTCAACAACAACAACCGTTTTATTATCAAAACAATTTTCAAATGAGGAACACTCATCCAATGCACTATGATAGAAGAAATCGGATTGCCATGGAACACTCGTGGAGAAAGCCTGTGGTGAACTCAACAGTTGATAGGCAAAAGGTTTCACCAAAACCAATTGTCAAATCAAATGTTGGACCTAAGTCTGTTAAATCAGATAAGGTTACCAAGAAAGTTACATTTGCTAACAATGTTCGGAAACCGACTGAGAACCCAAAGTCTCAGATTCGTATCCTGAAAAGGACTGAACAATCTTGGACACCTAATGGTACTCCAGGAGCCTCAACTTCAAAAGTGAATGAGAAAAAGGAAACGATTTTGAGCAATCAGAAAAAGATTGATCAAAATGTTGATAAAAATGTTTGTGAAAATGTTATTGTGAAACCTGATGTTGAAAGACCCAAGACTCAGGCTTGGGTCCCCCGAAAGCACTAAATGATTTACTTTTTGTGTGCAGGGAGCTTCAGCTGGCCCTATTAGCAGTCTTTGGATTGTTGATAGTGGAGCTTCAGGCCACATGACAGGGGATCTTGCGTTGTTGTTCGACGTGAAGAACATCAATGGCGGGTATGTAGCGTTTGCGGGAAACAAAGGCGGATATATCACGATGGAAGGGAGTGTGAGCAATGGGATAGTGAGTTTCGAGCGGATTTCGTATGTGAAACAGATAGACTACAATCTGTTGAGTGTCAGTCAAATTTGTGACAAGAAATTTACTGTGCATTTTGATGACAAATCCTGCTATATCTTGAAACCGGGCTTTACAATTCCTAAAGAGTGGATAATGTTGAAGGCACCTCGCGTCAACAATCTATACATTCTTGATATGTCCAAGGCGATGACATCACAGGGGCAAATAACGTGCTTTTTGTCCAAGGCGACTGAGAAAGAATCGATAATGTGGCACCGAAGGATGGGGCACATTCATCTGAAGAAAATGAATCAACTAGTGAAAAATGGACTTGTCGATGGAGTAAACGTGAAACATTTCCATCTCAATGACAAGTGTGTGAGTTGTAAAAAGGGGAAGCAGCACAAACAATCCCACAAAGTGAAAAAGGTTAACTCTGTTGAGATGCCACTAGAGCGATTGCACATGGATCTTTTCGGACCAGTCAAGCGCCATAGTCATCTTGGAGAGCTTTATTGTTTAGTCGTCACTGACGATTACTCAAGATTTTCATGGGTGATGTGTTTGCAGAATAAAAGCGACACTTTTATCAATCTAAAAGTTCTGTTCACTCGTTTGGAGAATCTCTACAATGTGAAGATAAAGAGAATTCGGAGTGACAATGGGACGGAGTTCAAAAATGCCAAGATGGATGAACTTTGTGAAAACAAAGGGATACATCATGAATATTCGGCTCCGTATACCCCTCAACAGAACGGTGTTGCTGAACGAAAGAATAGGACTCTAATTGAAGCGGCTAGAACTATGCTTGCTGATTCAAATCTTCCAGTAATGTTCTGGAATGAGGCGATTTATGCAGCAAATTACACACTAAATCGGGTTTTAACAGTGAAGAAGTTTGGTAAAACATCTTATGAGCTGTTACACCGAAGGAAGCCGAATTTAGAGTATCTAGAACCTTTCGGGGCGCCTTGCACTATGTTGAATCCAAGCGAAAAGTTTAGTCCTAAAGCCGAGGAGGGTTACTTTGTTGGATATGCAACCCCGCTCAAACGGGTATACAACAAGAGTACTCGTCGTGTGGAAGACTGGGCTAACGTGGACGTTCAACGATATACTCAAAATATTCAAGGCACGGGTCCTGATTGGATGTTTGATTACAAAGATTTCTTTGAATCATTCAATCTAGATAGCTTGGTTGAAGAAGCTGTTATTCGATTACTTTACGAGTGTAAAAATGCAACAACTTCACCGTTGGTGCGTCCGATCACCGTGAACCCCCTACCAGTTTCTAATAATACCAATGTTCCTATACAAGAAGAAGAGATATTTCAAGAAGCTTCAACTTCATTAGACACTTCAGAATCTGAAGATGAACAATTTGAAGAAGCTATTCTTGATCAAGCTGAAGAACAGGAGGCACCGCCAGTGAACCCAACTCCAAATTTTGATGTGGCTTCATCATCAAATACGGGTCATGATCTGGATACTGTAGAGAACTTGACTGTTCAGACGGGAGTGCAAGTACCTGATTATCCGGAATCTCGGATTCATCGTATTCACCCGCTGGAGCAAGTTATCGGTGATCCTGGAAGTAGTGTTATGACCAGAGGGCAGCTTAAAAGCGTTAATACGCCAGAGAGTTTTGGTGCTTTAGCTTTATATGCCAAAATTCAACAATCTGGTAGTCAAAATGATTGGTCGTTTGCGTGTTATGTGTCGCAGGTAGAGCCAAGGACATACAAGGACGCTTTGAAGGATGATGCCTGGGTGGAAGCTATGCAGGAGGAGTTATTACAATTCCAGAAATTAGGAGTGTGGACGCTCACAGATTTGCCGCCGGATAGAAAGAAGATTGGCACCAAATGGGTGTTTAAGTGTAAGAAGGATGATCGTGGGGTAATTGTTCGGAACAAAGCCAGATTGGTCGTGCAGGGTTTCCATCAGATCGAAGGAATTGATTATAACGAAATCTATGCACCGGTAGCACGAATCGAAGCTATTCGGATGTTCCTTGCGTTTGCTTCTTATAAGAAATTCAAAGTTTACCAGATGGACGTGAAAAGCGCATTTCTGTACGGTAAAGTCAAGGAAGAGGTGTATGTCGGGCAGCCACCAGGCTTTGAGGACCCAATCCACCGGGATAAGGTCTACGTGTTGAACAAAGCTCTTTATGGCTTACACCAGGCTCCGAGGCAGTGGTACGAGGAGCTAAGTACATACCTCATCAACAAAGGATTTAAGCGCGGCCTCGTCGATTGCACCCTCTTTACGAAAAAGACGGGAGATGACTTGCTTCTAGTGCACATATATGTTGATGATATAATATTTGGTTCAACTAACGAGCTTTTATGCAGGGAGTTTGAAACTGTCATGCAGGAAAAGTTCGAAATGAGCGCAATGGGGGAGATGCAGTTTTTCCTAGGCTTGCAGGTGGACCAAAGACCCGACGGGATCTTCATTCACCAGACGAAATATGTCTCCGACATCTTGAGCCGGTTCCAGATGGAGGACTCAAAGCCAATGGATACCCCGATTCAACCCAATCACGGGATTGGAGTGGACGCTAAAGGGGAGCTGACGGATCCTTTTACATACAGAGCAATCATCGGATCTCTGATGTATTTGACGGCGTCTCGACCAGATATTATGTACGCAACGTGTCTCTGTGCCCGCTATCAATCGAAGCCGAAACAAAGTCATCTGACGGCGGTCAAGCGTATCCTTCGATATCTGAAGGGTTGTCCCTCAAAAGGACTTTGGTACCCTAATGATGATAATTTTGATTTCATATCTTTTAGTGATGCAGATTGGGGAGGCTGTGACAAAGATAGCAAATCTACTACAGCTGGTTGCCAGTTTTTCGGGAGCAGGTTAATCACCTGGCAATGCAAGAAACAGACTTCCGTAGCACAATCTACCTGTGAAGCCGAGTACATTGCAGCCTCGAGTTGCTGTTCGCAAGTACTTTGGATTCAACAACAAATGGTGGATTACGGTTTGCAGTTTCTTAAAACTCCTATTTACTGCGACAACGAAGCCGCAATTGCATTAACTAAAAATTCGGAAAATCATTCTAAAGCGAAACATATCCGGATCAAATATCATTTTATCCGTGATTGTTACGCTAAGGAATTGATTGATATGATCAAAATTCATACTGACTACCAACGTGCAGATTTGTTTACTAAAGCTTTTGATCGTTCACGCTTTGAATATCTTTTAAAAGTAAACAATATAAAGGAAAAACAGGACTAATCGGCACCTCGGTTTATCGCTTTTTAGTTTTTAGTTTTTATATTTTGCTAATTGGGAATTTCTCTTTGCTAATTGGGAATTTCTCTTTACTATCGTAATCCTCAAAGAAGTTGATGCTTTCGAGGGGATTGTAAAATCCTCAAAGAAGTTGATGCTTTCGAGTGGATTGTTTCTTTTAAATTTTGTTTTTGTTTTGTTTTCAGAAAAATGAAAAACCAAAAATATGTTCTTTATTTTAGGGGGAGCCATTTTATCAGAAAAACCAAAAACATTATAAAATTCAAAAAGACATAAAAATTAGAAAATCAAAAATGATTTCCTGGTAAAACAGAGGAAATGATAGTACATCAGTGGGAATCCGACACAGGCTAAAGAATTGTATAAGTTTATGAGGCGTGTGTTGATTACGTGTGATATGCTGATAGGCTTCGTAGACTAAATATTGCGTGCATTAGTGATACAAACATAACGAACTACGCGTTCGTGGCTGAACACCTCATGGGCATATGGTCTTAGTACCGTAATTTCGTTTGATAGGATTGCCAAAATCTGAGGTTTCGGGTCGTTATGTTATGGTTATCCGGGATATTCTGATAAACTTTTGTCGTATTGATTTACGGACCTAGTTTTATCAGAATATTTGCTAAAAGAGCTTAATTGCCAAAACCGGAAGTTACCGAATTGAGGAACTTTATGTTTTAATTGATCATAGATCATTATTACATCGTATTGATCATCTGATGCAAATCAGTGATTAATATCAGCCTCAACCTAGTGTATACGCACATGTTACTCTGCTGCATTCATTTGCTGACCTGTATACCTCTGTGCTATATACTTTGTAACTTTTACGGATAACTCTGGCATAATCACGCGTTACGACGAAGCTTTGTGCAATTACTTGATACGGGAGTATGTCGTGTGTGTGGGCACCACATCGTGTTAGTCTAATCCACCTAACTCGTATCATTTTAAAGCATTGCGTAATTGTCTGCATGAGAGCTTACGTGGACCACAATATCAGCAATTGCCGTATCACATACTGTTTCTAATGATAATATTAAACAAAAAGATCAACGCTGTGATCAGATTTCTCAGAAAACTGATATGATCCTCTGACCGGATTTCACAAAATGTTTACTGTTTTCATTTACTTTGCTGCATTTTATTTGTTGCAATTTACTTTTAATGTCAAAAAGATACAAAATCCAAAAAGATTTTAGGTGTGTTTTGATAAAATTTCAGAAAATCCAAAATTTTTGCATTTCTGCTTTATTTTTGATAACCGGGGATGCTTGATAGTCAATTTCTGAGATTTGACAACACCATCTGGGCTTTGTATCATTCTAAACGTGAAAATTTGTGTTTTGGAAGCCTAACGGATTGAAAAATGTTTAACGGGATTCGAATTTGTAATTTGGCAAAATTTTTCAAGATTTCCATTTTACATTCGCCCTTAATTTGGGACGAATGTGGAATTCTTTCTACCTTCGGGTTGTTTCAACTGGGCGAAAGTGGTTTTTATCCCATAATCTACTTTCGGGTGAAAAGGTTTTACCTTCGTGTCATTGACTTGGGGCGAAGGTGGAATGTTTGTACATTCGTCCAGTTGGATGGGCGAAGGTGGGTCCTTTTAAATATGCCAAACCAGGTTCGACCAGTTACTTCAAATTTTTCAAAATTTTTCATCATAACAGACCCTTGTTGATTTTGATTTCCCTGCTTGTGTGTTTTGTTTCCTGGTTGATTCTAATCATTTTCATATAACGATTACAGGTAATGGACATATATTGAAGCCGGAATCGTTTGATTAGTACCCGGACCTAGGGTTTAAGGGTTTGGGATTTTCAGTGATTTTTAGTGTTTGATTTTGTTAGATATTCATCCCACATCAGTTTTAGGGGGAGAATGTGTTAGGAATTAGTATATAAACATGTTTTAAACACTGATTGATCGATTAATACAATGAAAACCTAATTCCTATTGAAAACTGTTGTAGAATGAATGATAATTGAAATTGATGGTACACAATGCTTAGTCGGTCATTTTAGAACAGATTTGGATCAAAATTAAAGGTTAAAAACACAGTTTGAAAAATTTTAAATTTTGGGTTTAATCAGTTTCTACCTTCGGTCCATCGAAGTGGACGAAGGTGACTCAGGATGGACGAAGGAAACATTAAACGGGCGAATGTACATGTTATTCAGAATCAGTTTTACATTCGACCAGAAATTTTCACCTTCGGCCATAAAATCTTACATTCGACCATATTGTTTTGGGCGAATGTGAAATTTCAAAAACTCAAATTTTGAATTTTTTGACGATTTTGTGTTTTGACGTTTTATTTTGATTTTACATTTCAGATGGCTGAAGAACAAGCTAATGTTGAGATTCCAATGGAGACTGAAGTGACTGATCCTATTCCAGAGATTGTACCAGAAGGAGAATCATCAAGCGGTACAAAATGGCCGTTTGAGAAGACCCATAACTGTTGCGCATATCTTGGAGATGTGGAGAAGAATGTGGAACTCACTGAGATTATAAAGTTTCTGAAGAGATGTAGAGTGGTTTATGCATTGGCAACACCAACTATTATCTACAAGGATATAGTTGAGGATTTTTATAACAACGCCAAGTATGATTACTTTGATAATCAGACTATCATTAAAAGTAAGATTCAGGGAATGGAGATGTTCATCACTGAAGCAGATATCAGAGAAGCTCTCCAGATCCAATTTGAAACAAGTGAGGATCCAAGGGAACTGTCCTGGACTGAGCAGAAAGCATGTTTCCTGAGAATGAAATACAAAGGACCGATTACTGATGGTTCGATGTATAAAGGGAAACTGAGTGTACAGTTCAAGTATTTTGCTCACGTCATCATATTAGTATTTGGATGTGTTAGTGGTGGTTATGACGTGATGAGAAAGAGTTTAAGCTCGTTAATGGTTGCATTGACTCTCAATAAACCATTTAACGTTGCTGGGATGATCTTAGATCACATGTTGGAGATGTTGAAAGGTTTGAAGAAGAAGTACTTTATGCTTTATCCTAGATTTCTGATGATGATCTTCGATCACAAATATCCACACTTGAAGAAGGATCCAACACAGATACTTAATATGGATCATATGAATGTTAGAACCTTAGCAAGAATGAAAGCTTATAAAGGTGTGCCGGAAAATGAGAGACCACCTTTCAGAAGGCTATTTGGAGCTTTGGCTAGAGAGGATTACGTGGATCCTGGAAAGAATCTAGCAAGACATCCTGACAGTGATAGTGATAATGATGATCCACTTGTTTATGCTGATGCAAGCACGAAACGGAAGAGACAAGTTGTTAATCCCGGAGCCAAAGGGAAGGGCAAGGGAAAGACAGATCAGGGAACTTCAAAACAACAAGCAGTGAGGAAGAAGGCTACTGCTAAAAAGGGCACAAGTTTGGTAGATGAGGAGTCGGTTGATTCTGAAGAGACAGAAACTGAGGAACAATGGGATTCGGATGCTGAGAATGTCCGGACTACCAAACAAAAGGCCACTTTGGTTGGTGAGTCTGAATCATTGAACAGATCAATAGAAGAAGCTAAGAAGGGCAAGCAATCTGTTGGTGCTGAAGATGAAGGATTGACAATTAATCTGGATGAGTTGAATGAGGGTGAAACAGTTGTTGTGAATTTGCCCAAGCCCAAACACAAATCTATGGCTAAGAAAACAAGCACAAAGCAACTCAGAGAGAAGGAGTTGAATCTATTGTTGAAAGGAAAGAGATTACCAGATGCTGGAACATCATCTAAACAATCTTCACCAGTTGCTAAGAAACAAAAGACTAAGGAGGCTACAACATTACCAGTGGATCAGTTCAATATTGCCCTGGATAATGTTCTGAACATGTTTACACAGCCTCAGAAGGGAAAAGAAGCTGAGATTGAGCCATCTAAGTCAAAGTCCAAGTCTAAGAAGATCACTGTGGATGATGAAGTGATGAAGCAGATGAACAAAAGAATGGATGATATGATGAAGATGCTTGTGGCTCAACAATCTGAGATTGCCAAGTTTAAGCAGAATGAAGAGAAAATGCTTCAGATCGTTGTTGCTTCTAAATCTAATCAAGATGAAATAGATGAGAAGGTAAAGAAGCTTGAAGCAAAGAATCAGAAACTTGAAGGTAAGGTTCTGAGAAATAAGAACAGATACAAGGCAATTAAAGAAGACAATAAGGAGTTGAAGGCTGAAAACAAACGCCTTAGTGATCTGATTGATGATTTGTACAACATAGCACCCAAGCTGAAGGAGGGTGAAGAAGATGCAGAGAAAGAGGTTGAACAAGTAGATTTTGAACCATCTGAATCTGATAAAGAGGAGGATGAGGATGATGAGAATGAAGAATCGGATAAAAGTGATGATGAAGATGATGACAATGATGATGATGATGATGCTGAAGGTTCAGGAAGCCAAAAAGATGATGATAGTAGTAGCAGTGATGACAATGATGGAGGAGATGATACTGCTAAGTTTACTTTTGAGAAAAGACCACCTTCTAAGAAGAAGAAAGACACAGGTGAGTCTAGTTCGAAGAAGAAGGGAGAGAATGTAGATGATGAAACTGTGTTTTGGAATGAAAAGGTGAGGTCGTTATCTGATGATGCAAAACAAGTTTACAAAGACATGTTAGAGAAGAGAGAGTGGACCATTGAGTTCACAGGTCGTTTTGCAGAAATATTCCAAACAGATGATATGAGATATGAATTGGAATATAAAGATCCTGATCTTGAAGAGGGGGAAGTACCTGCTTCTGTGGCAAAGGAGATACTGGATGGACTTGCACAGAGAGTAGGGAAAACTTTTGAAGAGTTCATTGTTGATGAGTCGATTCCACCTATTCCTGAAAAGGATGTTGGAACTCACTCTGATGATAAAGAAACCCCTGAGTTTGAGGAAGTTGAGATAGAGGATATTACACATGAGGAATATCCACAGTACTTCAGACAAAATGATGAAGACGTGGTGTTTCCTGATTTTACAGAAAGGCATAATACGTCTGCAAAAAGAAAGGCAAGGAAAAGAAGTGCTGAGTTTGTTGAAAAAGTACTCGGAGCTGATTTGCCAGAATCTTCAAATAAGTCTGACGAGTTGAAAGAGTATTTGAAGAAATTAAGATTGATGGATGAAAACCGACCAAAGCCTGAAGCTCAAGGAAACTTCTATAGGTTTCATAATGCAAAGTTCAGAGGCAGAGCTCTTGGGTGGACATACTTGAGCAGGCTGAAGTGTTTAGCTGCCAAGTGGGAATCAGGAATCTTGTATTTCTACAGATTCATTGACTTGTTAACTCTACCGTACTGGGCGGTTAGAGATTTATGCAGATTCCCTATGTCAGGTGCTTCAGTGAATAATACTCATGTTGGTTGGTGTGCAGATAAATTGGTTTGGGAGAGTAGGACGAAGTGGAACAGATTTAAACCACAATATCCCCGGAGGAAAGTTCACAGGGATACTGATCCTCGAACCAAGTTGAAAAGGGTTACCTTGATTTATAAGGCACCTGAAGTTATGAGAAAGATACCTTTGATGCCTATGCCTCAACACTTCAGTGCTGACTTCATATTTTGGTATTATGATTGGAGGAAGGCAGAAGCAGTGATTGTGTTGAGAGACGGAAAGGATAAATACAAGCATGTGCATGTATTTGATCCTATGTGGCTGATCAATTGCACCTTCGAAGACATCATCATGTTATTCTATAATCCGATTCATCATGAGCCAAACGATGCAGATCAAGCAAGGAAATACACACAAGTTGTGGGTGTTTGCTTTGCTTATGATATCAATGCTGGAAGCAATCTGGAAGGTAAGCTTGGCAAGAAGGTAAAGATGGCTAATGTGTCGAAGCCGGTAAAGAGAAAGTTAGAGCCGGAAATGACGAAAGAGCAGAAGAGTATTCTTAGAATCAAGCTGTTGAACAAAGCCATGGATGAAGATAGAAAAAGATCTAATCAATAGTCGAGGGGGAGTTTGTAGATGCCGTTTTGCGACTAATGATTAGATATTAACATGTGTTAAGGGGCGAAGGAGAATCAGAAGGGGCGAAGGTGTTTATAAAGTGGGCGAAGGTACTTATGCTGTGGACGAAGCTGGAACAGGGATGCACAAGAAGACACATTCGACCAGTCTATCTGGGCGAATGTGGAAAAGCTTACATTCGACCAATCAGTTTGGGCGAATGTACAGCTACTATATATAGAAATTGGGTTTTTGTAATCTACAACGAGTCATTGAGAGTGTGTGTTTTCAGTGTGTGTTCCTGAGTGTGTTGAGAGTGTTTAGAATTGGTCTAGATTAACTGTTATCAGTCTGTAACCAAGTTTATTGAAAAGTTAATCTATGAAAAGCATTTAAAATGACCTTGATTGTGTTTTGATTGAGTATATATCAGTTTGTTCTAAGCTAGGGTTTCCGCACCTGGTTTAGCAACTTGTATGATCGTATAATCCTGTTTAGTTGTCAAATTCATCCTCTACAATATGTCAAAAAAAAATCATTATGATCTTTAGTAGTATAGTGTGTTGTCAAATTTTACATGTTTATGAAATAAAAATCCAAATATCTCTTACTGGTTTAAATAGTTACATAAGCACCATTAAGTACGATACCTATGTAAATATGTAAAATTGCTCTTTTTACAGTGTAACCGGTTTGACAATGTAACAATGTAACAATTAACTACGATACTGGTTTAAATAGTTACATAAGCACCATTAACTACGATACCTGTGTAAATATGTAAAATTGCTCTTTTTACTGTGTAACCGGTTTGACAATGTAACAAAGTAAATACATAAAATGTAACAACGTAACACATAAATTGTTACAGACCAATCTGACTTATTGTTACCTATTAAAAGGTTAAAAAATTGAAAAAATGTAAAGCAAGGAAAAAGAGAGGAGAGAGGAGAGAGAGTCAGGAGAGAGAAGAGAGATGAGAGAGAAGAGAGATGAGAGAGAAGAGAGATGAGAGAGAAGAACGATGAGAGAGAAGAGAGATGGACAAAATACCTATATTACCCTTATTCTTTAAAAAATAAAAAGGAGATGTACTTTGGTGTAATAAAATAATCAAGATTAATCTCAACCATAGATGGTTGTTGATCAATGGCCACCATTGAGTTTCATGGGTTTCTCCAACTCAAGGGAGTTTCTAAATTATCCTTATCCTATATATATATTTATATATATATATATATAAAAGTTATTAAAGGATTTTTTAAATATTAAAGGATTTTTTTAATTGAAAAAACAAGTGTCATAGGGGGGCCACGTTTTTTTTGCCAAGTGGGACAGATTTGGCCACGTCAGACGCCACGTGGCAGTCCACGTCATCACTTAACAGAGAAAACTAACCTCAGTTAGTCTGGGACCATTAGAATAAAAATGTTGACAAGTTGGGACTGCTGTGTTACAATTTTCAAGTTGGGACTGTTGCCTTCCAACCCCCCAAAGTTGGGATTATTAAATTCCATTTCCCCTTTTAAGATGGCATATGAAGAGACATAGGCATAATCTCTATATTTTACCTCATTTCTTCCCATTATACCCCTTTATACAAGTTTTAATAGCAATGTTACAAATAGTTAATGCACCACATTCCATGTAATTGTTCTGACCAGACATTCAATTCCTCTCTCTTCTATTAGGATTCCTAATTGCTTTCTACGACGTGAATAACTTCCTCCTCCAACTGCCATGTTATTGAAAGAGCATTCAATGTCTCCATCATCACAATTGAATGCGAAGAGTTTGGTAACCGTAGCCAGTCATCAATTACAATCAAGGTGATTAATTGGAACCATTGAAAACCCTCTGTCTCTCTTTGGTTAAAACACCTACAATCTGAAGCGTATGTTGTCTCCAATTGTAAACTTTGATGGAACAATAACGACCACGCTAGGGTGTCGGTTCCGGAGCTCCGGTCTATCTCGATGCCTGAGTTTCTTGATCCCTTATCTGTACGTATGTATGTTTGACTCGATCGTATTTTAAGTTCTTTTAGGGTTTCATTTTTGTGTTCTAAGTTGTAATTGTGAAACAATTCTTGACAGGTTCTTTAGTTGGCCAACACAAAGGATAATTAGAAGACTACAATATGGTAGATTGACAACCAATAGATGTAAGACTGGCAGAGCTCTATAACCAAGGGTAAGCTGATGAAATTATTCAAGAAAGGCTTCTCAGGGAAGAAGACTCTCAGGTAATTATGTGGTTTAATTGGGGATTTAGAATTGTGTTTTGGAAGTAATTTATTTATTTATTTTTATTTTTTTATGTATCTTCTTGAAGATCAGATGGCTACTTTTTATTGGTTGCTTAGATGATTATGTTTAATTGATGATAATTTATCTTACAATAGAGGTGTTAAACTGAGTGGATCGGCCTCGGATGGCTTCACCCAAGAACCTTCTTGATGACCCATTAATCTATTAATATAAGTATGCATATATTGTTTGTGCCATTTCTCCATTTTCTACGCGTGCTAATTACTAATTGTTGTTGGCAGGTGCACTCTGGGTTTACAGTTGCTTGGTATAAGTCGTGGTCAATGTATTTCCTCGGTTCCATGAATTTGGGTTTTGCTTGATCTCAAATCTTGATTTAACTTCATTGAAAAGAGCTGACTTTTCAAACTTTGATTTTCTTAAATAACTGATAAAAGCAAATGTTTGTTTTTAGCAAATTAAAATTAGGAGTACATAAGTTTTAATCTTCCTTATTTTACTAAAAAGTTGACTACTATTAACTTAGTTTAATATAGCTAAATGATTTATGGATCCTACTATTCCGAAATTTAGGATTGTCATTGCCATTTTGTTAAGGTTTCGTTCTATTTAGCCAATATACCCGGTAAGGCATTTTTTGGTTGCTGAACTTTCATACACTGTTTCTTTACACTATTCTAATCCATTACATGAACCCAGTTTGGGTTGAGCTGTGTACAGAGTCACAATCCATGAATATAAAGCCCTCAACATTATTATTTTCATTTTGGCTATTCATGATGATTTCATTTTGTTGAAAGCAGGGTGAAATGTCTACCATGAAAACTGGATTAAAATACCGTAACATCAATAGATTCTAATCACACGCTTTTTCTGTTGAAACTTTTGGGTAAATATATTTGGGATAGGCAACATTTATAAACTTGACGTAATATATGAAAAGTTTAATTACAATCTTGCAAACATTAGTAGTTCAATGAAGCAACACTATAAACTTGATGTAAATTTAGTTGTGCATTTTTTGTAACATGAAGCATGTATGTTAATTGAGTTAGGGCCACATGTAGCAGGTATATTAATTAAGAGATGTAAATTGGGTGATGTCGTTCTCAATTGATTTTATCCGGCGTGCACCACTGTCTCACAACAGCAGCAGATTTGCCTTATTAGAGGTTTTATTCCTTTTTTTTATTTTGAATAGTTGAACAAACGTGGAACTGTGGAAGTTTAGTAGAGGTATTTTTTTTTTGTCTACAAAAGTTAGTTTTGAAGCAATTGATTAGTTTAGCCATTTGGTTTTGAGGGGTTATGACTCTATAGATGAAACAACATTTATTAGTTTCAAAAAGATTTTAGCTCAGCCGCAACACCCGAGTATATATACTAGAAAATAAAACCAATGGCATGGCATCTGTACCATCAATTCTTGGCCCTGCATATGGTTCATATTCCGTTGTTTTAGAGGCTAATAAGAATTATAGTTTATCCGCAAAATCTGTTGGTGGGTAAGCTCCACTCACTATCGCTTCGATACCCGCGGCAACGCGCGGGCATTACTACTAGTATGAACCAAAGCTGATAGACTTTTAAGTTTTAAATCCCTTTTTGGTGGGCTAAATGTTGCAACTTCATGTCTCCTCCTTTGTCAAAGTCCATCCATATAAGTTATGTAGGGCCTGATCTGGGCTCATACGAAGAGCCCATGGGCTAAAGATACGATTGGATGTGAATTGTTCATATAAGAGCACTCGTATCTCATCCACCAAATGTATGTGAGTGTGTCCACCAAATTATATGGGGTGAGTCATGAGTGTAAGTGGTTGTGAGTGGAGGAGAGAGAAAATATTTGGTTGAAGCACTCTTCTACCCTAAATATAAAAAGCTACTGTTCACCCATATATATATTTTAATATTTTTGTAAGTAGTTGTGAGTGAAGAGAAAGAAAATGTAATGATAAAAGTATGAAAAGGTATTATTATTTTAATTAGGAGGGAGAAGATTTAGGGGTGAAGTAGTGATTTTTAGTGTAATTTGATAGATGAGATTTGGTGGATTGGATGTGAATGCTCTAAACGTTTGAAACTGAACCAGGAAATTTTGTCGTTTCACCAAGTCTAATTATAGGTTTTGCCTTTTTGCTGATGTTCTTAAACAAAAACTTAATATCCACCACTCCTGAAAAAAAAACGAAAAGATAAGAAATAAAAACGAAAAGAGTAAGAACCAATCGACTCAGGTGCAAGCGGGTAAATTAGACCGAAACGTAAAATTAGAACATAATAACTACGTCGATCTAGAAGAAGATAAAAAAATATTAGCACAATGCACAATCATTAAAGTTAAAGGGCTAAACATATCATTACTAAAGCTATTAAGGTAAAGGGGCTAAACATGTTATTACTAAAGTTGACGGCTGATGTATTGTAAAATACATCTATTTCAAGTGTAAAATTTGTATAGTTTTCGAGTCGTTTAGATAGTGCTTTTATTAGTTTTAGGCTTCTATCGGTCTATTTTATTTAGTATAGGTTTTTATAGATTTTTATTAGTTTTGGTTTTTGTTTTAGTACTTATTTTTATTTATTTTATATTTTGGTAGGTGTTCATGGACGTTGGAGCGTAAATGAGCAACTTTGGTCAAATCAAGAACACTCGAGTCGAGAGCACGAAGCTAGAATAATAATAATAATAATAATAATAATAATAATAATAATAATAATAATCTATATCTATATATATATATATATATTGCAAAGGGTTTAATCCAACATGTCATAATTTTATGCAATCTCTCCTTTGAGAGATGCCACATAGGATGTGATGTGGCAAGTATAAACCAATTAAAAAAAAGAAATAAATATGATTTAACCTAATCTATTATAATCTTTAACCTAATCTATTAAATACCTAATATACTAAATCTAAATATTAAACCTTTATATAATTTTATGCAATCTCTCCTTTGAGAGATGCCACATAGGATGTGATGTGGCAAGTATAAACCAATTAAAAAAAAGAAATAAATATGATTTAACCTAATCTATTATAATCTTTAACCTAATCTATTAAATACCTAATATACTAAATCTAAATATTAAACCTTTATTATTTTTTCTCTCATGTTTCCTCCCAAAACTTTTAAACGTTAATATCTTTTATATTCGAGATTTTTTAAAGAAAAAAATTACACCAAATTAACGAGCGTTTTATTATCTTTCCAACGAGAACCATAGTGCTATATAAAAAACGGAGAAAAAATGACTAATTTTTTAACCCGACAGGTATTGTGTCGGGTTTGGGATTAGTTTAAAAAAATTATGGGTTTGGATACCCAAATACCCGAACTATATACCCGATCATATACCCATGAATTTTTTAACGCATCACATAACCCTTAGACTAATGCGTTCGATATTTCAATAATTAACTTTTTTTTCTTATTTCATGTTAGTTCTTTTAGAATGATCGATTACAAACTTCCGAATTCATTTGTAATGGCACTAGATTTATACCCCGGCGCAGAGATTCGTTTTTTTATATTTGAATATCATAACTTATGGCAGAGATTTGTTTAAAATAATAATAATAATAATAATATATTTTATTATGTCATATTAGATATTTCAACCCGGGACGCTCCCGGGATAAAAACTAGTAATAATAATAAAAACATAAAATTGTGACCCAAAGGTCACGGCCCAAGACGCCATAGTGGACTTTTTGGGCTCCAAGATTTTTGGAATTTAGGATTATTAATTTCGAAAGGCGGCGAATATTATTGGGGGGTGAAGGAGCAGCCATATTCGAAAAAGGAGGACGGCTGCAGGAAGGATTCTAGAGGCGGATATTATTCTTTCGTGGAGGATTGACGAGAAGGACAGAAAACTTTCGAAGGAGAGCATAACAGCGGCAAGAGATCGAACGACAGCAGCATTAGGAAATTAGAGTGGAGGTCAAGGTTGAAGTCTAGGTGCGAGCACGGGTCGGGTATTTATTATTTATTTATTCAAACCCGTTGTGAACACTATGAAATTGTCGTGCTTTTATTATTTTGATTTTATCATGACGATTAGAAGCTAAACCGATCATATAAGACCTATTATAATTGTATATGTAGGCTCTAACGGGGGGAGTAGATGCGTTCGTGATAATCTTAATAAGGGATATTTGATGAGAATAAGAAAGTATCGACAAGGTTAGTAGAAAAAATTCACGTTGATAGCAAAATCGATCATATAAGAAATAAGACTTAGGATGCTAAGGAAAGGATTTGCGCCTTTGATAAGGTTAAGATCAATACAGTAAGCCTAAATGGTTAATTTTTCACAATTCTTAACGTTTCATCATTATATCCTGCACCATATACCATAGAAATTATGAAGGTTTAAGAAATTCGATGATATAAGCCGATGGTATAAATAGAATTAACCCCAGTATTAGGCATAAAAAAACCCAGAAAGAATAACATACAACTCTAAGAACATAGTCGAATGTAAGACCTCTAAATTCGGTACGTTAACCGACATTAAAACATAGATTCTAAGGACTGGAACTTTCATAGGATTTTTGGCTAAGTACATTGTTTTTTTAAATACATTTTTTCTATCAAGTTTTTGGGGAGATTTTCAGTACATTTACGACGTATCATTGGTGTGGTGGGTTAGCTGCGGTACACCCTATATATAAACACCAATGACGCATCAAAAATGAAACTGATAATCAAACCAATAACCAATCGTAACCTGACAAAATGATTAAACCATTTATTTCAACCATAACAAGGCAAGGGGTTTAGAGTAGAACCACTATAGATAGAATTTGGTCTATAAAAGAATTATGTACGCACGAGTGTGTAGACTTAAACATCGAATCCAGGTATGAAATATAATCGTTATGTTCAATGGATAGATCTAAAATAATTCCGAGGACGGAATTCCATTAACGGGGGGAGAATGTAACAACCCGGTCTTAGGGGCCAGAATTTTTCGCGCTTAGAGTACTATAATAGCATGTTTATACACGAAATCAAAAACCGAATCAATATATGTAATTATTATTCGTATATACACGTTGCGAGACCGAGCTAAAACGTATTAACGAACCCGCTCGATTCTTTCCCTGTGATTAGTCACTAGGGGAGGACACTTGTCCTCCCCATGACTAACCAACACACAACCACACAATACGTGGCTTATTATTATCCATCAAATAACAAATATAAGATCCCAACCCATCCATCCCTTGTACCCATCATTGGATAAGTCTCACACTCACAAACCAAATACACACTTCTGAATATAGGAGAGAGAGACGATTGAGAGAAATAGTGAGATGGATGGAGCAACAACCGGTCCCCACCCATACGGTGGCCCACGGCGTAACCGTGGTGGCTCCACCCTTACCCGACACACACTTCACACTCACATATACCTACTGTATAGAGAGGAGACAGAGAGTTAAGTGGAGAGAAAGAAGTCAAGAACAGAGGAAAGAGCAGAAGAGGGAGGAAGGAAACCGGTGGCTTTCCGACTACCTTGTACGGTGGGACCCATGGCGGCGGATTTGTTGGTTATAACTAAGCAAAGGGTGTACGACGACGGTGACTGAACTCGGGTCTATAGTTCCGATTAGGATTTCTATTGGAGGATTAAGGCGACAACAATAACGGTGGAAGAAAGAGTCCGATCTTTTGGTGAGTCCCGTTGACCTTTCTTATGAATAACCGGTTAATATTGATTGAATCAATGATGAATGGTTGACGGGATTTGAGACCAACGGTGTCACAGGTGTTGGCCATGGGTACAGACGACGGTGGAGCTTGGGTCAAGGCTGTTGACCAGGTCAACAATAGTTAAAGGTCAACCGGGTCAACAACCAGTTAACTTCGGAAGAGGTATAGTATAAACTAGGAAACTCAACTATCCTAATACTTAGTGTTATTATGCGGATGAACACGTGTGGGACATTACGAGTATATGGACCGACCCGACCAACTAAACCAAAATGAATAACAAACTTATAATACATAAATGTATTAGCAATATGAACAAATATATATATATATATTGTGTTAGTTAATTAAAGGATGGTATAGTAATGATGATAATTAGAATAACGGAAATATAAGAAAGACCTGTAGAACTATGGATGAGCAAGTATGTGTATAGATAATGTTGGGTCCATGAACAGAATGTTGGAATATATGAATGATGTTAAGAATATTTGACTTTAGGACAATTAAATTATTCAAGACATAGTCTATCATGTATAACTTGGTCATTGTGCGTGAATAGATTTCGGACAACAGTCTTGATATGTACCATTTATATGCCTATGGACTTATGCTTATGACAACCAACCACAAAAGACTTAGATAAACTAATAACATAAACGGATAGGGGGCACTTAAGAGTTTGTACACATAAAAGAATAATAAACAATGGATATAATGAGTATGACATTAAAACACTTGATTCATAGAGGAACCAACAATTAGATTGTGTCAACGTTAACACTCAAGGGTTCTAGTCCGTCCACACGTGTAACCGCAATGTTAGTTACACGCACTAATGTTTATGCGTATATTAGGACCTTGCATGTGAACCGTAGGTGGGCTATGGACTTGGAATACCATACGACCATGTAACTTGACAAGATGTGACACGCTGCCAAGGTGAGTTCCGTGTACCTTCCCCTTTTTCGTGTTTAACTGTTTTGGGGTGAATACATGCTTGTGTGTGTTTTAACTACTTGATGTGACAAGGTGCTCCCAAAACCAGATTCACACTCATTAACCCAAGGGATTGGGCCACTTAATGTATGGGTAGTACTACTTGGGGAATCCCCCACGCACAGTGGATCCGGAAGCCCGGAAAACCCTCCACTGAGGTCTGCGGACCGTTGTGGCATATATTATGCCGTAGGGAATCCATAATGGGAGTAGATGGATTTCGTGTTAGGATTGAGGTGTGATTCTTGTACATCACCATGTGTTTAACTGTGTAAACTTGTGTTTAGAACTATTAAACTATTTTGGATTTACTTAACAACTTACACGGACTCACCAGCATATTTGCTGACCAAACTCTTTTAAGCATGTGTTCAGGTACTGCATTTGGATAATCTTGAAGATGAGGTATATGCTTGCTAGTGCGGATTAGAGCTTGTTATGGTAGAAGATTCAAGATGCTAGCGTAACGGTTTAGAGCATCTAGAGCTAAGCATGGTTTGAGATTTGGATCGACTAGCGGATCACATCCTATCGACTGCTTCGACGACCGCCGTGTTTCGTCCCTGCGTAGATATTAGTTTACTTGTTTAAGTTGTGTATTTTAATTTTGGATTAGAAATTGTATAACACAATAAATACTAGTTATCGTTGCTTCCGTTGTGCAAGTCTGTTATCAAACTGTCATTTCGACCAGCCCCCACCGGGTCGGGTTGTTACATAGAGAGTCTTAGTTTATAAATTTAAAACTTAGAGTGTCTAGTTTAGGTTAATTTAGGTAGTTTTTATTAAACCACTTTGAGCACATCAATGGCCAAAGATGGTTGATGTCGATCATGAACACCAACAAAGCACAAAGTACAGCACATCAATAGTTATAAATGATCATGATTTGTAAAAGCACTTCTTATTGGATGACAATAAAATATAGAGTAGGGTTATTGTACAAATGTGTTTTATACTACGAATTGATCTTGATTTGAGAAGTTAATGAGAGATTTAGAGTAAAAAAATATTATCTTGTTAAACATATATTTTAGTCTCGTAATCTAAAAAAACATAGTTTGATTACTCACTATAGTAATTATAATAATTACTCTAGTTTTCGAGTAACTACTATAATTTTAAAGTAATTATTGTAATAATTATACAAAGAAAAATATAATATTTTATATTGTTCATCTAGAAAATATGTTTAAACATATGAAAAAAAATTCAAAATAAAAGTTTCTCATTCAATTCTCATGTTTAGTAGGTTAAGATCATTTGGATTTGATTTTTCCTCATAAAGAACACCGTACAAATGCTAACAATACTCATATAGTCAGCCATATAAGTGTCATCGAAGACCGACCATGATTTGAAAATGTTGAAATCCAAATTAATTGATTTTAAGTCGTTCACTTTATTTAATTTTATTTCCTTGCAATCAATTGCTTACATTTTCTTCACTTTTATTTTTCAATTAAAGTTGCATGCCACGTCTAAAATATGATCTAGAATATGTGTCTAACTCCTAAACGTAACATGGGACTTTAACTGGAAAAAAAAAACAAAGTGAAGAAAATTTAAACAACTGATTGCATGAAAGTAAAATTAATTAATAAAAGTGAAAGACTAAAAATCAATTAATTTGGATTTCAACATTTTCGAATCCTGGCGGGTCTTCGATCACGGGTAAACGGGTGGCCTGATATACAACAATTAGTCCAAAATATCAAACACATATAAAAAGAATATTTGATGGACATATCACAGAAGGAATATGATTGAGCGAAAACATGGTATGGTTGGTGTTATGCGATACTGGTTTAGAGGTTTTAACTTTGAGGGGTACGTTGGTGTAGGTGTTAACGTTGTTGAAACCTTAAAGGAACCGAGGGCAACTTGGGTACGTTGAAAATACGTTAACATGATTGTTTATCATGTTTCCAACAAAAAGTTAGGTGGTTCCTCATACGAGAGGGTGTAGTTGTTTTCTTAAGATTATTGTTATGGGTTGAAAGAGTACTTTAGTTGTCTATTTCGTTCGAAAAATAACGATATTAAAACATCACACGTTCATTAAAGTAGTTAGTCCCCCTTGACATACAATAGCCTCATGAATATACCCATAAACGTCACAATTGTTGTAAACAACGACATTGACTACCATAGTACCACCTTTTTTGTTTGAACTCATCACGTTCAAAAACTCCGAAAATGAAGTTCTCAACTTGGAAAGTCAATGGCATGAACCATCCCTTAATTGATGGTCTCAAACAAGTGACATTGATAATTGTTTATGGTCATCTCGTCAATAAGGGAATATAATATGTAGCGGTATCTGTTAACTTTTAGAGTTTCAACCAACAATAACAAAAATAAAGAAATCAACACAGGAGCCAACATAAACTCACAATCAAGAACAACAGATGTAGGCGACAAAACAAGGTGACAAATCTCTTATTAACCCAAACCAAAACGTACCCCCCAATACCCAAATAGATCTCAGTAAATCACTGAGATCAATAATAGAGAAGTACAATACACAAAGGATCTGCTGATCAATAATATCAGCAGATCAAGAACCAGAATACAAAGAGAAATAATAACAACCTCACAACTACTGAAACCCTAGAACTCAGAGAGTACAAACAAAGAAGAAAACAATACGACTAAAACTGAGAACTCGTACACGAGCTCTCTTTATATACAGCTCCCAGAGATGATCCAACGGCCAGGAAAGAAAGCATCCAACGATCATAACCAACGCCAACTCACCAATCTGTGTGAGAAAACACAAATAACAACAACCACATAAACTGACCCGGACCAATGGTCCAGACCAAATAACAATGACCCAGTTCAACATAAAGTGGGCTTATTATAATATCAGAATATGTAACTGGGCTACCAGACTGGCCCAACAATATGTAATTGAATTATAGGCTTAATATTTGGGCTAAGACCCATATATTTTAACACCCCCCCTTAATTCAATTACTATACAAATCAGTCAGACCAAGTCGAGCACACAAAACCTCATGCTGATTACTGAGCAGTCCCTTAGTGAATATATCAGCAATTTGCTGATCTGACTTCACTTTGACTGCTCTAAGAAACCCAGAACTAATCTTTTCTCTTAAGAAATGCCAATCAAGCTCAAAATGTTTAGTTCTATCATGAAAGACAGGATTTTCTGCTATTGAAATAGCAGACTTACTATCACAGAATAGGTCTATGGGCAACTTACTGTCAATCCCCAATTCCTTTAACAAGTTAGATACCCAAATAAGTTCACAAGCAGTTGAGCACATCGCTCTATACTCAGCCTCAGCTGAAGATCGAGCAACTGTGCTCTGTTTCTTGCTTTTCCAAGAAACAAGACACTCACCAATAAAGACACAAAAACCTGTTACAGATTTTCGTGTAACCAAGCACTTAGCCCAGTCAGCATCAGAGTATGCTGACAGGGTTAAATCCTTACCCTTTTTGAACATTAAACCCTTTCCAGGTGATAGCTTCAAGTATCTAAGTAACCTCAAAGCTATTCGCTGTACATTTTGAGTTGGTTTATGCATAAACTGACTCAAAAACTGTACAGCATAACTTATGTCTGGACGGGTCAAAGATAAGTAAATTAGTTTTCCTATTAGCTTCTGATATCCTGTAATATCCTCTAAATATTTTTCATCACTATTTTTAATAGTGACATTATAATTTTGCTCAATAGGAACACTAACAGGCTTACAACCCAAATACCCATATTCTTTTAAAAGATCAAGACAATATTTCCTCTGGTTGAGACATATTCCTTCACTGGAATATAGAACCTCAATACCAAGGAAGTACTTTAACTTTCCTAGATCCTTAATTTGAAAACTTTCTTTTAACAAGGTTTTAACATTAAGAATTTCAACTTCACTGTTTCCAGTGATCACTATGTCATCGACATAAACCAGCAAGACTATAAAAATATCTTTCACAGATTTAACAAACATTGAATGGTCACATACACTTTGCACAAAGCCTATGTTTTTCAGAACATTAACAAGTTTCTCATTCCATTTCCTAGGAGCTTGTTTTAAACCATATAAAGACTTAACCAATTTGCAGACTTTAGATTCATTACCAGAAGCATATCCTTCTGGTAATTTCATATACACATCTTCAGTTATAGATCCATACAAAAAAGCATTATTAATGTCTAACTGAAATAAAGTCCAATTATTCTGAACAGCTAGACTGATAACACTCCTGACAGTAACCATTTTAACAACAGGAGAAAAGGTTTCTCCAAAGTCAAGACCTTCTCTTTGACTATAACCCTTAGCAACTAACCTTGCTTTATACCTATCTACCTCACCATTAGATTTATATTTGACTTTATAAACCCATTTACAACCAATAGCCTTTCTGCCAGGAGGCAGGTCTGTAATTATCCAAGTATTATTCCTATACAGAGCCTGCATTTCATCATTCATAGCTTCTACCCAATGTGGGTCTTTTGAAGCATCAGAATATGAAACAGGCTCAACAGCTTTGTTTAAATTGGACACAAAACTGAAATTCTCAACAGATAAGTTGGAATAATTAACTACCTTCTCTATAGGATACCTAACCTTACTTTCAATCACATAATCACCAAATTTCTTTGGCAAAACAGACTCCCTACTGGACTGTCTAACAGTTCTACTTCCCTCAGGAGTCCTAGTCTCTTCACTTGACCCCTCAACCCCTGAACAGTCATTCCCTCTACCTGTAGTATTACTAGGTTGCTGATCATGACCTTGACCATGATCTACCTCACTAGTTACCCTAGGTGAGTCATCTAACTGTTCCCTAGGGGAGAGATCATGAGCACTAATAGGTTCCCCTTCATCATCGGGAAGGTTTGAAAAATTTTGTTTAGTTTTGTCACTTTCAGAATTTTCCTTTTCAAAAATATCAAAAAAATTTAAATGATTTAAAGTTTCAGAAACAAAGGTTTTATGTTCAGTTTTGAAAGGATAAATGTTCTCATAGAACTTTACATCCCTGGAAAACTCAACTTTCCTTGTTTCTAAATCATACAATTTATAACCCTTTTTTTCAAAAGAATAACCAATCAAAACACTTTTATCAGCCCTGCTACACAACTTATCAGGACCATCTAAAATAGTTTTAAAACATAAACACCCAAAATTTCTTAAGTGACTAATCTCAGGGGGGAACCCATATACTAATTCATAGGGACTCTTACCATTTAGAACAGAAGAAGGTATCCTGTTAATCAAATAAGCAGCAGTAAGCACACATTCAGACCAAAAACTCAAAGGAATATTACTCTGAAACAACAAAGCTCTAGCTGTATTCAAAAGATGCCTGTGTTTCCTCTCCACAACACCATTCTGTTGTGGAGTGTAAGCACAGGATGTTTGATGAATAATACCTTTATTATTACAAAAAACATTCATCTGTTTATTAATGAATTCAGTTCCATTGTCACTTCTAAAAATTTTAACACTTTTTGAAAATTGAGTTTTAACTAATTCATAAAAACTAACAAGATTTTCAAAGACTTCAACCTTGGATTTTAACAAATAAACCCACACAGACCTTGAGTAGTCATCAACAACAGTGAGAAAATACCTAAACCCTTCCCTGCTAGTGATCTTATAGGGTCCCCATACATCAAGATGTACAAGATCACCTACAGCCTTAGCCTTATGATCACTAAGAGGAAAAGGCACCCTGACCTGTTTTGCCTTATGACATATCTCACAAGGCAAAGAATCAGGTTCTCCAACATTCAAACTACCTTTTAACACAGCTAGAACTTGGTTAGAAGGGTGACCTAATCTGCTATGCCAAAGACTATGATCAGAAACACTGTTAAGACTAATACTATTGAAACTCACATTTTTCCCTACAAAATACAATCCATCCTGCTGTCTACCAGTCACCAGGATTCTCCTTGACTTGGAATCCTGGACAAAACATTCATTTTCATTAAACAGAACATCTAATTTGTTATCCTTAGCAAGTTTGTGTATAGATACCAGATTAACACAGTAATCAGGTATTAAAAACACATCAGTCAGAATCACCCCATCAGCAAGCTTAATATCACCTATCTTGGTGACCTTTGCTTTTGTGCCATTGGGATGTTTGACTTCCATGTTATATTTAGACACATCGACACAATTTACTAAGTGTTCATCACTACCTACCATATGTTGGTTGGCACCAGAGTCCATGATCCAACCAAAAAATAGTGCATACTTAACCATATTAGAACAACTAGAGAAATTTTCAAACATTTTGGACAGTTTAGACAGAACAGACATACTAGAAAAACCACTCACAACAACTGACTCACCTCCAACATTGGAGCTCTGAGGATCTCCACCAGACTTCTCACTTATCAAATTCATTAACCTAGAAATCTGCTCAGGAGTAAAAGGTGAGCCAGCAGAAACATTACTGCACACATTGTTACTAGTATTGGTCATACCATTTTTCCAGTTACCCTGAGTTCTATTAGAATTATTATTATTATTTGACCAACTTCCAGTATTACCAGCCCTCTTTTGATTTCCATTAGGATAACCAATAATTTCAAAACATCTTTCTTTGGTATGACCAACTCTGTTACAGTGTGTGCACTTTAGATTAGGATTAGGACCCCTATTTGTCCCTTTCCTATTATCAGATGATTGACCAGTCTTAGCAACAAATGATACATTAGTTGCTTTTGATCCACTGCTAGAACCTCTGTGAGATTCTTCTCTAGAGGCAACAGCAAAAGCAGATTTTACTGAAGGCAGAGGATCACTAGTCAATAAGGTAGTTCTAACAGGTTGATACACCTCATCAAGCCCCATTAAGAATTGCATGAGTTTAATAAGGCTATTAAAATCATTAAATTCTTTAGAGGCTTGACATGTACAAGCAGGTAATTGGACCATAGAGTCAAACTGCTTCCACATAGTGTTTAACCTATTATAATACTCAGCAACAGAACTACCACTTTGAGTTATGCTATTTATTTTTTGATGCAAATTAAACATAACACAACCATCAATCCTATCATAGGTTTCCCTAAGGTCTAACCAAACATCTCTAGCATTTTCAGAAAACACTTGACCAAGATACAATTCCTCACACACAGAATTAATCAACCAAGAAATAACCACAGAATTGCATCTATCCCACTGATTAGCAAGAACATCATTATCAACAGGTTTGATGCAAGTACCATCTATGAATCCTAGCTTGTTTTTACCTTGTAAAGCAAGTTTCATAGATTTAGACCACACAGAGTAGTTCTCTGTGCCTTTCAATTTTATACTGATTATAGACAAACTAGTGGTATCACTAGGATGCAAAAACAAAGGATCACTGATATCCAATTTACTAATAAGGGTTGCATCACCAGCACCAAGGTTGGGGCCCCCACCACCAGGATTGGCACCCCCACCTCCTGCTGGATTGACAACATCACCCATTTCAAGACAAACAGATAGTCACACAAACAAAGACAGCAATACAAACAACAGATAATCTCAAAACCCTAGAAGGACGAAGCTGAGTCAGTGCTACAGATAGTGGATTCGTCACTCAATGGTGTCCACCCAGTTCTTAACTCAGGAGCCCTTTTATTAGCTATATATATTACTTATATATATATATAACCAACAACAATAAAGAACCAAGAACAAATAACAAACAGATCAATCAAACAAGACACCAAGTAGTTTGGCCAATACCGGTCCACCCTAACCCGGTCAGTGCCTCTAGACACAACAACAGAAAACAAAAGAATGAAACGATCTCACCAGAAACTCGTAGTCTGTAACCTTCACTTAGGGTTACACGACCAGAGAGCAATCAGCACAGCTATCCAGCCCACAACCAAGTACCAGAATCAAGATCCAAAGCCACCAGCCAACAATCGTTGACAAAACCCTAGATCTACAACAAATACCAAGAACAAGCAATAGACAAGATCTACAAAGATCAGATCTACTGCTGATAGAACCAAAAACAAGTAATAGACCAGATCTACACAGATTAGATCTATTACTAATCAATACAGGTCAAGATCTATGAATCAAGATCAAAACCCTAATCAACAAAGAACAATAAAAAAAACAGACAGCGAAAGACTTTTAAAAAGACCAGAATCAAAGAGCCATTTGCTCTGATACCATGTTAACTTTTAGAGTTTCAACCAACAATAACAAAAATAAAGAAATCAACACAGGAGCCAACATAAACTCACAATCAAGAACAACAGATGTAGGCGACAAAACAAGGTGACAAATCTCTTATTAACCCAAACCAAAACGTACCCCCCAATACCCAAATAGATCTCAGTAAATCACTGAGATCAATAATAGAGAAGTACAATACACAAAGGATCTGCTGATCAATAATATCAGCAGATCAAGAACCAGAATACAAAGAGAAATAATAACAACCTCACAACTACTGAAACCCTAGAACTCAGAGAGTACAAACAAAGAAGAAAACAATACGACTAAAACTGAGAACTCGTACACGAGCTCTCTTTATATACAGCTCCCAGAGATGATCCAACGGCCAGGAAAGAAAGCATCCAACGATCATAACCAACGCCAACTCACCAATCTGTGTGAGAAAACACAAATAACAACAACCACATAAACTGACCCGGACCAATGGTCCAGACCAAATAACAATGACCCAGTTCAACATAAAGTGGGCTTATTATAATATCAGAATATGTAACTGGGCTACCAGACTGGCCCAACAATATGTAATTGAATTATAGGCTTAATATTTGGGCTAAGACCCATATATTTTAACAGTATCAATATGGCCACTATTCATGCTCGTTCTTCTTTAGGTTGCATTAATAGTTTGCCTAACTCTTAATACAAAGTTTGCACTTGTCACATGTGGTCATTAGTCATATTAAACTGAAATAACGAAGCATCCAAGGAATTGAATTACCTACTCCATGCTAGTTGCCCTTGGCTTAAAGCCTTATTGACCCACCTTACATTCAACTAATCCATTACCTTTGGGCACATTCTTTTTCTTCCATTCCAAAAGTATCCAAACAAAACTTAGCATAACAAATGATGAAATAAACCAAAACGTTCAAATGGCAAAATTGGCTGTCTTCGGTCTAATGTACAAAGATGAACAACCATGATATATATTGTTAATACAAATGCAATGAAGAAAAAAAAAATAGGAAATCAAAGCAAAGTAGAAAATATTATGGTGCAAATGTTATTATTAATTGGATAGAAAGAGATAACCGAAGAGATGAAAAGGAAAAAAATATATATATAAAATGACTTTGAAAGACACCTAAAGACTTTATTACTTTAACCGTAAAAATCTAATATGATCACGTACAAGACTAGATTTTAAAGTTAATGTATTACATAAGATACTTTTTTTTTAACAGCAAAACAAACTTTTATTAAATGCTAGCAAGTAGCTAGCCACATACATAAGATACTTGATAAATAAAATATAAGAATAATGTTTGTAAGGACATTGGGTATATTACAACGCTCATTCAAACCTCTTAGGCATTTTCGATAGTAACATCATTCATAACGCCTTATTGTGTGTGTAAAGAACCCACCTAAGAGTTTTTCACGCCCGTTAATATGTTAACTAGTGGCTCTTTAAATCTCTTAATACACAAGGGAGTAGTATTTAACGAATTAATGGTCCTAACTTCATATAACATCTTTAATGCATGAGGGGTATTGGAATATACCTTAAGTCATTGATCGGCAAACTTCAAACTTTTCATTCATCACCAAAGATTATTTACAAGATTGTATCAAGCAAGATGCTAATTACAATCATACAATCAACACCCAAATACATCCCCAATACAATCGGCACACCTACTTAAATCATCTATATCTATATATATAATAAAAGAAAGCAATTTTAATTGACATGACATTCAAGGAGGCATTCTCCTACTTGAGTGTGCCATGTGTCATGCCATGTGGCAAATTAAAAAAAAACAAATAATAATATAAAATCTAATCTACTAAAATTAAATTGAGTTATTTTAGAAAAAAAAATTTAAAAACAAATTTAATTTTTTTTCTCTTATGTTTCCTCTCATAATTTTTAAATGTTAATATCTTTTATATACGAGATTTTCTAAAGAAAAAAGTTACACCAAATTAACGAGCGTTTTATTATCTTTCCAACGAGTACCATAATGCTATATAAAAACGGAGAAAAAAACGACTATTTTTTGTGGGATTTCGTTCATACGGGAAAAAAAAAACACAAAGTGTTTAGGTTATTCATTAATCATGTTTTTTCTTTTAAACCAGGTTCTTATCTACGATGTTGAAATTCAGCCCATTCGCCATGCTATCATTGGAATTTTACTCTTCTAAAGATGCATAGGTATACTTAATCAAGAGAAGTATTAGTATTAGTATTATTAGAATTGTTATATTTTTCAACCCCGGGACGCTCCCGGGATAAAATCTAGTTGGTATATTAAACGCTACCCAATTCTTCCACGTCCAACTCGATTGTTTACCCCAAGTCGTAATTAACTTAAAGATTATGTGCCTATTTGCCGGCTTTAAGATTCTTGTACGAGAGTTTCGAACAATCCATTTTTGGATTGTTACTTTTTCCTTATGGTCAGGTCATATCATTAATTTACTGACCAATATTTGTTTGTTGCTACCGACAGACTTGTTTTCGGTGCTACCGACATAAAGTGTAAGATTTTTTTTTACTATCATTATTTTAGTGATGCGTCCATATTTTAAAGTCTTAGTTGGCAAAAGTGATGATTGTTTATTAAATTTCAAGCGCTTCGTGTAAGGTAGTCATTAAGACAATTAAAAATAAAATTAAAATAAGGATATCAAAGAAAAATTGAAAATAAATGCTAGCCAGGAATGATAACGGGTCCAGTCCAGATAGCGTGGTGGCATGTGATCCACCTGTAACGAGCTAGAATGTCGCCCATTATTCCAGTTTATACGTGGGGTGGTGCTTTTTTAATCCTTTCTCCTCTTCTTTTTTTGTTTACTTTAAAAAAAAAAACTTGACTTTATCTTGCAAAAGTACAAAACGCAATGTCTAAACTAATTTACAAATGAGAAATTATTTTATTAGAATATCCATTGATGTTTTATGTTGTTAAACGTATTTATCTCTTACATTATACGGTGTGGTACATTTTTAAGGGGTATAAACCGACCTGTAGCATCTATCTCAGCGTATGTGAAATTCCGCTTCAAGACAAAAAAAACTGTGGGGTGGTGGTGGCGTAGACGGTGGTCGGGTGGCTTCCATGTCAGCTTGGTTATTATTATTTTTTTTAAATTAATTAATAAAGTAAATAAAAATGCATAGCATTGCATAAAATTAAATAAAAGTAAAACATTACATAAAAATAAACCTAACTTAATCTAAAAAACATAATTAACCTAATTTAGTGTTGGCCTCAACATTGGCCATGCCGAAATGTGGGGAAATTCCCCACCGTACCAAGTTTGATACTCGGTTTTGGTGACTCTAATTGCCACGTCTTCAGGGGTAGTGGTAAGGACAGCTAACAATGTTGCTCTCTAGTAAACCTCGAATTGTTCGCACCTGTTGCGAAAATCCCATCACTTTCGGTTTAGTGAATCAACAGCTGGGTAGAACCCCCAACTAAGTACTTGAATTCACGAATAACGTGTGTCACCGGTGGATGGTTATTGTGGACTTTCATCCAATTGGTTACAAGTGCAATCTCACCATCTTTCGTCCAACGCATCATGGTTGATATACTTGAAAGATAGATATAAGGGTCTGTTTGGTATGTCGTAATGGAATGGATGAGGGAATGGAATGGACGAGGTAATGGAATGGACAAGGTAATGGAATGGATCATTACCATTCCATGTCTTGTTTGGTTGCCATGTGGGAATGAAACAAAACATTACTTTATGTTGTTGGATAAGCAGGAAAAGACGAAGGAATAAAATCGGTGGTGAGTGGTGGTCAGTGGCGGTGATGGTGGGTGGAGATATGTGGCGGTAGCGATGGTGGTGGGTGGCGGCGGTAGTGGTGGTGACGGTGGTGGTGGGTGGGTGAAGGTAGTGGGTGGTGGTGGTTGGTGGCGACGACGACAATGATGGGTGGTGACGGCGAGGGTGGGAGACGATGGTGGGTGGTAGGCGACGGTGGCAGGTGGTGACGGTGGTGGCAGGTGGTGACGGTGGTGGTCGGCGTTGGGTGGTGTTGGATGGCGGCGGTGGGTGGGTGACGGTGGTGGGTGGCGACGGTGGTGGGTGGGTGAAGGTACTGGGTGGCAGCAACGGCGGTGGTGGGTGGTGGTGGCGGCGGCGGGTGACGGTGGTAGATGGTGGGCGGCAACGGCGGTGGTGGGTGGTGGTGGCGCCGGTGGTGGTTGGTGGCGAAGATGGCGATGGGTGGAGGTGGATGGCGGTGATGGTGGGTGGCGGCGGTGGTGGTGGGTGGGTGAAGGTAGTGGGTGGCGGCAACGACGGTGGTGGGTGGCGGCGGCGGCGGGCGACGGTGGTAGGTGGTGGGCGACGGTGGTGGGTGGTGACGGCGATGGTGGGTGGTGACGATGGTGCTGGGTGGTGGTAATGGTTGGTGGGTTATGGTGGTGTTAGTAAAGGGTGAATGAGGGATGGAATGAAAAAAAAACATGGGGGGTTGAAGGGATAGGGAGCCTAATCCAGGCGAAAGAGGCGTCCCTATCCCCATAAGTCAGCTTCCCCGCGCCAGTCAGTGGCGCGAGGAACCAACGGCGCGCAACCAGCAGTGTATGCAGGAAGGCGCGCAAGGATAACAACTGATAAGCAATAACATCACCTGATAAGCGCGTACCATCACGCGCGGAATCTTCCCTTGACAACCATCGTACAAAGTACAGAAGACAACAAAAGGAAGATTCACAAAGATTACTGACAGTGTAAGCGCCAATGGTAAAGCGACAGGTGGCAAAAGTGGTCCAACAACTACAAGACAAGGACAGCAGCATGGCTGCAGCCATGCTTCCACCATGCCAGCGTCTACAGTAACAGCAGACATCCCTTACTGGTGTCAGGAGCATGGTCAACGACTGTAGCAAGGACAAGTGCGCCGTCTGCCAACCACAGCATGCCACGTGTCCGCCTCGAGCAACAACCATGCTGCCAGAATGACGTCATGAACAGTGCATGTATTCTCCCGCCAATTCCAGGGAAGACTTTGGACTTGGGCCTGGACCAAGCCAATAAAGAATGACTACTCATGGGCCCCTCGATCATGCTCATGAGTTCTCCTATAAATACAAGAAGACCTCTCCTTGCCAAGGGATCCGAAAATAATTACTTGTAGCCTAGAGCATTCTCACTTGTAACTCTCTGTGTTCTCATATTAATAATATATCGGCTACTTACAGTGGACGTAGGTCATTACTCGACCGAACCACTTACATCTTGTGTTCTTACTCACTTTCACCACACACATACTCGTATTATCATCACTAGGGTTTAACCGCACGGTTTGGGTAAAGGATTAATCCTGACGAACATAGGTATTAACCCCACGTAGATTACTCGTAATCTCCGCGTTACCTATTGTTTCTTCATTGGCGCCATCCAACGGTTAGAACTGCTCTTTTACTCATCTTTTCAACCCACCCATGGCTGAACCCAACCCTAATACTGCTGTTGTGAACCGCTCCGGAGAAGGGGACACCCAACTCCCGGAAAACCAAATAACACCACCCACCATCATCAAGAAGCCCACCTCAAGGCTCCAAAGCCAAGACGTTGAGGTTCGGGATGATGACTCAGACGATGACAGCAGTGCTAGCTCTGAGGAGGACCTCGACCAGTGGCTCCTCCGTCCGAACACAAAAAACGCTGCAATTTACCAACGTAAACTCTTGCAGCAAGCCAAGAAAAAGGGCAAAGCCCTTACTTACGATACCCCATCCAAAAAGGGGAACAAAGAAAAAGACTCAGCTGTCTCGGGCGCCGGTCGTAGCGGGGAACTCGGCGGAGACGCCAGAGTTCGGGGCTACGCGAAGCACCGGGCAGAGCCTGATGGCTACGAATCCTCTAGTAGCGACTCAGGCTACAAAGGAAAGAGACACGATCATCGCTCGCGCCACAACGATGAGGATGATGACTTGGTCAAGCCATTCAGGCCAAAGGCTTTCGCCGAAAAGTCAAAGTTCGTCGCTCGCATAGCGACAGCAAGGATACCAAGAAAAGCAAAGCTTCCTAGCAGCATCGGTAGATACGATGGCTTGCGTGACCCCGATGACCACGTGCACGACTTTGAGTGCGCAGGTATGTCGGTAGACTGGCCTGTACAAGTTTGGTGCCATTTATTCGCACAAACTCTGACGGGCGCAGCCAGAGTCTGGTTCGACAACCTCCCCGCGGGGAGCGTTAAGGACTTTGATGACCTCACCGACAAATTCAACAGTCACTTCTCGCACTTGCGCAAGCACAAGAAAGACAAGGCGCACATCCTGTTGTGCCGCCGAAACGACCAAGAATCCATTGAGGACTTCATCGTTCGGTTCAACAAAGAGGCCTTGCTAATAGGCTGCGGGGAAGAGCTCACACGGGCAGCGTTCGTCCATAACGTGCGCAGCCCAGAACTAATGAAATGCCTCACAGGCAAAGATGGCATCCCGGAGTCCTGGGACGAACTCATCCACTCCGCCAAGATATATGCCTCGTCTGAGAAATCTTTCAATCAGACACACAATTTCCAGCAACACCATAATAATAATAAAAATAAAAACAAATCTGTCTGGAGCCGCATCTCGGGCACCGCGGACGAAGGGAAATATTCCCCAGCCGGGGACGCCAGGCAGATAATTAGTCCCAAACAAACGCGGGACCAGCGTGGTCACTCAAAGAAAAACCACGACTGGACCCCGCTGACAAAGACACCATCTCAAGTCCTAAAAACCGAACAGGTCACGCTGAAGGCAGCCCCTCCCCTGGGCAAGCGAAGACATATGGACCGAAGCAAATTCTGTGAGTACCACAACGACTTCGGTCACCTCACAGACAATTGCTACACCCTGAAGATGGAAATCGAAACCGCGCTGAAGTCGGGTCAGCTCGGCCACCTGGTCAAAAACGTGCATCGCACGGGCAAGAATCAAGCGGGTGAGGAGAACCAGGAGGAAGGGTCACGGAAAAAGATTTGTGACCTCAACACTCATGCCGCCACACTGATTCCTCGCCACCACTGCAACATGACCAAGAAGGGCAAAAGTGCTTACCAAGGAAAGCGCGCCCGGGCGCAACCACTAAGTGATTCATGGAAAGAGGCTGATGTCCTCATGCCCAAGATCAGAGGCGGCGCCTCATGCACAGCCCCTCTTGTCATTACCGCTATCTTCGGACATTATCATACGCGATATATGTTCCTAGACGGCGGCAGCAGCACTGACATCATGTACGAGCAATGCTTCCAACAGTTAGACCCGGAAGACAAAGCAAAACTCGTACCAGTCAACGAGCCTATCTCCGGCTTCATTCACAAAACCATCATGCCGCGGGGCATGCTGTCCATGCCAGTAACCTGGTCTGACGGTACCCACGAGCGCACGGAGATATGCGACTTCATGGTTCTACCGGCAAACTCCAATCATGACATTCTTCTCGGACGGGAAGGCATCGCGCGCTTCAATGCCAACGCTTCAACAGCGCATGCGATGGTTGGATTCCCAACGAAAACCGGCATCGCCTTTATCAGAGGCAACAAAGACTGTCACACCACAGAAACCGCCAAACCGCCGAAAATGGTGAAGACTGACACCCGCACCGAGCCGGAAAAATGGGTTCTCAACCCTAAATTTCCGGAGCAAACGGTGGTCATCGGCCATGAAATCTCCGAGACCATTCGGAATCATTTGAAACAGCTTCTAATTAGCAACATCGACGTGTTTGCGTGGCAACCAGCCGACATGGTTGGTGTTCCACGCGACATAGCGGAACATAGACTCAACGTCTACCGCTCGGTGGAACCAATAGTGCAAAAGAAGCGCAGCATGGGCCCGGAGAAAACAAAGGCCATGAACGAACAAGTCACCGAGCTGCTCAACGCGGGTATTCTTCGCCCGATTAGATACCAAACATGGGTAGCCAACCCAGTTATGGTAGCCAAAGCAAACGGCGGGTGGCGCATGTGTGTCGACTACAAGGATATCAACAAGGCGTGTCCAAAGGATTGCTATCCTCTGCCAGAAATCGACCTAAAAGTGGACTCCTTAGCCCCGTACCGCTTTAAGTGTTTCTTAGACGCGTACAAGGGCTACCACCAAATTCAAATGGCAAAAGAGGACGAAGACAAAACGGCATTCCGCACAGACGCCGGCATTTTTTGTTATACGAAAATGCCATTCGGACTGAAGAATGCGGGCGCCACGTACCAGCGCCTCATGGACACCGCCTTCATCAACGAGATCGGCGTACGGCTTGAAGTGTACGTCGACGACCTCGTAATCAAAAGCAAAGATGAAAGCGACATGCTCAAAGATATCCAACAAACGTTCACACAGTTGCGCAAGGTGCGCATGAAGCTCAATCCAAGCAAATGTTCCTTTGGGATGGAAGAAGGCAAATTTCTGGGGGTTATCGTAACGCGGGATGGGTTCCGCGCTAACCCAGAAAAAGTACAAACCATAGAAAGAATGCCTTCGCCCGCTTCCATCAAAGAGGTGCAAACACTCATGGGCCGCCTCGTGGCCCTCAACCGATTTTTATCCAACTACGCTTCAAAGTCATTCCCGTTCGTGGACACTTTGAAGAATTGTTTAAAAAAGAGCAACTTCCGCTGGACACCAGAAGCGGAATCGGCATTCAAAGAAATGAAACAATGTTTGATGAACCTTCCGACGCTAACAGCGCCTCTCCCCAAAGAGCCATTAACAGTGTACCTATCGGTCACAGACCGGGCAATAGGCGCAGTCCTCATGGTGGAGCGCAAGAACGTGCAAACGCCGATATACTATATCAGCCGCACGCTCTTAGACGCGGAAACAAGGTACACAATCATGGAGAAGCTGGTTCTCGCTCTGGTGCACGCATCCCGAAGACTCCGCAGATACTTCCAAGGGCATCCGATAAACGTCCTCACGGACTATCGGATAAACGATATACTCGCCAAGCCCGAGTTGTCGGGGCGCCTGGGCAAATGGGCCATTGAGTTGGGGGAACACACGATCCACTACAAACCCCGCCCCGCCATCAAGGGCCAAGTTCTGGCGGACTTTGCCACGGAAATCCCCGCAGACAAAATACATGAGTGTCAAGCAGAGGAAACCCCCGTGCCAGCGCAAGACCCATCGCAAAAATGGTCCTTATTTACGGATGGGGCCTCAAACGAGGATGGCGCTGGCGCAGGATTGCGCCTTATCAGCCCAGACAAACAAGAGTTCACGTACGCCATCCGCCTCGACTTCAAAAGCACGAACAACGAGGCGGAATACGAAGCGTTGCTGGCAGGCCTCCGAATTGCGGAAAAAATGGGGGCCAGGCACGTGGAGGCACACGTGGACTCACTACTTGTTGCGCGACAGATCAACGGGACTTATGATGCGAAAGACGAAACCATGGCATTATACCTGGAACAGGCCAAGCAACTGATGCGCCGATTCGACTCATGCAAGGTCGAACACATTCGGCGCAGCGAAAACAAGCCCGCCGATGCGCTAAGTAAAATGGCATCAACGGTCTTTGAACATATGGCCAAAGAGGTCCGCATCGAAGTCCTGGACAAACCATCTGTCCCTCCGCGACAAGTCAATGTCATCCAAACGGGCAGCGCATCCTCGATGACTCCGATCAAAGCCTATCTATCATCCGGTACCCTGCCTGACGACAAGTCAGAGGCCCGGAAGATCAGGAACAAGGCTTTACAATACCAACTCGTGGACGGTATCTTATATCGCCGCTCTTACCTAGGGCCGCTATTGCGCTGCGTAGACTCCGCAGATGCCTCTTTTCTCCTGCGAGATGTACATGAAGGGACATGCGGACTACACGCAGGCCCAAGAATGGTAGTGGCGAAGCTAATGAACGCAGGATATTATTGGCCGGGCATGCATGTGGACGCGGTCAACGAGTTGCGCAAATGCGACAGTTGTCAGCGCCACGCCCCGAACACCTTGCGACCCAAGAACAACCTGGTGCCAGTCACAGCGGCCTGGCCGTTCCAAAAATGGGCCATTGATTTGGTGGGGCCATTCCCAACGGCTCCAGGAAATGTGAGGTACCTAATAGTCGCCATTGACTACTTCACAAAGTGGGTCGAGGCGAAACCTCTAGCAAAAATTGACGGCGCGCACGTCAAAAAGTTCATCTGGGAATTCATCATTTGCCGATTTGGCCTACCGTTGCAATTGGTAAGCGACAATGGCACACAATTTGAAGACCAATCCTTACAAGAGTGGCTGACTCAAATGGGTTTCCAACAAATCTTCACATCTGTCGCGCACCCTCAAGGCAACGGTCAAGTTGAAAGGGCCAATCGTACAATTGTTGAGGGTATTAAGGCACGGCTGGGCACTAAAAGAACAGGGTGGGTCGACGAAATACCTCACGTCCTATGGGCATACCGCACCCTTACAAAAACCAGCAACGGCGAAACGCCATTTAGCCTAACATACGGCACGGAGGCGGTCATCCCCGCCGAAATCGGATGCCCCTCCGCAAGAGTACTCATGGCTAACCAAAGAGACAATGACAAAGAACTCCGCCTAAACCTCGATCTCCTAGATGAACGACGTGAACTCGCCGCAATTAAAGAGGCAAAATACAAAACGCAGCTAGAGCACTACTACAACAAGCGTGTCAAAGCTTGCACGTTCAAGATCGGCGACTATGTTTTCCGAAATAACGAGGCTTCCAACGCCGAAAAGCCTGGAAAACTAGCTCCTACTTGGGAGGGCCCATACAAGATACAAGAAATACTTGGCAAGGGCGCATACGCGCTAGAAAGGCTTGATGGGACACCTATCCCCAGATCTTGGAACGGCGCACAACTACGCCGCTGCTACTTGTAAAATATTTGTAATTACGGCTACACATGCCGCATCTATCAATGAAAATTGTTCCCTATATCTGTTATTCTACTTGTTTTCCGCGCCAAGGTCCTCAAGACTTGAGCAAAACTATCGTCGGACCACAAAGGCGCGGCGTTGACACAATAAAGTCTTCTAGACATGCCTCGCGCACGTCGGACTTATAAAAATTGTACAACAACGCCGCATGAGATGGTCTTCAAGACAAGTTTACTTGCCGGACTTAAAGACGCGCGACACTCGAATAGCTTAAAGCCTTGTCTTCTAAACTTGTAACACAAGTTGGACAAAGAGCAAACTAGTCGAGCGCGCAGTCGTGGGTCTTCTAGGCAAGGCGATCACGCGCTTAACTCGGACCTCATGGCACAAGTCGCGCCCCGCTATAGTCTTCAAGGCAAATACTTAACATGCCGGACTATCTAGCAGGACGCGCGCCTAATTTTAACTTATTAAATTAGGTGACGACTTGGTTAAATAAGTTAAGTTAGGATGAGAAACACAAGATATGAGGAGAAACAAAACTTTTCATTCATAATAAGGGACTTAAAAACCCTTGATAATTACAGAATATTTACAAGACAAAAAAAAAAGAAAAAGAAAAGCGCCCAACAAAAGCTATACATTGGAGGTGCCTTCGCCACTGGCTCGTTGGCGCTCCTCTTCCAAGCGCTTGCGCTCTTCTTCCCTGGCCAACTCATCAGATTTATCGATGAAGTACTTGAGGGCGGACAGAGGATCGGTATTCTTGTTGCAATCAGCAACCACTTGAAGAATTGGGAAGTCCACCTTTTCAAATTTGAGCAGCTCCGCCTCATATTCCTCTTTTAGTGGCTTCCCATAATGATCCGCGTCCTCAATCCGCCCGTTATTCTGAGCGGCCAGAAAACCATCCTCATAGCCTTCACCATATCCATAGGCTTGAGCGGTGGCGGCTATGGCAGCGACTTGGTCGCCCAGCTTAGGTTCTTGCCAAAACCTCTTGAAGACCTGCAAAATACTTAACAGTTAGCATCTAAAGCTTCAAAGAGAAACAAAAAGCATCAAGAAGGTATGAACTTACCCCAGTGATCCCATCAGTCATCACCCATTTGATGGAATCCTGCATCTGTGTCTGGGCGGCCATCGCTTCTTCCAAAAGGCGCTGGGCTGTCTCACATTCTTTGACAGCCGCCGCGCGGGCCTCCTCGGCGGAGCCAAGGTCTTGCTCCAGATCCTCGTTGGAATGAAGGATCTGGATCCTCTCCTGCTCTAAGAAGGAGACGCGCTCAGTAGCTTTAACGAGATCTGCATCCTTAGACTCGAGCTCCAAACGCTTCTCCACAACTTGAGCAGTCCGCTCGGAGAGGGCCTTGCTCTTCTCTTCTAACTGCCGGGTCAACGCCCGACCTTCCTCCTGCGCCTCAGCCAGAGTCTGCCTCAACTTCATAGTTTCAGTGTTAGTCTTCTTGCAAGACTCTGACCATCTGCGCTTATCCGCCACCGCGTCCCCTTCCAATTTGGTAACTTTGGCCTCAGCATCATGGGCGCGGCGACGGTACTTGGATATTTCAGCCTTGAAGGCAGCCTCTTTCTCAGCAAGGCCTGCCTTCTCCGCCTCCAAGCGATGAATATCTCGCCACACCGCCGCATCGCGACGGCGTAGCGAGTCAATCATGGATAGCTGAGTCGCTTGATTCACACATAAGGCAGAGATCAGCGCATCACGACTCAGCATATCCTGGTGAGTGCGCTCATAAGGAGGCACCACCCCGCTGACAAACTCCTCAGCAGCCCAGGAGTTGGAAAACAATGTGTTTTCCCGGATCGCCCAACGGGGGTGCCAAATGGCGTCACCACCAGCCCACTGGGAACCATCATATTCCCCAGATGGCTCCCCTTCATTCGTCACAAAGGGCTCACGCCTAGACTGGCGCAAGCCCCCACCACTGCTGCCAGCGCCCGACTCCAACAGGGCCCTCTTAAAGCCATCCATTTCTTGAGAGCCCTCGGCGCTGGCATTGGTGCGCTCCTCCGTCTGTTCCTTTAATCGGCGAGCCTTCTCCTCCAAGAATTGTTGCTCTTGAAGGCGAAGGCGTTCCGCCTCAGCACGCTCTGCCGCCTCAGCCTTTTGTCTAGCTTCATCGGCGGCAGCTTTCCTTTGGGCCTCAGCCCTCTGCAGAGCCTCATCGGCTTCAGCCTTCAAACGGGCCTCCTCCCGCTGCGCTGCCTCTTGCTCTTGAAAGAGCATATCCACCTCTATCCTGCCTACCTCCGCAGAGGGAGACGTAGGAGGAGGAGTTGGTATAATCTTCGGCGCAACTGCAACAGAGACAAAAAACATAAAGAAGAGAACAAATGAAAAGACCTAAGAAAAACAAAAAGAGATCAACTTACCAGGGGCTTTCTTCTTTATCAGCTTCTGAAATAGAGGCTGACGTGTGGGCGTCGCGCCTATACCCACACTAAAGGTGGGGGCAGCAACCCCCCCAACACTCGCACTCTTCTCCAGCACCACCCCTTGCGCTGGCGACAAAGGGGAAGCAGTAGTCTCTGTAAAAGGGGTGTCAACTCCGCCACCTTCCCCGCCGGTAGCAGCAGCAACCTTCTCCATGTTAGCAGCCGCGCTGCTAGAAGTGGCACCGGTGGTGCGCCTTTTCTTTCTCTTCTCCAACTTGGAGGGTTCTTCCTCCTCTTCATCCTCGGAGGCGGGCCCATCCTTCCTCCGGCGCCGCCCCTTTACAACTTCGCCTACTGAAACGGAAGAACCCGAGTCAGAACTGGTTAAAGGGTGATGGCTACGTTTACGCCTCCGCGGAGCGTGTTTCCAACGGCCACGCCCCGCGGGCGCCTTCTGAACCTCCACAATCTCCACTGAGGAGTCAGAGGCATCGTCGCCAAAGAGGCTAGAAAACAAAAGTTGGCTAGACTCACCTGTGGTATAATAAGGTTTGGGCGCAATGGACATGTCAGGATAATAAAACCTGTCCACGAACGCCTCTAGGCAAGATACCTGCCCTTCCGCCACAGGCCTCCACTTTATGCCCTTCTCCTGACGGGCAGCATAAAACTGGAACTTGCTCACACCTGCGCAAGAAAAAGTTAGAACAATATACAACACAAAAATAAAGAATTTAACACAAAGCAGTACTTACCCTCCTGAGCAATGTAGGGCTCCTTCCCCGCGCGAAGAGCCACGCGGCTCATCCCCAGAAGGTAAAAGATACCATCTGTGAGATTCTTGAACTCCAGCTTGGTGGCGTTGGCGGTAAGGGTGGTAAACCAGGCCTGCTTTTTATAATCCTTCAGCACTGGTATATCAGCCACCCGCTGCCCGTCTGCAATCACCTTCCAAGGCAGACTAATGGGGATCACCCCCCTCTTCACGAAGAAGAACTTCTCCTTAGACCAATGTAGGGACTTGGGGTTGTGAGTGGCCATTGGGGGCACCTTGGGCCGCGGCTTAAACGAGAACCACATCTCGTCGCGCGCAAGAAAATAGAAGACATTGAGCATCTCCACAGTGGGCTCAATGTCCAGGGCGCGGCAAGACGCCTCAAAATGTACCAGCCTTAGCATCCCAAAGGCGGTAAGTTGGGTTGGCCCAACACCACAAGCTACCAGAGTATCAATCTGGAAGCGCGTACAGGGCAGCCGGAAGCCACACTTGGTAAAATGGGCTTCATACAGGGCAAGTTGCCCAGGCCCTGCAGAGAGGACAGTCTCCGTCGGAGATGGCAGAGTTGGTTCCCACTCCGGCAGGATGTCATAAATCCTGCAAAATTGGTTGAAAGCCTCCTCAGTCCAAACACAAAATGTGTTTGTCATAAGCTTTCGCTCCTTTATTTTGCCATGTTCCACCTGTACTTCTTCCTCCACATCGTCTATCACCGGCTCTTTCCCGGTAACATCACCGGAGGGAGACCCAACATTGGAGGCTTCAGACATTTTAACAATAAAGGAAGAAAAGAAGAGCAAGAATCTGGAAAATCAACAAGAACGGTTGAAAGTTCACCGGAAAACTCAAACGGTTCACCGGAAAACTCAACAGACTCAAAGGAAACTTTGAAGATTGGTCGGAATCTTCAAAGAGAACAAACAAGTGGAAACAAACTGAGAACAAACAAAGAAGGTGATGAAGATCAAGAAGAAGTTTCACGATAAATCTTTGAAGATTGATCAAACAATCTCTGAAGATTCAAAGAAAACTTCAAATGATCTGAATTGTTTTTGAGAGTGAGAGAGTGCAAGTGAGAAGAAGGGATAAGCAAATGGACAAGTAACCGTCCAACATGCCTCCCAACTCCTATATATACCCACTGCATTAATGACAGTGGGACCCAAGGGAAGACAACCGCCATCACCCCTTTTTCAAAATTTGGAGAAGCAGATGACGACACGTGTCCTCATGCGTGAGTAAACGGCTAAGATCAAGCAAGGATAAACAATCCAACCGTCACTCGCCGGATGACTGACACGTGTCACTAGATCTCACCAATTTAAACTGACCAGGCGCGTGAAGCATCACGCGTCTGACGAACTTCACGTGCCACTCGACACGTGGCACAAGCACAACCACACAAACAACAAGTGGGGCGCGTGACAACACACGCGCCTGACACAGACGAAATGTTGGTAACTGCACCACAGTGAGGGGCCAGCCAACAGTCAGCACAGCAGACGAGGCTGACTCGTCAGCAACCCTCAGGCTTCCATCAGAAGCAACTGATCATTCGAATTCCAGGCGCCTTAACTCCCATTTATGAGAGACAAATTAAATGCCAATGATTTAAGATTTATTACAACTGCTGGTACACTTCCGCGTCAACAGGAGAACCACAACATGGCGCAAATTTGACGTAAAACCAAAAAAGACGTTCTCCGCCCAGCGCCTTAACAGGTCATGGCGGCAAACTTCTTTCATGGCGCAAATTTGACGTAAAACCAAAAAAGACGTTCTCCGCCCAGCGCCTTAACAGGTCATGGCGGCAAACTTCTTTCATGGCGCAAATTTGACGTAAAACCAAAAAAAGACGTTCTCCGCCCAGCGCCTTAACAGGTCATGGCGGCAAACTTCTTTCATGGCGCAAATTTGACGTAAAACCAAAAAAGACGTTCTCCGCCAAAATTTGCAGAGGAACGAATTTCAAGGCACACCAGCAGATGAGCTTTCATCCGCGACCTCATACTTTGAGTCTAGCGCTCCACCTACTCTTCACAAAGAATAGGAGAAACCCTAGACTAGGGGGACTTGAAGGGATAGGGAGCCTAATCCAGGCGGAAGAGGCGTCCCTATCCCCATAAGTCAGCTTCCCCACGCCAGTCAGTGGCGCGAGGAACCAACGGCGCGCAACCAGCAGTGTATGCAGGAAGGCGCGCAAGGATAACAACTGATAAGCAATAACATCACCTGATAAGCGCGTACCATCACGCGCGGAATCTTCCCTTGACAACCATCGTACAAAGTACAGAAGACAACAAAAGGAAGATTCACAAAGATTACTGACAGTGTACGCGCCAATGGTAAAGCGACAGGTGGCAAAAGTGGTCCAACAACTACAAGACAAGGACAGCAGCATGGCTGCAGCCATGCTTCCACCATGCCAGCGTCTACAGTAACAGCAGACATCCCTTACTGGTGTCAGGAGCATGGTCAACGACTGTAGCAAGGACAAGTGCGCCGTCTGCCAACCACAGCATGCCACGTGTCCGCCTCGAGCCACAACCATGCTGCCAGAATGACGTCATGAACAGTGCATGTATTCTCCCGCCAATTCCAGGGAAGACTTTGGACTTGGGCCTGGACCAAGCCCAATAAAGAATGACTACTCATGGGCCCCTCGATCATGCTCATGAGTTCTCCTATAAATACAAGAAGACCTCTCCTTGCCAAGGGATCCGAAAATAATTACTTGTAGCCTAGAGCATTCTCACTTGTAACTCTCTGTGTTCTCATATTAATAATATATCGGCTACTTACAGTGGACGTAGGTCATTACTCGACCGAACCACTTACATCTTGTGTTCTTACTCACTTTCACCACACACATACTCGTATTATCATCACTAGGGTTTAACCGCACGGTTTGGGTAAAGGATTAATCCTGACGAACATAGGTATTAACCCCACGTAGATTACTCGTAATCTCTGTGTTACCTATTGTTTCTTCAGGGGTGGATGGAATGGTTTTGAGGGAATGGAATGCTTTGTGGAATGGGTGATTCCATTCCTTTAACCAACCAAACACACTATTTTCCATTACCTTGTAATGATCCATTCCATTCCCCCTTCCATTCCATCATACCAAACACTACCTAAGTTGAATCTCGGTGAAAGAAAGATGGATGAATGGTTGAGAGTTTGAAGAATGTGTTAAAAATGGTAGGGTTTTTTTTAAATATAGCATCTTCATTAAAAATAAAGGATAAATTACATAAGGACGGTAGGTATGCGGGCAACAAGCTGCGCCGCCACCCCTTTCTGGATAGAAAATCCTAATCTGCTAAAAACAAACCCCCGCCCTAGAGGGGTGGAAAAGTTGTTGTGCACTACCCGCTGAACCCGAGCCAAAAACCGCACCGCTTCCGGTGCCAAGGATCCGAACGTGTCAAAGGCCAGGGGAACGAAAACATGTTGATAATCCTCACATGCTTTAGCGTGTTTTTTCACTTTCTTGGATTCAGCTCTCATGACCGCTTACCCGGACACAAACCCACTATCCCGAAGCCCAACTAGGGGGCGCCCCGGTAAGATCAACGCATGCATGTTTCCCACCTTCCTTACCAAACACTAGGACATCTGTTAAGCGCAAGGTGGACTTCCCCTCGGCGGGGTCTGTGAGAAAATTAACTGACGCCTCTTTTCTTGCGGAAATCCCCGCTCTTCTAAGGATGTCTGCCAATGCGTCCCAGACAAAATCGTGCCGGTATTTAAACCCTGACAATTCGTTACAATGTAACGCATGTTCCCCATACTTATCAAGGCATGCTTTGCGGCAGACCGGACAACTTTCGTCATTAGGGAAAATGGGTATCATCAGCCGGTATTTAAGGATTGCCATGTACTCCACCGCCGACATTTGTTGTCCCAAGCCTTCGATAGGTAACACAGTAAGGAAGTCTCGGGCGTGAGGCTTTTGCAGGCATTCCAAGACGGCCTTTTGACAGGGTGACAGACGAAAATCCTCCTCCAAGCCTTCGATAGGTAACACATAGGTAAATTTTGAAATAAATGGTAAGTTAAAAATTTTAATTAATTTTACTGTTGAAAGATGGTCGGATTAGAAACTCCAATCACTAGGCCTCTTGCCTCACGTCAATGAAGATTTTCACCGAGAAAGTCCACGCAGGACCCGGGGTGATGTAGGTGGTGCAAAGGGGCTTCACACGCTTTTCCACACCTCCACAACCTCTAGTATTACAAAATTAGGGAGTAATCCTCTATTAAATAAGTACTGTTTCCTTTAACATGGGTTATTTTCACTAGGACATGGTATGCTTCTTATATAGTGTTGTCACAAGATTTCTTAAATGAACAGTTAAATCAGAAACTGAGTATCAGATCAACCCGACAAAAAGAAAACATTTTTTTCTTTTTAGAATCTTAGTTAATGTTTTTAAATTACTTTAGCCTCTGCATATTTTTTTTATATGAGTGTTCATATTATCAAACATATATTTAGTAACTCTTTTTATGCATAATGTACTCATTGTGTATGCGTCACTTTAACCCCTTTAGTTTCATTTTTACTTCTAACCAAAAAGTTTTTATCTTTTGCAATTTAGTGACTTTGTTTTTTTACCTTTAACCCAAAGCTTTTCACCTTTTACAATTTCACTCCAATATTTTTTTAATCTCAACTATAGTCTCTCATACCTTTCATCTTCCGCAAGTTTTCGTTTTACATTTCATTTTAAATTTTGTGTGTTAACATGCTGTAACGTGCGTGTGAGGTTCAACATTTCTTAAATGAAGTTAGTTAAAATTAATAACTGTAAAGCATAACATTAATGTATAATCAATTGAGTTGTTATTTCTACTTGATACAACACTGGTTCGCGGAGTAACGCCTGCGAGCAAAATACTAGTTTTATTAAAGTGCAAATATAAACTTAATTGCAAATCTATATAAATTATTTATGATGTTGGCTTTGTGTATCTTTGGGTCTATGTTGTTTCATGACAAATCTACATGGCGTTTCACCATTATATTATAAATAACATAATAGGAGAGCAAAATGAATAGTGAAACATTTATGGTTTTTGTCTTTTTCGGTTTTTTTATACAACACTTAATTATATGTATATATACACACACACACATATGATTTATGTGTTGTTTGTTTTTTCTAAGCCAAAAGGTCTGCAGTCTGCGGACCACATCTGCAGACATCTGCAGGAGAAGAGGTGAACCAAAGGTCTGCGATCTGCTGGAAGAAGACTGTTTGTTTGTTAATGTTTGCGTGACCTAACCATAACCATAACCATAACCAACCAAAACCCACTGCAAACCACCATACCCATAACCAACCACAACCAGCATAACCACCGTGAACCACCGCAAACCATAACCAACCACAACCCACCATAACCATAACCAACCACAACCTACCATAACCTCCGTGAACCACCACAACCCATCATAACCATAAACCAACCACAAACCACCATAACCAACCACAACCCACCATAACCATTACCCACAATAACCATAATCAACCACAACCCACCACAACCCAAGGGAGAAGAAGAAGAAGAAGAAAAAGAAGAGAAGAAGTAGTGCGGCGGTCGGGAGGGGGGAGGCGGCGGCGGCGTCGGAGGGAGGAAGGCGGCCGTCGGGGTAGAAGAGGAGGAAGATAGGAAGAAGAAGAAAAGAAAAGAGTAGAAGAAGAAAAGAAGAAAAAGAAGAGAGGAAGTAGAAAAGAAAAGAAAAGAGAAGAAGAAGATTAAAAGAAGAAAAGAGAAGAAGAAGATGAAGAAGGAAAGAGAAGAAAAAAAAAAGAGCAAGAGACTCATGAGAGAAGGAAAGAAAAGAAGAAGGAGAAGAAGAGGTGGAGAAGACCCAATAAGACTTGGGTCCAAGTTTGCACCAAGAAGAGGCCAGGAAGACCTTTTTTAGTGAAAGGTCTTCCAAAAAACAAACAATCCGCGCGCTCCAAACGTCTGCCCGCGTCTGCGCGGCGCAGATATAAGTGGTCAGAAGCACTTCTGACCAAAAAACAAACACCCCCTTAATAAGTATTAACAAAATGTGGCAGTGGTGGGGTGGTTTGTGGTGCATGTGTCTTCTTTGAGGTCTTGGGTTCGAAACCCGTTTCAGTCTTTTTTTACAACATTTATTTATATATAAATACATATGATTCAATAAGAATTAACAAAATGGGGTAGTGGTGGAGTGGTTTGTGGTGCATGTGTCTTCTTTGAGGTATTGGGTTCAAAACCCTTTTCAGTCTTTTTTTACAACATTTATTTATATATAAATACATATGATTCAATAAGAATTAACATTAGGGTAGTGGTCGAGTGGTTTGTGGTGCATGTATGTGCTTTGAGGTCTTGGGTTCGAAACCCGTTTCAAACATGAGATTTTTTTTTTCAACACTTATTTATTTATTTATAAATACATATGATTCCATAATAATTAACAAAATAACCTGGTGGTGGAGTGGTGCATTTGTGTGGTTTGAGGTCTCAGGTTCGAAACCGGTTTGAAACATGGGTTTTTTTTTACAAACACCTATTTATTAATAAATATATATGATTTCATAATAAGTCACAACATGGCTTGGTGGTCGGGTGGTTTGAGGCGCGCAAAGCGCGCTTGAAACACACTAGTTTCTTATATTTGTGGTAGTTATTTATCTCTATATTTTTAGTGTTGTTTGCTCATTGATGGTGTGTTGTCGAGTTGTGCGTCTCTTTGGAAGTAACCTCTCTATCCGCACGGAAGAGGTAAGGTTTGCCTACATCTAACCCTCTCAGTCCCCTACTTTTGGCTTTGTTATTTGTTAGATTTTCTAGCTGCGGTTGTTGTTGTATTTATGATGTTGTCTATTTGTATAGTTCTTGAATCCGGTAAGACGACCAGTTAGATATCTGGTTTGGTTATGAAAACACCGGCCTTACAAATGTGTTCATGAAATGGCAGAAACCAGTCGAACCGTCTAAATTAAATAAACCAGACCGGTTCAATTGGTTTGAGGTAATACGACTTAGTTCACGATTCATTTCTTAAAGCCGAGTTTAACGGTATAACCAACCGTTTGAAATTAACACTAACAGAGTAATTAAACGACCATTAATTATCATTTTGTATAAAATACACAATTATGTCATTTATTATAACCACGTATCTTTTTTACCGTTAACTTTTTTCAATACAAACCAAATATCCATCAAACGCAAACACTCTTGTTTGACCGACCCAACCAACTCACTTGATTCGATTAACGCTTTGCCATAGTTAACAATTAGGCCCAAAACTTTTAACATCCAGCCATAGTGGTGGAGTGACATTTGTTCACTTTAAGTGATTAAGGGTTCGATCCTCATTTCAACATTTATGGTTTGGATATTTTGCCAAGTGATGATTGAGCCTACTCTCTTCGGAGGGGTCAGGTTCGATTCTGATGGCCTACCGGTTTTCTACTACCGTGCATTTATTCCAGAGAGGCTTGCCTCTTGTGGAGGGTGCAACATCTGTCAAGTGGCAGGTGGCGGGAAAATTTTCGGGTGGAAGTCTTAGTGCCCCTTATGCGCAACCTCGACTCGCTTGTGGGCCGGCCACTCTCGCGTCAGCGTGAGCCCGGTTAAAACAACATAATCTGACTATTGTAGAGTGGCTAGGGGTTTCTCTTCTAAAGAGTTGTGATGATCTCTGCCACAACATAGAAAAATCATCTTTAAAAAAAAATTAAAAAAAAACACTTTTTTTTAATCTTAAAAAAAAAGGCGTGACTCGTGAACTTGCCGTGCCGTCCGTATATTATGCTTTTATTCTTCTTGAACACAAAAAACACCCATTAATACAGGCAACACACTATTTTCAATTTCATTCACGCGTTTTTAGCCATATATTTTATTTATTAAAAAATAACATAACATATTAGTATTGTTATTTATTAACTCAAACTATATAACTAATAATAATAGTAATGTGACCGTTTGCTTTATTAGTATTGTTGCAAATAATTATTATCTATATATATAATAAAAGAAAGCCATTTTGATGACATGGCATTCAAGGAGGCAATCCCCCTCTTGAGTATGCCATGTGTCATCCTATGTGGCAAGAGGTATTTAAGTTATAAAAAAAAGCCATCTAAACAATCTCAAACCCTAGAAACTCCCTCCCCCACCTCCTCTCTTTCTCCTAATTTCCTGATCATAAACACACTCAAAACAAGATCTGCATGCAAGAATATGTTAATCGATCTTCCAAGACACAAGTTCAACTTTGTAGTCTTAAATCCAAGGTTTGTTACATTATTATTATTATTGTTTACCCTTATTCCTATATCATGACGGCCGATTCATCCACCCCCTCAGCTAACGACAACGCCGTCACCGTTAAAACCCTACCCTATCCCTGGGCCCACGTCGTTCATGGAGCAACCGACCCGGATTCAATCTCTCCTGCACCTGCTGATCTGGTCACGGCGCCTGAGGTCTCCGACAATGCTGACGGTGTGATTAAATCGGTTTGGAGTAAACCCGACCCGGTTGAAGGAACCGATTCTTCTTCTCCTGTTATGGGTGCTGCTTCTTGGCCCGATTTATCTGACCCGACCCGACCCGGTTTTAAATCATCTAAGCTGCCTTCTGATGGATCCACTGCTGTTTCTCAGGTTTAGTTTTTTTTATGTTTTACGTTTATTGTTTTTTTAAGTAGACTCAAAGATATGCCAAAGATGTCGAGGAGAAAAATGAATATGTACACTATAACATTCTTCCTCTATATGCTGTTGGCGTAGAACCAGAAATTATGACGTTTGCTAAGGTTGTGTTTAGATGAATACAATGTCTTTTCATCCTTTACGTTATTTATTTTTATTTTTATTTATGTATTTGTGTATTTATTTTTACTTTCCTAGATTAAAGCGGCTCTACGGTCTCTCCAGAATGTGGATAATCTTCCGCTTCTTAGAAAGCCCGAGGATAGCGTCAAAGCTGTTAAGGATATACTCGAGTGGTTGTCTTCAATATTTGGGTTTCAGGTAAATTTTGTTCCTGTTTTAGAAAGATTTTATAATTCTATTTTATTTCAGATACTTCTGTTCCTTTCGTATAATCGTACCCGGTATTGTTTACAAATGAAGAAAGGAAATGTTGCAAATCAACGAGAACATTTGGTATTGCTACTTGCAAACATTGATATGAGGTCCAAGAGTTTAGAAGATTGTGAGGAGGTAAAGCTTCGACCAGCATATTATATAATATAGCACTTCTTTGTCTTTTCATCAGTCATCACAAGTTAATTAATTTGATTATAGTTCTGTATATTTGGTAGTTGGATAGCCATGCAGTACAAACGTTAATGGATAAATTATTCAAGAACTATATTTCATGGTGTGATTATTTGCACTGCACGTCAAACATAAAGTAAGTTATTATCACTATTTGAATTTTGTATCTTTTATTTAATGTTTTATGGTATACTTTACGTGTCTTTTATTACATAGGTTTGAACCTGGTGCTGATAGGCAGCAGTTATAGCTTCTATACATTGGGCTCTGTCTACTTATTTGGGGGGAAGCTTCAAATATCCGTTTCATGCCTGAATGTATTAGCTATATTTTCCACAATGTATGTTAATTTATCCCAAATTAAGTGTGTGCACTTTCTGTTATTATACTTCTAAAGTTTGTATCATAATTAATATAGAATAAATAAAATACAGGGTGGGTCAACCGTCAACATGAGTGAAATATGATAAAATAAACAAACCATTGATTTAATTTAAAACCAAAACTACATAGTTATCATACACACCTTTTATTGTAACATAATATTATTTATCTTCCACAAATCTTGTGTAATTACCGGATGATTCTTGAAAAAATATTTAGGATGATGATTTTACCTCAGAAGTCAACTGAACACGCGTTTTATTATTTTTCCAACGAGTACCATAGTACTATATAAAAAACAGAGAAAAAAACGACTATTTTTTGTGGGGTTTTGTTCATACAGGAAAAAAAACACAAAGTTTTAAGGTAAATCATTAATCATACATAGGCAAGTCACTAATTATGTTCAAATTAGTAAATATGAATTCTATTTTCAACATGCGTTAACATTGGAGTTATACATTGTTTTAGTTTAGATATTAATATTAGAGTTATACATTGTTAAAGGTTAGGCGTTAACATTGGAGATACATTTTTAATTGTTTTAGGTTAGGTGCTACCCGAAGCTTTATTGCATATAACTGTAAAGCGAATCATTTTATTTCATATGTAAAATTAATATGTCATATTAGATTTCTCAACCCCGGGACGTTCCCGGGGTATAATCTAGTTATTAGCATAAAATAAAAGATTTACTCTCGACTCCACAAGCACAGAACATAACACACATTGAGCCCTATTTCTAGGAAATTTCTTTCATTCGGTGTTGATGCGTAACCCTACCTCCTCTGTGTAAGTGTGTAATCCAACGATTTCTCATCACTGTATATCACTGTATATAACAATAACAATAACAATAATAATAATATTATTGTTTTAGTTTTGTTACAGAGTGGTGATTGAAAGAGTAGAATTGAGGTGTCATCTTTTCTGCGACAGTTGTTGATATTATTATTATTATTATTATTAAAATGAGTAGCGGTGGTTCACCGCATCGGAGACACCGGAAGGATTTGGAGTCCGGTGATGGAAGTAGCGGCGCATATGAGGAGTGTGACTCTGTTAATGATCCGTTCGATATTGTTCGTACAAAAAGTGCTCCTGTTGATCGCCTTAGAAGATGGAGGGTATTGTTTTCTTTTTTTTAATTGTTTCCTTATTGATTAGTTATAATTGTGGCTTTTGATTAGGGTTTGCTCATTGTGTAGATTTGTGTTTTTATTAATTAGTTGTTAAATGATAGAATGAATGAATGTACACTCATTAGGATAGTGTACATGTTAGTGTGTAACAAAATGTTTTGATATGCTGTTAGTGTGCAATTATGGTATATTTTATATATGTTTGATGATGGTTAATTTGATTGGGCTATGAATGTAGGTTTTGTAAACGATCGACTCGTAAGATTTAAATGGAAACGTGTGATAGAACGTCTTGTTTCATGCTTTCTACATGGTATACGTATTGATTGATATACATGATGGGTAGCAAAACATTTGATATCTGTCAATGCGCAACCATCGTATGTCTATATTTCTATATATGTTTGATCAAGATTAATACCGTTGGGCTACGAATGTAGATTTTGTAAACGATCAAATTGTAAGGTTCAAGTGGCTACGTGTAATAACTTTTTTTTTGTTTTATGCTTTCTATTTTTGTATATGATATATATCGGTTTTTAGATAAAGTTGGAAAAAATCTACAATCCAATTTGATTCGTGTGTTATGTATTGTGTTCCTCTAGTTGGTTCATTAATCGGCTACAATGTCGTTTTGTTCTGAGTAAGGGCAACCAGTCAAATTGGCAAAATGTTGACATATGTACCCTAGCTCTCCATGTTAGACTATTAGTTAATGCTGTTGTAATCAATTAAAACAACCATACGGTGATCATATTGTATCTTCACTAACTTGTTTTCTTTTAATGCTACTGAATCTTTTAACTATTTTTTTTTATTTAGCAAGCGGCACTTGTATTAAATGCTACCCGTCGATTCCGCTACACTTTGGATTTGAAAAAGGCGGAAGAGAAGAAAGAAATTATAGCAAAGATCAGAACTCACGCTCAAGTCATACGAGTAATGCTATCCCGTCATTATACATAATAATCTTATATAACATGAATCAACTTATGACCCACTGTTTTCGGTTTTTAGGCAGCCTATCTTTTTCAAGCAGCCGGAGAAAAACAAAATGGTATTTTTCTTTTCATATGTTTTTGCTGATTTATATTTAGACCCCTTAGGTGTTGATGTGGATTGACTTATTAACATCCTCTTTGCAACAGGAACCCCGAAAGCACCGTCATCTCCCATTCCTACTGGTGATTATGATGTTAGCCCCGAACAGCTTGCCACAATGACAAGAGACCATGATTTTTCTGCTTTGCAAAACTTTGGAGGGGTAAGTTTATGATGATCCAGATCCCTCCTCCCTCTCTCTCACACACCTGAAACAAGTACAGACATACACAGCACTCTGTTTGTAATCAGGTGGTTGACATTGTACTTTGTTTTCTATCCATGAACACAACAGGTTAAAGGATTGGCAGAAAAATTAAAGACAAACCCAGATAAGGGAATTCATGAAGATGATTCAAACATATTAGATAGAAAAAATGTGTTTGGGTCAAATACATATCCACGAAAAAAGGGGCGAAGCTTTTGGGTACTTGCTTGTTATCCGTGTTCTCTTTTTCTGAGCTATATTGATACTATTAAACGTTTAACTATTCGGAAATTTAATTAATTGGATGGAATATGTTTTATAGAGGTTTATGTTGGATGCTTGTCGAGATACAACCTTGATCATTTTGATGGTTGCTGCCGCCGCTTCTTTGGCACTAGGCATCAAAACAGAGGTTAGTGAATCAGAATTTGTTACCACATTTACTCTTGTTTATAGTAAGATAAAAAAAATTCTGTTTTTAACTTGTGCTTTATTTTCAGGGAATTAAAGAAGGGTGGTATGATGGGGGAAGCATAGCTTTGGCTGTTATAATTGTCATACTTGTTACAGGTACTTCATTACTAAGCAGTTAAATCGGCCGATATATCGGTGATATATGAATCGGTCCTAAGGAATAATATTGGTGATAATCTCGGTGGCGATAATATCGGCTAATATCGGCGATATATCGTCGATATCTGACTTCAATAATATCAGCCATATCACTGATTTTGTCGGTGGGTTGTTTGTAGTTGACGGTGGTGGATTGTTTGTTGAAGAGAGAGGGAGGTTAGAGATGATAGAGATGGAGAAGCAACGAACCTATACAATCACCACCTCTTTTTCATTCTTCTCAACGTTCATTCTTCTTTCTCTTGTTTGCAAGAGGGGCGCCTCTTTTTGTTTCAGGGATACCCTCTTTTAGTGTTTATTGATACGAGTTTTAGTATTTGTTGGGCTTTCTTTCTTTATTTTTGTTATATTCGACTGTTTTGGGCTTTCCTTTTTGTATTTTCTATCTACGATTCCTTGTGCTAATAATAAACTTATCAATATGACAATATCTACAATAAAGGTTTTGATAAAACTTATTATTAGTAACTTTAAAATATTAAATTTTTGTTTTCTTATTTTTTTAACCGTTTTTATTTTGTCTATATATATACACACACACACACAAAATTTTGTATTATATTTGTAAAATATTATTAATCAACAATTACCGATATCTCACCGCCGATATCTCAAATATTGGTCCTTGACCGATATCCGATATTTTACCTCATTAACTGCTTAGCTTCATTAAATAAATATTAATATTGCTAGTTATTGTGTTATGTTCAGAAACTTAACGTTTGAAAGCTTGTTTCCTATTATGTAGCCATAAGTGACTACAAACAATCACTTCAGTTTCAAAACTTAGACGAGGAGAAACAGAACATACAATTGGAGGTTGGTTATCAACAATTTATTTATGTTTTGTACAATTTTTGTATATTAGTTTTGCTGACAAATAAAGATGTCATTGGTAGGTTATAAGAGGTGGAAGGAGGCTGAAAGTTTCAATATTTGATATCGTTGTGGGGGATGTCATACCTCTAAAAATTGGAGACCAGGTTAGAGAATATGTTATTAGTTATTTTTAGTAACATGGTTCTTACGATATCCATTCTTGCATTTTGTTTGACACACTTTAGCTATAATTCAGGTTCCAGCTGACGGGGTTTTAATTTCTGGTCAGTCCCTTGCTATTGATGAATCAAGTATGACTGGGGAGAGTAAAATTGTGAGTTCTGTGAATTTCTACCTAATATTGCATTTTTTCTTATCTCCATTTTTGTGAGTTAGTAGTAACATAGCCTTTTACATGGTTGAACAGGTTACCAAAGATCACAAATCACCATTTTTAATGTCTGGATGCAAGGTGGCTGATGGCTATGGTACCATGCTGGTATGATTGATGATATGTCTTTTTCCAAATCACCAGCCCTTCTTTTTAAGATATTCAAGGACACTGTTCAATCTTGTGATTATAGAAATTTAATAATTTGTTCCTCTTTCCAGTTCCGTGATGACATTTTCAAACTTGTCTATATGAACCTAAAATTTTCTTTATGTAATCATTTTTAGGCAACCAGTGTTGGAATAAATACAGAATGGGGATTGCTTATGGCTAGCATTTCAGAAGACAACGGTGAGGAAACACCATTACAGGTTAGTGCTCGGTCCAAATTGTTTTTTCTTCTTGTAATGGGCAATAAATAAATTTATTTCTTACTTACAAAAGCACTCAGTTTTAAATTATTGACTATTTACCAGGTGCGTTTGAATGGGGTTGCAACGTTTATTGGTATAGTTGGGCTTGTGGTTGCTGTATCTGTTCTTGTCATCCTTCTTGCTAGGTAATTTAATATTAAGGCATCACATTTGTATTTTTTACCGCTATTCGTAGCACTGAGATGGTTTTCTGTTTGGTAGGTTTTTTACTGGACACACGAAGGATGATAAGGGCAACATAGAGTTTATTGCTGGCAAAACTCGTACTGGAGATGCTGTCGATGGCGCAATCAAGATTTTCACTGTTGCGGTATGTCTTTCGTATGTATACTTAACGATCGTCTTTGGTTGACTGTGAGACTGTCAAGAACTGAGCAAACATTTTGTTTTGATTTTGAAAGTCATCTGAAATGGTATACAACCAACAACCATACCCAGTAAATGCCACAAATAGAAATACTATTGGTAGGGTCTAGGGAGGGTAGGATGTAGGCAACCCTTACCCCCATCCCTAGGGATAGAGAGGCTGCTTCCAAAGAGACCCCCGGCTCCAAACAGGATAAATTGGATATATATAAAATAAAAAGTACTAAGTACCAACAATCAAGTAAGTGGTGAAAAAATAACATGACAGACAAAGGAACATATATAACATGATACACAACATATATACCAACACAAAACAACTCCAACGGAAAAGTGGACAGCCCCTAAGAATCCTTAGCCTTAATTCTACGTCTCCACGAACTCCTATCTTGGACCATGTCCTCAGAAAGGTGCAACTCTATCAAATCCTGTTCAATACGCTTATCCCAGGTCAACTTGGGTCTACCTCTACTCCTCCTACCCTCAACAGTCAGCGCTTCCACTACTCTAACTGGCGCTGACGTCTGCCTCCTCCTCACATGCCCAAACCATCTCAATCTCCACTCCTTTATCTTCTCTGAAATCTTAGCCAACCCTAACCTTTCCCTAACAAGCTCATTTCTTATGGTAGTTTTTGCACATGAAAAATATTACTACTGAATAGTTGCAAGTGTAAATTAGTTTATGGTAGTTTTGACACCCGTAGTCAAACCAGGACATGGATTGAGGGGAGGAATTATTTAGTTCCCTTTTCTTTCAGCATACTAATTTTTGAAGAATGTATAGGTGACTATTGTAGTTGTTGCGGTGCCAGAAGGGCTTCCATTGGCTGTTACCTTAACGTAAGTTATCTATTTATATATCATTTGTGTTCCTCTTTCCTTTTATGTGAGATTTTGTCATTTTGTGAGACTTTAAATGGTTAATCTGTTTATCATGATGGGCATAATTACAGGCTTGCATACTCGATGAGGAAAATGATGGCTGACAAAGCACTGGTACGTTTGATAATTCTTCCTCAAAATCTCTCGGCATTGACGTGTTTTTACTTTGCTTAGTTTTGATGGTAATTGTGCAAATGCAGGTTAGGAGGTTATCTGCTTGTGAAACAATGGGTTCTGCAACTACAATTTGCAGTGACAAAACTGGAACCTTGACATTGAATTTGGTGGGATGTTTTGCTTTTTGTTGAGACAATTTATTTGCTCTTCCTGATCTTGCTTTCTATTTTAGTATCTAATGAATAAATCTATCATGTTTATGCCTACTTATCACATGTTTTTTCTTTTTGCAGATGACTGTGGTCGAGGCTTATATATGTGGGAAAAAAATCGGTCCGCCAAACAATACGTCAGAATTATCATCCGGGGTTACATCTCTGCTCATTGAAAGTGTAGCTCAGAATACAACTGGCAGTGTATTTGTACCTGAGGTAACTAAGTTGCATTATAAATCTTTGTCAAGTAAGCCATGGCAAGTATTTCAATAAGTGTAATAGTGGTCTTTAACTTATTTTGAAAATGGCAATCTCTTGCATGTTTTTGTATAGGATGGCAAAGATGTTGAGGTTTCTGGATCACCAACTGAGAAGGCCATTCTTCAATGGGGTGTTAATGCAAGTTGCCCATTTATAGTTTTTTTTATATTATATTTTTATTTTATTGTTTCTTGTATCTGACTTATCATTATTGTAATAAATGCAGCTTGGAATGAATTTTGAAGCTGTCAGGTCAGAGTCTTCAGTTATTCATGCATTTCCATTCAACTCTGAGAAAAAGCGAGGTGGTGTTGCGGTGAAACGGGTAACTGTACAGACTTCTCATTATTCACATATATTATTTCAATGAGCCTGCACCAAAATTAAACTAGGGCAGCAACAAGAAAAGCCTAAGTATATTCCAGAAGGTGTTATGAATAACTAGAAATTTATATATTATTTTGTTTAATTTTTTCACAGCCTGATTCTCAAGTTCATGTACACTGGAAAGGTGCTGCTGAAATTGTCTTAGCTGCTTGTACAACATACATGGACACTAATGAGCAGCTTGTTCCCCTTGATGATGGAAAGGTATTTAGTTATTCGTAAATTTAATGGATTAAACATTATTTCTCTTCATTATTGAGAAGTTTCTGAAAATCGAGAACATGTGAGATCTCTTTTTGGGCAGTTGTTTGATGGTAATCATAATCCACTGTTACTCATTTCTAAACTTGCAGGTAGAATATTTTAAAAAGGCGATTGAAGATATGGCTGCTGGAAGTTTGAGGTGTGTTGCTATTGCCTACCGACCACTGAAAGGAGAAACTGTGCCAACAGATGAAGAAGAACTGTCAAGTTGGGAATTGCCCGAGGGTGATCTTGTTTTACTTGCAATAGTTGGTTTGAAGGTATGTAAATGTAACGGACCTCTTGATGCTTGTGCCACTTGAACAAATTTTTAATGTGTGGCGTAAAGTTTCTTTTATAAATCAGTTTTTTTTAATAAACGGTTTGCAATGTAGGATCCTTGTCGTCCAGGTGTCAAAGATGCTGTCCAACTCTGTGTGAAGGCTGGTGTGAAGGTAATTTACACAGTTATGTTGATCGTTGTTACCTTATCAAACATATTATTCATGTGCAAATAGTTGTCAATATAATTTAATTTAAATCATTAAGGTGAGAATGGTGACTGGGGACAATCTCCAAACAGCAAGAGCAATTGCATTAGAATGTGGAATACTTGGGTCAAATGCAGATGCTACTGAGCCAAACCTAATTGAAGGAAAATCATTTCGGGCCATGTCTGAAGCACTAAGACTAGAAGTAGCTGAGAAGATATCCGTATGTGATTTAACAATAATATCATCTGAATGATAAATATGAATTTAATTGTTTGGCTTCAACTTCTACATTATTATAAACGTTTGCATGGTCAACAGGTGATGGGGCGCTCTTCTCCTAATGATAAATTGTTACTTGTGCAAGCACTGAGGAAGAGAGGACATGTTGTTGCTGTTACCGGAGATGGAACGAATGATGCCCCTGCTTTACATGAGGTAACTATAATTCTTTATTACTATATCTTTTTGTATTGTGAAATCATCGTTAAATTCGTTTACATACTTTTTAACATTTTTTCTCTTTTTAATTTATAGGCTGATATTGGTCTTGCTATGGGGATTCAAGGCACTGAAGTAGCAAAAGAAAGTAGTGACATCATCATTTTGGACGATAATTTTGCCTCAGTTGTAAAGGTTATATCTTAAACTTCTGGTTAAATAAAAAAAAGCCAAATTGTATATGGAAGATCAATATCTTTCTTTTTGTCACATGACAGGTTGTCAGGTGGGGAAGATCTGTTTATGCAAATATACAGAAATTTATCCAGTTCCAGCTTACTGTAAATGTGGCTGCACTTATAATTAACGTTGTGGCGGCAATTTCTTCTGGTGACGTCCCGTTAACTGCGGTGCAGGTATATCTTTTGTTCTATTAGTTCATGTAAAAATATGGAGTCAGTTTTTTGCAATAAAAATTGATAATTTTTACTTTTATATATTTTGATTTCTGTGTAGCTCCTTTGGGTGAACCTGATCATGGATACTCTCGGTGCACTTGCACTGGCCACTGAACCACCCACAGATCACCTCATGGACCGCCTTCCTGTTGGGCGCAGGTTATATATGTTTTGTTTAATCCACTAATTAGTATGTCTGTTACATGTTATTAATTTTTTTCTTTAATCTCTTCAGGGAGCCTCTAATTACAAATGTCATGTGGAGGAATTTGTTAGTACAGGTATTTGCATTTTTTATTTAGTAGATTTTGGGTTAAAAGTGTATTATTAATGATATGCTTGTTGCAACGAAACTATAGGCTCTTTATCAAGTGTCAGTTCTCCTTGTACTCAATTTTAAAGGCAGAGAAATCCTGCATTCACAGCATGACCCTGATGAACATGCTAACAAAGAGAAAAATACTCTCATATTCAACGCCTTTGTCTTTTCTCAGGTAATTATTTCAGATTAGGTAAGATTTCATGTTGCAACTTAACTATAACAAGTCGCTAATCATTGCAACTGCAGATATTCAATGAATTCAATGCACGGAAGCCTGATGAAATGAATGTATTCAAAGGTGTTACTAAAAATCGTCTGTTCATGGGAATCGTGGGCTTTACTGTGGTTCTTCAGGTCATAATAATCATGTTTCTTGGGAAGTTTACCTCAACTGTTAGGCTGAGTTGGCAATTGTGGCTGGTTTCTTTTGCTATCGCGTTCATCAGGTCAGTGGTGGTTTGGAATCACTCCCGACTCCACAGAATAAACTTTTTTGTTAATACCCTATAAAACTAGTATACTTCATATTTTTTTATAAAAAAGTCCCTCAACCTAGCTTTGGCATATTAAAGTCGCAACTTGTAAAAATTAAACTAAAAAATGTTAAAATCTACGTTGTCAAATTTTGATAAATTTAAGAATTACCAAGTCATTATTGAAAAAATTACATGTACTTGCATTTTAGACAAGTTTAGGGACTTTAATATATAAAATTTAGTTCATTGACTTTTCGTGTATTTTTTTTACAAGGGACTTCTTCAGTGACTTTTCATGTTTTGCCCTCTGATTGTTTCTTGTGTCATTTTTTCAATCTGTCACTAGTTGGCCTCTTGCTATGGCTGGAAAATTGATACCCGTCTCTGAAAGGCCCTTCGGTGATTATTTTGTCGACATGTTTGCATCTTGCATGCGGCTTAGGAATGAAGGTACATATTTGGGACATAAAAAGCAGATTTGTGATTAAACAGATGGTTATAACTTAAGGCTTATATTTCTTAATCTTATTATCACAGGTTCATCCGCTAGAAGAAACGATGACGATACTTGAACAGAAGCGTCTCTCGAAAGGGTATTTCTCTCTTTTTACTAGTGCTTGCTCTTTTGGACATAAAAACAAAGGCTAACATCACCTTATATACATCTAACGATACTATTGTTTTGAGAGCTTCTGGCATATAGGTCAACAACTCAAAGCTATTCGTGGAGTTTTTTTTCTTTTGCCTTCTCTTTTTTTTTATCCTTCTTAAAACTGGAATTTTGTTCGATTGGCGGGTTAGGGGATTTTTTTTTCTTCTATGCATTATTACCTTTTTTCTATAATTCTATCTTTGCACATGTCTTGAAAATCATTAATTTCGTATTTTAAGTTTTTAGCTCACATATGTTTTCGAACAACAATAATAAATCGAAAAACAGGTTTTGTTCGTATTCTCTCTTCATGTTTTAGCAACTATAGCTGGGTGTTGTTTTGGATGTTCTGGTCAATCCTATAACTGGGTGAATTTTTTATTTCAAGATTTGGATTCGAATAACTCAAACCAATCAAATGACAATTCGGTCTGGATTGATTTAAATATTTTAACTCATAAAATGTTGAATATTCCAAAATTTGATAAAAACATGCAACATTTGTAACAGTTTAACTTTTGACATTAATAGTAGAGAAAGTATACAATATAAAGTCCCTTAAAATAAGAAGCGTAAGAAGCCACCAGAGATTGACACCTGTCAATTTAACCTAACCACAGTTAATCCATAATTAAACGTATTTTTCCTCTTCCTGTTCTAGACCTAACCCATCTCATTTTGAAACAAATCGATCGAGATCTGACCATCACCACCACCACCACCATCACCAAACCTGCAGTAACAGTCGTGCTTTCTCCACCTCCTTTGTTACAGTCGGCGTTGTTTTCTTCAAGAAAGAGAGGTCTGTTTTGTTTTATTTGGTCAGAGATTATACTGACCGTGGAGATAGAGTGAGTGGAGGAAAAGGGAAGAGAGGCGGTGAGTTTTATAAAGGGAAATGATGGATTCAGTCACATATTTTCTAGTTTCATGAAATTGAATACATTCTGAATTTCAGTGCCAAATACTACTAATTACAGGAGGGGTACCTTGTGTTGATTTCACTTTTAAGAGTTTATTAAAGATACGTAATTTGAAGGTGCGTTTGAATTTGAAGTGTGCGTTTGATGTGATTGAAAGATGATATTTGAAGGGTGCGTTTGATTTACGGCAAAGGTGCGTTTGAATTTTTATTGGGTTTTTGATGAGTGCGTCTAAAATTTTCAATGAGTGCTTCCAAAATTTTTAATGAGTGCTTCTAAATTTCAATGAGTGCGTCTGAAATTTTGCTAAGTGCGTCTGAAATTTGATGAGTGCGTCTGAAATTTTTTTATTAGTGCATCTAAAATTTTCAATGAGTGCTTCCAAACTTTTAATGAGTGCTTCTAAATTTTCAGTGAGTGCTTCTAAACTTTTTAATGAGTGCTTCCAAACATTTAATGAGTGAATCTAAATTTTCAGTGAGTGTTTCTAAACCTTTTAATGAGTGCTTCTAAATTTTTAATGAGTGCTTCCAAACTTTTTAATGAGTGCTTCTAAATTTCAATGAGTGCGTCTGAAAAATTTTGTTTAGTGCGTCTGTTTTTCATCAACTTCATCTTCTTTCTCTGCAACTTTTTTGATGAGTGCGTCTGAAAATTTGATGAGTGCGTCTGTTTTTCACCAACTTCATCTTCTTCCTCTGCAACTTTTTTAAACAAAATCATCCTTAATGAAACAAAATCCAGAGTTTTTGACAACTATTAGAATTCATAATTGTTCATATGATTGGTTTAATCCTCTGTTTTTTGATTATTTTTAGATCAAATACTGATCTTACGTTTTTCTTTCACTGTAATCGTTTTTTTTTTGAATTGTGTAATCATTCTGAACATGAATCGATATGAAAACGATGAAAAATCAAGGTTCAAATTAGTTATGTTGTTACGATTTGAAAAAAAAATTAGACGGTTAGAAGGTTTTTTTCTATTTTACGCTTGGTTAGTTTTAACCCAGGTATGGTTAGGGTTTTTAATCTGCATCCTTAATCTAATGGCTGAGATTGCTTCTTACGCTTCTTACGTTAAGGGGGTTTTATACGTTATCTCTCCCCTTAATAGTAATTACAAGAACTCGGCTTATAGCCAACATCACAAACTTTCTTTATAAAATACAAGGTGAAAGGATTAAATACTGTGTGAGATCAAGATCCCTAAACCGCTAACTAGTGTATTAACGTAAATTCATTGGTAGAGAAATTCATATAGTGTTTTGAAAAAGAAAGTAATATGTATCATTATTTGGATTTTTTTAGTTGCAAGGTTCTTTAATTAAAAATCAACATAAACTCTACAATGACAGTTGGTTTTTTTTGAAAGATATATATCATTAAACCACAAGGACAGCTTGATCCCCAAGGCGAGGACCAAGACGAGCCAAAAAAAACTTACATCATGTCACAATTACACCAAGACGAGTCAATAACAGTTGGTTACCGTCACAAAACTCATAAGCATTCTATTCAATCATTTAGCCAAAGCTCTTTGGTCTACAATCGACGACTATATTAGTGGCATCGGCTAATTGGGGTTTTATAAAGTAGGGGTATACGTGTGATAACCTAGATTTTTGAAAATGTTTATACTAAGAAGGCAAGATGGATTTTAATAATTCAAAAGCTTAGTTGGTCGATAATAATCCACGTACTAACAAACACTGTTTATGGTTTTATAGTTACGCTCATTAACAGGTACATGTATGACTTTAACAGGTTTCGTGTTCTAAACAGGTAAACACGAAATATACCTGTTAATTAAACATGTATTATCGTGTCTTATCATGTAAACCAGGTATAAACAGGTTCGTGTTCGGGTATCAAAAAAATGACACAATAAGTTATCGTGTCGTGTTTGTGTATACGTGTTTCGTATTCGTGCCTTAACAGGTCAGATATACACAATTTGTCAGCCCTATCATTACCCCTTTGTTGATGCACACTACCAATCCACTCCCACTATCTTCTTCCATGCCCTCACCACCAACCCGTCACCGCTCCTCTTCAAATACAACAATCCAAAACACCGAAGATAATAGTCAAGGACCTAGAAGTAAAATATTTAGGGGTTGCTCTACGCTTAGGTTGCTCAGTTTTTGATTGCACTGCGGCAACACATCAACAATCCTTCATTGATTGTTGGTCTATCATCAATTGTATTGTGGCAACACTCAACAACACTCCGACTAACTTTTATATATTAATGGGAAATTGGATTTTAACACCCTGAACTATTGACAATTGGCCGCTGACACACTGAACTACAAAATTGACCAACACCGCATTGTACTTTTAACTTATTGGCCTGTATCACCCTTAGACTAACCATGGTTAATTTTTGCTGACGTGGCACGGTGACATGTCCATTTTTGCTGACGTGGCAGGTGATGTGTCAATGCCACGTCAGCTTATTCCCCATGCCACGTCAGCAAAAATGGACATGTCATCATGCCACGTCAGCAAAAATTAACCATGGTTAGTCTGAGGGTGATACAAGCCAATAAGTTGAAAGTACAGTGCAGTGTTGTTCAATTTTGTAGTTCAGTGCGTTAGCGGCCAATTGTCAATAGTTTAGGGTGTTAAAATCCAATTTCCCTATATTAATTGTTGCAATGACAAAATACGTTTTTTTTAATGTTTTTCTCCACTTTTGTAATTGGCAGTTTGAAGAGTTAGGCGACCATGTTTAGACATTTAATAAAAAAAAAAAATCTTTCAAAAAAAATGTTTAGACATTTAATTGTGATATCTCGTATCTTACCCATTTGTTATGGTCTGAATAGGTAATTGTTTGAATATGTTACCTTAGCAAGTCTAATATGAGTTGATTCCATAGGTATGTCATTGAGGCATCAATGGTGCAACACCTCGTTGGGTAGGATATTAGATCGTTTAGTTTAAAACCAAAGTTCTAGTGGTTATCCTCTTTAGCAAAAATTACCACCTCATCTATACTATACTAGCTTTTATCCCGGGAGTGTCCCGGGGTTGAATATCTAATATAACATAATAAAATATTCAATATGACAACATAATTAATGATTTGCCAATACATGATTAATGAATATTATTATTATTATTATTATTATTTATTTTAAACAAATTTCTGCCATAAGTTATCAAATTCAAATATCAAAAAAAAGGAATCTCTGCTTATGAAGTTATGTTTATCGTTTATGATTTATTAGTAGAGTAAAATATATTTGAAAACAAAACCCCACAAAAATAGTTGTTTTTTTTCTCCGTTTTTTATATAGCACTATGGTACTCGTTGGAAAGATAATAAAACGCTCGTTAATTTGGTGTAATTTTTTTCTTTAAAAAATCTCGTATATAAAAGATATTAACGTTTAAAAGTTATGGGAGGAAACATTAGAGAAAAAATTTTAATTTGTTTTTAAATTCTTATCTTTTCCTAAAATAATTATAATATATTTAGATTTATTAAAAAAACTAAAAAGTTAAAAAAATCCTACATGATGCCACATGGCACATTCAATGAGGGGTTGAGGCCTCTATTGAATGACACATCATCAAAGTTCAATTCTTTTATTATAAGTTATAGATTATAAAGTATTTAGTAAGGACTCCAACTAAATTTAAGTAATTACAACACTTTATACTTATGGTAAAACAACTTAATGAGGTTAGTAAGGAGTAAAATGGTCTTTTTACAAAAGTATTAAATTAATAAATGAATTTATAAAAGCTTTAGAAATTTGTCAACATAAAATTAATTTAGAGAATTTGAAATGGTTTCAAATTTCGTTGACATTAAAATAATTACTTAGGTTTTTATAAAATTGAATTGGCTTAAAGGAAAACTGAATACGCTTTAATGTATTTGTCAAGCCATAATTTGTTAACCGACCTTTCAGTTATTCATATTTTAGTACTAATCATTAATGAAATAAATGACATAAATGAGATACATGTTTACTGTGCCGAGTTCTTCTTCAAGTTGTGAAACCGATGAATCTTTGGTCTTCATTGATAGTTAAATTATCAAAGGGTCTTTAAGCCACAACTATAACTAATGGTTACCTCAATGATATATACCTTTAATTTGTTCCAACTTCTTGACCATCCCATCTCGTATAACATCACCCTCTCTTGTTTCCTCTATTCGAGTTGTTGCTGCAAAGTGTCTTTCCTTCTACTTTGGGAGGCTTCGGGATTTTCCGCTGCATTCACGGCTTCCGCAACCACCGAAAACTCTCACTGCTGGTTCGAACCACACTCGTCGTGCCACCACTTAACGTGCACCAAGCTTAATCTATTCTTCTCCTCTGATCGGTGAGATACTCATTGACCCTCATTATTTATTTGATTCCTTCGACTTAGACTTTGATTTGGGGTTGGCTTTCTCGAACGTTTCCGATGATCCGAGCTTACAATTGTATATGATGCGTGTGCCATGTGACAGTTTGTTTTGTGTGTGTTTGACCGTGAGTGTTTATGTAGGGTGTGTGTTTGTGTTTGATCATGAATGTATATGTAGGGTGTGTGTGTGTGTGTTTGCTTAGCATGTCAACATGTGTATCTGAATTGTGTTTGTTCATGAGTGTATGCTTGTATGTATTGATGTTTGATGCACTAACAGTGTGTTAGTGTGCATTAATGTGTGGATGGTGGGTTGAATAAGTACGTGTGCTTTTGATGTTATTATACAAATGTTGGAAATTAATTAATTAAATATTATATTAATGTGTAATATAATGATATTTAATTATAAAGCTAGATGAATGAGAGATCTAAGCTTTAAGAGTGTGGTGAAACTTTAGTGTTGTGGGTATTTGTGCTTGTCCCACAATGGTGTAGAAATAAATCATGTGTTGATTTATATGTATAATTCTGCAGAGGAATGTATTCCTATACAACAGGACATACCCAGTGGCAGCCAGGAGGGTGCGAAGCACCCGATGCGCCCACACCGGGCATGGGCACGGGATTAGGCGATAGGCGTAATGTGGCGTTTTGATGGCGCATTTTGCACTTCGCACGCTCGCATCTCCGTGAGTCACTTGCTGCCTTTACATTTTTTACTGAACTTCGACTGGTGTGGCTCGAGCCTATGGCTAATATTAACCAACTGCTGTGGTCAAGTCTTTTCACATTCCAACATGTCAAAGAGATTAAGTGCTGGATTAATTACAAACTTAATTTTTCATTGATTTTCGTCATCAATGAAACTCTTCAGTTGGCTTCGTTTTTTGTCTACATATACAGAGTTTTATACTCTGGTTAAAACACACACAAAAATTTTCTCTGCAATCTATGTTCACAAACCACTACCTCCTCTCAAATAACTTTCCAGATTTTTATGCCCTCTACGCTCTTGTTTCAGGTGCTTGGGTAACCCCGGCAGTGCAATCTGCTTAGGCTGTTGTACCCTGGGAAACAGACGGGTTCACCGGGGTGGCCCGAAATCTGTTTTAAGGGAAGCGTGTTGAACACGTGCCTTAGCCATCTCGGGTTTCTCCTTTCTGTTTGTTTTATTTGTTTTTCTTCCTGCTTGTACTTTATTTCTAGTTTATGTAATATGTTAGTTCTTCCTTTGTAATCTATTTACTTTAATTTTCTTTGTATTGTAATCCTTATGTTAATTCAATAAAAATATTATTAATGTTTTTATTTTGTGAACAGTGTTCCTACAAGCTTAAAACACATTTTAAAACTCCGTTCATACTTTATTTTAAAATTTTTCGGATTACAAAATAAATTTGTTTCTTTAAACTCTTTGTGAGTTTGCCTTGGTTTTCTGTAAACCAAACAGTTTGTTTTTTTAAACCAAATTGTATAATTCAAAGGATTATTCATTGGTTATTTCTGAACACTGATTATTGTTCTCTTGTTTTAGAAATGGCTACGAATGTTACTGCTTCATCAACAACCATTCGATCAACATCCACCACTATGGGACTATTAGTTGGCACCTAGGCGGTTGCAACCATGCTGAGAAACCAAAGAAGTTCTTTGATTTGAACTTCAAAAGATGGAAGCAAAAGATGTTGTTTTACTTGATAACTCTGAATCTTTCGAGATTCTTGACTGAGTCCCCCCCTCAACTTGCTGAAGGGAGCTCTGACGTTCAATTTGTGAGCGCACTTGCTGCTTGGAAGCATTCTGAGTACCTATGCAAAAACTATGTGTTGAATGGACTTGCTGATCCATTGTGTAATGTGTACTGCAAGATACCGACAACCAAAGAACTTTGGGAATCTTTGGAGCGCAAGTACAAAACTGAAGATGCTGGTACTAAAAAGTTTGTTGCGGCTCGGTTCTTGGACTATAAATGGTGGATTCCAAAACTATTATTAGCTAAGTCTAAGAATTGCAAGTGATCCTTAGTGATATTCTGTCTGAAGGAATGAATTTTAGTGAAACATTCCAAGTGGCTGCAATAGTTGAGAAACTTCCTCCAAGTTGGACAGATTTCAAGAATTACCTTAAGCATAAGTGAAAGGAAATGACCATTGAAGACCTTGTGGTTCGCTTGCGTATTGAGGAAGATAACAGAATGTCTCTAAAAGGAACTCAAATTGAAGGTACAGCAAAAGCTAACATTGTTGAGTATGGCCAGTCTTCAAGGGGGCATAAGGGCAACAAAGGCCACAAATTTGGTGAAAAATCAAAAGGTAAGGCTCGGGACCTTGGGCCTAGAAAAGGTGGTGTGAAAAAGAAGGTTTGTTCCTTCAAAGGGAAATGTTACAACTGTAATGATGATGTGCCTTTAGTGGCCATGATTTCAGACCTCACTGCCATGATGGAGGAGGTTAATTTGGTGTCTAACAACCCAAAAGGGTGGTGGGTGGACATTGGGGCTACTCGCCATGTTTGCCTAGACAAGACCCTCTTTAGTACGTTTAGATAGGTGGTGGGAGATGAGAAGTTGTACATGGGGAATGCTGCTACAGCAGATATAAAGGGTGAGGGTGATGTGATCTTGAAGTGGACTTCTGGAAAAGAGCTCACTTTAAGCAATGTGCTTTATGTTCCCGACTTGCGTAAAAGTCTTGTGTCAGGTTGGTTGCTTAATAAGTTTGGTTTTCGTCTACTCTTTGAGAGTGACAAGTTTGTTTTAAGTAAGCGTGATATGTTTGTTGGTAATGGCTATGCCCAGAATGGTATGTTCAAACTCAATGTAATGGTTGTTACTAAGAACATGAATAAGAAAACTACTACTTCTGCTTACTTGGTTGAGTCTCCTAATGTTGGCATGGTTGTCTTGGTCATGTTAATTTTAATTCGATGCGTTGTTTGATTAAATTAGATTACATACCAACTTTTGCCATAGGGATGAGCACATAGAGCCGAATACCGATCCCATCCTGATCCCGATCCCGTACCAAATCGATACCGAACCGAGGGTGTTCGGTATCGGTACCCACATTTAGTGGTTTTTGGTTTCGGTATTATCGGTATCGGTGCGGGATCGGTATGGTATCGGTATTTTAAGGTAAAATACCGATACCATACTGGTACCGTACCGATACCGTACCTTACCGTATGTTTTCGGTATCGGTATTGGGTTTTGTGAGATTTCGGTATCGGTATTTTCGGATCGGTATCGGTTGGTACCGATACCGTCCCGAGCTCATCCCTAGTTGAAAATCAACTTAATAAGAAAATAAAGCGTGTGAGATGTGATAGGGGAGGTGAATATGTTTTGCCATTTGGGGATGAATGTGCCAAAATGGCATAATACACGAGTGTACCCCTCCCTATACACCCCAATCAAATGGCATTGCGGAACGAAAGAATCACACACTAAAGGAAATGATGAATGCCATGTCGATAAGTTCTGGGATGAGCCAGGACATGTGGGGGGAGGCCATTTAGTCTGCCAAATTTTTGTTGAATAAAGTTCCTTTCAAGAATAAGGATGTAACACCATATGAGTTATGGTGGGGGCAGAAATCATCCTACAAATACTTGAAAGTGTGAGGGTTCCTGGCCAAGGTAATTGTTACACCTCCCAAGGCTCTAAGAATTGGGCCTAAAACTGTTGATTACATATTTATTGGATATGCCCAAAATGGGACTCCACATCGTTTTCTTGTCCATGAGTCCAAAAATCCTGATGTTCATAAGAACTCCATAATAGAAACAAGGCTAGGAAATACAACTTATTTTGAAGATGAGTTCCCAATGTTAGAACAAACTCATGCGAGTTCATCAACAGCGGTTGATAGGGTTGTTCAAAATGAAACCTACGAACAATTAGAGGCTGAAGAGGTTCAGCCAAGAAGAAGCAAAAGGCAAAGGATTGAGACCTACAGAAAAAAATTAGATCGTTTAGTTTAAAACCAAAGTTCTAGTGGTTATCATCTTTAGAAAAAATTACCACCTCATCGGAATTCAGACCTATATGAGTTGTTTTAGTTTAAATGGTTTAGAGAGCAACAACCGGATATATAACAACCATATATAATATATGTGTGAGGTTTAATGGAGAACTTAAAAAAATGAGAATCGGGGAACCATCAGTTTTACTTGCAAATTTATTGAAAAAATATTTTAAATAGAAAAAACAAAAATCACTTTTACATTTTTGCATATAAACAGTTAAACACATGTAGAAGTAATTTTAAAAGAAAAGTTAATTTTTTTTTTACGTTATTAGGCTGTTTTTTATATTTTGATTTTTTAGTAGGATTCTACATGTGTTTATATGTAAAAATAGTTCGAAAAATTATGTAAAATGATTTGTTTTTTCTGTTTTTAATTCACTCTTTTATTTTTTACATGTAAAATTAGTGGTTTCCCTTCTCTTTATTTTTTATGGTTCCCTAATAAACCCAACCCATATAATATATTTAAACAACATGAAGAACGTGAATGTGATCTCTCTTTCATACATTAAATGTAGGGGACAAGATGATTCACAAAATGGCTTTCTGAATCATGAGAACAGAATTGACCATGGGCCTGGTTCCCTGTTTGGCTAATCCGCAAGGATCATAAATGTTAATTATGACAATACACTTTTTTTTTGCATATAAACAGTTAAACACATGTAGAAGTAAATCTAAAAGAAAGGTTATTTTTTTTACGTTTTAGGTTGTTTTTTGTATTTTGATTTTCTAGTAGGATTCTACATGTGTTTATATGTAAAAAAACGTTCAAAAAATTATGTAAAATGGTTTTTTTTTTTTGTTTTTAAATCACTCTTTTACTTTTTACATGTAAAATTAGTGGTTTCTCTTCTCTTTATTTTTTATGGTTCCATTATAAACCCAACCCATATAATCTATTTAAACAACATGAAGAACGTGAATTTGATCTCTCTTTCATACATTAAATGTAGGGGACAAGATGATTCACAAAGTGGCTTTCTGAATCATGAGAACAGAATTGACCATGGGCCTGGTTTCCTGTTTGGCTAATCCGCAAGGTTCATAAATGTTAATTATGATAATACACTTTTTTTTTGCATATAAACAGTTAAACACATGTAGAAGTAATTCTAAAAGAAAAGTTAATTTTTTTTATGTTTTTAGGCTGTTTTTTATATTTTGATTTTTTAGTAGGATTCTACATGTGTTTATATGTAAAAAAAGTTCAAACAATTATGTAAAATGATTTTTTTTTCTGTTTTTAAATCAATCTTTTACTTTTTACATGTAAAATTAGTGGTTTCTTTTCTCTATATTTTTTATGGTTCCCTAATAAACCCAACCCATATAATATATTTAAACAACATGAAGAACGTGAATGTGATCTCTCTTTCATACATTAAATGTAGGGGACAAGATGATTCACAAAGTGGCTTTCTGAATCATGAGAATAGAATTGTCCATGGGCCTAGTTTCCCTGATTGGCTAATCCGCAAGGTTCATAAATGTTAATTATGATAATACACTTTTTTTTTGCTTGATCTAATAGACGTGGGTGGTCGTGATCGGTTCTTTGTTGATTGTTCGACCCCCTCACCCCCACTATAATAGACTCTGTTTGTTTCTTAGTGAAAACTAGGTTATGACGCGTTAATTTTTTTTAAATGTAGTTGCTCAGTAAAAATATATACTTGTTATTTTATAACTTATATCTATACTCTATAATAAAATAAAGCAAATAGGGGACAAATGCCACTCTATAGAGTGATATCCATGAGGCTTTCTTGCTTTTTTTGATCATTATGTGAAATTGAAAAATTACATGTAAATAAAACAGAGTAACGAAGATCATTGTAATTTAAATGTATTTTTAAAATAATTTCTTAAGCAAAGATAATCACCATATTAATATGAATTTGAAAAATAATATTTTGATAAAAGGAGTTAAAAGTGACTGTAATTATGAATTCATTTGAATTTGAAAAATAAGATTTGGATAAACGAAGTAGAATTGATTTGATTAGTGTAAATTATTGTCTCAAAATATTTGATATTTATTTGTGACATAAATTCTTTTTTATCATTTTTATTTGAACTTGATATATAATATTTAGATTAATTCAATTTTAAGATGTTGATGTACCAAATTCATCGTTATCAAACAACTTAAACGCTTACTTGAACAAAGTTAAAGCATGAGAAACACCATCGGTTAATATACAAAGAAAGATAAAGGATTGAAAATTTTACTCTAGAGTCTAAAAGATTATACCTAACTTCTATGAAAAAACTAATCCTCTTAGCTACCACGTCTGATCCACCATCGCCTCCTCTATCATCTACCGCCACATATGATCCACACCGCATCCTTTGTTCTTCATTGTGAAACAAAAACCTATCAATAATAATGATTATGTACGACCATGACGAGTAGAGGAATCACTAAGAACTTAAAAACAGAGGAATCGAGTATGAAGAGAGGAAAAGAATGGGGAGAGATAACGATGCCAGACTAAAAGTTGTTACACTAGAAAAATGCTTTATTGAAGCTGAAATAATATATGGAAGAAATATTGGTATGCACACATATATTTAAGGTTGCAAACGAACCGAACGAACACGAACAAGGCATTGTTCGTGTTCGTTTGTTAAGGAATATATGTGTTCACGAACAGTTCATGAACACTTATCGAACGAGATTTTCTGTTCGTATTCGTTTGTTAAGAAAATGCTCTTTTTCGTTTGTGTTCGTTTGTTAATTTTGTTCATGAACGCAATCGAACGCAAACGGACATCCATGAACATAAACAAGTGTTCATGAACACAAACGAACACAAATAAGTGTTCATGAACGGAAATAAGCACAAACTGATGTATATTAATTTTCGAATAGGATCATTTTCATATATATTAAGACATTATCTAGAACCATCCAAAATATAACATAATTATCCAAACATACTTGATACAAAACATAATATTGGTAAACGCAATAAAGTAGGGTCTCAAAAAAACTAAAACCGCATCTTAAACTTGAAGACTTCAGTAATCTACCCAAAATAAACTTGAAGTCATCAAACGAACATAAACGAACGCTCACGAACGAACGCAGCCTATGTTCATGTTCGTTCGTTTAGTTAAACAAATAATTTTTTTGTTCGTGTTTGTTCATTTAATAAATGAACGAACACAAACGAACTTCCCGCCGAACGGTTCATGAACTGTTCGCTGAAAGTTCAGTTCATTTGCAGCCCTACATATATTACAACAATTAATTAAATATCACCCGACAAGAAGGTTCCATTCAAATTTCAATGAAGACAATTTCCATTATCGGTATATTTCGCAATGACAATAAATAAGAGTCAAGGACAATCGTTATCAAGAGTTGGTTTATATTTGAAATACCCAATTTTAACTAATGGTCAACTGTATGTCGCATTATCAATAATAAAAAGCAGAGCCATAGTTAAAACTGATCTCTACTACATTATAAAGAGGGAGCAATGGGCAAAGATGTCCAACTTGGCAAAGTTAAGATGGCATCTCAAGAGCCTCAAGTGTAATCACTAAATTTTTACACCCTTTCTTCCCTTTATACCCTTTTGTACAACTTTTGATGTCAGCTTTACAAGTCAATGATACACCAATACTACTCAATTGAAATCGTCTTCATCAATGGCAGCTTTTCATCGTCATCAATTCAGCATTAACTCCCTGGCAGGCATAGTAACTCCTACATCAGTTTTGCATTGTAACATCCGGCCCCTCTCACCACCAATATTGTCCGCTTTGCCCCGATGGGTTGCCCATCCAGAGCTCACGGATTTGCTTTTGGTTTGCCCAGCAGAGACTTCCCAGGAGGTCACCCATCCTGGTACTGCTCCCACCTGAGCACGCTTAACTGTGGAGTTCTCCTCTCATCCACTAACATTAAGCCCCAAAACGCGTTGATGATTTAAGAGGCATTGGATTACATATGAACCAAGGATCTCTCCTGGCCACGGCCGATGTGGGATTTTCCTGGGGTGTCACATGCATCATTATTATGAAGTGGGTCTCTCCTCTTCAAGCGATAATTTATTCGTCTATCGATGCTCTCTTGCTTTGGAGAAACCCTACATCAGCCATCACCACCGCCTCCCTTGCTCCCGTCGCACAACCGCCACCATCTCTTTCACCACAAGTATACACTTTAACCTAATTACTTCACCAACTATGTGAATCATCACTCTCCACACTGAATTGATACCTCCTGAAGAGCTTTTTGATGTTTTTTTTTCAAGCTATTTTGTGGTTTCTTTCAAGATGTTTTGATGCTTTATTAATGTTGTTTTGATGCTGATTTGGGGCTAGGTTTTTTAGTATTAATGTACAGGGTGTTTAAGAGCTGTTGATGAAACGAGACGATATCAAATGGTATGTTTGCCTAATTTTTATTGTAACCGATTCAAATATAAGTTTTTATATGCAATGCTTCTATTTGTGGGCAAGTTAGATAGTTAATTTGGTTATTTTTAGTTTCAAATTCCCCTTCTAACCCACTGTAGAAGTTAGGCGATGTTTGAGATTATTTATTTTAATCATATCTTTTTATTTATAATTAATAATCTTTTAACGGTGCTTGATAAAATCTCAATCACCAACAAGGAAATCAAAGACATCTAACTTCCTGTCTACCAAAAGTGTTCAAAGTTGAGAATGAGGAAATTAAGATAGGTAAGGTACAGCGACGGGTTGTGGGATTTGGACGTCTTGACTCCTGCCATCCTCAATGGCGTAGCACAACCCGTACCCGGTATTTCATCCGTCCTGGGATTGTCCAGATGGATTCGCCTTTCAAGACCCAAATAGAGCGGTTCATGTTTACGCCCTTTATCCCTTCCTACTCCGTTCTTACTCCTCAGCCTCAAGCTCCATGGAAACGCCAATTTTTCTCTTCTACGCGTTTTCTCATTGCCTACTTTCCCCATTGATCGCTCGTAAATATGTTTCTGTCTACGCTTAGTAGTTGATTTTCATTTTAAATTGAACTCTAAGTGTTAAAATTTTCATAAATGAGTGTAAAATAATTTGTTAAAATGTGATTCTCAGTATTTCAAAAAGCATAAGTATTGAGCAAGAGTCTATGTATGTGGATTGTTTTTCACTATGACTTATCTAAGGGCGGGTATTTCACATCTTTGTTTTTGTTTCTACCTGACGCAAGTTAGGAACAGAGCTTGTTCAGTTTAATCTACAAAATTTTTCATCTAATATCAAGACATATGGGTTCAGGCAACGTGCTCATTAGTCTCGATTGTTACAAAGCAATCCACATACATATCCAACCGGCCCATTGGATATATTATGAATGAAAGCTATCAATTTCAATCTCAGGATTCTCACGCTGCATATTCCTCTTCACGCCCGTCTTTATTCTCATCCAAACCCAGATCTTTGGATCTTTCCAAAGTCGTTTCAGTTTCAATCTATTGCATCAGGTTTGTATATTTATTATTTTGATTTTGTTTTTCTCATAATCATTTTGAAAATGTTTATTGTTTCTGCAACTTTTAACATGTGTTATTTTTTAACAACTTTTATATGTGAAAAAATGACGTTAGGCTGCAATTCATGTTAGGATCAGTACATAACATATTCTGGCTTGTCGTCATATCTTAGTAGTTAGCATTTTCATTTACAGCAAATATTTAAACTAAATTACCTATTTGCCCCTTGTCATCATATCGACTTCATGGTGCCATTGATGGTAGATTTTGAGGGTACATTTACATTAAGTATTGGAGCCTTAAAATGGACAAATTAGTCAAATAGACCGACCAATCTTGCCACCTCTAATATTTTAGCATCGTTGTGAAATTATTTTTTGTAAATATAGGTTAAGGAGAAGATCAGAGCTGCAAGACTAAGTCGTGTGAATACTTTCCTTTGGCTAACAAAAGAGACTTTGATGAGCTGACACCTAATGTGAAGAAAGTTCTTGATGTGCACTTTGTAGATGACTACAATCAAATATTTGATTTGGCTTTTGAAACTAAAAAATAAAAAGCATCATTTTGGTACCAAAGTCCATATACCTGGTTGCATGTTGAAGCTCTTTCTGACTGGCCCGGTTCGCCCCACGGGTGAAACTAACAGGTTATTTGTTCAGCTTCTACAATATGAAATCTCATCAGGACAAGATTTTTTTTTCTGTTCACTTTAATTTTTTTGCAGCTCACAAGTAGTACATTTACACCGCTATTGTGGATAAAGTGAATGCCATCCCACTCGTATGTAATTTACGAACAAAAAGGTAAGTGTGGTTTCCATAGGGAACTTGTTGGACCCACCATGTATTTTAGGCTCATGGGAGATGGTCAGCCTAATGGTTGGTATGATGGCATGTGAGCTGGCTTGTGTGCTAGGGTATTATAGTGTCTTATTATTTTTAGAGGTGGCAAAATGGATGGGTCGGCTCAGGTTCTGTCAAAACAATATAGTTTTTGCAGGGCCACATCAGATTGGGTTGGCAAGAAACTCCTTATGTTCAATTATTTAAGCATGTTTATAAACAAAATGATTATTAAATGTCATTACAAAAAATATATTACTACAATAATAATCTATTTTTTCAAATAAAATGTTGTAGCGGGTTAAAAAAGCATTTTGGGTGACTTTCGGCTCCTTCTACTTATTTCATATGTTTTAGTGTAGCTAAACCTTTTGCTTTTACCTATTGACCCATTAATGATAAACTTAATTGGATCGTCCCGTTCATAAATAAACGGGTCAAAATTAGCAACTTCAGTTGTTTAGTTCCATTACTACAATAATGGATGCTCTTTTAAACTTTTAGTCGATTAAAAAGCTATTTGAGTTAATATATGGATCAACTTGGTGTGAAAACTGTAGGTGATATATAACCATTTGGGCAAGGAATGAAAATAGGGCTACCATACATTTGGCATAGCAAAACTAGCAACCCATTTGTTAACCTAAAGAAAGATTACAAAGGCATCTACCGACAAGAAGATACATTCCTTTTTTCCAAAACGTCACTCTCCCAAAAGAATGCACAGCCCCACATAAATGCTACCTCGAGCTCTCAAAGCTCTTGCAGGAGAAATTCTACCACAAGGCATTGTTACATCCGAGTATTATCTCTACTACCGCATATTGTACGGTACACCAATTGAGGTATATTAAAAGTACTTTAGTTAAATTAACATGTTTTAGGTAATTATTTAATAAGTTGAAATTTACAGGATTTAATTACTAAGCCGAGGTACCTTGTAACGTTTACGGTTGTTGATGAATCAGATTATGGGTGGTTGATTGAGTACCAAGATAATCTTATTGCATTTGGATTTGATGCGTCATTATCTCAAGTTTGTATAGAAAGTGGTGCAATGGATCCCAAAATTGATTCATATGTTGAGAGAATGCAAGCAACAACACGGGTTAACTTGTAAATATGTTTATCATTTTTCCTTATAACATGAGTGTTATGTTACTGATACATTTTATGGGTTTTTTTTTTATTTAGTTGTTTCTATAAATGATATTTAATATTCTTGAGGTTGATAAAGTATAACTGCCAGAATCAACAAAAGAGGGAAAACTTTATACCCTAGCTATTGTTGACACATTTAGAATCCTTAGAGATAAGCAAATAGTGGTTTCTAATGTCTTGACCATTATAAAGTAGAAACTCATTCATAACCAATTGTTTTCGGGGAATTGATATATTAGTTCTCTTAGTAATTTGGTATTTAAAAATCAATTAAATGAAAGGCGTCACAAAACGTGCACCAAAAAACATTAGTATCCGTGGCAACGCGCTGTCATTCCTACTAGTGTATAATAAAAAGCAGAGCCATATGTCGCATTATCACTAATGGTCACTGTAGGTGTAGCGACGCGACAAATATCGTGCTAATATGTAAAACTTATGTGTAATCTTTCTCTTCCTGTTAAAATAAAAAAAAACGTCATATTTGGTTATTAAAGGGTGCAACTAATCATAATAACTGTTTCACAGTTTCATGAAAATATAATCAAGTTAAGTATTTACACCAACTATTGTTTCTAAGATGATAACAATCAAACAAAAGTCTTATTTTCATAGAAGATGGGTAATATTATAAAAACAAAATATACTTTTGTGTTTTTAGTGAGAAGTCCTTAAACCAATTTCGTATATTAAAACCCATAAATATGTCAAGAAAACACAATAAATAAATAAATAAATACATAAATAATAATAATAATAATAATAATAATAATAATAATAATAATAATAATAATAATAATAATAATAATAATGATAATAAAATTCCATCAACCAACCAAGTTTTGCTATATTAAAGTAAATAAATTTATTTAAAAAGAAACTTGTAGAAAATATTTAAATACTCATTCATTAGTCATTACCCTTAAATATGTCAAAATAAGATGGTAAACTTCTGTTGCTCGAAAACAAAATTGGTATGCTATCCCTTTCTATCAATTGAGTTGAGTGTATATTTTTCTTTCATTGCATTAAATTTTGACTAACAATTACCATTTGAATATTTTTTCTTTCACAAATTAATATGCGGGTTCTGAATTATATAAAGAATTTAAGTTGAGAGACTTTTTCGATTTTAATATTTAAAGACTTTAATACACGATACTTAGTATCAGGGAATTTTAATATTTACAGACTTTAATACACGATATATTGTTTCTAATGATAATTTTACAATATTTCTCTTTATTTTATCCTAATTATCTTACTTACCTAATATGTACGTTTTCCACTCCAATCAAAGTTTTCCAACTTAATTAAAATTGTTTATCATAAGGTTAAAGTGGTGGATATCATAGCTGGGGTGTTTATGGTTCGGTTTCAAACCGTGAAACCGGTCACTGGTTTGGTTTCATGATCGGTTATTTTACTTATCTTTCGGTTGGTCGGTTTCAATATTTTCAAACCGCAACGAACGGTTTGGTTTACGGTTTATACCGAAAACCAACCGTATAAAACCGGACTGGACCGTAATAATTTATTCTAGTATATTTGATATTTCATATTATATATAGACATTAATAAAAAAAATCTATTATAACCAATAAGTAATTTAATGCAAAACAAAAGTATGCTAAGTCCATTTCACATTATATGAGTTTTTTTGCTTTTCTAAATTCTAAATTTTCAACCACGGCTAACACCTATGTGTCGATGTATTTAGAGATATTTTTATATATTTGGACTACATTTATCTTTATGTTAAACAACTTAAGTATTATGGTAATTTTATTACGTCTTAATATTTAGACATTTTTTTGCGAAATCGGGACAACTTGTACACATAACGGCCCAACAAGCCCAAACCGTGAAACCAAACCGGAACCAAACCGTTTTTAACGGTTTGGTTTGGTTCGGTTTAAAGGTTCTACGGTTCGGTTTCGGTTTGGAAAATTAAAAAACCGTTACTAACGGTTTGGTTCGCGGTTTAAACTAAAAACCGCGAAAACCGGACCATGAACACCTCTAATCCTAGCCGAGGTGAAATCATTGGGATATTTTTGGTTTAAAAGTCGGCAGAAACATAGATGCATAGATTGGAAAAAGTTATGTAATTTTGATTTTATTTAACGTGATGTTTTGTTTGGTTGTCTTGTTTCTCCTTGAAATAGGGCACGCCAGTTTTGATGAAGTTTACTTAAAAGAAAAAAAAGACGACTACCACCACACTGTAGCAAAAGTTTTCAAATTAGCAAAAGTTTTCAAATTAAAAAAAGAAAAGAGGTTGATAAGCCTAATAGTTAGAATCAATATTTTTTCCCGGGTTTTGAACTTTTGGTAACCTTAGACCCTATAATATTGATCACCACCTTATTAATAATTGTTAGTTCTATAACCTATCAAGAAAGTGTAAGTGACGAAGACGTGAAGATTCAAAGTCAAATGACTAGCCTTAGATTGATTTGTCTCAGTGACACTCTTAGTGTCGATAGGTATTTTGTTATTAATTGTTTCTTAAGTGCCACCAAGGGAAATGTCGCTCATGCACTGAGTGTCGCCTTTGTGAACGACGACACTACCTATATACTATTGTTCAAACTCTCATTTTATAAGCTTTTTGGAGATTTCACGTTTATGTGTGTATTTTGAGAAAGCTTTTAGATCAGGTATTTTGTATTAGAAAGTCCAGAGATCTTGTAAATCATTTGGCATTACCAATGGAAGATCAAAGTTGTTTTTGAGTGTGTTTCTTTGTACTTTTCTTAGATATTTTTGCATTTTTTCGGGTGTAATCATCAAATCGATTAATGTATTGGATCTTGATCAGAATCACTTGCAAATGTTGATTTGTGTTTTTATACATACAATTTGATATTAATAATATTGATAAGAATAACAACATATTTACTATCCTAAAACATTAATTTGAAGAAAACACGATCATAAACCACTGTCCTGGAAGGCTAAAAACCATAAATTAAAAATAAAAATACACAACCATCTTCCAACCACCATCGCCACCTAATCACCTTCAACCCAACAACCACCAGCATACCTCCTTTGCACCACCATCCCGTGTACACCTTCTGCAACCTTCTAACTACCACCACAGGGTCTACCACCGTCACATTCACCAGTGACCACCACCTTCACAGCCCTCTTGCAAACCCTAGTTCACCATTTGTTTAGAGAGAATGCGAGAATAATTTATAGAAAGAGCAGAGAGAACATGAATGCTTTTTGCCGCTTGGTCTCATGGGCTAGGCTAGCACCATGAATCACTACCCAGGGCATCAGCGACAATGAACCCGTGAGGGTAGTGGGATACCGGGGCCTTCACGGGTTATGCGCTATTATGATTTTATATACCTTTTACTTTTTTGCAATTATATCATGTTCCCATTCCAATTCTTCCAAAAGTTAAATTATTTTTCTCTACATCATATTTCTTTCATTGATCGATGCCCGGGACATAACTACTTGGATTACACTTAATTTATTTATAGAAGAATAAAATAAATAAAAAAGAATAATATATACGTTACATGACAGCAAAAACACGATATGTTTTTAACTCCTATAATTAATATCAGATAAAAAAATCTACATGTTGATTATAAAAAAAGAGAAAATATACAATATAAAGTCTCTTAAAATAAGAAGCGTAAGAAGTCATTAGAGATTGACACCTGTCATTTTAACCTAACCACAGTTAAACCACAATTAAACCTATTTTCTTCTTCCCTGTTCTAAACTTTCATAACAAATACCTAACCCATCCTCCTTTTGAAACAAAACGATCGAGATCTGACCACCACCACCACCACCACCACCTACCTACCTACCGTGATAGTAGATTTAGAAACATCAAGATGTAGCACTTCAAGGGTCGTTCCATGGATCAAGGGAATATAATATTCTTTTTTGCCAAAAAAAAGTCGCTGGCTTAGTTATCATTTCAATTGTCTACCTAGTTGACAGCAACTTGCAAGCAAAAGGCCACCAAACTGATTGCCCAACAAGTCAATGGTGAACAGAGTGTTTTGTATGAAATAGACCAGATTCACAGTTGTTGATAAGTGAAGTCAACCTTGAATCTGTAATCCCGTGAAGCCCAGTCAACACAATGTCTTGAAGATTGTGGCAAAGCTGACCCATTAAAGCCAAACTAAAGTTTTCAAAAACCATGTGTTTGATCAGTCGTTGGTAGAAAACATGAAAAACAAGATTAGAATTCACAAAATGGTTGGTTTTGTAAGGACACAACAAGGTGCGTTTGTTATATAATAAAGGTGCGTTTGTTTCCAAACTTTTTTTTAATGAGTGTGTTTCAAATTTTCAATGAGTGCATCCAATTTTCAATGAGTGCTTTCAAACTTTTTTAAGGAGTGCTTCTAAACTTTTTTAATGAGTGCTTCTAAACTTTTTGGTGAGTGCATCCAAATTTCAATGAGTGCTTCCAAAATTTTTTAATGAGTGCTTCTAAACTTTTTAATGAGTACTTCCAAACTTTTTTTAATGAGTGCTTCCAAACTTTTTAGTGAATGCTTCTAAATGTTCAGTGAGTGCTTCCAAACTTTTTAATGAGTGCTTCTAAATTTTCTATGAGTGCTTCCAAACTTTTTAATGAGTGCTTCTAAATGTTCAGTGAGTGCTTCCAAACTTTTTAATGAGTGCTTCTAAATTTTCAATGAGTGCTTTCAAACTTTCAATTAGTGCGTCTGAATTTTTTGATGAGTGCTTCTGAAATTTTGATGAGTGCGTCTGAATTTTTAATGAGTGCGTCTGAATTTTAATGAGTGCGTCTGAATTTTAATGAGTGCGTCTGAATTTTAATGAGTGCGTCTGTTTTAACCCTGATATGGTTAGGGTTTTTAATCTGCATCCTTAATCTAATGGCTGAGATTGCTTCTTACGCTTCTTACGTTAAGAGGGGCTTTATACGTTATCTCTCCCCATAAAAAAATGTAGACATATAAAAATAAAAAAAGAACAGAAGCTAGAGAAAAACAAAATGGCTTTCTCACAACAAAAATAAAAAAAGATTAAAAACACGAAGATAGATAAAACTGCGTAAAGAGAAAAGACAAATGCGTAAATCACGTAATTAACAAATAATAAGTTTTTATTGATTTGGTTATGCTAAAATGATCAGTGTCTATCGTGATCGAATGTGACCGGTGTCATTATTAATTGTTTTGTGATCACATGTACACGAAGTCAAAACCATTAAACGTATACAAATTTTGATCGAAAGCTATTTTTGTTAAATACATTATTCTTCTTCTTCTTCTTCTTCAAAATGTTGTGATATTTTCCTATGGTCAACCATATCTTATTACGTAATATACGGCCTATTGTACTTTTACACCTATCCTCTCCTCCGTACATCTCTTTCGTCATTTCAATTTCATTTTCTTTAACACAAAAGTCAAATATTTCTCTTTCAATTTTTACTATATTTTCTTCATTTCCCTTTCATTCATACCCTTCAATTCACATCCAAATCATTATAACAAGCCACATATATATTGGGTGTCCTCAATCTATAAAATTGTTGTCCTCTAACCATAGATATATATATATATATATATATATAATATATACGTTACATAATTACATATAACATATATATTTACGTATATGTTTGTGTGTTGGAAAAGATAATATAAGAAATATAGATGATGATGAATGGTGAGCAGATGATGATGATGAAAAAGGTTGACTATTCAAAGTCAAGAGGAAAACATTTTGGAAATTACCATAATAAAAAGGTTTCTTCTTCTTTTTCTTTGTCATCTTCACAAAAAACCATGGGTTCAGAAACACAAGAAATGCATGAGGTTGTGGATTTGAGTGCTATGTCTTTAGACACCCTCCCTATCTCATCTAATCTAAATTTAGCTATTATTCATGTTTTGGATATCTCCAATAACAACCTCCAGGTACTTCATTTTTTATATATATATATTTTTAATGAAATTTGAAATTCGTGTTTTTTTTTAAGATTACATGTGTAAGTTAACCATTTACAGGTGATACCGGAGTCATTAGTGGCGCGGTTGCTAAATATAGTGGTGTTGGATGTTCATTCAAATCAACTAAAAACTCTACCAAATTCAATTGGTTGTTTGTCAAAGCTCAAGACTCTAAATGTGTCGGGCAATCATCTTGAGTCACTCCCAAAAACCATTGAAAATTGCAGGTTTTTTCTTCATCTTTAAATTTTTATTTTAAGCTAGCAAGATGTTAGAAACACATACAACAAAAAAGCTTAAAAATCGATATTACACCAATCCTCCCCTTTTTTTTTCATCTTCTACTTGTTCTTCGATTGTTATTAATTTAATTAAATTGCTTTTGTTTTTAGACAAAATAATTCGATTAAATGCTTTTAAATTTCCAGACTAATAATTTTGTTTCTTTCCGATTGAATTTTTTAATAATTCGAATTTTTTTTAATAAACTTGTTAATAATATTAAAAGCTTTCCGTACTTGCTGATCTGGTGTAGATTAAAAAAAGATCACCATATGATATTATGTTTTATGAGATATGCTTTTAATAAAAGTTTGTCATGCTTTTTTTATTACCATATTTTTGAAAAGGTTATTTTTAATATCTTCCCATATAACTATATCAAATGGACCGGAAAAAGGTGATAAGATTTAGTTGTATTAAATTACTTTTGAAACGAAAACTTTTAATTACTACTTATAAATATTGATTTTATTTTTTCAAGATAATACTACTTTAACCTTTAATTTTAAGTACTAGCTTCTTGCAGGATATTATCCTTGTTTTGTTTAATGATATTTCGCCAGCCTTTTGAAAAAAAATGATAAATACTACTTGCAGCTTTCAATAATTTTCAAAACAAAGCTGTCTCAAAGTTCTTTTAAATTATAGAAGTTCTAGTTATTAACTAGGCGGTGTAAATGATTTGGCTGTGTAAATGAGCTGAGCTATTCGTGAGATACTCGATGTTGACTTACTAAAATACCAAGCCATGTTAATTTACAGTTCGAGCTCGATCCAAAACATAAGCTTGTTTAATAACCGAGCTCGAGTTTCACTTATCAAGCTCGAGCCGACACATGAGCCTAAACTAGCATGTTATTTTAAAGTATCTATTTAATATATTAAATATAGATTATTGTATGTACCGTTATGAAAAAAAATCACTAAATAATAATATATAAAAAATAATTAATGGTATATATAAATTATTTAAAATTAACAAATTAGTCGAGCTCGATTTTGAAAAACAATTTACGGGCTGAATTTGAGCTTTAGATATAGAGCACGAACCGAGTCAAGCTCAAGCTCAAGTATGGCTCAACTCAACTAATTCATGATTACTTTAGACAATGATATAACTAGCTGATAAAATTAATCGATTTTCATATCACATTCAATCGCGATGTATGATTTGAAAACCAGCCTCTAGAATATGTTTTATTATATTCATGTATTTTAAATTTATATACAAAACCATATAAAGTCTATCAATCAGTGTATGATTAAAAATTTGATGATGGCCCTCCACATAACGGTTAACAACTACTATAATATTATATTATGCTCAAAACATGTTTTAAATAACATCACAAACTTCATCAAACAGCCAAGAAAAGGGCTGCTTTTGGAAATTCTAAAATACGATATAAATAATGGAGTTTGAATAATCTTTAATGTTTTAAACTACTCAGATTAAACTTGTTGTCCACTCATATATGTCTTTCTTTCTTTATTTTTAAATAAATATCTGATATTTTAATAATCTATTTATCATGATAATAACATTTTTAGAGAGTTTTGCAAGTTTATACTTTTTTTTTTGTTATTTATTGATGTAAAATATTAATAAAATTGCATTTATTATATCTGAGTTATTCTGATATATATTAACAATTCAGAGATGGATGAAAATTGAAAATAATAAAGTTCTAAGTTAAATATTTTATTTGATAATCTTTTCAAGTAGCTATTAATTACGTTGTCAAGTGAGATTATTTTAATTAACTTTCCATTTGCCTGCTAAATATATAAGCACAAGTTCATTAATTGGAATTTGGGTATGAGAGATAAGAGGAAAATACCGACTTTTAAAAGTTTCAATTGAGCAGGAGCTAGGTAATTAAAATTATATACCCAAATGAAAATTAATATTTACCACAAATGAAAATTAAATATATATACCCACAAATAAAAATCATTTTTTTAAAGTTTCATAGATATGTCGACCTAACACAATTTTAAATGATCTAAGAGCCTTCATATCTCTATCCATCAACCCTTTTTCCTATCTTAAAAATTTAGAAAAAAAATAGACTGATAACTAATTACATCTCATCCAAAATTTCTCTACACCACCCTTATATTATAAAAAAAAAAAAAAAGAAAATACAATAATAGCTTTCATATATGAAAAACTACTATTCATTCTCCATCAAAATTATTATGTGTATAAAAAGGAAAAATATAATATAAAAAGTTTGTGTGTAAGATAAGGATAAAACTGATCGATCGAATGTTAAAGTTTTTTAAATTAAAAGATTAATGTTAAAAAGTATAAATTTAATTAATTTACAAAGTAAAAATATGGAAGGGATGACTACGTACTCCAACACAACACAAATAAACATATAAATCATTTTAATTTTGGATATTAGAGGAGAATTCATATGTTCAAATTTGTGTAATATTAATATAGTAGGAATTTAGGAGTTAGAAAAAAAAAACACTTGCCAAACAACTTGAAGTCATATATGTACAATTCTAGCACTTTTCATGTGCAATATATTCACACATCCCAAGTTCATCCGTGTGTCACATAATTTAAACACACATTTATGTTTCTAACACAAAATATTTACATGCCAATTTCAGGGCACTAGAAGACATCAATGCAAACTTTAACCAGCTGACAACATTGCCGGACACCATCGGGTTCGAGCTGGTCAATATCAAGAAACTCTCGGTCAACTCCAACAAACTCATCTTCCTCCCATCCTCCACATCTCACCTCACCAATCTCCGCCACCTCGACGTGCGTCTCAACCGCCTCCGAACGCTCCCCGATGACCTCGAAAACCTCATCAACCTTGAAGTACTTAACGTGAGCCAAAACTTTCAATACCTTGACAAACTACCCTACTCCATTGGTCTCCTCATATCCCTTGTAGAACTCGACGTTAGTTATAACAAACTAACCGCCTTACCCGACTCCATTGGCTGCCTAAAGCGGCTTCAGAAGCTCAGTGTTGAGGGGAACCCGTTGGTGACTCCACCTCCTGAGGTGGTTGAGAGAGGGGTTCAAGCAATTAAGGAGTATATGAGTGAAAAGATGACCGGATCCCATCAGAACTCCCCAAAGAAAACGTCATGGATTGGAAAACTGAAGAAGTATGGGACGTTTAATGGGATTAAAATGACGCCGGAGAGAGAAGGGTATTTGATGCCTAATTATCGGACGATTGATGGGCTTGCTTCGCCGAGGTACATGGGAATGTTTTCGCCTCGAAGGCTCTTTTCGCCGAGGAGCCATTTTGCAAGATGAATAAGGTTGTGGTCGTTTGTAAAATAAAAGACTTGATTGATTATGTGTTGGTTACGTACGTACTAACATGTTATGCATGTGCATGGGCATATGTTATGGGTGTGTGACTTTTTTTTAATCTTGTAGACGTGTTAAGAACCTTATGATTGTGGAAATGATGATATGTAAAATATAAATGTAAAATATGTGGTATTGGTAAATTCTCATTAACCGAGTGGTTGGGTTTAACCCGTTATGAATATTTAGATGGGTTTAGATGGTGAAAATTATATAGCGTGTATTTCACCGTTCTAAAAAAATATGTAAAAAATATTTCTTAAAATGGTTAGTTGTATTGATGGATAGAATGATGTACAAGTTTAGGTTGCTATATGAGTATTTATAAAGATTAAAGACTACGTATTTATAAAATATACCTTCTATTATATCCTATTTACATTGTGTCGATTTAATATTCCCTCATAAGCTAAGGCCAGTGAATGACTTGTAGCTTCGAAGGTAAAAACATAAATCTTTGTGTTGATAACGGCTTGTAAAGATGTATGTGATTGGATCTCCAGTAGATATGAATTGCACGCGTAATTTCCTTGCACATCATTTTCTCGAACAAAATGAAAATACTCCTCAATATGCTTTGTTAGTGCGTGAAAGACTCGATTAGAAGTTATGTGACTATGTACGTCTATCCCAAGTCCTTTATTAGAGCCTCTAACCAGGTTAATTCAGCTACAACAAAAGCTAGGACCTTGTATTTAGTTTTTGTGTACTCTGGAGATACTGTAATCTATTTTCGTGAGATCCAGGAGATGAGGTTCGAACCCATGTACATGGCAAATCACCTTTGGATTGACGGTCACTTGGATAACTAGCCCAATAAGTATCCGAAAAGTAAAAAATAGAAGAGGATTCCTGGTAGCAAACATCAATATAAGCATGAAGATGGGAACCGGAGTTGTGACAGATAATTAGTAACTCATGATAAATTATGCCTTTAAATATCGTAGGATATGTTTGGAAGCAGACTAGTGATTCTCGGAAGGTGCATGAATTTATTGACACACTTTGTTGAAGAAGAATATCTTTATCATAGGGAATAAGTTCAATCCGCAAAAAAAAAAATAATCAAGTTTTCCAAGATCATTGATAACAAAGTTTTTGCCGAGTAGTTAAATAACCAGTGGCGGATCCAGGAATTTTTTTTCAGTGGGTTTCCTGTTTTTAGATACTCCAATTCCATATCACCAGATTAAAAAAATTGGGTAGTTTCGCCGGTTTGGGTCAGGTAGTTTCATCACACAAAAAATACGATACAATAATTAAAAAAATTGTCGTTAGAAATTACAAACACGATGGTCTTTGCAAATTAAAAAGAAAAAGAAAAAAAGCTACCAATAGTTGTTCGCTACGAGTTTTTATATTTTGAAAACGTTGCAATACATCTTCAATCGAAATTGATTGAAAAAACTCCCTACTTGTTGATGATGATTGAAGGTTTGATATTTTGGAAAATTTATTAATACTCATAATACCTAAAAATCAAATTTAAGTTTCAACAAATTAACATTACTAAATCAACCATTCAAAGTTACAACAGTACTAACATCACTAATTCAAGTACTTTAAGTCCAATTCAAGTTCACAATTGCCAAGTGTTTAATAAAATCTAACTATTTGCCAATATTTTGAAGAGGTTTAACCAGCACTACAAGATTTTCCTCTTCTATTTTTTACTTTTCAGATGTTTATTGGGCTAGTTATCCAGGTGACCGTCAATCCACTGGTGAGTTCGAACCTCATCTCCTGGATCTCACAAAAATAGATTACAGTATCTCGATAGTATACAAAATCTAAATACAAGGTCCTAGCTGCTGTTGTAGCTGAATTAACCTGGTTAGAGGCTCGAATAAAGGGACTTGGGATAGACATAGTCACATAACTTCTAATCCAATCTTTCACGCACTAACAACATTTTCTCGAACAAAATGAAAATACTCCTGATCGGAAACAATTTAACTTCTTCATCCAAACATGATTAACCGTGAGTTTCTTCTCATCATTTACCAATTGCACTCAAAATAAGTTAATGGTAGTTAGTTACATTCATTATAACTTGATATCACTTGTGTAAATGAAATAATATAAAATTTGACTAAAATGTCAAAATATACTCAAGGAATTGAAGTCTCATCTGAAAATAAAAATTAAGCTTTAATGAGGCAACAAAGGCGAAATGTTACAAACTTCCACTTTTGAAATGAAAAAATGTTTTAAACAAGAAAACATTGAAATGTATGTTCCTACTTTCAAGTTCATATCTGTGTCATCAAATGTTCAAAAGTATACAAAAAGGTAGTATAAAAGAAGGAACTGGAAACAAACATGGAGGCCCCTCTTAACTGAAAAATAAAAACAACCAAACATGTCGGCCCCTCTAACTGAAATATTATTGAAAAATTGCAGCCTCTCATTTTTAAACACGGATCTTCGGCAAGTCGGCAACATATTAAAATTTTCTTTACAATTTTTAATTTATAAAAATAGGTTAGAGCAAGTCCAATGAATATTGCATGTTTTGGTTGATAATGGTGTTACATCTAGCTTATCTTATCCATAAATATTGTAAGTCCTGTCACGAGCTCATAATTATATTTTAGTTGTAAAAGTGAAGACTTACCATGAGGCATGAGGTCACCTATATATCATAGGATTGATTACTCTCACACGAGCACGATTATTAGTGGAGTTCTCCTCTCGTTCACAAATACGCGCCTAAAACATGTTGCTAGATATTTGAGGTCGAACATTTCAAGTAAACCCAACACCTCATCACCACAGTCGATGTGAGATTCGTCTAGGGTGTTACAATCTCTTTTATAGACTCATTATCCTCAATGATGTTTGTCTCACCACCCCTATCAAGGATGTGTGATTCTCTAAGGTGCTCCAAACACCTCCTGGGGCCGGACTCATATAGTCATATAAGGTTTTCTCCACCATCTCCAATTGCACAACATTGCCTCTAATAGCATTTGAAAAATTTGTCATCTCATACTAATCAGTATGGTTCGCTTTGCCCACAAAGAGCTCATGAAATATATATATATATATATATATATATATATATATATATAGTGGAAGTATCCATGGAAAACCCTGTTTAATCGGAAAACTCCCGGAAAACCCTACTTCCTGAACTTTTTTTTTTTTTGAAAAAATTAGGGCATGTAAAATACATGTTTTTAAGTGTTTTGAACCAAAAAAATCAAAAAAACGCCGAACGGTTTTTTTTAAAAAAAAATAAAATAAGTTGTGCATCATAACATATGTTAGCCTTTTTTTGCACTGGTAACATATGTTATGATGAAAAATTATTTTTTTTTTAAAAAAAACTGCTCGGCGCTTTTTTGATTTTTTTGGCTCAAAACTCTTAAAAACATGTATATTACATGCCCTAATTTTTTCAAAAAAAAAAAAACCTTTGGAAGTAGGTTTTTCTAAGGGTTTACTAGAGTTTTCCGAAATAATTAGGGTTTTCCATTGATCCTTGCCCTATATATATATATATATATATATATATATATATATATATATATATATATATATATATATATATATATATATATATATATATATATAGGGGAAGGATAAATTGAAAACCCTCTTGAGTTGAGAAAACCTTGGAAACCCACGTAAAAAATCATTATTTTTTTTTTTGAAAAAAATAACCAATGTAAAAAACATGTTTTTAAGCATCTTGGGCCAAAAAAAATATAAAAAGCGCCGAAGGGATTTTTTTAAAAAAATAAACAAAGTTGCTAAAAAACATATGTTTTCAGCTATTTGTTGTTATAAAAACTGTTGTAAACATGTGTTTTCGCAGCTTTGTTTATTTTTTTTTTAAAAATCCATTCGGCGCTTTTTATATTTTTTTGGCCAAAAACACTTAAAAACATGTATTTTACATTGGTTATTTTTTTCAAAAGAAAAAAATCATTTTTTACATGGGTTTCCAAGGTTTTCTCAACTCAAGTGGGTTTTCATTTTATACTTGACCTATATATATATATATATATATATATATATATATATATAGAGGAAGTATTGGGAGAAAACCCACCCAAATTGAGTAAACTTTAGTAAACCTGATGTGTGGCTTAGGATTGTCCACATCACTCACTTGTTTAATAAGCATAAGGTTATAATGGTCATTTCCCTCAAATACATCACATCTACCTTTTAGTTTTGTCAGAATTTTTTTTTTGTTTTGTTTTATTTTAAACTCACTTTTCTTTCTTTCTCTATTAAATACAAATTCAAACAAGAAAAAAACAAATTCTGATTTCTATTCATCCCCCCATTCTCTCTATCTATCTAAAAAATAAAACTATATGAGATCTGTGCTTTTTAACAAAGTGAGATGCAGATGAAGATGAGGAGGTTGATTCCGAACACGATCTGAACCAACAGATCTAAACTGACCCAGATCGGTTGAGATCGATAATATGATATGGGCTTTGAGGATTTAAATAGCAATTAGTATCATCTCTCTCAGTATCACCATTGTTTGTCACTCATTTCACCATCATGGATCATCATTTAGGTTCAGAAACCCGGTGGCCAGAAGGACATTAAACAGAGAAACCATCAAGTAGATCTGATTCAGGTAATTTTTCTAAACATCGATTGTACCATAGCAATTAAAAAGTACAACATCAGCTCCATTTTAAGCAAAATTACTTGTTGGTTTCTTTAATTTAGGTTTTTGTTACCGATGGTGGTGAGAGGTTGTAGAGGGGTGGTGCAGCAGAGGTGGTGAGATGTTGAAGAAAGTCATCTAAATTTCCATGTAAGTTTCTAGATTTATTTATTAAGTTTCAACTTTTATTTATTAATTTCTTTGATTTAGTAAATAGAAAAAATATTAATTGTTTTGTTTATTGTTTTTTTCTAGTTACCTTATCAGTGAAGGTTTGAATGTTTTTATTTTGTATTAGTTCTACTGATGAATTTATAGCATTTATTCTTGATATAAATAGATTAAGATGTTTTTGTATGGGGATAGTTTGTTTGTCATGTTAAACATTTTTGGGGATAGTTTGTTTGCACACCATGTGTTTGATCAAATGCTTGAATGAAAAAAAAAAACTTATGTTAACCTTTTTTATTTTTTTATTATTATTATGTTGTTTATATTAGATTGGATGTTAAAAAGTTCATCTTTTTTGAATTGGGTAAATGTGTTTTTATTGAATATTTTTGGTTTAAGGTTTTAGGTTCTGAATTAGGAGCTAAATCTATCCCAATTAACATGTGTTAAGGTTTAGTTAACATGTGTTAAATAGCAAATGTGTTTTTATTTTCTTGGTATATCTTTTGATTTTTCTCTACTAATTTTTACTTTATATTTCTTGTATATATGTTATTCTGTGTGAAGGTTTTGATTTTTTGTATTAATGCTTACTGATGTGTCAGGGTTCAATTAACATGTGTTAGTATATGCCTAACTAACACGTGTTATCCTTTTTGTAGGTGAAGAGATGTTTGTGTTAAAAATGAAGATGGGTACCAAGAACAAAGCATAGCAAGATTTTTTTATGTTGTTAGGATAGTTTTTTTATCATTCATAAATAATTATGTTTACCTTTTTAAGTTTTTTACTTTTGAATATATTCAAATTTGGAGATCCATGTACTTTGTTTTTGTTACCACATATGTACTTTAGTATGTTTCTAAAAGACATACATATGGAGATCCATGTAGCTTAAATTTTTAGGTCGTGTATCCAAAAAAAGACATATATACGTTAGTAGGTTTCTAAAAGACATACATATGGTTGTTAGGTAATAAAACATGAGATCCTTATCAAACTAAACTTGTCCCACATATATACGTTAGTAGGTTTCTAAAAGAGATACATATGGTCGTTAGGTAACTAAAACATGAGATCCTTATAAAACCAAACTTGACGTTTTCTCAAGCTACAAACACATGTTACCAAAACATACACAGGTCACAATGCATATGTTAGCAAACACACGGGTCACAATGCATGTGTTAGTAAAGGGGCAGGAAGGTGTAGTCTTAATGTTTTTTTTTAACATGTTAGTGATGTGTTAATATGTGTTTAAGGATTACAACTAACATGGTTTAAAGGGCTCATGTGGCATACGTTATTAATATGATGTTCACAAATTAAAGTGATAATTATTTAATATTTTATTTCTTGTATATATATATTATTCTGTGTGAAGGTTTGATATTTTGTATTGGAGCTTACTGACGTGTCACGGTTCAATTAACATGTGTTAGTGATGATAACACATGTTTGCATTGGTGCCTACTGATGAATTTATCCCAATTGACATGTTTTAGGGTTCAATTAACATGTGTTATCCTTTTTGCAGGTGACGAGATGTTTGTGTTAAAGATGAAGATGGGTATCAAGAATGAAGCATAGCAAGATATTTTTATATTGTTAGGATAGTTTTTTATCATTCACAAATAATTATGTTTGTATGAAATGTTTTTTTATATTTTTATTGTTGATTGTTATTATCGTTTTTATCATTTCTTAAATAAATATACATTTTACGTGTTCTTTTTTTTTTTCTTTTGGCATATGCATGTTAACACATGTTAGTGATGTGTTAATATGTGTTTAAGGATTCCAACTAACATGGTTTAAAGGGCTCATGTGGCATACGTATTAATATGGTGTTCAGAAATTAACATGATAATTATTTGAGTTTAACTAATTTACTAATTCAATATATAACATGTGTTAAGGTTTTGATTTTTTTTGTATTGGTGCTTACTAATGTGTCAGGGTACAATTAACATGTGTTAGTGATGCTAACACATGTTAGTATATGCCCAACTAACACGTGCTAGGGTTCAATTAACATGTGTTAGTGATGCTAACACATGTTAGTATATGTCTAACTAACACCCAAATTGACCCAGTTAACATTTACTAGTTACAAATGTTTAATTATTAAAAGTAATTAATGTAGGAGGTTCTATGAACAACCACCAGACTTCAAGCCGGCTACTTCGCACAAGGATCGACTAGAGATGGAGTGCTAAGGAATGAAGCATAATGTGTTATTTGATGTTACTTTATGATAGTTTTGTATCATCTTTTTAATTGTTTAGATTTATATGAAATTAATTTCTTACACTCAATGTTGATTGAAAATAGTTGGTCGGCCGAAAATATCATTGACGTTGCAAAGAGGAAAATAAAGTCACAAAGCAAAAAAGTAACTTTTTATGTGAGAATGAGAATATAACGTGTGTTAAGTTTACCTATTTTTCCAGTTATTAGATAACTTTTTTAAGTTTTTTACTTTTAAATATATCCAAATTTGGAGATCCATTACCTTGTTTATGTTACCATGTATTTATACGTAATTAGGTTTTCTAAAAGACATACATATGGAGATCCATGTATTTTAAAGTTTTAGGTCGTGTATCCGACAAAAGACATATATATGTTAGTAGGTTTTTAAAGACATACATAGGGTTGTTAGGTAAATAAAACAAGGGATCCTTATCAAACCAAACTTGTCCCACTTACCGGAAATGACGTTTTCCCAAGCTACCAACACATGTTACCAAAATATACACAGGTCACAATGCATATGTTAGCAAACACATTGGTCACAATGCATATGTTGGTAAAGGGGGAAAGACATGCATATTTTACCAAATCTTACACAAGACAATACACATATGTTAACAGTGTACTAATACATATGTCACCTACCATAAGTTTGTGGTAAAAGTTTACTAATACATATGTCACCAAACTGTTAAACAAGACATGTAGCTTCTTTACTAATACAAAAGGTCACTGCATTCATGGGTAGATGACATTAACGTAAGCAATTAACATAAGTTAAGAATTTCGGTAGACGGTATTATTAAAAATAACACTTGCTTAGCAAGTGGGTCACCAGCCACCTCGTCGCTAATACTCCCTTCGTCGACCGGTTTGCCTCTTTCCCTCCTATTAAACAAAAATACACCGGTATTCAACGTATGATAATAGGCATTTTTGTGATGAAAATAGAATTATGCTGGACAACTCTATAACTTACAAATTAGCCTCAGCTACTTGCTTCATCACGTAGGCCCCATTCAACAAACATTATCAAAATATGCAAGCTACAAATTAACACAAGATAGCAAAATTATTAACACAAGTTAGCAAATTATTAACACAGGTTAATTTGTAAGGGTTTTCAGTCTATCCACTATAACAACACACCAATCCATGGACACAAAATATCATCATCGCCCTATCATCATCTATATAACACACAAACTTGTATGAACACTAACAAAAAACCAATAACAACACTTTTATGCATCAACTACTGTAACAACAATAACAAAAAATGGTCACCAATCTATCATCATACACATAACCACTGATTGTATGAACAATAACAAAACCATGCTGTACCCTCTATAACAAAACCCAAAACTATGTAACACCCCTATAACAACAAAAAACCACTGTTACCCCTATAACAACTATAAATTAAACTCTATCACCTACCATAAGTTTATGGTAAAAGTTTACTAATACATGTGTCACCAAATTGTTAAACAAGACAATAGTGTGACAAAATGCCAATACACCAAGTAAAAAAGCAAAAAAAACCTAAAACTTTCATTTATTGTTATAACAATAGTGTGACCAGATTTTCCCTTTTTCTTGTGTCTGTAATATAGAATAACAACATCATCACATTTCATCCTTTATAGAACACAAGTTAAGAATTTTGTTAGACGTCATTAACATTGTGTAGCTTAAATGTTATAAAAAAAACAACCAAGATAACGACTTACTTAGTAAGACAAGTAACAAACATGTACACTCGCCTCCCCAGCCCCATCTTTTCTATAAAACAAACCTAAAAATTAACACAGGTTAGCAAAATTATTAACACAAGTTACCAGATCATTTTTTTCTTCTGTATTTAACATCTCAACCAACTACTTTTATACATTTTTTATCAAATAAATCAATAACCAGGAATGAAATCCCCCAAAATCGTATATATTATAACCATTTTGTTTATGTTTCAACACACGGATTTGAAACAAAACATAAAAGAAGCACCAAAAAGCAAATTCCCATATCAGTTTTGAAACAAAAACATAAAAAAACAAACGAGCTTACCACTGTACATTGATTCCCATCTCAGATCACGATCAGTAACACCATATTCCTCTCAGATCTGGATCAGTAACACCATAATCCTACACCCAAACCCCCAAATCATACCTGCCACGAAGCTTGTTCAACAGGGACGATAGAGATGATATAGATGAAAGTGAGTTTTGATTTTAAATTATGAAGCTTGTGTGACACACAAAACGATGATACAAAGCAATAACCTAGAAATAACATACCTTGAAGATGAACAATGAGATTTCAGGTTACTATTCAACAACAGGCTCCATGTGAATGATCTCATTATGTTGCTTCGTCTTCAATCTATGGTAATGGCAATGGTCGGTTCTTTTTATGATTCGATCTGGGTGCTTAGATATAGGGTATGGTGGTGGTTAGATGGTGCTATGGTGGTAAGGGATAGAAGATGGTTATGGTTTGGATTGCAGAGAATATAGAGAGAGAAGAGAGACTTTAAATTGAAAATATGAATATAATATAGAAGCAAGAGAGAGAGTGTGACATGATAGGGCAAAGCCAAATACCATCTTTACCCTTATTGCATTATAATATAGTAAAAGAGGCATTGGTTTAATCAAAAGGTGGGACCATGAATCACAACCATTGATCATGCTTGATCAATGGTTGTGATAGAGTTTATTGAGTTTACTCAAATTTTTAGAGTTTTCTATTAAACCTTACCCTATATATATATATATATATATATATATATATATATATAGAATTAGGTTCAATTGGAAACCACTCTTTCGTGAAAAAACCGTAAGAACCCCGACGTAAAATGTGAATTTTAAATTTTTTTTCCACCGGTGTAAAAATGGCAACCCCGACGTAAAAAAGACTCCCTCCGTCCCATTAGAAGTGTCCATATTCCCTTTTTTATTTGTCCCACTTTATGTGTCCACTTTAAAGAATTATTAGCCAATTTCCAAATTTGCCCTTAAAAACACAACTAAAATAAATAAAGAATATGATGGACCCACATATGACAAGGGTATTATTGTCATATGGCAAGCAAAAAAGGCAATCATTTAATATGCCTAAAACTTTGTGTTTTTCAAACCAAGACACTTCTAATGGGACGGAGGGAGTAATAATTTTACAACGGTTTAAAGACCTGGACCCACCTTGTTTTGTCTTATTAGAAAAGAGAATATTTCCTTTTATATTTTATTCAACTTTAATTTACAACCACAAATCATTTTCTGATTAAAATAAGTTTTTGGTTATAAAGTGAGTTCCGTAGTTCTTTCACAAAAGTGTGGTTCTCATTTTACCCTAACCCTATATATATATATAATGGTTTTTTTTGCCCAAAATGCTTAAAAACATGTATTTTACATTGGTTATTTTTTTCAAAAAATAATGGTTTTTACATGGGTTTTCAAAGGTTTTCTCAACTCAAGTGGGTTTCCAAAATATCATTTCCCTATATATATATATATATATATATATATATATAGACTGAACTACAAGTTTTGTCCTTTAACTTTATATCAAATTTCAACGGATGTCCTTTAACTTTAAAATTGATTGGTTTTGTACTTTATGTTTTAAAATCTTGCACGTTTTGTCCTTTGGTGCTAACCCAGTTAATTTTTTTCGTTAAGTGGAGGGTAAAATTGTCTTTTTACCAATTTATTTTGAAAAACATTTTAAAATAAAAAAAGAATTATATATATATATATATATATATTAATCTATCTCTCTCTCATTCATTTATCACCACCACCACCTACCTCCATCCCCACACCACCATCACCTTCATGCATCACCTGCCACCGCCTCCGGCGGAGCTCCGGCCGAGCAGACCACAACACCACCACACCCACACCCTTCCGGTGGACAGAGAGAGAAAGCGTGAGAGAGAGATTCGACACAGAGAAAACGACAGAGAGAGAGAACGAGAGACAGAGGACAGAGAGAACGAGAGACAGAGGACAGAGAGAGAAAGCGTGGGAGAGAGAGAGGGACAGACGGGAGAGGAATGAGACGACGGTTGTTATACTCATCGGGTCAGATCTGGTCTCAAGGTAAAACCCCTCTTTTCTGAATATTATGGTGATTGGTTATGGTTATGGAGATGGTGTTCATGGTGGTGGTTGGGTAGGCCAAAGGTGGTTCCGGTGGTGGTGTGGTCTCTCTCTCTCTCTCTCTCTCCCTCTCTCTCTCTCTGTGTGATTGGTTATGGTGGTCGATTGGTGGTCGGGTTGGGATTTCTTTGAATAGGTCAACAGAGTTGACTTTGTTTTTTTTAATGGTGATTGTGTGCAGTTTGGCTGCCCTGTGTTGCTGCTGCTTGTTGGAAGCCTACTTTTGATTCAAGTATGGATGGATGGATGGTGGTGATCAAGATTTGTTTTGTTTATCTTTCTGCATATAGGTTTAAACTTGAAAATGTACCTAGTAGTTTCTTATCTGCCAGTATTTTTATGGATCTTGAGTTTCTTGTTTGAATTATCGCCTTAATCTTGAAACAATTGGTGTTTGAAACTCGTTTTCAGAGTTGACTGTACAGAATAGTACAGTCGGGTTGGGCTATTAAGAGAGGGGGGGTGGTCGGCGGCAGGTGGTGGTGGTGGTCAGGCAGGCGGTGGTGGTCGGCGGGCGGTGGTGATGGTAAGTTGTGGTGTTGGCAGGTATTAAGAGAGAGGGGGGTTATATTAATTTTCAATTTTACTTTTTGTCCAAAACTTTAATTTACTTACACAAATAGTCCTTGGAAGAGTAAAAAGACAATTTTACCCTCCACTTAACGAAAAAAATTAACTGGGTTAGCAACAAAGGACAAAACGTGCAAGATTTTAAAACATAAAGTACAAAACCAATCAATTTTAAAGTTAAAGGACATTCATTGAAATTTGGTATAAAGTTAAAGGACAAAACTTGTAATTCAGTCTATATATATATATATATAGGGTTGGGTTATTCTGCAAAGGCTACAAAAAATGAGAAGGGTAAGAAGGATACAAAAAACACAATAGATAATGAAATATGACACAATGAGCCACAAAATATAACATAGTGCCAAAAAATATAACACAATGCTGAAGAAAAAAGACACAATGAATTGAAAAAATGACACAATGATGAAAATAAGAAAAAGACACAATGGTACATAAAAGACACAATGATATAATGCAAATTATAAAAACTACAAGATAAAACCCCAAAAAACGAAGACCTAAAAACTAACGTCGTAGGGTTCGATAAGACGATTCCAATGCCGCTTGAATGAGTTCAATCGGAGTCCGTTTGATACCCTTCCTACGACTTCCTATTTTTATTTCACTATGTATTTGATCCTAACCCTATATATATATATATATATATATCTATATATATATATTTCAATTGAGAACTCATAGTTAGGAGAGAACTCGAGAACTCCTTAAGCACATGGGTATTATTGTCAAATAGTTCATAAAACCTCATTACCTAATATACAACCCCCAAAACTATGTAGAACCCTATACAATTTCTAATATTCAGATCAATGAACCAATCAAGAACACATATCGTATGATCATATATATCAATTCATCCATTCAGCTTCTGTATTTGAATCAACATTCATCACACTTTGTTATTAACGGTGATTGAAGGTATCTTTTTTTAATCTCACATATGATTAAGTGTATGATTTTTGTTGTTGTTGTTGTGGTGATTGTTGTTGTTAATTAGGTCAAACCTCTTCATCCTAATTCAAATAAATACGCGATACGTGAGGATTTTCATCACGTATAGAAGTTAATCGAGTAAAACAACTTATATTGATAGATGATACTGCAGAATCTACATCAAACATTGCTTCTTCTTCTTCTTCAACGTGTATCAAATCCGCTTCAGATGATACAAATTTGTCTGGCATCGAACATAGAGGTATTTGATTCAATATATACGTACTGCACATGTGCATTACATTTACTACGTGTCTATTGGTAGTTTCAAACAACATATAGGTTTGTGTTTGTTTTTTAATTATGTACTGCACATGTGCAATCTTTCTGTCACTGAACATAGAGGTACCTGATTCAATATTTACGTACTGCACATGTGCACTGCATTTACTACGTGTCTATTGGTTGTTTTAAACAACATATAGGTTTGTGTTTGTGTTTTTTTAATTACGTATTGCACATGTGCAATACATCCGGATTGTTACCACTTTATTTTTTCAAACACAGATATATTTGTTAAAAATTTATGTATTGCGCATATGCACTACATTCGTTCTGTCGTCCTTCATATGATACAAAGCTTTGTGGTATTGAACATAGAGGTACCTATTCCAAAATTTTCGTACCGCACATGTGCACTAAATTCAGTTTAGGCTTACTGAATGTTTATGCAACCTAGACGTATTTGTTTTTCTAAAATTTACGTATTGCACATGTGTACTATATTCCAATTGTGTTTGCTGTATTTTTTACACAATATGTACATGTTTTTAAATTTACGTATTGCACATGTGCATTACATTCGGTTGTTTCTTCTGTATTTTTTTTTTTACACAAAATAGAGATATGTGTTCAAAATTTAAGTATCATACATGTGCAATACATTCATTTTGCGTTTCCTGTGATTTTTAAACTACATGTTTTTATAATTCGTGTACATGTTCACTACAAATAATAATAATACAAATATTTTTTTAATTGCAGGTCGTGTATCCGGTTATGTCTATATAACTCCTGGTGGAACCACCTATTAGGTACTTAAGTATTGGATTCGGATGATGTTCTAACATGTGACAAGTGCCGTCATAGAGGCCACAATAGGAGAACTTGCAAAGGTCAATCACAATAGAATGGGGTTAATAAAAAAATAATATGTTATGAACATGTCTTTTGGATGATGTATGTTATGAACATGCCTTTTGGGTTATGTTTGTTATGAACATGGTTTTATGATATTAGGTTAAGAACCTGGCTCTTTGGTATGTAATCAACTTGACGGTTTTATGTTATGGCATTTATCACTTATGTACTGTTGTTTGTTTTGGTATGTGTTAAAAAACTACAATAACAAAAAAGTGTTGAAATATATTAAAATCTGCAACCAAGAATGTGTCGGAATGTGTTAAAAAAATGCAGCAAAAATGTATCATAAACTACAGCCGAAATGGGTCATATACAGTAGCCAAAAACTGCCAAAAAATGTGCCGGAATGGGTCAAAAGTTGCGCCAAAAAAACTGCAACAAAAATGTGTCAAAATGCATAAAAATTGCAGCCACGAAAGTGCCAAAATGTCTCATTGTGCATTGAAAATGAGTCATTATGCAGCAAAAAATGCCATTAGAATTTAAATAACCAAACTAATATTAACATGCCATACATTCATCCGTTAAACTTGGTACAAACATAAATTTAAAACACATATCCATTAAATCATACATCCAAACTTAGAACAAGGTTAATTCGTTGTAAAACAAAATGTATGATCAAAAGGACCCAACTAAAAACAAAAAAAAACTTCAGTATTTTATTCTTAAATGCCACAATTCTAGCTCGTTCTTCATCTTGTCAAATATGAGCTTCCCATATCCTAGCTTGCTCTTTGTGGATGTTAATCAATCTCAATAGACCTGATATTACTTCATCAGCTCCTCTATACAATGGAGTCTCAGCCAAACCCATAAACCAGTAGCTCCTTCCCTGTAGCATTACACTATGTCAAATAATGTTCACATTTAACATTGGCAATAACAGTCACATTACACATGTGAAATACAGTTACATGTATATATGGAAACATATGACAAACAAAACAAAACATTATATCATTTTAACATTAACTATCTCAAATTAAATTATCACACATGTATAATACATTAAACATTTAGAACACATTGTATTACATTACATACAAATCCTATTCACACTAAACATCGACTAAAACAAGACTACTGCACATGTGAAATACAGTTATAGAGATATCTCATATATCCAATAGATGACAAACACGTACATCAGATGACAAACACTGCACATGTGTAATACATGGAACAATTATAACACCTGTGCAATAATGTCAAACAATTCCCCGTTCACTATTAATGTTAACTACAATAGGCATATTACACATGTGAATTACAGTGCATCTATAACATATGTGCGTACATGACAAACGAAATATAATCTCGATAAACACTATCAGAAATTGTACCATCACACATTTGTAATATATACACATTAGTAACACATGTGTAGTACATTACATACAAATAATGCTCACATTTAACATTGGCTAGAATAGTCGCATTTCACATGTGCAATACAGTTACATTTGTAATATATGGCAACACATGACAAACAAAACATTGTATCATTTTAACATTAACTATCACAAATTAAATTATCACACATGTGTAATACATTAAACATTTATAACACATGTGTAATACATTACATACAAAGCCTATTCCACCTAACATCAACTAAAACAAACCTACTACGCATGTGAAATACAATTATAGATATCACATATGTGCAACGTATGACAAGCACATCAGTTTAACTTAACACTAACTATCATAAATAATATTATCACGCATGTGTAGTACATGGAAAAATTATCACACTTGTGCAATACATGTCATACAAAGCCTGATCATTGTTAACATTAGCTGAAATAATCATACTACACATGTGTACTGCAGTTACATCCATAGCACTTGACAAAAAAAATCCATAATATCATTTAACACTAACATCAACCATATTTAACATATATTTCATGAATAAAACATGAAATGTTGTTCAACATTTCGTTATTTTACACAAAACACCCAAAAATCGATGCAATACACGAGATGATGCGATATGTGTGTAGTACACCAAATATGTTATGATTATATGCGAATAAAACTGTTTGCAAGTATGAGATCGTACCTATATCGATCGTCAATGAGTATTGATTGATTTTCGTGATAAATTGTTGATCGAATACGAGTTTAGTGAAACCCTAGGATGTTTGTTGAGAGAGTTAGAGAGAGAGTGAGAGAGAAAGAGAGAACAAGTGATGGATTTTTTGATTTGTTTGAATGAGTGTGAAAATAGGTTTTGCAAACTTTAGTTTTCCAAAACTACCCTCCCTTGTAAAAATCTTAGCCTTTTATTAATCCCCACATCTTTTTAATTACAGCCCTTGATCTTGTAAGATCAATGGTCATTATTTAGTTCTCGAGTTCTCTCAATAAAATGAGTTTTCTATTGAACCATCCCCCTATATATATATATATTTGTAATAGCGGAGACTTTTCTCAAAAGGTTCTTTATTCTATAATTACACACCCAATTACGCTTAATTATGCAGTTATTTTATCTGCTGCTATTTGCCAGTGGCAATTAGTGGCAGAACCAAAACGTATTAGTCTATGATATAATTAAGCCAATCAATTTTGAGTAGGTTAGTCTATTGTGTAATCTCTTACGTAATAACCAATTTCTTTGACTTATCGATCACCCATGCATATCCCTTTCAAATAGATTATTAGATATATATGACCGAATCTTTTACATAAATCTAGGTTGTTATCACTTATTTAGACGTCTTATTTTTCAACTAGATATTTAGGTTTCATTGGGTTCAAATTGTCGTGAAGCTTTGAACAGTATATATTAAATTGAATTTCTACTCATGGTTTGAAAAAACATGCGCTTACGTATTTCTTTTTGCTCCATTATATAAAGTATAAACCGGCCACAAAAATTCAAATATTTATATTATACATTATACATAAGTAAATAAATCATCATCTCGTAAGTCAAATTGTATGACCACATATCCTTCTTACTTTTTTCCTTTGAAAAACATGACAACAAAATAAGATAAAAAATGTATAAACCATAATCAGAATAATAACATTTATTTTAATTAAATTAACTGGTATTACATTTAGGAGTTGGAATAAAAATACTTTGAAACTAATAGTGTAGTTTATGAAATGTAACACAATGTATATGTAGGGTGTGTGTGTTTGCTTAGCATGTGTAACCGAATTGTGTTTGTTTATGAGTGTATGCATGTATGTGTGAGTGTTATGCATGTTTGATATGTATGTATTGATGTTTGATGTACTAGCAGTGTGTTAGTGTGCATGAATGTGTGGACGGTGGGTTGAATAAGTGTGTGTGCTTTTGATCTTATTCAGAACCGGTCCTGATGATTCAAATGTCTCGGCCGAGCCAAAAAAGGAGGCCCTTAGGCCCTTATGGATTATATAAAATAAATAGTTTTTTACGCCGATTAACGTTATAGCAAAAACATACTATTAGAATAACATACCGTAATGGCTAACCCATGATCCTTGAAGCTTTCCTAGCATTTTTTAAACAATAATTAACGGTACAACATTTATTTTTAAAAGCTTTTGTTGTTATATTGTTATTTATATTAGTTAACTAGATTATTGAATATCTGGAATATCAACTATGAATCAAATTAGGCCCAATATAAGTGATAAGGTTTTAGATAAATCATACATGTCAATACATTTTAAGGTTCTAAATTTAAAGAGGAAACAATAAGGTTTTCATGATCATATTTTATACAGTATTAAAATTTTAACATTTAAATTGGGGGCAAAAAGTATTAGATGATGTGCAAGCAAACCACAGGAGAACGTTAGTGGATTTTTAATATTACTTTAATTGTTAATTAAAGATTTATAAATTATATTAAGTTTTTAAATAAATTATCTTAAAAAAAAGCTAAAAATTAGTAACCAATAAAGTAATTTGCTATATATAATCTACAACTAATTAAAAGGGTAAATAAAATACAGTATTTAAATAAATAAAACCAATGGCAATCTATACATATAATAATCTAAAGCAATTGTTGACACATGGCAATCCCTCATTTCACCATCAATTATCTCTCCTCTCACATTGTGCCACATGGCACAAGCTTATAATTTATAAAATTTTTCTTTTTTTTAATTAAAAATTGAATTAAAACTCTAAAAACTGTCAATCAATTACTTTCCGAAATAATAACTTTCCCAATCTCCTAAACCCATCTCAATCATTCATATTATTCTTAACCCTAAATCAAAACATATCATTACAATAACCGATCATCAACAACTCAGGACTCCATAATCGATCATCCATCTCCTTCGTATTCTCTTCTTTAAGGTATGTCTCTATTCCATTCTTCTGTAGCAGAAAGTCTATCAATCAGATCTGTTTTTTTTCTTATATGATTATTATTCAATTTCGTGGACGATTGTTGTTAGTCTGTTTTTGTTTTAATTGTTTTTAATGATTTTTGTTTCAAATCTTGATTTATTGAGTATTATTGTTTTGTTTTAATAATTTTTCAGTTTTCTGGCGATTAGGGTTCATGGTTTTCATTCTTTTTCATACTAAAATTAAAGTTAAGGTTTCAGTGTTGATGTTCAATGTGTGTTGTTGTTTATGTTTAGTAACTCTTTAGATTTAGGGTTAAACCCTAACCCTTATTGAGTTTACTTCCTGATTTTAACTACTGAATTGCATTGAGTTGCCAATAATTTGCTCTTTTTAAATCTCATTTGTGCCTGGTTTTTTGTTTCTTTGATTTCAATGTTCTTCATTTTTTTTCTAGACTTCGTTTTGGTAGATGAGATTGAAGTTGAAGATGACAAAAGGGAAGAGCCTGATGGATAAGAACTCGATCTCGATGAAGAAAAGGAGGATGGTATGAATCTTGCTCAATTCATGATAGGTATGTTTGATCCGATTGAATCTTAACTCTTTAATCCTTGATGGCTGACATGATAATGATCTCTGATTTCAATCTCTAGAAATCATTTCACATAACAAGGTAATCAGTTAAATACCGATTTGTGTTTCCTAGGTAATGACGGGGTTGGTGAGATTTGTATCGAAATCCCTGCATTGTTTAAGGAATACTTGAAGCGTCCTGAGTAATCATCTATCTTTGTATTCGAATAGTATTGCTGAAAGTGTTTGACAAATATGGTTTTGCCCGGTTAGTAGTACACGCACCATTACTTATTAGAACTAAATATACTTCAATTAGTCATGTCTAATATAATATTTATTCAGGTAAACAGATTGTGGAAGCTAAAAACTAAGGGTTTGGTCCAGAATATCGAATGGTCCGATTAGGCCACCATACATACAATATTTTATTATTTGTTTGTGTAAGAGTGGTGTGTGAGGTAGATGTTTAGACTATGAGGAAGTGTTTGCATTTTAGTTTCGGGTGACATAACAAACAAAGTGTAAAATTGAAAGTATTGGTAGTCAAAGTGATAGTTAAGAGTGATATGGACCAACGAGCAAGAGGTTGAAGTATTTTTTTTGAACGATCAACAAAAATTTTATTCCACCAAATGCTAGTGGGATACTAGCAAAGTCGCCTTACAAGATCACCAAGACAATTACAAGAAATAAATAAGCATGTTACCACCCAACCCTATACAAATTAAACCCACACCAAAACCTCCAAAGAGTTTGAAGTATTTAAATCTAAAAATATCATAATGTTAAATAAAAGTGATCGGGAACCTTGTATCGGCAGAACAAACGGCTTTCCTTAGTGTCGGAATATTATAGATGGTCCACTAATTTTGAACGAGGTGATTGGTTGGATGAAGAAGAATAAGCGCGAGGGGATGATTTTTAAAGTAGATATCGATAAAGCCTATGATTCGGTAAGTTGGTGTTAAAGAGTTAATAGCCAAAATCGTCCCTGAGGTTTGGTCAATTTTGCCACTTCAGTCCAAAACCCAAACGTCTTAAATCTGGGTCCGTAGGCTTTTGATTTTTTGCCATATTCGTCCCTGACACTAACCCAGTTAACTTATCTCGTTAAGTTGGGGGTTATTTCTGACTTTTTGCCTACACTTTTATTTTTTAATATTTTTACTTAATAAGTGGGACCCACCTCCCCCACCTTCTTCTACTCTAAACCTCCCACCATCACACACCACCACCACCACCACCACCACCATAGCCTCCAATCTTCTGACCACCATCACGAACCACAACCTCTGCTTGACCACCGAAACAAAACCCGACTCCACTGAACCACCGAGTCCAAACACCCACACCCACCGAGTCCAAACAGACCCGAGCCCCTAAACCCGTCGGACCCGAGCCCCTGAACCCGTCCAAATAGATCCGAGTCCAAACACCCACACCCACACCCACCGAGTCCAATCACCATCGCCTCTCTTTAACCTCTTTGTTCTCTCATCATCTCTTTATCTCCCTTTCTCTAAACACCATCTCAACAGAAAGAAATAAAGGTTTGGTTTTTATACTCGATGACAGTCACCAGCTCTTGGTGACTGTCCGATCATCGTTTCAAAGGTGGAACGAGATTCAAAACAGAAAGAAGGTTCTTGGTGGTGATTGGGACTCGATGATTACTGATTATAGGTTATAAACAGAGGAACAAGGTATCGGCTTTGTGGATAGGTTCTCGGGTTTGACCGATTTTAATGGATTCACGACAGTCATCATAAACCGGTGACTGTCCGATTGTTAACAAAGACAGAAGAGGAGGAGGGTTCGGGAAGGTGTTACCAATGTTATCGGGTTATAATAGGTTAGGTCTGATGTTGTAGCTGCTTGTTAACAGAGACAGAAGAAGAGGAGGGTTCGGGAAGGTGGAGATCTTACCGGAGAATGGAGGCGGCGGCGGCTGGCGTTCACCGGAGAGAGGAAGGTTCCTCTCTGCTCTCTCTCTCTATCTCTCTCCCCTCTCTCACTTAAATAAATGTTTTTGTTTTTATTTTTTTCTTTTATTTATTTAGGAGTTAATAGCCAAAATGTCTAAAATGCCCTCGATTTTGTAGGCAAAAAGTCAAAAATGCCCCCAGAGTTAACGAGATAAGTTAACTGGGTTAGTGTTAGGGACGAATGTGGCAAAAAATCAAAAGCCTACGGACCCAGATTTAAGACGTTTGGGTTTTGGACTGAAGTGGCAAAAGTGACCAAACCTCAGGGAAGATTTTGGCTATTAACTCGTTTTTTAATGACGATTCTTGAGCAAATGAATTTCCCGGAGAAATGGAGAATGTGGATATTGTCTATTGTTTCTTTGGCAAAGGCGTCGATGCTAGTCAATGGATCACCGACTATTGAATATTTGAATTTGAGTGTCATCGGGGGCTTAGGCAAGGCGACCCAATTTCACCTTTCCTTTTTGTATTGGTTATGGAGGCTTTGTTGGCCTTGATGAAGAAGGCATGCGCGGCTGGATTATTTCATGGTTTAAGATGTGGCGAAATAGGTCCGGTTTTATCCCACCTTTTGTGTGATGACGATGTCGTTTTTTTAGGTGAATGGTCGTCCATTAATGCTCGGAATCTAAGGAGAATCCTTAGATGCTTCCATTTAGCGTCTGGGTTGAAAGTTAATATGGCAAAGTGTGCGTTATTTGGGATCTCAGTAGATGAATTGAGGGTAGATATGATGACGGAAATGCTTAGGTATGAAGTGGGCAAACTTCCGTTTGTGCATCTCAGACTTCAAATAGGGGCTAATATGAACCGATGTAATGCGTGGGAAAGGGTTATAAATACATTCAGGAAGCGATTGGCGGTTTGGAAGGCTAAGACGGTATCATTTGGGGGTAGGATTACGTTGATCAAATCAGTACTTAATTCCTTACCGACATATTATTTCTCTCTTTATAGAGCACCGGAAAGTGTTATCAAAGCTTTGGATAGAATCAGGCAAGTATTCTTTTGGGGCGGGTCCGAAGATAAAGCGAAAATGAATTGGGTTCGTTGGCGGAAAGTAATCACACCGATAGAATACGGTGGAAAAAAGTGGTTTGGGCGATTCACCATAGTTCGCGGAATTGGAACTTTATTCCTATTAAGTTATCAATTCTGGGTCCGTGGAAACAGATATACAAGGTTGTGAAGGATGTTCTGGAAGTGGGCTTCGATGTGGCGGGTGCTATTTCGGGTGTTGTGGGTAGAGGTACGGGGGTTCTGTTCTGGATCAATAAATGCAAATGGGCTACTGTTTCGGATAGATTGGGTATGGGTAAAAATGGGGTTGGGTGGCAATGGAAAAGGGAGCCTCAAAACAATATGGAGCGGCTGATGTCTTTGGTGGGAGGGATAAATTTATCGGGGGTTGGGGATCATTGGGTATGGGATCATGGTGGGTTGGGAGGCTTCACAGTGAAGTATATTAAGCACATTTTGAGTGATATTCGGTTCTCAGGAGGTCAAGGTCCACAAGTTTGTAATAGGTGGGTTCCAATAAAGGTTTCGATTGTCTCATGGCATGCAGCGCTGGATCGATTATCAACTAGATGTGCTCTATCAAGACGTGGGATTTCAGTTGCGTCGAGTCTATGTCCAGTATGTGAAGAGCTGGAGGAGTCGGTAGATCACTTATTCGTGTCGTGTGCGTTTGCTCAATTGGTTTGGCAACTTGTTACACAATGGTGCGGCATTAATTCCTTTTACGCGTTCAGCATTGATGATGTTATCCATTTTCATAGACACGTGGGTGGGTCAAGGAAATATAAGATGGCAATTCAGGCGATTTGGTTAACTACAATATGGTGTATTTGGAACTTCCGCAATCAACTGGCTTTTGAACAAAAGAGGGGCTCAATTCAAAGTATTATTGGAGAAATAAAGTCTAAGAGTCTATTATGGGTGAAGGCGAGATCGAAATGTTCCGAGTTGGATTGGGTTATTTGGAGTGGTCTTAGATTGTATAAAGTGGGTTGGTAGGTTGTATGATTTTGTGTATTTTGAGAACTTGTTTTGCTTTGTACTATTCGGGCGGTTAGTGTATAGAGGTGCATAAAAAAACCGGAACCGGAATTGGAACCGAAAAAAACCGGAACCGGGTATTAAAAAAAAGGGAACCGGGTATACGTGGAACCATACCAGACCCTACCCTCTGGGTACGCATAGAATATATATTTCTATGTAAAAAACCGGACCCGATTTATACCATGTTGTACCCGGTTTTTTAAATACCCGGAACCGGGTTTTCTGAATACTCAAAAAGTATGTGTCAAGCAACGGGACTATTTGGCATTTTGATGTTGAGGCGGAACCGGGTATTCAAAATCGGAACCGGGTTTTCCGATTACTCAAAATGTATACTCAAAGAATTCTATAACCGCGTTATAATTATCTAAGTCGCATTACCCTTCGACGTGATTGTATAAAAAGAATTCAATACCCGATATACCGGGTTTTTTCAATACCCAGTGTACCCGATTTTTTTCAATACCCGATATACCTGAAACCGGGTATTGAAAAACCGGAACCGGTATACCGGGTATGGTTTTTTATGGTAGGAGCCGGAACTGGAACTGATTCTTTCAATACCTGGTCGAAGTAATACCCGACCATACCCGGAACCAGTTGCATACCTGTAACCGAGTATTAAAAAAATCCGATTTGTGCACCTCTATTAGTGTATGCTAGTATCCCGCTAGCTTGTTTTTTTTAATGTTGAATAAAAGGTTATTTGTTAACCGTTAAAAAAAAAGTTCTGATGAATTACACATGTCAAATTGAAAACAATAAAAACCATCAAAGTCATAGACAGTCAAGGTAGGGTAGCCTTCGATATGTTCATCATCAATCATCAGTCTGTCAAATTCCAAAAATCAATTAATCAAATATAATCAAATCCTGTTTTTTGTCGGTCATTTCATTTCCTCTGTATCTCCGCCTTCTCACTCTGTTTTTTTTTTTCTAAAAAAAATCCCATTGTCACAAATTAACCAATGCATCACTTTTTAACATGAACTACTTCACACTCTTATTATCATTATTATAATAATATTAATAATCATTCATACCCATTTACACTAACTTTGAATTCTTGTAGCCCACATTAAAGAAAGCAATGATGGGTAGCAAAGCTATGTTTAGTTTCCTCACCAGAAAAGATGCAAGAAAGATTCTCAAGCGCAAAGACAGTGATGCTGGTGAAAAAGGTAGTTGCTTTACTACAATTTTGTTTATTATGTTTCCCCTATTTTTTTTAATAGTTGTTTTTTTTATTGTATTTCATTAAATTAAGTTGTATTTAGTAGGAAGTGTAGTTGTTTATTTACTCTTAAGTCTTAATTGGGTTTTGAAAGATTTGTGGAATAATGTTAGGTTTTTGGTCAAATTCTTTATGTGTTTAATTATTATTATTATTATAATTATTATTATTATTATTAAAAGTTAGGTTTAGTTTATGATCTGCTTGACTTGTGTGAATTACCAGTTTCTTTAGGTAGGTGTTGAACAATTAATGAAGCAAAGAAAAAGTTTTAGGTCACATTCTTGATCTTTTTTTTTCCCTATATGACATTGTATTAGTAGGTGTTATCTGTAAGACTGCAATTTTGAATATTTGATGACAAAGTTGATTTTAGTTACACTTTTTTTTTAAATCATAACTGAAAATTTGTGTTACTTCTTGAATTTGTGATTAGTGACGCGTCTTAGTTAACTAATATGTGTTGCTGACACAAGCCGATTCGAGATGTCTGATCTCCCAAAGAAGCGAACAGAGAAGATATTTTTCGGAGCAATTTTCTGGTTAACCAAAAATTTAACTAACTAGAAGTCTAGAACATGATTTAGACAGCCCACTATTCTAAATTTACTAACATTAAGCAAAAGAAAAGTCACAGAAATGATGGTTGGTTTGCAAGGGCCATGGCAATGTGGGCGGTGGATAAGGGTGTGGTACGTATTAGTTGCTTTGACGGGTTATGTGAAGCTAACTCAGGCATCTAGGTCTTGACTGGGGTTGTGGGTGGTAAGTTGTTTATGTTATTTGAGATATTTTAGACGGATATTTGCCATTATCAATGAAAAAACAGAGGACTGATTATGGTTTGTTGTTAGTTTAAAGTTATTGAGTTCAGCAGCTAAGTTTTTAAAGATATGTGATCCGACATACATTAGTAGAAACTAAAACGAATGGGCTTTAGATGAAATGCGCTTTTGCCTACAGTCTAATAGGTAGTTATAGCTTGAGTTTGCCGAAAATTAAACTTTAAAATAGGATACGCAAAGATGGAAATGGTAGCAATTTTCATGAGGCATAGAAGACGGAATCTTTTTGCCCAATTCGTTTCTTCTAACACAAATAATAATATTAACAATTATGTCTACATTAAGAACTAGCAACATAGATGCTTTTGGTTGCGGAAACTATTGTCATCGACTTTAGTGGAACCTAACTTCAGTAATCAGCGGATTATATATTGTTTCACAATTGTGTTTACTCCTCAAGCTGCAACTAGATTAACCCATATGGCTATATATAAAAAAATGCTAAAATATATTGAGTTGGTTACCTACATTCACCCTTATGTTTTTGACTTAAATTATACAAAGATTGAACTCCATACTCTATCCAAACATCTATGGTTTTCTTCTACTTGCTTAGTCAAACATGTCTCCATGAACAATTATATTAGTAATGAATCCAAAAGTAGCTCATATAGCGAGCTAGCTTATAATGAGCTTTTGTTTGTTACCCAGGAAGAGCAATGGAGGAACTACGAGCTTCTTTATTTAGCAAATTACGACGTCAACACCAATCCTTGTTGGGACCCACACTTGCTCTTACATTCAACTTTGTTGCGTCTGTTAGTATCATCTTGATGAATAAATTGGTAAGGTTACATAACTTATCGGTGTCATTTGTCTAGTTAGATATATATGCCATTTCTAACCACTCGTCCTTCAGGTACTTGTCAAAGTTGGGTTCAATTATCCGATCTTTCTGACTTTCATTCACTACATTTGTAGCTGGTTGATAATGGCCCTTCTAAAAGCTTTATCTATCCTTCCTCCTCCGCCTTCTTCAAAGTCAACTAAGTTTTCTTCATTGCTCGGTCTTGGTATAGTTATGTCCCTTTCTACTGGTTTGGCTAATGTTAGTTTGAAGTTCAATAGGTATGTCATATTTGTTCCTTATACTATTTGCATCGACTTTTTATTTGAGTTTTTCTAACTAAAAAGTGTATTATTTTTAGTGTCGGTTTTTATCAAATGGCTAAGATCGCGGTAACTCCAGCAATTGTTTTAGCCGAATTCATGCTCTACCGCAAAAGAATATCTTTCCAAAAGGTATGTCCCCAAAAGTGAAACCAAAGTCAAACATAGTTAAAGTGTACTTTTCATTCAGATGGTTTTTATTCGTTATCTGTAACAGTTGGATGTTTCAGGTGCTTGCACTTACCGTAGTGTCAATTGGTGTTGCGGTGGCTACAGTGACGGATTTGCAATTCCACTTTTTTGGTGCATGTATAGCAGTTGCTTGGATAATACCAAGTGCAACCAATAAAATATTGTGGTCAAATCTTCAACAACAGGAAAGCTGGAATGCATTGGCGTATGTTGCTTAATTTCATCATCATTTTTATGGATTCCTTCATTTTGACTTTTAATGTCAAACTTATTCTCTCAAAAATACAAAATTAACACGGGTATTGCTACAAATCCGTTAAAATTTCCTTTCCAACATTTAGCATATTTTACTCGAACTTAATGATTTCGCAAAAAAACATGTCTATGGAAACAGAATTCATGAGTGTTTTTAAATTTTGAATTGATTTGTTTGACATAAAGAAGTCAATGTGTACATTTCCATCTTCATTTTTGGGAGTTTGAAGTTACCTGTATTCGGGTCATGTAATTCCAGTTTTTGGGTTGTGGGTTCAGTCGGGGTTGCAGCGGCCTGGTCTTTGACGACCCATGCACAACTCTACCCTTATATCCATATTACGATATTACTATGAAAAATTGTTGATATCTATTTCAGTGCACACGAGTCTCTTAATTTGTTATCATTTGAATGTATATTAAACGTCTTGACGTTCGTGTGCAGATTAATGTGGAAGACTACACCCATCACTGTGTTTTTTCTAGTGATGATGATGCCATCACTCGACCCTCCTGGCGTTCTTTCCTTTGACTGGAGCTTCCACAATTCCTCCATTATCGGGGCCTCTGCAATACTCGGCTTCCTGCTTCAATGGTCTGGCGCTCTTGCACTCGGGTAAGTTACATCATGACATTCCCTATATTCCAAAATAAGTATATAATTGCCTAAATCTTCTGTAATGTTAACAGGGAAACATCGGCAACAACTCATGTTGTTCTTGGGCAGTTCAAAACATGTGTGATTCTTTTAGGAGGTTTCATTCTGTTTGGTTCTAATCCAGGATCAACAAGCATATGTGGTGCAGTTACGGCTCTAGCCGGTATGTCTTTCTATACGCACCTTAACCTGAGGCCACATCAACAATCAATGAAAACGTCTTCCAAACAATCATCTTTACCAAAGTCTAAGCTCGGTAGAGAAAATGGAGACATTCTTGATCATGCCAACCGTGGAGACGAATCTGTCTAACAACCCATATGAAAGAAAAAAAAAATTAACCATAATTAATTAAATTCATTTATTTATAATTCCTTATCAGGTTGTTTTCTGTTCCCTTGGTGTTTTAGATGATGTAAACTGGGTTTGCCTAGTTATGGCTAGTTAGCAACCGTGCATGGCCAGTTTTAGTCTGACTTGAATCAGGTCGTAAATGTGAGTGACTTGGTGTATATATATATATGTTATGCTATAATGTTATATGGCTTTCGTCTGTTAATATCTATAATTTATGAATGTTTTGACACATTGTTAATTGCCATGTTATTCCAACATATATAGTATATGGCTCATACTGACCTTATGGGTCTCTTTCGGCAACGGGTAAGTTATTAACGGGTCATTTTGGGCTGAACTAAAACATGTTAAATTTGAGAACGGATTAGAATGGGCGGTTTGTAATTGAGAACTTCATCACAGCAAGGGCATATCTTCACTACAACGGGCGATTGCTTCCTTTCTTCATTGTTGGTTCAGGTTTCTTTGATCTTTACAACAAGATGAGATGTTATCCCATTTTAATACAGTTTCTTCTTAAGTTTTCCCATTGATATTATAAATTTTTTAATCCATGTTCCATTCTTCAACAGATGCTAGAAACAGGTATGATTCTTAGTGAGTATGATCATGAATAAAGAGTTTAGTGAAGTTTTTATGTGCAGCTGATGCTGCCACTGCTATTTAGATTTTGTGGAACAGCTGATAATAAGCTGCTAGATTTGTTCACTGATGTTTTTTTTTTCTAAAACGGCCCCGAGTCATTTTAGTCTGACCCGAACCAAAACAACCATTTTAGTCATTACCCCGTTTGTTTGTCGTTTTACCAGGTATAGCTGAATCAAAAAGCCGAATCGAAAATAACTTTGGGAGCCCATTCTACCACACAAACACAAATTTAAACCTATAATTAAACCTTACATAAGTTATCTTACATCTCAAGACTGAAGGATATGTAAATCACAACTAGCCAAACTTGTGTCACATCACTACACAACCATGATTTAGGTTAGTTGTTCATCTTGTTCATTTCTAAAACACATTGCACATGAGCATTCCCCTCATTTTCATAGTCACTAACTGAGCTCACCGTCGTAGAGGATGACACTGACCCTAATGACCCACTTGTAACGGTAGTAACCGTGAAGATTTGTATAGATGCCAATGTAGTTTGGTGTCAAACCTCTTAGAATCTCGTTGTTAGGAATATATTAAGGGTTAAAGTGTGTGATTGTGATTAGATGCTTAACTATGATTTAAAGGGTAGCTAGAGAAGAGGTGAAGGATGATGATGGTTTGCTTTTATTTAGTTAACTATGTTTAAAAGGAGTCATTTCTAAAAGAATGTAAGGTCTACTTTTAATAAAAGTCATTATCCATAATGAAGTTAACAACATACAAACTTCTCAATTTAAATGGTAGATGATTATTAGACACTGCATACGCCTTTTCCTAAACTCCCACTTATAATATGTCCTCTTTTATACATTTGTAATAATTGTCATGTACAAAGTAAATACGATACTCATAAGTTAACAAAAGTAACAAGACCTAAAAATGAATCTAACAAATAATAAAAATAGAAAATCGATATGAAAAAGTGAGGAAAAAAATGAATTATATTTTTTTATATTTTTTATTTATATTTTAAGTTTCCCCATGTTGTCATAAATTAACTTCCCAATTTTCCCCAGCATATGAAACTCGGAAGTCACGAAAAGAGACATAATCTGAAGTCATATCATTTTGATCAATGAGAAGATATGACAAACTGATGCTGCCGGTCTCCTCTTTTTCATATATTTGCAATTTAAACGTATTTTTTAAGATATTTAAAAAAAAAAATATTATTTGTTCTCTCTTTTACCAAGTTGTGAAAATCAAACTGTCATAAACGATACAAATTTTGTTCGCGTTAATGATGATATATAGATAATGTTATATAGACATGTTCTCGGTTGAAAATTAAGTTTCGCTTATTGCTCTAACTACTGACTCAAGAATCAGTTTTGATCGAAAATTTTGTGTTATTGTCTCGTGATGTAGCGTGAAAAGGGAGAACTAAATTAGAAGAGTTATATCTCATTGCCTATTAATATCATGTCAAACATAACTTAGAACGTGGGTGTCAACAAGATTTTCCAAAGTATTGGTTTGTAAATGGAATGAGCAATGGTTTTAAATCAAACGTTGACATTTGTGAATATGCTGAAGGTGAAGATAGAGGTGAATCTAAAGCACCATATGCATAAGAAGATGAAGTTGATCTTGACATTATTGAAGTACCTTCTTTGCTTTACTAGTATGGAGAGAGTTTATAGGGCCACTATTGACAGTTGGACGATGTCACATTATATGCAGCATCTTAGAAGAGTGACATGTTGGTCATAGATCGATAGAAGATATGATGATAATAAATAAATAAAATTGTTTTCAAGAAACTACATTTTCGATATATTCCTACACTAGCTGATTACCCCGGGAGGATCCCGGGGTTGAAAAATATAACCATTCTAATAATACTAATACTAATAGTAATAATTATTACTCTTGTAATTGAATAAATAAAAAAATAATCTTGCTATAAGGTGACACCATTTGTTGCAGTATTGCACGATTCTTTCTCCTAGCTTCTCTTGATGAAGTATACATATCCATCTTTATAAGAGTAAAATTCCAATGATAACATGACGATTGGGCTGAATTTCAACATCGTAGATAAGAAGCTGGTTTAAAAGAAAAAACATGATTAATGAATAACCTGAACACTTTGTGTTTTTTTGTTTCCTGTATGAACGAAACCCCACAAAAAATCGTCGTTTTTTTTTCTCCGTTTTTTATATAGCACTATGGTACTCGTTGGAAAGATAATAAAACGCTCGTTAATTTGGTGTAATTTTTTTCTTTAAAAAATCTCGTATATAAAAGATATTAACGTTTAAAAATTATGGGAGAAAATATGAGAGAGAAAAATTTAAATTTGTTTTTAAATTCTTTTTTTCCTAAAATAACTCAATCTCTTTAAGGGTTTTATCTTTTTCTTTTTTTTTTTATTAAAAAATCAAAATAATTCAAAATCACTAAAATCTTTCAATTATAATGCCACGTGGCAGTTTCATGGAGAGGTTGAAGGCACCATTGCACGCCACGTCAGCAACGTTCAATTCTTTTATATATATTAATAGATAATAGATTAATAGATGTGGAACACACTGAATTTTGAGGGTGTTTTTTTTTTCTTTCAAAATTTGGTAGTGAATCAGCATAAAAGTTTATGAGGGGATCAACTGTTCGTTTTTAAGAATCAACTAACAGGGATGTTTATTTACTTGGGGGATTTCGTTGAGGTTCAATGAAAGAATGAACTCTATTTTTGACGTGAATGGGGCTTTGGTGTTTAATAATTTCATATGGAATGCTGGTCTTGAGGAGTATATTATGGTGGGGAATAGGTTTACCTACATGTCGGATGACGGATTGAAACTTAGTAAAATTGATAGGATGTTGGTGTGTAATGGCTCTCTCTTTCAAGTTTTTTAATCATTGGCTCGATACAGAAGGGTTCTTGGATCTGGTGATAGGGGTGTTGCAGGTTAACTTGTCGATTAAAGAAGGAGATAAAGCCATTATGGACTTGTTAAAAAAGTTAAAATCCAAAATTAAGCTTTGGCGCGAGGATGGAAAAGCTAAAAAGGAGGCTTCTCATATTCTGGTCTTGATACTATCGAGAAAACGACAGAGGTTAGATTCCTTGACAAGAAGGAGAAAGAGGATAGACTTTTCTGGAAGCAATTGTTAAAGCTACTGGAAAAACAGAAGTTCAACAAGTTGAGGCAAAAGGCTCGGGTGAATAGGGTGAAATATGGGGACGATAACTTGACATTCTTTATCTGATTTATTAACTTTAATAATGTGGCAAAAAGGATAGCCGTGATCAACTTTAATGAGGAGACAATTTGTGATCTGGTGCGAGTGAAGGAGGAGATTAGGCTAGCGTTCAAAAGAAAGTTTGATGAACCAATTAAACAATGGGCATCAATGGTGGTTAATGATTCCACAAAATTTCGTTAAATTAATCTAGGAGTTTGACAAGGCGTTTGTCAGAGATAGAGGTTAAAAATGTTGTGTGGGATTGCGAGGTGACAAGGCGTGGGGACCGGATGGTTTCACCTTCAAATTTTTTGAAGAAATACTGGGACTTGCTTAAACCAAAGTTTATGGAGTCAAAGAAAATTAACTACGCGTGTTATTCTTCTATTTTCGCCCTTAGTCCCAAGGCTAATGATCTATAACAGGTGGAGGATTTTTGGCTCGCCTCCCTCATTGGGGTTGAGTATAAGGTTATTGCTAAAACTTAGCCAACCGGTTAGAAGGAGTTGTAAATTTAGTTTCTTACGCATGTAAGCCTTTGTAGAGAGGAGGAACATCTTTGATGGGCCAATCATTGTGAGTGAGGTGATCTCATGGGCCAAAAAATAAAACAAAAGAGAGGTTATGCTTCTTAAAGTTGATCTCAAAAAAGCGTACGATTCGGTAAATTGGGATTCCTTTTGAATAACCTAAAAATGATAGGGTTTCCAGAAAAGGTGGAGAAGGTGGATTGACTCTTGCCTCTCGTTTAGCAAAGCTCCAGTCTTGGTAAACGACTCTCCTTCTAAGGAGATTTTTCTAAAGCGCGGTCTTCGCTAGGGAGACCTGCTTTCTCCGTTCCTCTATATTCTAGTGTTGGAGGTTATTGGGGTCTTCATGAAAGAGTGATTCGGCTAGGTTGGAAGATAAGATTTCTCTTCCGAATGGGAACCGATCTTGACGCGCTTATGCTATGCCGATGATGTAATTATATTGGGAATGTGGTCTACAAGGAATTCTTTAAACTTGAGAAGATTTTTAAGGTGTTTGTATTGTGTGTCATGTCTCAAAGTTAGTCTTAAGATAAGTAGTTTGATGGTTGTCGACGGCATTGCGGTGGAAATGATGGCTAGATCTTTACAGTGTAAAGCGGGGTCCTTACCATTTAACTTCCTTGGTTTACCTATTGGTGAGGAAATGAGACAGTTCAGACCATGGAGGCCGATTACAGATACATTCACTAAAAAGTTGTCAAATTAGAGACGAAAACTTTGTCCATACGTGGGAAAATTACACTTGCAAAGGCAGTTCTTGGGAGCCTCTTATCGTACTTCTTATAGATCTTTAAAGCACTGGTAAAGGTGTTAAGAACACTTGAGGGCAATGTTGCAAAAGTCGCTAGGCGCTCCCTAGTCGGAGTCGGGAGTACTTGGGGAGTTCTCGACCTAGTCGGAGAGTACCTGGGGAGTACTCGGCCTAGGCCTAGAGTACTCGGGCCTCAACAACCAATCTTGTAGCGATTACTCGGGGAGTACTCGGCCTTCGAAGCCTTCGTTTTACAACATTGCTTGAGGGTATAAGACGTGGGGTAGAGTGGGGACGAGAAACAAGATGAGTTTCTTGGAGCAAAATTTTAAGTGCCCATGCGGGCGGGCTAGGTTTGGGGGATATTAGAAGCCTTAATTGGGCCTTCTTGATGAAATGGAGCTTCAGGTTTAAAAAATCAATCTAATCAATTATGAGAAATAGTTATTCGGGCTATCCACGATGGTAGTAGAAACGACCAGGAGATTCCCCTAAACAATGAGGTGGCTGGTAAATGGAAGGACATTATGGCGATGAATACAAGCCTTGAGAAAGTTGGGATAGGAGACTTGGACGGGATGGGTGCCACACAAGTTGTTATGGCAGAAAGATTAGTGATAATGTTAATGTTAGGCGTTTTAAATAGAGCGTGTGGATGCCACACAAGGTTCTATGCTTTGTTTGGAAACTCATGTTGGGCTACATTCTAATGAGGCGATCTTAGCTCACAGGGGTATCAACATCACTACCACAGTGTAAAATTTGTATGTACATGATTGAGTCGGCTACCTTGTTAGCTGCCTTTTGTGTCTTGGTGAGATCTATATGGTGGCGTGTTTGCATTTAGACTAAAATCCTAGTTAATGTTCATGCTTCCACTTTCCATGAGTTGTTGGAGGAACTGGACAAGAAGACTGGATCTTCAAAGTGGAAGAAGGTGACGAGAGTTACGTTCTACGTGACCTTGTGGAGAATATGGAAGGGGATGATCGAGTTGATCTTTGACGGGGCTCACTTTTTTTTTGTCAAAAAGTTGGTTGATTTGATTAAAGAGGTTTCGTTTCTTTAGCTCAAATCTAGTTTCCTTCACAGTAGTCTTGTTTAGGAGTGCTGGGGCGACTTTAATGTAAGAGATGCTATCATGCAATGCTTTTTGGTTGTTAGGACTTCTATGTTCTTGCTAGCCGTTTTGTTCTATTTTTATGATTTATAAAGGTAGTCATCAGTCAGGAAAAAAAAACAATTATGGTTATATGTAATATTAATAAATGGGTTTCTTATACTATTCAACAATTGAATATTAAAACACATTTGAGAAATATTTATGATTTCATTCAAAAACCCCCAAACCTATAATTTTTTTAGTAATCATATAAACATACAATAATACAGGTAGTGGCAAAGCATCTCCTCCAGTTGGTGTCACATCCCCTAGGTGTATGTGTTTTCTTTCTAAGACGTTCTTCAACTCCATAAATCATGTTGGCTCAACAGGGTAAAGCAAAAGATACTCCACAGTATTATTTTAGCGGTATGTTAGTGTATATGGAGAGTTAGAAACGATGGTACCTTCTCAAACAACGGGTTATAATACCCAAGATAGTGGAAGATGTTAAATCCGTTGGTTTTCTATGTATAAAAAATAGGTCCCAATTTAAAAGCTTATCTTGGATTGATTGGTGTAACTTTTTTTTTTGTGTTGTTTTCTTTTCTAGCTTATGGCTAGTGGGGTTTTAATGAAATTTGTCATTAAAAAAGATACAAGGTGTTTGAAACATTTTATGTTGTAAGCTACCTAGAAATCAAGAATACTATTGAGTTGGTTTAGGTAACCATAATGATTCACTACTTAAATGTGTTCATACATCACACCTTGTATATCCTTTTTAGAACTTTTCTTATTGCTTAAATCCTAAATTGTAGATTTAGGTTTCTTAGGAAACCCGAGCTTGCAACTAAAGGTTCTTGGAACCTTGATTATCAATTTCTTAAGTAAATGAGAGGAGGTTTGTGACTTCAACTAAAGAGAACGGATAGAGATTATCATTTCGGTTTCTGTAATGAGGTAAAATCCATCTTTGATTACACAGTGATTCTTTATTTCACTCGTACTCTTTATTCATGATGTTGGATCGTATGATCTAATCGATCGTAATAACCTAATTGGTTTGTTAGGTTGATTGCAATAGAATAGTTGTTAAACAATTTACGGTACACTATTTAATCACATAAGATCAATAATTGTATAATTGATGAAGATTCTTGTCAAATGGTTCTTATTCTACAAATAGCATTTAACGTGAGAAGTGAATGAGAGTATTTTTTTTATTTTAATTTTTTTCAATATTGTTAAACATGTATTCTAGTACTGAAATCTAAAAAAATACTACTGTAGAGTAATTACTTACTGTTGTAGGGTAATTACGTAATTACTCTAGTATAAACTACTATAATTACACTAATACGTAATTACGATAAAAAAATTATTTTTATTTTATTTTATTAGTCTAGAAAGCATATTTAAGGAGATGGAAGCAAAAATTAAAAAAAAAAAAAAATCCCCCTCACTTCTCATATTTAATAGGTTAAGCCATTTGTAGTTTATCTTTACTCATAACATATATAACTACAACTACAAGGTTTACAGCATCAATGCTTCTGTTGAAAGTAAGAAGACTCGTAATGCTAAATTATTAGTTCTATATATATTTGTATATTTGAATATGTATTACTTTTCAAATATATTCTGTTAATTTTATGTATAAATGTATGAATTAAGTTTTATCTATTACATTAATTAATGTTTATCTTAGCTGTCCATGTGAAAACAATATTATTTAAAGTCAAATCCCATGAAACATATGCATGTTCATTGGGCCATTCTTCATGGCTTGTGCACTTTGCAGAAGATAAACTTTTACACGATGGCATTTTCTGGAATTTGATTAATATATATTAATGTTTCTATAAGAAAAACAAGGAAAGAAATTGTGTTTGGTTGCATGAAATTTTAAACTATATCCTTCTGAATAGTTTGTATGATGGTCGATCGTCAAAAAAAGGTTTTGCCTTCTTATAATCGTCTTGTGCATGTTTGAAGCAACACAATTGTTAAATACTACAATTTTCTATTATTTTATTTCATTTATAAAAATATGAGTTGTGTATTATTTTAATTGTACACTATTTCCACATATATTCTTATTGGACACATCAAAAATATTCAAAAATCAATGTTAAATTAAACGAAGGTTAGGATCTCTACATATAAGCAGAGCCATCTGTACCCCACAACCACATTGAGTACCCCTACCCAATCGGCAACACCGTCTTTGGTCACTCTGTGTTGGATCAGAATAACTCACAACACACTCAAACAATAGACTCAATGCTTGGCTCTTTATTAACTGAATAATTGAAAGTGCATACATGAAAGCAAAAGACTTCTACCCTATAAATAGATAAGGACTTCAAACGGTAACCAAAATACTAGGAACAACCAAACAAACTACAACTGAATAATTCAAAATACTTGACACAAAAACAGGAAGGTCTTCAACGAACTTTTACTGAGCCAGCAACAACCATGCACGTGCATGGCAAAGTTTGAATCACTTTTCAATACCCTCCCATGATTCAAACTCCTGCACACCTACTTCATGCCTGAAATACACCAACTTTTCCCTATTCAATGCTTTTGTCAGGAGATCAGCCAACTGCTCAGAAGTGTTACAAAACTCCAAAGTAACTTGTCCACTAGCAACCATCTCCCTTACAAAATGATGCTTCAATTCAATATGCTTCGAATTATTATTTAAGATAACATTCTTACTCAGCTTGATAGTGGACTGATTGTCACAAAACAAAGTTGTTGCATTAGACTGTCCCAAGCCAAGTTCTTCCAAAATTCTTCTTAACCAAACTGCTTGGCAAGTTGCTGCAGTTGCAGCAATGTATTCTGCTTCTGTACTTGAGAGAGCTACTGTAGATTGCTTCTTCGAGCTCCATGTTACTGCACCACTTCCCAAGCTGAAAACACTTGCAGAAATACTTTTCCTGTCATCCACACTGCTTGCCCAGTCACTATCTGTGAATCCCACCAATTCAACTTCAGCTCCTCTTTCATACCATATTCCAAAACCTTGAGTACCAGCAACATACTTTAAGATCCTCTTTGCAGCTCCCCAATGAAGTTTAGAAGGTGATTGCATATATCTGGACACAATACCAACTGAGTATGCCAGATCAGGTCTTGAATGGGTCAAGTATATTAAACCACCAACTAGACTTCTGTACACCACTTGATTGGCCTTATCAGCAAGGTCTTCCACCATGAACTTCTCGTTTGCTTGCATAGGGACAGAGCTACTGTTGCATCCCAACATACCAAATTTAGCTAATAACCCCTTTGCATACTTCTCTTGTGACAAGAAAATACCATAACTTGTTTGCTTTATCTCTAAACCCAGAAAGTACTTCAGGAGCCCCATATCACTCATTTCAAACTTACTCATCATACTTTTCTTGAATTCTTCCATTAGTTCTGAAGATGAGGAAGTGTAGATGATATCATCAACATAGATACATACATAGATTATATGTTCAGAATCTACTCTTTTGACATAAAGAGTAGGTTCATTATGGCTTCTTTTATACCCCTGCATCAAAAAATGATTGTCAATCTTAGAATACCAAGCTCTTGGAGCCTGTTTGAGGCCATACAATGCCTTTTTGAGCTTATAGACTTTATCTTCACACCCTGCAACTTCAAAACCTTCTGGCTGCTGCACATAAATCTCTTCTGACAAATCACCATTCAGGAAAGCAGACTTCACATCTAACTGATTCAACTTCCAACCCAACTGAGCAGCTATAGCAATGACCACCCTTATAGTTTCAAATCTTGCTACAGGAGCAAAAGTCTCCTGATAATCTATGCCATGTTGCTGTGAGTATCCTTTTACAACCAGTCTAGCCTTGTGCCTGAGAATCTCACCCTTCTGACCCACTTTAGTCTTGTAGATCCACTTCAAACCTACCAGATTCTTTCCAACTGGCATGTTCACCAACTCCCAAGTCTGATTCTTTTCAATTGCTTCAATTTCTTCCTTCATTGCTAACTTCCATTCATTTTTCTTGACTGCTTCTTGATAGTTTATTGGATCTGTAATATTTAAAGCAAATTGACAGGTAGACAGATCATCAATCAAGGTATTAGTTTCATAGTTAACATTGACCTTCCTAGCAGTCTCATAAACATCACTCAAGGATTTTAGCCTTGGTGATGGTGATGAGGACTGACTAGGAGATCCCTGCACATCAGATTGTCTGTTGCTAGATTCACTTTCCACACTAGCTGGTTGATCACTTGATTGAGAGCTAGAACCAGAAGAAGAGTCAGGATTTGAATCATCACCACTTGAATCCCCAATGTAAGCCAAATCAGGAAATGGATCAACATAACATGCAGCATAACTTCTTCTGTCCTCATCCTTCTTCCATTCCCATTTAGTATTCTCATGAATCTTCACATCTCTTCTTGTAAACACCCTCTTGGTTCTTGGATTATACAGCCTATATCCATCAGTTTCAGTGACATAACCAATGAATATTACTGCTTCTGACCTATCATCCAACTTCTTCCTTCCCACAGTAGGTGTTATAGCATAAGCTAGACTACCAAAGACCCTAAGGTGATCAACCTTGGGTTTTTCATTGTACCAGGCTTGATATGGTGTCTTGTTCATTAGAGACTTTGTGACCACTCTATTGATTAGGTATACTGCAGTAGCAACACCCTCAGCCCAAAAATAGTTTGGCATCAACTTTTCTTTTATCATACTTCTTGTGAGACCCATAACAGTTCTATTCTTCCTCTCTACAACACCATTATGTTGAGGTGTGTAGGGAGGAGTGAGTTCATGCTTAATGCCATGTGTATCACAGAAGGCATTGAACTCATTAGAACAGAATTCACCTCCTCTATCAGTCTTTAAGGTTTTAATAAAACACTCAGCTTCTTTTTCAACTAAGGCCTTAAAGATTTTGAATTTGTCAAACACATCTGATTTTTCTTTAATGAAATATACCCAGCACATCCTGGTAAAATCATCAACAAACAGGAGATAATAGTAACTACCTCCTGAACTTGGAACTTGCATGGGGCCACAGACATCAGCATACACAAGTTCCAACTTCTTTTTACCCTTCCAAAGTTTGGAATTAAATGGTGCCTTGGTTTGCTTTCCAAACACACAACCAGTACAATCATTCACAACATGAATTTGAGGCAAACCAAGTACCATTTTCTTATCAGATAGACTTTTTATAGCTTGCAAATTGTAATGTCCATACCTCAAGTGCCATAGTCTAGACACATCATCAGCAGCTTGTGGAGGGTTTGACTGATCAGTAGGACTGTCTTGAACTGAGGATTCAGCATGAGTAGCATCCATTAAGAACATGTTGTTCTTGGCAACCATAATGCTCATGAGAGTGGCACCTGTCTTCTTATTCTTTATCACACACTTACCATCATCGAATAACAAGGAGTACCCCTTTCTCATGAGTTGTCCTACACTCAACAAGTTATACTCCAAGTTTGGAGCATAGTAAACATCATCTAATAATCTATACCCTCCATTTTTAACATCAATTTTAACTGTCCCTTTCCCTTCTACTGACAAATTCTTTCTATCACCCAACTTAACATTCAATTTAAATGATTCATCCAAGGTAGTAAAACTGCTTTTGTTACCTGTCATATGATTTGAGCATCCAGAATCCAAAAACCATAAACAGCTGCTAGAATTAGAATCATTCTGTTGTTCAGCTTCCACTGCCATCAAGGCCTGTTCCTCATCAGTAACAAGGGCCAAGAATAAGTGTTGTTCATCACCTCCATCATCTTGTCCATCATTATCAACCACATTGGCATGATTATCATCATTATACCAACAATCTCTTTTAATATGACCAAACCTGTTACAGTGATAGCATTGAGGCCCCCTTCCTCTTTCAGAAGTTCTTCCTCTACCTCTTCCTCTTGTGAATCCACGTGCCTTTCCTCTACCATTGAATTGTGGACTTCTGTTTGTGTCTTGAAACACTTGTAAGGCCTGTTCATCAGATCTTTCAACCTTCTCTTGTCCCCTACTATTAATCCTCTCTTCCTGTGACTGCAAAGATCCCATCAATCTCACAGGAGTGAGAGTTGTTAGATCATGTGAAACCTCAATAGAGGGAACAACATAATCGAATTTAGGAGTGAGACTCCTCAGAATCTTTTCAACCACAGTTTTATCAGCAATAACTTCTCCATAGGACCTTTGCTGGCTTACAATCCCCATCACTCTTGAAAAATAATCTCCAATAGACTCATTCTCCTTCATATTGAGATTTTCAAAATCTCTTCTCAACCCTTGTAACTTAATGGCCTTCACTTGTGAATCTCCTTGATATTCCATCCTCAGAATCTCCCACGTCTCCTTTGCAGAAGAAGCAGCAGAGATCCGAGAAAACAGCTGATCATGAACAGCTTGTTGAATTACTGCCATTGCATGGGCGTCTTTCTTTCTGTTAGCCTTTAGCCTGGCTTGATCTGCATCAGCCTCATTAACTCCACTCTCCACCAATTCCCAGAGATCACGAGACCTCAAAATTGTTTTTATTCGTATACTCCAGAACTCATAGCCATCACCCTTAAAGATAGGGATAGGACTAGGAGCCATGGGCAGTAGATTAACTTGTTCAGCCATTGGACGTGAGAGAGAACCAAAAACACAGACACACTTGAACTAGACTCAGTTTAGAGAGCAACCTGGCTGCTCTGATACCACTGTTGGATCAGAATAACTCACAACACACTCAAACAATAGACTCAATGCTTGGCTCTTTATTAACTGAATAATTGAAAGTGCATACATGAAAGCAAAAGACTTCTACCCTATAAATAGATAAGGACTTCAAACGGTAACCAAAATACTAGGAACAACCAAACAAACTACAACTGAATAATTCAAAATACTTGACACAAAAACAGGAAGGTCTTCAACGAACTTTTACTGAGCCAGCAACAACCATGCACGTGCATGGCAAAGTTTGAATCACTTTTCAATACTCTGGAGTGAAGGGTTTCACTGTAAGCAATCTCTCTATCTTATAGATTAGAAGAAAGGCTTTCCCTGTTCAATCCTCTATAGACCCTATGTTAATTGAGATAGTATTTGGCACGTTTGTTTGTATATATAAATTGCTTAATTGCTCATCTAAAACCATATATATATTTATTGCAAGGTTTGTGTAGTTCATTTGTTCAAGTTGCTTAGTTGAAATGTTATAGTGATTACTTAAAAGTTAAAAGTCATGAGCTTTTCCTACTAATGGTATATATGGCTCATAATTTATACACATGATCAGTAATAATAACAGATTTTATAATGCCTAAGATAATCCTTCAACATCAATAATAATTAATCTCATCACTATAATTTAATTCAAGTCCAGCTTGAGATCTATAGAACATTAATGATTAGTATTTCAGCATTTAGGCATGTCATTCTAACTTTAACTTATATGTCTCTCTGCTGGCCATTAAAATGAATGTAATATTGAATACGGATTTGGACAATTATACCTTTTTGTAGAGTGTCTGAGTGTGGACACGTCAAGTTATGTCTAATGAATTGCCTAATATGTTTCATGTTTTGTTTGAATAAACCGTCATTCGGGTTTGTGATGGTTTGTAGAGAAATATATAACCCAAACCATCATGGTTTGTATGGTTATCTTTTAACCATCGTTGGTCCAAGTAATAAGATGAATTTCATCCAGACCACAATTGCTGGTCCGAATGGGATGAATGTAGATTAGATTAGCATCAGTACGTTATCAGGTTCAACGTATTCATAAAATATTTTGACACAAAAATAACATTATTTTTGCGACTATTATTATTATATGTTTTACTAGGACTACCTTACCACACGATAGATTCACATTTGAAAGAGACAAATATGTCAACATGTACTGAACAAATAAAGCTTTCTTTCTTGTCCCTAAACAATTTAAGATACCAATGTAAAATATCCAATTTAAAAGAGACAAAGTAGATTTGGTCGAGTTTTATAATCAATGTACACATAAGTAAAGTTATTTTATTAAAGTTTAAAAAGGCAAGCTTCGGAATATTTGCATTAGAGCAAACCTTTCATAAATTTTAAATGCATATTCCCACATGACAATAGGGAGTAAAATCAAGTCAAAGTATTTTAATTATCAGTCAATCTATCCCAAAGATTGGAAGGCTTTAATTGTATTTGTATCACATTTCAATTCAGTTTTGTTATGATAAAAATATAAACTTGTTTTATTAGTATATTCGTATTATGTAAATATATATTAAACTTGTGTATGTATTCATATGTGATATATATATAAGTAGAATAATTGTAAGTATTAGACTTTAGATGAGTTAAGAAGTTAGATGGATAATATTTGCATATGGGTCAATATGGGTCATTGAAAACAAGGATGCACACTTATGTTATAACCGGATCAAAAGGACAAAAGCACAACAGTTTACATCTGAAGACTTGAAGGCTGCAAATAGGACTAAAAAGACAGTTATACCCCTACGGTTAATATAGTTATGATTGGCGCCAAAAAACTTACAAACCGGTGGGTCAAGACAACCGTTATCAAGAAGGGACACAATGCTTCGAAACATATATATAGGACAGTCATGTCACATTTGTTCGGTTATCAAGATTGTTTCATAATCACAATCCATAGTCAAGTGTATTTCCAGAATTCGTGTGTATCTTGTTCAATTTCGATTGTATATTACAGTTTTATTAGTAAATAACATATCCTTGTTATTATTCTTGTTCGTAAATTCGTGTATTATCTTGTTAATTCGATCTTGGATTCCAACAAATCTGGTATCAGAGCCACACTTTGTGTCTGATCTATCAGTCTTTTGTTCGTTAATCTGATCATTCCTGTTCGTTTCTTCTGTTTCGAGTCTGTGTTCATTGTTTGTTTTCTGTTTTTTCGTTTTCTGTCCAAACCATATACATAAAACTGTCATCACACACTCAGTTTCCCATTCAATATTTTGTTTCTGTTATATTTCGAATTCTGGAATCAAAGTTTCTGTTTTTCTGTTTCCTGATTCATCATATTACTTCACTTCAGTAAAACTCTCAGTCCATACTTTCTGCATTTATAAACAATAATCTGTGAAACAACACAATGTCTGAATCATCCGGTATATCATACTCGGGTCCAAGGGCTCAATACATGGCAAGGTTTAGACGTAAAAAGGAAAGAAAGGCTGCACTAAGACGAAGAGGAATAGAAACCAGAAAGTGTTATTACTGCAAAGAACCGGGGCACCTTATAGGCGTTTGTGGTATCAAAGAAAGAGATGTAGGGGCACAATTAATAAGGGATGCAATAGACATGGGAATTTCATACTATCCTGAAAAATCATTAGGTAATGGGGAAGATTATATTCTTCAAGGTTCGAACAATGGATTATGGAAAGATATGCGGTATGTTCGTCCTAATATTCAGAATCTTTCGGGTAATATTGATTTCTTTCTAAAATTAAAGAAATCATTTGGCGTTGAAAGTAGGATTAAAAAGGAATTTGTGTTTATAAGAGGGGTTGGTTTGGTGAGTATTTCGGTTGAAGATCAAGCGTTAATAATACCGAATGTTTTCTATTCAACCGATTTAGAAGACAACATATTGAGTCTTCCACAACTTAAATTGCAAGGTTTTGTAGTGAAAGTTGAAGGAAACTTTTGTGTTGTAGAAAATATGTTTAAAAACGAAGTATGCAATTTCGGTTTCTACAAAATAATGATAAATCAAAGGAATCAATATCAAAGATGTTAGAAGATGAAAGTGATCACATAAAGATGAAGGGTGAATATTTAAATGATTACTTTGAAAACCTTTTGGCCAAAGCCGAAAGAAACATAAAGAGCATCGACGATATGGTGGATAAAATTTATATAGATTCTCTTGATAAGTGCATTGAGTTTTTAGACATTATACATGATTTAAACTATCCTTGGGCACATAGAGATACTCTTAAAGGACCATTCATTATAATGGTGTCATGGTTCTTGAATGAGTTTCTTGGGATAACAAATCGGCCCATGCCCCCTACGTTTGAAGATGGAAAGAAAATTGAATTGTTCAAAAGGAATGTGGACATCGAAGGGTGTCAATGTATAATGTGTGGGTTATAATTGCAAAAGAGTTAGGCTTTGACTATGAAGATAAAGACATGTTAAGGATTCTATATGCACAATATTTAGATGTCCTTGATTAGCAATATCATGTTCATAAGAATGCTAGAAAAACAACCGAAAAAGTTGAGAAAGAAAGGGATGAAGAAAGTAGTCAAATTTGAAGGATAGAATGCCAAATATGTCAAGAAAAGTTCCCATGCTAAACAATGAATCAAAGTCTATAGAAGAGGATTATGCACTATATATAGGAGGAGATTGGAGGGTTGCAAAGAAGTTCATAAAACAAAGAAACTTTGAATTCACACAAGCCGAGAAAGCCCTCAAGGAAGCAATTGAAACATTATCAATAAGTCCTATGAGCCCAAGTTATATTTAGGGGCGGGTGTTAAGATATAAATATAAACTTGTTTTATTAGTATATTTGTATCAGGTAAATATTGAAGTTGTGTATGTATTCATATGTGATGTATATATAAGTAGAATAATTGTAAGTATTAGACTTTAGATTAGTTAAGAAGTTAGATGGATAATATTTGCATATGGGTCATCGAAAACAAGGCTGCACACATATGTTATAACCGGATCAAAAGGACAGAAGCACAATAGTTTACGTCTGAAGACTTGAAGGCTGCAAATAGGACAAAAAGACAATTATACCCCTACGGTTAACATAGTTATGATTGGCGCCAGAAACATTACAAACCGGTGGGTCAAGACAACCGTTTTCAAGAAGGGACACAATGCTTCGAAACATATATATAGGACAATCATGTCACATTTGTTCGGTTATCAAGATTGTTTCATAATCACAATCCATATATAGTCAAGTGTACTTCCAGAATTCGTGTGTATCTTGTTCAATTTCGATTGTATATTACAGTTTTATTAGTAGTTATTAGTAAATAACATATCCTTGTTATTATTCTTGTTTGTAAATTCGTATATTATCTTGTTAATTCTATCCTGGATTCCAACAAGTTTCTAATGTTGTTTCAGTACATAACATCAAGTCATCAAGTCATCAACTCAAACCATGTTTGCAACAAACTCAACTATAACCTTTATTTGTAAAAGTAGTTATTATTGTTCAAAAGTTTTGCACCATCCTAGCTAATTAACTTACTAGTTCGGTTCGGTTTGAGAACCACACGAGTCGGAATGTTCGATTCTCAAAGGTTAATATATACCGAGTAGGAACCAAAAGGCTACTTCTTTTCCAAAAGACGGATATATTTTACAAATAATGAGGATACACAGCTTACGAACGCAAATTGTCTTGAAACATTGATTATTCTAAAGGAGGAAGGAAGATGTTTGTATTGTTAAGTTAAATTTGTCACTTTTTGACTTTCATTTCATGTGATATAACATGAAATTGAAGATCTCAATGAAACAAAAACTAAATAGGGATCTACAATGGAAGACTTTAACTAATATAAAATCAAGGGTACATTAATAAATACAAATGAAGTGTTCTCAGGGATATTGCAGTTAACTGTATATATATAAATAAAACCTAAGTTAATATTCCTTGACATGAATCTATCAGAATATATGAAATCTTAAGGAAGAGAACCATAAATTACAAAAATGTACGTAAATTTATTTGTAGATTTTTTTTTCTGTTTTGAGTATATTTACATGTAAAACCTTTTTTTAAAAAAAATATTTTCTATCATTTTAAAACGTTTTAGCAAGTTTTAACACTTAATTTATACTGATCAACCAGATAAGATTATACGGTGCTCTTTAGTATTATTTTGTTAATTGTATACTATAACAGAATAGGTATTCGCAACCATTAAAATGATCATATAATGGTCGCAAAAATCTTTATCGCTAATGATGCTGGAAAAAGGTTAAATGATGTGTATATATTTGTTGAGAAGTGTAGGAAAGTATCTAAAAAGTTTAATTTCTGTACACATTTTTTTTTTTTTTGAAAGCAGTATTAACGATATTGGGTTTTGGAGTTGTCCCTTGTACGTGGACCTTCCCACCCCCTATATCCTGCTAGAGTTATTTGTGAGTCAAAGCTCCTCTAGCATAGTGTTTGTTTTATAGTAGGATCTACCCCGTTCTTATTGTCAATGATCCCCATAGCAATTGGTTGGGGGGAGGCGGTAAGGTTTACCTACTTTAATGGATTATTGATCGGGTGCACTACTAGAAAATTGGCTATTTCCTACGAAAGTTTTCTTACGGAAAAAAATGCGTCACAAATTTTGACAAAGTTACTACGCATTTGTGACGACAAATAAACTTTAATTTTTTTTAACAAATTTGCTACACAATAGAGACAAATACTTAGGAATTTGCATAGGAAATTACGTAGAAAATGCGTCACAAATTTCCTACACCATATATTCGTAGGAAATGCGTTGAAAATTGCGTAGTAAATGTGTAGTAAATGGTTTACGACGAGGCTTTTTACAACATCAAGATTTCGTTGTAAATGCGTAGCAACTTTGATTTGCTACGCATTTACAACGAAATCTTGATGTTGTAAAAAGCCTCGTCGGAAACCATTTACTACACATTTACTATGCAATTTTCAATGCATTTCCTACGAATATGTGGTGTAGGAAATATGTGATGCATTTCCTACGCCATTTCCTATGCAAATTCCTAAGTATTTGTCTCTATTGTGTAGCAAATTTGTTAAAAAAATTATAGTTTTTTTGTCGTCACAAATGCGTAGCAACTTTGTCAAAATTTGTGACGCATTTTTTTCCGTAGGAAAACTTTTGTAGCAAATAGCCAATTTTCTAGTAGTGGTGGTCACATTTTCGACTCCTATCCAACCCACAACCAATTGGCACATAGTTGTGTGGTTCGTGGTGTTTCGATGCCATGCGCCTGCTACATATCGAACGTGACTTGTGGGAGTAGCAGTTTGGTCGTTATACCAACTGCACCATCCGTCCAAAAAAAATTAAGAAGCTTGCATGGGTACCGAGTTGTTTTTCTTAACAGCTAATACACACCTATAAAAACCGTCAACCTTATGTACATAAATATATTTTCGAGATATCTTAATACTGCTAGGCTACAAGCGATTAGGTACCTAATAAGTGGGTGTTTGGGATTGAGGTGGAAAATTGCTAATTGATTTATTGGCTTTTTAAAAAAAAAGCCAATAAGTCATGTTTAAAAGCTAAGATTTGTGGCTTTTTCAGATGAACAAAACACATTTCATTAATAAAAGGGTAAATTTTGCATAAGGATGGCAAATAAACGGCAACATGTTAGGATTTGTGGTTTTTCTAAATGATTTATTAACTTATTGGCTTTTTCAAAAAGCCAATAAATCGATAAGTCAGTTTCCAACTCAATCCCAAACACCCCTAAGTTCTATGAGTTGTTTGGCTTTGTCATTTACTATTACGTAATTTACTCTGGGAAGGACACCCATGGATGAAGCGGTCAATTTAGACACGTTTTATGATAATGGCTAGCGATTTAGCCACGAATTTGTTAGAACTTAACATGTTATTCTAATTTAATTTTTTATTTTTATAAAATTATTGGCAATGAAAAACTTACTTGCTGAATATGTTAGTGCTTATGGAGTTTATTAACTTTGAATTATATCTTGCTATGCATAACAATAATTCTTTAAGCCTCACTTCTTGCCATGTTTAACAAGTTTATTTATTTACAGATCGCCTCCTTTAAAAGTTTGATTAGGCCTCCTTTAAAAGTTTGATTAGGCTTGCGTATTGACCCCAATAAATAAAATCTTAGGTCCACCGCTGTAATGGTATAATGATGTTGTTGGAAGAGATTGTGGATTTGTGTGTAACAGTACGGTTACCAGGCCCAAAATTTTTTTTCGCGAATAAAAGTAAAATGACAACGAACTTATTATTAAAGATAAGAAATATATAGATACGAGACCGAAACAGAAAGTATTTTATAATTATTTAAACGAGGAGAATAATATAATACCCGTTACGCGACGCGAAACCGGACCGACACTCGATATCGAAACCACCCGATGACCCATTGGTGAGTCATTGGGGAGGACACTTGTCCTCCCCTCCTTTTGACAACATCTCCACAAAAACCATTTGTGGAGCAAATGGTTTTTGTGTAAACCATTCACCAAAGACCCACTATAAAAACCCTTGACCTCCACCCTTCTTTCCTGTTGAACACTTGACCACACAACACACACACACAACCGGAAGAAGAGAGAGAGCTAGAGAGATGAAGGGACACCGGAGGCCTCCTCCTCCGGCGGAGCTCCGGCAGCCGACCGGACAAGACAACACCCCCCCCACACCCTCACCTCTACTACTACTGATTATTATATACATATAGAGAGAGAGAGAGAGAAAGCAGAGCTGAGAGGAAGAGAGAGGAGCAGCAGAGAGAGAGAGGGTAAGAGAAAGGGTTCGGAGGAGAGAGAAGGAAGAAGAGGAGGTGGTGGTGATTCTAGCTGCAGCGATGACGGCGGCGGTTCACCGTGGTGGTTCCAGACGGCGGTGGCACAGGTCCTATGAGGGTGTTAAAGGAAGGCGTCGGCGGTAGCAGCGGTGGTTCAAGTAAAGGGGTTTAATCGTTGAAGGCGACTGAAGGTGGTGGTGGTGCTTAGGGAAGGTCGGCGGCAGTAACTTCTAACCAGGTTAGGGTTTTGATTTGGGGTTTGGTCTTGGGAACGATGATTAAGTATCGGTGGTGGTTTTGGGATGATAACCTGGTTGGGGGCCTGGTCTGGGTTTTGGTGGGAATATTGAAGGGGACGGCGATGGTGGTTGTATGACGGGTTGTAGTGGTGGCTGCTCGGCGGATTAGTAGTTATTGATTGGGGAATAGATAGGACCTTGAGGCTAGCAGATAATGATGATGGTTAGTTGTTGTGGTTGAAACGGAGGGACAGAAGGCTGCTGCCATGACTTCGGCAGCAGCGGTAGGGGGTGGTGGTATTTGGTTATGGTAAAAGGGGTGTTTGGAACAAGGCAGTTGACCAGGTCAACAATAGTCAAGGAAAGTCAACAATAGTCAACTCTGGTCAACTGACCAGTCAACATGTTCAAACCGGAGGCGTGTCGAGAGGTATAAAGCAAGGACCCGAACTATGTAGATTGATGTCCTTTCGTATAATTATTATAGGCTACGCGTGTGGGACTTGGATAATCTATTGGACCCGAACCGACCATTAGACCAAATAATAGATCACTATTTTAATAGATATTATGAACTAATAATAAGTGTATGATAAGACGACGATTATATGCGCATAATTGGAAACATGTTGTATGACTAATGGGACTTTTGGAGATGGGACTTATAAATATTATATGAACATGAAAACTAGCAAGACGATGAAGGGTAGTATTCGGACATTAGAAACATGAGATATATTAGACTTTGAAGTCGTTTAAGTGAGACATTGGACACAAGATATATAATGCGGACATTAGTATAACTAATTATTATGCGACAATTGGTACGCGAAACACTATATAAACAACATAACATAAATATCGGTTATCTAGTGACTAGTATAACATAAGATGATGAACTCGATACTTAGAAGTTGGATAAAGGACCTAAGTGTGCCCACACGTGTAACCGCGATAATGGTTACACGCACTAACGCTCGTGATTGTATTAGGACATGGTATGTGAACCATAGGTGGACGTTGACTTGGAATGATATGCGATGGTGATAAGATACGCAACCTAAGGTGAGTTTCGTATACCACTCCCTTTTTTCTGTTTTATAAACGTTTTGGGGTGAATACATGCTTGTGTGTGTAAACTGTTTTGTGTAAACTATTTGATGTGACAAGATACAGACTGCCGGATAAAACTGACACTCATTAACTTAGAGATAAGCCACTTAATATATGGGTAGTACTACTTGGGGAATCCCCCACGCATGGTGGACTCGGGACTTAGGGGCCCGGGAAACCCTCCACTAAGGTTTTAAGACCATTGCGGCATATATTTTGCCACCGAATCAATATGGCAGTTATTGATTCTTCGTTTAGGGTTGAGGTGTCGCTTGTGCATCACGTGTGTTAAACTGTGTAAACTGGCTTTGATATGATAAACATGTTTTGGATCCACTTTATTAATTATACGGACTCACCAGCGTAATTGCTGACCCGACTCTTTTTAAGCATGTGTTCAGGTACTGCATTGGGATGATCGTATACACGAGGTATTTGCTTGTGTACGTGGAATAAAGATCAATGTGATAGAAGATTCGAGTTATAAGCATTGCGGATTAGAGCCTCTAGACTTATGGACGTGTAGAGATTGGATTGGCTAGTGGGTAACAACCCGTTAACTGCTTCGACGACCGCCGCGTCTCGTCCCGGCATGAATATTAGTTTATTTATTTTAGTTATGTAATTATATTTTTGGATTAGAAATTGTAAAAATACTAAATATTTGTTATCGTTGCGTCCGTTGTGCAAGTCTGTTACCAAACTGTCGTAACGTCCAGCCCCTCCTGGTCGGGTTGTTACAGTTGGTATCAGAGCAACGGATGTACCGGAATAGGATATCTCCAGATATCCTATGCTACACCAGGACAACTTAGAGAACTTAGCAGTTAAGGCTCTAAGATTACCTAGCTAGGAAAGGCCATGAAATTACGTAAGACCGATCGGATTAAGGAACGAAATAAGTCGAGACTTGAGTACCTGAACACTAGAATGCTTACCGAGACTTAGAACTAGTGTGACTAGTAGACGAACTTGTGTGATACATGAATGATGACTACGACGGAGATTATTAGAACGATTCCGTGAGGTAAATTGACGATTACATTTGACGTCATGTAATGGTAAATTTACAGGCACGAAAAAGTTTTAAGAAATCCGAAGAGTCGCCAGGATTGTAAATGATAGCCATGGTAGCCGTAGACTCATGTGAGAAAACGGACTAAGTTAGAGTCATAAGAAAGTATGTGGTATATTTGCGTAACTAAGGTAAAAGATTTAGACTTGATATAGTCTACAAAACTTGGTATATTTTGATAAGTATAGATATGATATATGCACGCATCCATGATCACCGTAATGTTATCATCTTAATCATATATTGGTATATATTAAACCTTATGAATACTATTTATTTTTCCTAACAAAGCATTGAGCTAACTATGGAAACTAGGTACCTCATCAAGACTTAGCGCGACGATTTGAAAAGAACCCAAAATGACAAGATAAGGCTTGATCTACATAGCAAATGGATACCTCGTAACTAGATAAGTTTACTTACCGAGTAGTTAGAAATTATTATATGGCCTAGTGTTGTGTGGTTTGGGCATAGGTGTAAGCTTATATTATGTATTGACCTCATGTATCATAGATAAGAATGAAAACCAGCGATTACTAGGTTTCTTCATTAGGATTTATATTTATGTAAGTCAAAATATAGTGTATTGGAATTGTGATCATATAACAGGTCTTAGAGACGATTCATAAGTGTCCATTGGAGTATCGATAAACCATGATTAGGAGAGTATGTACACCATGAATACGCGACTCGGTGACTCAAAGGAGCTAGGATTAAACGCGACATGAGGTATTTTTAAGATTTAATATATGTCCGTTATTTTAATACCCCATATAGTCATCAAATTAGTGTTAAAAATCTTCATATTTGCTCCGTAGCCGTGTGAAATAGTGCCAAGTTATTAAGAACATAACATGTTAGAAAGATATAGGCAAGCTCTAACGGGGGGAGCGGAGGCAATTGTGATGAATGCTATAAGAAACATATATCGAATACAAGGGAAACTAGTCTAAGCTTAGTAGTAGGGTTTCATAAATAACGACCCAACCTATAAGAAGACGAACTCTAAGATACCAAAGGGAAGGTTACGACCCCTATAATACGGATAGGAGTGACATAGTGTGACTTAGAAAACTTTCCACAAACCTACGACAGGTAGTCACATAGTAGAAATGTTGAGAGTATAAGAATTTGACAATACCACGGATGATGTAGATAAAGTTAACCCCAATATTAGACATAAGAACTCGTGATAACACCATACGAATCTAAGAACTTAGTCGAAAGTAAGCCCCTTATTATGGAAGGTTTCACCGACACGAAAACTTAGACTTCAAGGATTGTGACTTCCAAAACACACATAGGAATAGTCGACGAGGTACATTTTCTAATACATTTTAAATTATGTTTTTGGAAGAGATTTTCAGTACGTCTACAAAGTATCATTGGTGTGGTGGGTTGGCTGCGGTACACCCTATATATAAACACCATTGGTGCATTGGAAACGAGACTAAAAGTCAAACCAAAAACAAAAATTGAACCTCTAAAATTTCTAGTACATTTTCGAAGTTATCATAAGTGTGGTGGGTTGGCTGCGGTACACCCTATATATAAGCACCTATGGTACATCGAAAATGGAACTGGGAATTTAATCAAGGACAACCCTTAGTTTGTCAATAGATAAACCATATGTTTCAAACCTGATCATGGCATGAAGCTTAGTTTGAAATCGTCTAAGTTACTATTAAGTTTTAAGAAAAGAATTATGTACGCACGGGTATATAGACCCGAACATTGAATCCGAGAAGGGGATATGTTGGGTATGTCCGACGGATAGCCCGAAAAGAATTCCGGGGACGGAATTCCAGTAACGGGGGGAGAATGTAACAGTACGGTTACCAGGCCCAAAATTTTTTTTCGCGAATGAAAGTAAAATGACAACGAACTTATTATTAAAGATAAGAAATATATAGATACGAGACCGAAACAGAAAGTATTTTATAATTATTTAAACGAGGAGAATAATATAATACCCGTTACGCGACGCGAAACCGGACCGACACTCGATATCGAAACCACCCGATGACCCATTGGTGAGTCATTGGGGAGGACACTTGTCCTCCCCTCCTTTTGACAACATCTCCACAAAAACCATTTGTGGAGCAAATGGTTTTTGTGTAAACCATTCACCAAAGACCCACTATAAAAACCCTTGACCTCCACGGTCTCCACCCTTCTTTCCTGTTGAACACTTGACCACACAACACACACACACAACCGGAAGAAGAGAGAGAGCTAGAGAGATGAAGGGACACCGGAGGCCTCCTCCTCCGGCGGAGCTCCGGCAGCCGACCGGACAAGACAACACCCCCCCACACCCTCACCTCTACTACTACTGATTATTATATACATATAGAGAGAGAGAGAGAGAGAGAAAGCAGAGCTGAGAGGAAGAGAGAGGAGCAGCAGAGAGAGAGGGTAAGAGAAAGGGTTCGGAGGAGAGAGAAGGAAGAAGAGGAGGTGGTGGTGATTCTAGCTGCAGCGATGACGGCGGCGGTTCACCGTGGTGGTTCCAGACGGCGGTGGCACAGGTCCTATGAGGGTGTTAAAGGAAGGCGTCGGCGGTAGCAGCGGTGGTTCAAGTAAAGGGGTTTAATCGTTGAAGGCGACTGAAGGTGGTGGTGGTGCTTAGGGAAGGTCGGCGGCAGTAACTTCTAACCAGGTTAGGGTTTTGATTTGGGGTTTGGTCTTGGGAACGATGATTAAGTATCGGTGGTGGTTTTGGGATGATAACCTGGTTGGGGGCCTGGTCTGGGTTTTGGTGGGAATATTGAAGGGGACGGCGATGGTGGTTGTATGACGGGTTGTAGTGGTGGCTGCTCGGCGGATTAGTAGTTATTGATTGGGGAATAGATAGGACCTTGAGGCTAGCAGATAATGATGATGGTTAGTTGTTGTGGTTGAAACGGAGGGACAGAAGGCTGCTGCCATGACTTCGGCAGCAGCGGTAGGGGGTGGTGGTATTTGGTTATGGTAAAAGGGGTGTTTGGAACAAGGCAGTTGACCAGGTCAACAATAGTCAAGGAAAGTCAACAATAGTCAACTCTGGTCAACTGACCAGTCAACATGTTCAAACCGGAGGCGTGTCGAGAGGTATAAAGCAAGGACCCGAACTATGTAGATTGATGTCCTTTCGTATAATTATTATAGGCTACGCGTGTGGGACTTGGATAATCTATTGGACCCGAACCGACCATTAGACCAAATAATAGATCACTATTTTAATAGATATTATGAACTAATAATAAGTGTATGATAAGACGACGATTATATGCGCATAATTGGAAACATGTTGTATGACTAATGGGACTTTTGGAGATGGGACTTATAAATATTATATGAACATGAAAACTAGCAAGACGATGAAGGGTAGTATTCGGACATTAGAAACATGAGATATATTAGACTTTGAAGTCGTTTAAGTGAGACATTGGACACAAGATATATAATGCGGACATTAGTATAACTAATTATTATGCGACAATTGGTACGCGAAACACTATATAAACAACATAACATAAATATCGGTTATCTAGTGACTAGTATAACATAAGATGATGAACTCGATACTTAGAAGTTGGATAAAGGACCTAAGTGTGCCCACACGTGTAACCGCGATAATGGTTACACGCACTAACGCTCGTGATTGTATTAGGACATGGTATGTGAACCATAGGTGGACGTTGACTTGGAATGATATGCGATGGTGATAAGATACGCAACCTAAGGTGAGTTTCGTATACCACTCCCTTTTTTCTGTTTTATAAACGTTTTGGGGTGAATACATGCTTGTGTGTGTAAACTGTTTTGTGTAAACTATTTGATGTGACAAGATACAGACTGCCGGATAAAACTGACACTCATTAACTTAGAGATAAGCCACTTAATATATGGGTAGTACTACTTGGGGAATCCCCCACGCATGGTGGACTCGGGACTTAGGGGCCCGGGAAACCCTCCACTAAGGTTTTAAGACCATTGCGGCATATATTTTGCCACCGAATCAATATGGCAGTTATTGATTCTTCGTTTAGGGTTGAGGTGTCGCTTGTGCATCACGTGTGTTAAACTGTGTAAACTGGCTTTGATATGATAAACATGTTTTGGATCCACTTTATTAATTATACGGACTCACCAGCGTAATTGCTGACCCGACTCTTTTTAAGCATGTGTTCAGGTACTGCATTGGGATGATCGTATACACGAGGTATTTGCTTGTGTACGTGGAATAAAGATCAATGTGATAGAAGATTCGAGTTATAAGCATTGCGGATTAGAGCCTCTAGACTTATGGACGTGTAGAGATTGGATTGGCTAGTGGGTAACAACCCGTTAACTGCTTCGACGACCGCCGCGTCTCGTCCCGGCATGAATATTAGTTTATTTATTTTAGTTATGTAATTATATTTTTGGATTAGAAATTGTAAAAATACTAAATATTTGTTATCGTTGCGTCCGTTGTGCAAGTCTGTTACCAAACTGTCGTAACGTCCAGCCCCTCCTGGTCGGGTTGTTACATTGTGGGACCTAATTACATATCCTTTCGGGCACACATGCAATGAATGATTTTTGTGTAATTCACTGAATCTATCGGTAAACTACTAATCGTTGTTTAACAAATTTGTTAGCTATTTGAGAGGGCTACCCAAACATAATAAGAGGAAGAATATAAATTTAGCATTAATTAATAATAACTCTAAATATTTTATATGACATCTACATCTATGGTTCCCTTCTTAATAAAAAGAAAAATAATACTCTAAAATGAAAAAAAAAAAACTATAATTAATTAGCAATCCCGTGGGTAACGCGTAAGCTGCATGTGATTCTTCCGAAGCCGCACGTTGAATCATGCATCGTTGATCGATCCAACCTTGGACTTACAACCAAGCGTTGACCTTTTACTCATCTTATACTCCAAGCAACACGTAGTAAAGTATTGTTATGGGCAAAGCTATCAGCATTCCAAATATAACCCTGCATAATTTCCAATATCATGTTAATATAAATAATAGCATTATTGTTCAAAAAGCTAGCTCTCACTAAAAAAAAAAGCTTTAAAAAAGTTTGTTTAAAATCGACTCGTGTGTAAATAAATCGAGCCTGAGCTAAGGTACTCGATCGCGTGAGCTAACTTATTGGCTCCTTTAAATTAAAACCAAAATTTAAACACACTACTAAAAGCTAACGAATTGCGAACTGTTTTGATTGCAAATTTTGATCGTAATTGCCCGTCTTCTAGTTTGTTTATATTGTAACCTAAAATATAATATATCATTTATATGTTAAATGTATTATTTTTTACACATATATGTAACACATGTAAAAAAAAGTTTAAAATTTCAAAAATAAATGAGCTGACTCGAGCGTTTTACAAACCAAGCTCAATATTTCAGCTCATTAAGATAAACAAAACTAAGCGGTGCACAGTTAACTTCAAGCCTAGACCCAACCTAGCTTCTCTAGGCTCGTTTACAACTCTAAATAAAACAATATCTTTTTTGAAAACTAAATCACATTTTACACTACTTACGCGGTACTTAGAATATCTGCATGCACATTGTACTCCTTCGCAAACACAAACGGCACAATTCCTTGAGGCAGAGCGGCCTGCATTTCGAAATCAAGATTACTACCCATTTAATAAGTTGTTTAGTTTTAGCGACAAGATTTAGTTTGCTGTTAAAAAAATATTAGCAAAAACATTTTATTAATTTTAATATATACCTGAACAATAGCAACATGTAGTAGAACACCTCGTAGTCCAATAGCAATAGAAGTAGCCGCCATGACAGCAGGCCCGGTTAAAAACCTAACAGCCATCGAAAATGTCGCCACACGTTGCCCACATGCTATTATTTTTGGCTGTAACGCCATAAATAACCCTGTAGTACGTATATACACAACAATATTCAATGCACCAACATCAATTAATTAATAAACAACATTTATTAACATATTATTATTATTATTATTATTATGAATCATTCTTTTACACTATTATTACCTAGACTGAACATGGCCATCCCTAGACCTGCGTCGGATAATATTGCTATCGACCCACTTACTATGGTTGGCATTTTAATATCCCATCTGTAAGCATTTATAGAAAAAAAAAGTACATTGGTTATTAATGTGTGATGTACATGTTATGGTTGTTGTGGAATTAGATGTGAGACTAGATGGTTGAAATTCAATTACCTGAAGGAAACTAGAGACCAAATGAGACCCAAGAGACTTGAGTAAGTGTTGGGGTTTCTAATCAGCTTTCTCCAAACCATTATGAGGATGAGCCTTGTCATAACGCTAGCCGGTGGCATCCTGTGGTTCTTGTTTTCGGCTTCTTCGGTTCTAAGTTTCTTGAATGGGGATCCGTTTATTTGTAGTTTTGGTTCGTCTATGTCGATCTCCTTTTGTTCACCGTATGTTTTGGTCATTGGACTCAAGTTTTCTGTGACAAAAACGAGTGTTTGGTTTTTATTAGAGAGAATATATCAGTTAAGGTATAGATGACATAAATAAAGAGACCTAATTAAATAATATCTTTTGATTGTGTGTAATGATATAACTATAAACCCAATTTTGTTATCATAAAACTAATATAAAAGGTTATAAAAATAGATTGTAAGTTAAAAGGTTCATTTAACCTGGTGTGGGTACAGCTTTAGAAGGATCAATGGCTCCAAATTCTGCAGCTGCTTTGTTGATTGCATGTTTCATGTTACCCTCAGAAACAGGAGATGCACTTGAGCTCCATACAAACATGTGAAGCTCTTTGTTGTTGCTGGGTGGGGGTGGTGTGATGACACCGCTCTCTTTTTTCTTCAGGCCGCCACTAACGGGGGTGGCGCTAGTGGATCCTAATGAAAAAGTAGGGTTTGGGATTGGAGGTGGGTAGGAACAGACTAAATTATTGTTGGTGTTGTTATTGCTATTGTTATTGAACAACTCCCCACTCATACTCCTCCCTCCTGTTCTTTTCTTCCCTATCCTCAACATTTCTTCTTCAAAATTTGAAGTTCTCGGAGTGGGGCCCTTTGAAGACTGCATCGAGAAAACGTCCCCACCTCCAAAACTACTGGTATACCCATGTTTAGGGCTTTCAGCTTTGCTGCCAGCTTTACTAAACATGGCATAAAAGTCTGACTGGTTAAAGCTGGAAGCCCTAGGTGTGGGGCCTCTGGATGACTGGACAGAGTAGATCTCTACTCCAGTCAAATTTGAGGCCCTAGGGGTCATACCAGTAATATTATGAGACTTGTTATATGAAGATATAACAGATCTTGAGGACGCGGTGGAAGATCTCCGCACCACCACGTGGAGTTTGCCATCGTCTCCTATCTCGGCGTCAGTCTGTAAAGGCTCACGGCCGTTTAAGGAAACGACGTCAGACTCCACATGAAAAGATGTAATAGAACCAGCAGTTTCTGGAAACTGCTCAGTTATGAGGAGCTTTGCTCCTCTATACTCAAACATAAACAGCATGAGCGTGTACCAAATCACGCTCTGCAAAACCACAATCTGGACCATGAGGGATCCAGAAAAATCCCCATACATGGCCTTGAGCAACGGAATGCCCATGACCAAAGTATTTGGGAGCGTCGAGAGGGAGAACAAAGTGATCATCCACTCGAGGCTCCCGCTCTTACTCAACCATTGCCAAATAAACAAAGCCCCTAGCATAACAACCTTTTGAAGCGAATCCGCTGCAATGAATTGGTAGTTCATCTCATAAGGATTGTTTGAAGATATAAAGTGGAAAGAAAGGAGAGGGACAGCAAAAACCGCAACGAAACGGTTAATGCCTGAGCATTGGTCCGGTGTGAAGATCTTCCACCACCGGACCGAACCATAGGCTAGCATCATGGCAACATATAGTGGCACAATGGCTGCAAGAACATCGTAAATGTCTTTTCCAGTGATCATGGTGCTTTTGCAACATGTACACAAGGAGTCACACAGCCACTAGAACACACACACGAAGGTTGATATTAATGGAGCTGGTTGTGGTGGTGGTGGTGGTCGTTGTAGGTGGAGAAAGGAGGAGGAAGTTGTAGTGTGAAGGGTTGTACAAATTATACAAATAACGGATAGATATAGATCCTTATGTATTGGAACTCATGAATAAGGGCAATTAATGGAACTTGTTGAAAGAATCCTGTATAATATTATTTATTTTTAATGAAAAGATTTTGATGAATAAATAACTAATAAATTCTATGATTTATAAATGTAAATGGCATATAATGGTGTTGTGTTTAGTTGGGAATAAATAATAGGTTAATAATTTTCAGAATTAAAGTAGTCATTGTAGTTTTTATATTTTCTAGTTTTTTTTAATGGCAAACAAATGTTGTCCCGCCTACTCGGGATACTCACCAATTGGTTACAAAAACACCTCATACGCCTTTGGGTGAAGACACGTCTTAGGTGTCCGCCCTTATGGTGGAGCTGTTGCATGAGAAATGATGTGTAGAGTCTAACCTCCTTAAGGTGTCGGGTTCGATCCGTACTTTTTTTCTCACGACATGCATCGGTGAATGGGACATCACTATATTGGAAATTTGAATAAAATAAACATCAACATTCTATATATATACACATGATATGCAATGTAAATACAACAATATATATTGAAATGCTCGTGTACCAAAAAAAAAAACCGGTAGGTTAATTACTACGTTGCACTTGCATCAATTTGCATAATTAAAAAGAGAGGCAATAGGAGTAGACTGTAGAGTCTATCTTGCTACTCTATATGTATTTACATATGAGATTCTTTAATATACTTGAAATAGGTACATGTGTTTATAGAGTACTAAAATTAGTGTTTTGTTTTATCGGAAGTCTCATGTTTCACTATCCCTACACATACCCACTTTGAAATAAAATAAAGGGTAAACTTCTAAAATCGTTCCTGTGGTTTGGTAAAAATTGATATTTACATACAAACTTTTGATTTTTTGTCATAATCGTATCATGGTTTCAATTACTAGTCATTCTCATCCCTATCACTAAAAGAATCCAATTAAGTCAAAGGTAAAATTGTCAATTCACCTTTTAAAGTTTTAATTGTCGAAATCGTCCCCCTCCTGCAAAATTAAAAGAAATATAAATATTATTACAAAAATTCAAGTGGGTCCCACCCATTTCATCTTCTCCACTCTAACACACCCACCATCTATCTCCACCTTTCACCACCACCAACTACCACCCACCACTACCCATATCCAACTTTCACTACAACCACCACCTCCATAATCCGTTGGTTGATTTCCAATGCCCTTAAAATTCTTAACTAATATACAAATACAAACAGAAACAAATTCATATCAATATCACCACCACCACCTATATCCGGCCACCACCACCAGTCCACCACAATACCACTAACACCTCTTCCCGGCCACCACCACAACATAACTACCACCTCTTCTCAGCCACCACCACCACCACCTGAATCTCCAGCGCCGGATAGAATTGAGCAACCACTGACAGTGACAAAGCTGAAGTCGACCACAAATCATCAATGAACGAAAGTTCTACTGATGTGGATTTCGCTTGTCTTAACGTAAAGAGCATCTAAAAAACACCCAAATCAGTCATAGTATTCAAGTCAAAAACCAACAATTTAACATATTCGTCAGAAAATTAAGTTGTTTTGTGGTGTAGGTTTAAGCAATTAGACGAATACAAAACTAGGATTTCAATTTCTATCTAAACCACATTTAATGAGAGAATTTTACAAATTTAGTAAGCAATAGAGACGACTTAAGTCGCCTCTATTGCTCAGTTTTCTTGTAGTGCATAACAGGTTGGTGGATGTTGATGGATATGGGTGGTGGTGGTGGTGAAAGGTGGAGATGGGTGGTGGGCAAGGTTTTTAAACCCGGACCGGACCGGCCGGTCCGACCGGTCGGACTGGGCTCCGGACCCCTGGCCGGTTCGGGTTAGATGGTTGGACTGCCAGTGCTGCGAACCGGCTGAGAACCTGCCGGCCGGAACGGGAAACCGGGAGGTGGGACCGGGTTTTTTATTTTTTTATTTTTTTTTGGCCCGGTTCGTTGGACCGGTCGGACCGGTGAACCGTCTGGGGGTTCGGTTCAACATCCGGTCCGGTTCTGAAAACCTTGGTGGTGGGTGTGTTATAGTGGAGAAGATGAAATGGGTGGGGTAGGGGTGGGGTGGGACCCACTTGAATTTTTTTAATAATATTTATATTTCTTTTAATTTTCTCTTATTTTTTTAATTTTTAATTTTGGAGGAGGGACGATTTCGACAATTAAAACTTTAAAACGTGAATTGATTATTCCTTACTTAATTGGACTAACTGTGTTAGACATTTGAAACTCACTTCATCATCATTCTCCTTTAAAGAGCTTTTATCATACTCATTTAGTTTGCAATTAGTAGTTAAAGTATGGCTCTACATATTCATAGGTTTTATTATGGTTGTATTATATATACTGGATTTTGTGTTTGCTTCAATATACAAGAAAATATATTACCTACAATTTCTTTCATGGTATCAGAGCCACAACCGATCCCATCTAAACCTAACTTTTTTATCCTATCAATCATTTTAGTCAACTAATCACCATCGACAACCGATCCCATCTAAACCTTTTCTTTTTTTTTATTATCCTACCAATCATGACTCAATCCAGTCAACCTCCTTCCACTCCTACCAATATTATTTCTAATCAACACTTTCATCCTCTCACCAACATATCCAATTTCGTTAGCGTAAAACTCACCTATGATAACTATCTTACATGGAAACATCAAATTATTACCATTATCGAAACGATAGGACTACTTGAACATATTAGTTCCACTTACCCGCTACCACAAGCGACAAAGCCAAATGGGACCGCGAAGATGGGTACATCTCTGCTTGCCTCAACGTCGCGCTAGATGCTTCCATTGCCCATCTCGCCATCGGAACCGATACCGCCGTGGCCCTTTGGAAGATCATTGAAGACACTTTTTTTACCAAGTTTTTGCTAAGCGCTCACACCTTCGAAGTCAATTTCAACTACTAAAACAATCTAACCAGTCCGTTACCACTTATTGTGATCGAGCCAAGCAAATCGCCGATCAATTAAATGTTATAGATGACCCCGTCACTGATGCAAGTCTTGTGGTACAAGTTTTAAATGGTCTTGTTCATCCAACATTTGACAACTTTGTGTTAAATATCGAACACTTCGATAAACAACCATCTTTTGCTCAACTTCGATCCAAACTTTTAAATTATGAAAAACGCCTCCATCAATATAAGCAATTCGCCACCCCTCCAGTAGCCTTGGCTGCCACTGATAACTTCGGATCCTCGCACGCCGTTGACAACCTCCATTCTTCACCATCGAACCCTTAAGTTCGTTTCATGTGTCAAATTTGCAAAAAGAATGGTCACGAAGCCCCGTTTTGCCGATACCGTTATCATATAAACAATCAATCCAATGACCCTCGTAGTAACAACATTACAAATCGTTACTCCGGGGGAAGTCGGGTGCTTTTATTGGTTACCGTGGTCGTGGTCGTACTTCTACCAATCTCCAACCATTTGTCAACCATTCACAACAGGCTATGGTATCTTATGTTGATAACTTTTCTGATCGTCCATTTAACTTGGAACCTTCTAATCACCTTTTTGATAATCGCACAAGTAGTGGTGCATTTATCTCAAGTTTTTCCCATGTCTCATACCCAACCTTCCTATAATTCCAATGCATCCATTAACCCACACATTGACCCATTCTTACCACAAAACCCACTAAACCCAACTTCTTTTCCACATGACTTGTTTTTCTCACAAAACCCACAAATTCCATCTTCTTTACCACAACAAGCCCATCTTGTTGTTCCTACCCCACATACTCCTTTTATGCCAATATTGCAACAGGGCCAACCATCTCAAACCCATCCGAATCCTTTTCTTATTTCTCACAAGCCTCCCCTTATGATGCATCATGGTTTGAGCAATGGTCACTCCCTTCTCGTTTTGGGTTCACATCTAATCTCCCAACTTTCTCGGACTTTTGTGAGCAAATTGACTCTCGGATTCCCGATTCGGGAGCCACATCTCATATGGCAGCCGACATTTCCATGGTTGATCATGCCACGCCCTTTCATGGTATGGATAAAGTTATAGTTGGAAACGGTATGGCATTACAAATAACTCACATTGGACATGCCACCCTCACGCTTTCAAACCTCAAACTTTATCTAAAACATGTCTTGATAGTTCCCCATCTAACAAAAAATATTCATCGGTTACGTCCTAGGCCGTTTCAACTCTACTCTCTCACAGCAAGGACTTCCAATGATCACGTGTTATGGCACAATCGCCTAGGACATCCGTTAAGTTTTGATTTTGATTCCGCTTCCTTTCCATTTATGTCTTGTACCTCTCTTAATAATACACATAATGAACATTGTCATGCTTGCAATATGTTAAAATCTACAAGATTGCCATTTTCTCATTCACAAAACCGTAGTACAAAGCCCTTATATATCATTCATTGTGATATTTGGGGACCCTCCCCCATTGTCTCTCGTTCTAACTATTGGTATTATATTACCTTTGTCACACCCTCAAATTTCCACTGCGGGGTTTATACCGCGAGGCGCATGACATATCAGGATCCCATAGCCATAAGTCATATGAACGAACTCTAAATGCCCAAACCATTTAGTTCGTTTTCAAAAATCAAGTTTTGTTAAGCTGCGGAAGCATAAACCAAATTTAAACATTTTAAAACCATGCGCAAAACAACGCGCCCAAATTAAAACCATATGAGAGAAAACATAAAAGCATGATATGTAATTTAGGTGTATGCCCAAGACCCCAAATACAGTGAAACGTGTTGTGCTTCCTAATCATGGCACCGGAAGCTAACTACCTGCAAAAGCATGTATATCGTGTGTCAACATAAAGTTAGTGAGTTCACAAAGTAAAGTAGGTGAGTAAGTAAATGCGTAGGTTTTCCCAAAACCAAGTAACCACACATAAAAGCGTAGGCCTCCCAGACCATGTAACAACAAGTAACAGCTAATTCACATGCCAGGGGTAATTAACCCACTCATGACAACTAATACAGGTGATACCGAACTGCCAAACAACGAGATCCCACAATAGTGAGCAAAGTGCCTTGCATCATTGCCTATCAACAATGATAATAAAAGTTAAGTTATAGTTCACACCCATGCTCCCAGCACGATGTGAGGTTTGTGAAACCTAATAGCGCTATCAACTAATAACCCGCTTGCCCACCCGGCAATTCATTCGGTATCTAGAAGGACTTCAACGATAGGGTTGGTTTAGTTCATCAAGGACATAAAGCATGAATTAGTACAAGTAGATTCACCTCGTGAACCTAGCACCACAAAACCCGGGATGTAAAAGTAGTCCCAAACCGGACTAGAAAAGTTTAGAAAGTTGTCTCAACCCGAGACGCATGCTTTTGAGAAAAGAGTAATGAAACTCACCTTAGGTTGCAAGCAATTTATCCAAACTCCACAAACAATAATGTGCTACCGACTCCCTATTATAAGTGTCACTAAGTGAGTATATGTGTAATATCATTACACCGTATGACCCGTTTGTCCAAGACGTTTAAAAGTTCAAAACCGTGTAAGTGACACCTAATGATTCTACATGCACAAGTAAGCCCTACGAACCCGTTGGTGAACATATTGATTATCATCAGTTTTACACTTCATATACATCTCATATAAGTGTCCATACAAGTTCATGTCAAATACATACCATATAAGACTCCAAATAGTCACTTAAACGTACACTACACAATCTGCGTTTTTAGGACAGATTATGTGCTGTGAAAAAAACAATTTATTTAAAATACTTATTAAATGAATTAAACTCCCAAAATTTTACTGAATATTCTATGGAGTTCACTTGATAACCCATATTTTTTTTGTCTCAAAACCATACACAAAAATTATGAAAATCGTACAACATAGCTATGTTCAGAAAGTTTCCACAATAGGTCAGATTAGTAGAAAAAATCCCAAAAAATTGTTTATTCACCCAAACGGGGTGAATCCACTTGGAAAAGCCAAGTTTCATCAACGTTCGGGGTTCCCTACTTGTATACGTAGTCTGGTAATTCCCCGAATTACCATTTCATGCAGTTATTAACCTATAATTGTGCAAGGAATGAATCTCCTAACTAACCCTAGTTAGGTAGAATGCAAGGAATGTAAGTACAAGTTGACTAGAGTCTAGTTAAAGTAGGAACCTGAAATTGCGGGGTATCACAACCTTTATTGACGACTTCAGTCATTTTAAATGGATGTATCCCTTAACTTACCATTCCCAGGCGGTTGAAGTTTTTCGACATTTTAAAAACTTCGTCGTAAACTTATTTTCTACAACAATTAAACATCTTCAGTGTGACGGTGCTCCTGAGCTAACTCAAGGAGTCATGCGAAAATTTCTCTTCGACTTCGGGATCGTTTACTGTATCTCTTGTCCTTACGCTCCTCAGCAAAATGGAACTGATGAAAGGAAAAATCGGCACTTGTCCGAAACTGCCAGGTCTTTACTATTTCATGCAAATTTATCCAATATCTATTGGTATGATGCTTATGCAACTGCCTCCTTCCTAATTAACCGCCTTCCTTCAAAAAAATTTAAACAACCAGTCGCCCTATGAACTCTTGTTTCATTCCAAACCAAACTATACTTATATTCGCACCTTTGGATGCCTTTGTTATCCTTTTCTTGGTGACATCCATCCTAATAAATTATCACCAAAGTCAATTCCGTGCATTTTCTTGGGGTATGTTGCCAATCATCACAGCTACATTTGTTATGATCCTCAAACCGGTCGCACTTATACCTCTCGCCATGTTCTTTTCCAAAAAAGTGTTTTTTCACTTCCTTATCCACATGCCACATCTCCCACTGCAACCATACCCTCCATTAACAATTTCCCAAGTCACATCCACCCTGCAGCACCACTATCGCCACAAATATCGCTATCCCCACCACCCCGCACTACACCTTTATCTCCACCTCTACTTCTACTGGTTCGCCACCAACACCACCAACACCACCACCACCACCACCAAAATCACCACCTCCACCACCACCTCCACCTCCTCCAGCATCCACTTTAACACATCCAATGATTACTCGCACACGAGATAACACTCGGCAACCAAAACAATTTTTTGACTACGCTCTCCCTCTACTATTGAACCATCCACTTTTCATCAGGCGTCTAAACACATTGTATGGCGTGATGCCATGCATTTTGGGATACAAACACTACATTTAAAGAAAACATGGGTTCTAGTTCCGGCTCCTCCTATGAGCAATGTTGTTGGCTGCAAATGGGTTTTCCGTATTAAACGAAATCCAGATGGTTCTGTAGGTCGTTAGAAAGCACGCTTGGTCGCAAAAGGCATTCATCATACGGAAGGAATAGATTATACAGATACTTTCTGTCCGGTGGTTAAACCCATGACTATTCGAGTAATTTTATCTTTGGCATTCTCACTCCAGTGGATTACTCGCCAAGTTGATGTCAATAACGCCTTTTGAAATGGGGATATATCGGAAACTGTCTACATGACTCAACCACCCGGGTTCGTTGACTCTACTCATCCTCGTCATATTTGTCTCCTTAAAAAGGCTTTATATGGTTTAAAACAAGCTCTGCGGGCGTGGTTTTCCAAGCTTTCACATGCTCTTCATCATCTCGGTTTTAAACAATGTGTATCTGACACATATTTGTTTGTTTACTGTCATGCTTATGTGGTTTGTTATATATTGGTTTACGTTGATGACATTATTGTTACTGGAAGCTCTTCTAATTTTGTTACAGATCTAATAAGTCGTCTTAACTCATGCTTTGCTTTGAAGGATCTCGGTAACTTAAATTCCTTTCTAGGGTTCAGGCAACATTCACCAATGATACACTTCATCTCTCCCAGCAAAGTTATCTTCTTGATCTTCATTAACGAACAGGTCTTAGTCAATGTAGATCCTTACCTACTCCCATTTGTGCCGGTCACCAGCTATCACGTCTATTTGGAGAACCTTTGTCTGACCCATGGCTGTACCAAAGTACAGTTGGTTCTCTGCAATACCTTGTTCTCACTCGTCCAGAAATTGCATATCCAGTCAGCAAAGTTTCTCAATTTTTGCAGATGCCCACTAATCGTCATTGGATTACCGTTAAGCGCATTCTCCACTATCTCAAAGGCACTATATCACATGGTCTAACCATCCATCAGTCTTCTGATTTTTCTCTTCATGCCTACGCTGATGCTGACTAGGAAGGTTGCCCCGATGATCAAAGATCTACCACAGGTTATTGTGTCTTCATGGGTCCTAATCTAATTAGCTGGAGTTCCAAGAAACAACATACCGTTACTAGGTCAAGTATAGAAGCAGAATATCGTGCTCTTTCCCACACGGCTTCAGAAATTCGTTGGCTACGGTCCTTTCTATATGAGATTTCAATAGATCCTACAAACTCTCCCACCATATGGTGTGATAATGTCGGTGCTTCTTATCTGGCTACAAACCCTGTTCTTCATCAATGCACAAAACACATAGAGGTTGATCTTCACTTCATTCGTGACATGATTGTTGCACGAACTCTCCAAGTTCGCTTTATTTCTACCTCATATCAGCTCGCTGACATTTTCACAAAAGGGTTACCCGCAACACGATTCAACCATCTTACGTCCAAGCTTCACGTTCATCCGATCGTTCATCTTGCGGGGGCATGTTAGACATTTGAAACACACTTCATCATTATTCTCCTTTAAAGAGATTTTATTATACTCATTTAGTTTGCAATTACTAGTAGTTAAAGTATGGCTCTTCATATTCATATGTTTCATTATGGTTGTATTATATATACTATATTTTGTGTTTGCTTCAATATACAAAACAATATATTACCTACAATTTCCTTCAAACTGGATTTCGTTAGTGCCAGGGACGTGAATGACATATAATTGAAACCATGGTACAATTATGACAAAAAATCAAAAGTTTGTACGTAAGTAACAATTTTCACCAAACCACATGGACGATTTTAGCAGTTAACCCTAAAATAAAAATAGTTTAAAAATGCTATTTTGTGTGAGGTTAATTACTTAGTGTCTCTTTCTCTACACACATATACATACATACACTTACATAGATGGGCTTAAACAAAAAGCAATAAATGTTGACACTACAAGAAATGGTGGTTTTAGCAATGACAATACTATGAAATATCGTTGCTAACGACGACTCATCGCTATTGGTCCATCACTATTACCTACTTCAACCACCCCCTCCGTCTGATTTCTTTTGATCTAACAGCCATATGGACATCTGCAAAAAGCAAAGGCATCCGCTGTCCTTTTTGGCAATAGTGATGACGTCGTCGCTAGTGGCGTCGTCACTATTGCTTAAAATTCTTGTATTGAAACCTTTAAAGGTTATTTGACTTAATACAATTTGTAAATACATACATACATACACACACATACGCACACACACACACATATATATATATATATATGAGGATCAAATGAGAAGAAATTTAACGTGAGAACAAAAAAAAATAACATAATGGTAAAAAATTAAATGTTTTAATTCTTGTTACATTAATTATTATCTCCATAATTAATTAGTCATTAACATTTTCTCTTAAACATTATAAAAATTTGTCCTACACAAATAAAATTTCATCCTACGTATATCTAAATTATAATACATTTATCCTACACACATCGAGATTATCATACGTTAATCCTACACATATAGAGATTCATCATATCTATATCATACACATATCAAAATTATATTTCACTGTAATTAAGTTTGTTTTGAAGAACATATTTCTAAAAATGAATTATGAGTTTTATTTATTTAAGTAGTTTATAGGGATCATAATAAATTAATAACTTATTTAATATTAAACACAATTACTATATGAAGGATTTCTATTGGTTTAGAATTCTTCTTTTTCTTTGTAAAAATGGTTTCAGGTTTGTAAAATCGTGTACAGGATTGTTTAACATGTTTATAGCTTGGTTTTAGATGGAGATTGGAGACGAAACAGAGATAGATGAAAATCATGTCATCACATAATTGTATTGCATCTTTCAGGGTTACAGACTCTGTAAATAATAAGCTTAACATCTATCTCGAGACCGGGGGAGATCGGGCATGATCTCCCCTAGAGAACTATCAAAGCACAGACTCCAAAATTTGAGGAGTTCTTAACATGAGATTGCTATATATACACCAACGTCGTTGAACCCCATTTCCCTAAAGCATAGGGCGAATGTCTCCATTCATATGATTCATTCACACAAATGAATGCTCATTTGTGTGAACATAAACAATTCGCATGGTTATTGCGATGGTCCATAATATCAAGTACGTCAGATCCATAAATGCCCTTATGGATCACCACAAACTCATGTATTACAACATATACACAATGTTTAGCTATGACTCAATCCTAATCTATTCGACAGTGACAGATGCACATAAAATGCACGAACATTCTTCTTAAGTGATAATCTGTTCTCATCAAACTCTCCACTATATATACACACACGCATATTCAGTAGCTAATTAAATATATCCTATTGGTTTAAACATGGTTATTAAACGTTTAGTGGCTTCTCATTTAAACACGAGATTATATACATACATAAGTTAGCTTTTGTTACCAAACCAACTGAGTAGAAATTCATAAGAACGAAACAAGCATTTTCACGTAATGCTCACTGAGTACAGAGAGATAAAGAATAATGATCAGTTGTTATGCAGTTATGTAACTAGTAATGAATGACGAATTAAAGTTTTTTTAAACAGTGAAATTATTTAATCCTATCATTTGTAAGACTTGAATCAAAACATTCAAATCAAGGTATTTCTAAAGGCTTTACTTTTACAGTTTGCTAATAGGCCAGCCACCAACTCAATCAATACTAGTTAAAGTAACTTGTCATTATGTTTATACAATTATATATATGATGAGTCAAGGACTGCACAGGGGTGGGTGACCCCCGCCAATGCTCGTTTCACATGGGGTCTATATATGTGTGTGTAACCAAAAAACTTATTAGAATATCTATCTAAAACTTATAACTTCTTATAACTTACTTGGCCAAATAAACATATTTCATCCATAATCCAAGCATCTAAATCATATTAAAAACCATAAAAATCATTAAAAACTAAAGAAAGAAACAAGAACGAAATATAAACAATAGACACGACAGTCGATGAGTGACTAGTGACCACCATAGCCCACCGATCACCACGACGACCCATCGACCACCACCACCACAACCCACTGTTGAGCCCTACACTGGGTGTTTTGTTAAATGTTGATCCATAAATTGAGTGTGCTATTGAATGTTGAGCCCTAAATTATGTCTGTTATTGAATGTTGAAACCTAATTGAGTAATTGTTAAATGTTAGACTTAGAATTGAAAGACCTCAACTATTTCTCAAATTATGTTAGGATTACATATAGAATATCATAGACTATTCTAGTTACAGTGTGTCACACCCTCAAATTCCACGTGTGGGGTTTTACAGCGAGGCGCGTGACACACCAGGATCCAAGTCAACATTCACAATAAACAACCTCTATTAGAACAAAAATAACGTTTGAACAAAACCAGGTTTCACAAGTTTAGCAGAAGCGAAATTAGGTTCTACAATCTAAGTATATTTATAACAATGTAAAACTACCCATAAAATGTTCAAAAGACATACATGAGACATCGTGTGACTCCTTGCGCCTAGTCTGATCTACTACCTTCAGCGACCTAATAAAACATTCTAAAATACGTCAACATATAATGCTGGTGAGTTCACAAGTTTTTTAAATGTTAAACAACTTTCAGTAAAACCGGATTCACATAACACTATTATAATTAAAACTAGTTAGATATTTTACTAATTACCCGAGTGTTCCGAACCACTGCTGATAGCCCACGGTTCTCCCTTGGTTTGCCTTATCCCCCGCTAATAGTTTTATGTGTTGCCAGTGGACAAGTGATGTGATAGTGTTTATGTAATCCAAAAGTTTAGAGTTTCGTAGTATGTTTTTCCCTCAACAGTAAAAGCAGTAAAGAGGGGCCATGAAACTCACCTTATGTTGTGTCTTCTAAAAGATGATAAACTAGACGCGTACGACAATCCCAACTATTGAATACCTATCATCAGACGTCTATAAGTGTGTTGACCTATAATGTGTTGGCCTAATAACCATTGGTTGTCCAAACCATGACTTTGTGTGTTTGCGTAAGTGTTTTGACCTTGACACGACCACACAAGACATGACATCCTATTGGTGACTCATAATATCAATTTAACATTCATATACAAGTTATCAGGTAACCGTAAATGTAAAACACGTAAATTCGCAAATTATATGTCATATCAACATGTTTTGCACGAAGGGTTTCATTTTACACGAAGGGGTCACAACTATACATGAAGGGGTCCATTTTTTAGGCGAAAGGGTCACTATGGGGGCGAAGGGGTCACATTAGGCGAAGGGATCTCATTAAGGGGGCGAGGGATCACCCTATACACAAAGGGGTGAGCTCTTCGTGTATGGCATGGGTGAATGGGTTGAGCCCTTCTCTTGTGTTGCTGTTGTTTGACGTTTTGACCTGAATCACCAAACCATGGACATTGTGTGTGTAAACCGACTCTCGATGATTCCTCGAATCACTGAACCGACTCAACTAACCCAGTTAGGCCTATTTAGTAAGTGTTTGTTAGGAAAGTTAATCCGAGTTTACCGGGTTTCACATCATCCCCCTGTTGAAAGAATTTTCGTCCCGAAAATTGCTCAGAACTGTTAGGGAAAAGAAAGAAAAAAATTTTCCGGTTGTTACACAGTAGCATCTGAAAAGATGAGTGTTTCGAAATTGAAACTATTGAAATCTTACTTAGGCTATGGGTGTGGAGGAGGGTAGTCCTCCGAGGATGGGCCACCACGTAAGCGTCGCGTCATTGTGAGGTAGGCTAGTCAAGATGGGGATGGAGCAAGGGGTGAGAGATGGACCTCCCTTTCCTTAAAAAATAAATCACCAATGAGTAGGCCCGGCTCCAACGTCTTCCCCATGCTAGCTACGACGATGACGGGGCGGGGGGCGATGTAGCCGCCCCAAGCTACACCACGACGAGGCTATGCCGACCCCCACACCGTTCGGTCTTATGATCCACAATGTCCAAAAAATAGTTAGTGGATTGACGATTATTGCTATCGATAACGAAATCTTAGATAGTATAAACTGCGAAGGAGTGATCAAGCAATTTGCTATAAAAAATGCTAGGAGAGCTTTATGAATTATCGGTTAGCTACTAAAGTGTGTCATTCTAATACTATATTTTTACTATGTTTAATGCTATGACGTTAGCCAATTTAAAAAAACAAAAATTTATGTAATTTGGTATGGCTTAAAGAACTTTTATCTAATTCGTACAAGACAATAAGTAAAAAAATTATAAAACTCGTGTCCTTAATGTTTTACTATATAATGAAAAGTAGAAAAAGGGACGTAAAGTACTGATCATTACATATAATAAATGATAACATGATAATATATTAAAGTTAAAACAAAATAATGAAAATATAAATGATCGTAGGATTTACTAATTATTGATTAGCATCGCTTATTCTACTATTATATATACTCAATAGGGTAGGGTGGGGGAGTGATAGAAATAATATGGATATCAAATTGGTCACGTGGGCACAGCCGGACAACCATGCAAAAACTGCATGTCATACGCGTTTGCGCTGACAAACTGAACGTTGAATGCATAAATAACTGGAATTTTAATTTAACACCATATTAAACTAATGTTGTATCTTAACTATCTTCAACGCCAATAAATAAATAATTTTATTCACTATAATCAATAATTCAATATTATTTTGTGCCCAAAAATATAGCACTAGTAATTCAATATTGTTGCTGTAAATTGATAGAACAACTTTAATTCTTTCAACTAAAGTAAATAATAACCGCATTATTTGTAAAGATAAAGAGTTACAACTTACAACTTACAGGGGCGGACATACAACACAAACAGGGGTTGCGGACGTTGCGGCTCAACTTCGCGCGCATAGTGGAAAATTAGTGAAAAATTTGGTTTTTTTTTATGAAATTTGGAAAACGTTGCTACTATAATGAAAAAAATGAAAAACGTTACTACTGAAAATTTGTAAGTTGTCAAATTAATATGACACACATACACACATATATATATATATTTAAAAACTAAAACCTTTGATTTGAAAATAAGTTAACGTTATCATTAAGGACAGGAATCACCAGGTAATTAAACAATGGCAGAATTAAAAATAGAGATGGTGTAAGCACTGGAGCAGACATCGCCACACCTCCCTAATCCATGTGGGAGACTTGCACTGACTCGCATATAATATAAAACTAATATGATTAATGATACGTAACATGTCTTGTTTTATCATTATAGATCGTTAAGAACCTGAAATCATACAACAAACGTGAATACCTTTACTTAGTACTTTCCAAAGCAAACTTGTGTATATGTTAATGTGACCTGGAAACGTAAAATTTAACTCATTATAATGCTGTATTTAAACGAATTTTGTAGGCCAAGTAACCAAAATAAAAAAAATAAAAAAAAAAGGAAGAAGAAGAAGAAAACCGTGTTTTGTCTACAATATGTTAGGCCAAACACAAATCAATCCAGGATGCGTGCTATTTCGAAAGGCTCCGGTTATTCACACAACTAGGGTTTATATTCACACAACCCCTCAACGGGTCGTCTGGGCCTGGACGGCCCGTAGAGGGCCAAATGTGCATGTAGACGGGTCGTCCAGGCCCAGACGGCCCGTTTATGGGCTAAAACCCTAAACCAGACGGCCAGTCAAGGCCCAGACGACCCGTCAAAAAGCATCAGTTCCAAAACAATCATTGGTAATCATTGGCAATGATTAGGTGATGATTAGGTGATGATTATTTTATTTTTTTATAAGTGTAGTGAGTGTGGATGTTTAAAATGGGTTTGAATGTTTGGTTTTTGGTTTGAATGTTTGGTTTTTTGTTTGAATGTTTGGTTTTTGGTTTTTTATAAATGTTTGGTTTTTTATAAATGTTATTTTTTTTATTTGTATAATCTAATCTTTTAAAAAACATAAATAAGCATAATATTCCAAGATACGAACAAGATAAACAATAAAACATAAATAAGCATAATATTCCAAAAATTTACATAAAAGTAAGAGTTCAAAAGTCGTGTCCAAAATACTACCAACCCGTCTAACCCGACCCACCCTGCTGATCCGACCCACCCGGCTGATCCGACCCACCCGGCTGACTGGTGGACGCCCCACCATGCTGACTGCTGGACGCCCAACCCGGAAGTGGACGCGGCTCCAAACCAGCCTCCCGCCGTCTCTCATTCTCGCTCTCCAACATCCACCGCATGTCAGCCCGCAACGACCCTAACTGATCCAGGATCTGCTGAAGTACCTGGGTCGTGTCATCATGCAACCTGACAGCATGATAAACGCGGCCAGGACGCTGTCGCTCATCAATGGGAGCATCTGGCATCTCTATATCGACCGGTGGGTCGCCGCCAACGTGTGGCATCTGGACCTCAGGGGCATTCGGCCCATCGAGATGTACCAGCGGCTGTGGCACAAAATGCTCGCCACGGTCGCCAGCCTCACCGAAAGCACGCTGGTAATAAGCGGGTGGGTTGCTGCGCGGGACCCGTGCTGCCACCTTCATCTGCTGCATAGTGGTAATATTTAACGGCCTGAAATGCACAACAATAATAATATTAAATAATAATATATAAAATTAAATAATAATAATAAATAATATTAAATAATAATATATAATAATAATCTTACTTGGGTCTCATCGGAGGTGGTAAGACATCCTCCTCAACAGCAGTCCACAACTCGCCCGGGCAAACACGCAGCGCGATGGCGGTGATGATCCCACCAATCGGAATACCCCCCGCCGGGTTCCTGTGAGGGTAGGTCGCGATGTACTCGGCAAAGCACCTGTGTAGCGCAACCGGCCTACCCCTCAGGATGCAGTAAAGGAAGAAAAGGTCATTCTGCTGAACCCTTTCGTTACAGTTACACCGCCCGGCTATCGACCAGGTAACCAAACGGTGTATGTAACGGATCAGAGGGTCCCGAATGTTGCTGGCCCTATCCATCCTGCACAGAATAATACTAACATTAAAAAAATTTCGGCAGAGTTTCCTCTGTTTTTGTACGAACCAGACAACACAAGTCGTCTACCAAATCCAAAAACAAACAACCTAAACTAACTAATTAACAATAATAATTAAGTAACTAAGCGAACTAAATAAATATAATAATAACGAACTAAATAAACACGAACTAAATAAACACGAACTAAATGAACTAAATAACAATAATAATAAGAAATAATACCTCTCGCCATCCTCTCCATACGCCTCACCACCGATAGTGGGCCACCAGGCCATAAGCATGTCGTCTGGCAAGGTCGTGATGGCCGTGGTGTACATGTCCTGGACAAGCTCGTCCTCTCTGTACCAGCAGCAAGTCGTAGCCCACTGGTCCATCGTATATGAGTACAGCTGTCCGAATAATCGGAACTGTACCTCAGGCTCAGGCTCGCCGTCAGGACCTACTGGAGGGTCAACACCTGCTGGATGCGGCGCGTAGCGGAATGTCGAGATGAACTCGATCGTCACTGGCCGATGCGCATCTTGCTGAAGATCAGCTAACATCCGCTCCCAAGGGCTGTCGTCTGGGATCCACTCCTCAAACCTGTCCTCAGCACCGATCGCGCGTAATGCGGCCCAGTCAACACTGCGCGATCCGTGTATCGAATGCAGCTCCATCTTCTCCCAGCGCGCGATCTCGTAGTCGTCGTTATCGAGCCTGTAGCGCCAACCTCTCATATCGCCCAGAGCATTAGGATTCCCGTCCTCAGGCTGGATACGGCGTCTTCTGTTGCCTCTGTTTGCCATATCTGCAAAACAAAAGCAATGTACATTTAGGCGCGCGTGTATATTAAAAGGAACTAAACAAACACACTTTAGGCGCGCCTTTATGTTTAGGCGCGCGTTTAGGTTTAGGCGCCTAAACACAAATGCGCGCGTGCGTGTTTAGGCGCCTAAACCTAAACGCGCGCCTAAACACAAATGCGCGCGTGCGTGTTTAGGCGCCTAAACCTAAACGCGCGCACGCGCGCCTTTATGTTTAGGCGACTAAAGCTAAACGCGCGCACGCGCGCCTAAACATAAAGGCGCGCGTTTAGGTTTAGGCGCCTAAACATAAAGGCGCGTGTGCGCGTTTAGGCGCCTAAACCTAAACGCGCGCACGCGCGCCTAAACATAAAGGCGCGCGTTTAGGTTTAGGCGCCTAAACATAAAGGCGCGTGTGCGCGTTTAGGCGCCTAAACCTAAACGCGCGCCTAAACATAAAGGCGCGCGTGCGTGTTTAGGCGCCTAAACCTAAACGCGCGCACGCGCGCCTAAACATAAAGGCGCGCGCCACTGACCACCACCACTCACCACTGCCCACCACCACTCACCACCACTGCCCACCACCACTCACCACCACCACTCACCACCACTGCCCCACCACCACAGCCCCACCCCACCACTGCCCAACCACCACTGCCACTGCCCCACCACCACTCACCACCACTGCCCCACCACCACTCACCACCACCACTCACCACCACTGCCCCACCACCACAGCCCCACCCCACCACTGCCCAACCACCACTGCCACTGCCCCACCACCACTCACCACCACTGCCCCACCACCACTCACCACCACCACTCACCACCACTGCCCCACCACCACTGCCCCACCACCACAGCCCCACCCCACCACTGCCCCACCACCACAGCCCCACCCCACCACTGCCCCACCACCACAGCCCCACCCCACCACTGCCACGACAAGAACCCCCAAAAAAAACCCTAATAATTAAAAAAAAAAACCCTAAATAATAATAAAATGACAACAATAACATATTACCTGTACGGTGGAAATAAGACTTCGGTGGTGCTTGTGGAGGGGTGGAATACAACGGTGGTGGTTGTGGAGGGGTGGAGTATAACCGGTGGTGGTTGTGGAGGGGTGGAGTATAACCGGTGGTGCTTGTGGAGGGGTGGTCGAAGGGTGTGGGAGGTTCGGTGGTGGTGGTGGAGGAGAGGTGGTGGTTGAAGGCGACGAGAGAGAGAGAGAGAGAGTGTGGTGGAGGGTGGTGGTTGTGTGTGTGGTTTGAGAGACGAGAGAGAGAGTGTTGAGAGGGATAATGAAACAATTTGAAACTGTCCCTGATTTGGGGGAAATCTGGTTTTCAAGACGGGCCGTCTAGGCCTTGACGGCCCGTAGGAATTTTCAATTTTTTTTTTTAAATCAGAAGCTTCCAGAGGAAGCTTTGGGGGAAATCTGGTTTTCAAGACGGGCCGTCTAGGCCTTGACGGCCCGTATGAATTTTTAATTTTTTTTTAAATCAGAAGCTTCCAGAGGAAGCTTTGTGTTTCACACGGCCCGTTGAGGCCTGGACGGTCCGTTGAGTCCCACAAGGACGGGTCGTTGTGGCTCAACGAGGCATAATGTTTGGTTTTTACTTTTTTTTTTTTTTTTTAATTTAAAATTGAGACGGGCCGTTGAGGTCTAGACGGCCCGTTGAGTCCCACAAGGACGGGTCGTTGACCCTCAACGAGCCATATCTTTGGGGCTCCAAACGGGCCGTTTAGGCATGGACGGGCCGTTGGGCCTCATCAGGGACGGCCCATCAAGGCCTGGACGACCCGTCTGATTCAATTTTTGGGCCTTGGACGGCCCATAAAGGCCTGGACGACCCTTTTTTTTTTTTTTTTTTTTTAAATTTTAGTGTATTTTATATATTTTAAGCTTCGTATTTGTAATTTTTATAAAAAAAAAGGAGTATATTTTTATAATAAGTATAAATGAACACATACAACAAATTTTTTCGTTCGTCCGGTCCGTTAACATAAGATAAGCTAAGCTAAGTTAAGTCGCAGTATTGAGGTGGTCGAATATCAACCCTTTCTATACGGTCCTCATATACCGTCTCCCACTCGCTTGCCTCTTCATATCGCCACCTACGCCATGACGGATTCAGTTTTGGCATTGGGGCGCCTTCTGCTAACTCAATCTTAATGAAATGATCTTTGTTAACAAAAGCAAACGATACGAACTTATGTTCTTCGACGCTGTGTGGACCATCGAACATTGGGAAGTACGTCTCACTTTGATCATACGGAGAGAGAAATTGAACAATTTTCCCAAATTTCTGAGCAGCCAGTAATCCTGCGGCGGGCATCTCCATCCATTGGTCGCGCGTTGCTGGTCCCACTCCAGTATGATCTAATGCGTTGCAGACTCTGTCGTAAGTATCGTAATCTATTTCGTTTAAAATTGGCCTCCACCGGTCTTCATAATCGACGAGCTCCTCCTTAAGCTGTCCGCGGATGAATCCCCACATATCCTGGTGCCACCCTAAGCCCACAGCTATGGATCGAAACCCACAGTGACCGTCTCCATGGACATCCCGGATGTCTGTAATGTATCTATAATATGCAGGTGGAAGCCATTTCTTAAACCTTTTGATCTGCAGTTTGTACCTGTAACAATTAAAAAGTGAGATTTAATATGTGTATAAATATGTATGCATGTGTGAATTTATATATCAGTAGTTTGTACCTATCCCTTTCCAACAGTGAAAAATCTTCATCGTAAACAATCGGTTTGTCTGTTGATTGTTTACCTCTTCTGGAAGGCTTTTTGCCCTACGTTGAAAAAATTATATAACAACAACAACAACAACAACAACAACAACAATAATATTAATAATAATACTAACCGCAGCCTTATCCTCCTTTTTTTCCTTTTCACTTGTTGTTGGCCGACCCCGAGTATCCGTTTGTACCTCAGGAGGTTTATGTTTAGTCATAATCGGATTCAACACCTCCTTCATCTTCTGCAACATGCTTTTTTTCACTTGCACCGGTTGCGACCTTAGTTGCTCAGCGAATGCATTCATTTCGTGCTGAAAGTCAAACTCGGGATTCTCAGGTACTTCTGGCATAAAGTCAAGTCGTGTCCAGAAGATGTCGATATCAGCCAGTGACACTCGTGTATCTGATATATATATTCAATCACAACAACAACAATCAATAATCTACAAAAATTTCGGATTTTTATAAAAATTTCGGCAGAGTTTCCTCTGTTTTTGTACGAACCAGACAACACAAGTCGTCTACAAAACGCTTCAAACATTTATAAATTTGACTATTATATCCTAAAAAAAATAATAAGTCTAAAAAATGATGTTACCTTTCGCATCATACAATTGCAATTGACAGGAACATGGCAGTCCATAAGTCTTCTTGAGTCGGTGTTCACAAGACCTCTTACTAGTTGTATAATAATTTATCTTGTTGACCCCTGCGAGCATCAAATCAAGCGCTATATGGGAAACCCTACCGATTACGTCTTGAAACAACGGTAGTTCATGTTGCCACATTCTTTTTGATCGGCTTTCTTCAAAGGAGTGCTTTATCGCTATGCGCCGTGACTCCATAACTTTGTCTATTTCCATCACAAGCGCGTGGAGCGAGCTGTTCGGGCCTTTTATGTACCTCTTAATCAGAGCATGCTGACTCTCGACCCTGTTGGTCGTAGTCTGACCGAACGTAAGGTTTTTATCTGCCCATGCTTCCACAAACATTTCTTTATAATCTCGGAGCCAAACTGACTCCATGTACTCGTAAACCCCTGTAAAAAACAGAATAGTGATGTCAATACAGAAAATATGTACGCTTGTAAAGCAAAATAAAGAATAAAATATATACCCGTTCGATCCTGCTCCAAAGTCGTGTGTAGAGCGCTTCAAGATTCAATCTGTAAGCCTCTTCGTCAGGCGATTTACACAGTCGACCAAAATACTGCAAAAATATTTCCCATTCTTCTTTTGGAAATCCTGCTTTATGATATTTTGCAATATTTCGTTGAATATGATACCTGCAAAACAACAACAATAATATTAATAATAATAATAATAATAATAACAATAATAATAATAATAATAATAATAGTAATAATAATAATATTTCGTTGAATATGACACCTGCAAAGCAATTTCGTAGCATCCGGGAAAACTGTAGCACATGCACTCATCAGAGCCAGATCTCTATCTGTAACAATTACACGTGGCTCCATACTCTTCTCCAGCAAATCTTTCAGCCTCTCAAGCACCCATATGTAGTTCCTCGTTTTCTCTTTAACGATAAATGCATGGGCGATACAAAACGACTGGTTTGTCGACGTCATACCCACAATTTGAACAAACGGGATTCTGTACTCGTTTGTTTTGTAGGTGGCGTCGATCAGCATCACATGTGGAAAGGCACGCCAGAGATTGTAGGAGACCCGGTGTGAAAAGAAAACATTCTCAACAACATCTGTCTCTGGATTCTGGTTGGTGAAGTAGGTAAATTTCTTTTCAACCAGGATACTCTCGAGTATCTGCATAACAATAATAATAACAATATTTAATATTTAACAACAACATAAATTAGTAATAGTCTATGACAATAATAGTAATTAATAATAATACCTGCATTGGGGTTTTATCGCCGTAAATTCTACGTTTAATCTTGCTCACTGTATTGTGTATGTCTCGTAGAATACATACATTATCCGGGTTTTGTGCTCTGATGGCCAAATGTATGTTCGCCGGTTCCAGGCCTTGAAAATAAAGCGTTTCCACCATTTTTTCTTCTTGTGGTGTCAGCCGCCTAGCAAAAGCGTGCCCCTCAGCATGTATAAAAGGGTCGTGGTTATGATTTGCGTGTTTAACCTCCAACTTCCAACCCTCTTTACGTAGCCTCCCTATTAACATAAACGGACAGTTAAGCTTTTTGCTACCCGTAGACCTTACTGTGGCTGTAGTATGGTATTCGCCATAACGGTCGCATCTCAGGTCTATCCTAATTTTTCTTGCATTATTTCCACTGCCTTTTGAAACAGAACGTCCTGTCACTAGGACGTAACCGCTAGCAAGGGCTCTATCGTAAGCCCATTGTTTCATGTCTTCAACAGACCCGAATACCTGAAAATTTATACAAGAGTCTAGTCTAAATTCATACTACTCTAAATTATATACTACTGTAAATATATACTAGTTCAATCCAGCAAACCCTAAAACGTGTAAAGATATACTAGTGTAAATAAATAAACGCACCTGCTCGGTTTCATACGAAACATCCGGGTTAGGTTCAACTTTTATGTTAACATCTTCATAAGCGTCTTCCTGGTTGTCATCATTCGGGTTAGAACCGTTATAATCTTCCTCTAAGTCATTAGCACGATTCCCGCGCGAATGGTAACTCCCGTACGTGTACTGCGGGTAGCTTGGTGGCACGAAAAATGACTCCTGTTCGTCTACATATTCCTCGTTGAGATCGGGCAGCATGTTCCCGTCATTACCACGAACCCCGGATTTAACCTCCTCTTCACCAACTTGAACCCCGGGTTCATACCCTACGCTTTCAGAGACGTAAGACTCGTTCTCAGACAGGTCAACAGTTGAAAAGCTTGTTAAATATGTCATCGTGAGACCGGGAAGTCGAAATGGGTCGAGGGTTTTGGTGGTGGTGATGTTTTAAGGTTTTGTTGAAATGGGGAAGAAGCTGGTCGTGTGTTGGTTAAATCAGGAAATCTCAACGGGCCGTCGAGGCCTAGATGGGCCGTCTAGGAAGTAAATGCCCTAACCTAACACGTCTCTACGGGCCGTCCAGGCCCAGACGGCCCGTCCTAAAGCACCTTTTTCAGACTTTTCAGTCTGAACTGCCTGCTTTTGCAGGAGTTCAGACTGATCACTTATTACATCGTACTTATACGGGCCGTCCAGGCCTGGACGGCCCGTCTTTTTTGTCTTTTCTGCAAACAAACGGCCCGTCGTGGCCTAGACGGGTAGTCTTGAAACCCTAATTTTGCTCAACGGCCCATCTAGGCCTCGACGACCCGTCTAGAGGTTGTTTAGGGTTTTTTTGAGGTTGTGTGAATAACATCACCCTTTCGAAATGTGAAGGATCTATGAGCGCTATTTTGGAGATGCCTCTCATACAAAGGTGTGAAAAGGGTAATTACATAAATATCATATGATCTTACATTGGAAGCTGACGCAAAATTAACCCGGCCCCTCCTGTGATGAGACCAACAATGTGTTTTTCTTAGTAGCTATGGGTCTAGCGCATAATCCCTGAGATCTGCCACAACCTACTTTGAGTGAAGCATCATTTAATATCACGAGAAGTGACAAACTTATGGATCAAAAATGGTTGTAGATAGTTGTGTATGATAACATGATCATGAAATCTATATCTATATATATATATAAAAGAAAGCGCTTTTGCTGACGTGGCGTCCAATGGTGACTCCAACCTTCCCTCTATAGTGCCACGTGGCATCCTTAATGAATGTTTTTGGTGTTTTTTAATTATTTCGTTTTTTTTAATTAAATAAAAAAAGAAAAAGATAAAACCCTAAAGTTATTAAATTCTAACCTCCTCATTCACTCTCCCAAACCCTAAAAACCTTACACCACCTCTCATGCTCCTCTCTCCGCTGTGTGCGACGCCGCCAACTTAAAACCCTAAAATATCTCACCGTCTCTCTCTCACCTCTCAATTATTATTCACCTTTTCCTTTAGTCTCTCAATCAATAACAATCTGCGATCGAATCCTTCCTGGCGCATGATTCAAACAATCACGGTGCCAACCATCGATTATTCAGGTATTATTTTCAAAATCGATATTTAGGTGTTATTTTTCAAAATCGCATGTATCAATAACAAGTTACGTTTTGTGTTCTGATCTTGCTGTTTTTATTTATCCATCAATATTTTTGTTGTTTTGATTTTGATGTTATTCAGAATTCATAAATAATTTCTTATATGGTTTAATTGATAAACGATTTTGTCGGTGAGTAGTTCGGTTAGGGAGGCGGCTGAGTTGAGGCAGAGGAGGCGTTGGCCGGAATCCGATAATAATAATAATAATAATAATAATAATAATAATAATAATAATAATAATAATAATAATAATATGAGGAGGCGGTTATGCCGGTAGAGGAGAAGCGAGTTTATCCGGTGAGTAGTTCAGTTAGGGAGGCGGCCGAGTTGAGGCAGAGGAGTGGTTATTTTCCACCCAACCTTTGTCTCCTACAAATAGTCATTCGTTTTGTTCATCATTTTCTTGAATCTGCACCAAAAAATTAAGCCGAGAAATCTTGACGGTAGAATCTCTATCAAATGGTAAGTGAAGCAATCAGATCCAATTATTATAATTTCATTACACTTTTGTGCGCTTATCTTAATCGTTCATGCATTTGTGATATTCGATCCATGAATTGGGATGATTGATTATAGTAAATTTAACGATCAACAGTCTATTTTGTTATTTAAAGCTCCAATTTTGCTTTGCGATATGTTTATTTGTTAGGTTTTTGAGGGTTTTAAGATTTATAGGACTCAGATCTGGACGAAGGTAGTTGTTCTTTTAGGATCTTTTGGACTATTGATTGATTATATAATGTTTAGTGGTTTACGAGCAGCCTTTTAGACATTTACGCATAGAATTGTATGTTTTGTAAACCTTCCAGGCGTATGAGAGTCATACACCTGGTGGCCTTCAGGCGCAAGGAGTCCTACGCCTGAATCGCGCGGGAATTGTAATTTAATTTGGAATTTAGGTGTGTTCGTCTCACAGAATGGAATGGAATCTCGATGGAATTAGAACGTAGGTTACTTTTGTTAGATATATGATATGGAATTATTAGTTTGTATATGTTTTTATTAGTTTCAGACTACTTTGTTTAAGTCACAACGAGCAGAAAAGGATAGAAGAAAGAGAAGTGGTGGTCCATAAGTTTAGCTTTGGTTTTTTTTGATAAAAGAGATAGAGAAGGTGTGATTTGTAGCGTAACCCAACTTCTTCCAATTTCGCCTGGATGACATCGAGTGTTTCGGAGTATGGTTTCAGGACGCCATTCAAGAACACCTCAGGTACCTATATTATGTCGTTTTGCCATGGTTTAGGAGGGGTATCATTCTGGAACTCGCCCACATGTGAGGTCTTGGTGGGTTGGCTTGGGTATGTTACGGACATATGACATCTAACTTTTAAGCAATTTATATCTTTTGTGCTGATGGCTTATTTCCTGTAAATCTTATGTTTGATAGATATTAGACCTATATTTTCTAAGCCTCATCTTACCTTGAACTAAATAAATTTATTTTGTGGTAAAGTGCAGCGGACGCAAGTGCAGTTGTTAGAAAACGACGACTGTTGTGGTGTTCGGCTTTCCAACCGGACGAAGGAGTTGGAGGTTACACTTGACCCGTTTCGTTTGCAGGCAACTTTTGGAGCCTTTTAAATGGGCTTTATTTACATATTATTTCAACAAGTAAGGCTTTTAGTGGAAGTTTTAAGATTATTGAAGGACAAAAGATACCCACATGGGATACAATTATAGCTGAGTTTGCAAACTGTTTCATGAAGTTTGACATTATTTCTTATATATTATAGGTTCATTTTAAGTAGGATGGGGCATTTAAAGTTGAAACAATTTCAGGACTAAAAAATTGTACATTATTTTGTTAGTCTCTTTTATTTTCTTGGCAATAAAGAATTGAGGAGTAATGCAAGTCATTTGAATATGTACTCATTTTGTAACAGTAGCACCATAATTCCGTGGCCTCTCATTTTAAGTTTCTGATTTAATGAACCTTGGTGCACTAGAACATGTGAATGATTTTTCATTTCCATATTTTAGTGCTCTTAGCTGATGTTGGGCATGTAATACAAGATTACATAGTAGAATGGCTCTTTTACTAAGTGTCAGAGGCGGCAAAAACATGCATGGCCCAAACCACCTACACCACTAGGAGCAATAAGATGCAACCAAGCTAGAAAACGCACTTTCCTACGATCACCAGGTACTTAAAAACTGTTCTTAAAGTACACCACCAGGAGCGATAAGATGCAACCAAGCTAGAAAACGCACTTTCCTACGATCGCCAGGTACTTAAAAATTGTTCTTAAAGTCGGCTTTTGTATTGTTTTGTCTCTAAAGCCACCGACTATAACCATAAATAGCCAAAGTCGAACTGTTCTTCTTTTATCTTTTTTTATTAAGTCAATAGATTTTTCAACCCCGGGACCTTCCCGGGGTAGTTAGCTAGTGATATATAAAACAAATGATGGGAAAGTTCTTTTAAAGTATAATGTTTTTTATAACGTCCAACAAAGCCCGGGGATACGGGTACGCCCATAGACAAAAGACCACTCACGCTCAAGATCGCAAACAACGCTGATGACCCAGACCGTCAACAATTCCAGGAGAAACTCACCGCCCGAAAGCCTACTGCGGTACCTTGGCTCACACATGACATTTTGTTATGAACGAGACTTCAACCAACAACCTACCCTAGAAAAAGTCATTGGGTACCACTAGAGCAGTGTCCCTCTTATTTTAAAGCATTAATGTAGTTTCACTAATTAAAGTTAACCTACTTGGCTACTTGCAAAAATTGTAGATAAATTAAATAACTATATAATTAGCTGCCATTAATATGGATAGTTCAAGTAACAAGTTATCCATTATAGAGTTTACAGTTCATCTAATTATCAAGTATATGTGAAGAGGCTTTTTGCTCAATAATATTGGTGAATTCTCTTTAATTAAATAGTGAAGGTTTAAATCTCATTGTGGATAATTAGGTGAATATTAGAGTTTAAATCTAATATTGTAACTTTTAACTCTAGACATGTTTATAACCATGTTGCTTGCTTATAGTGTTTACTAGTCGTTTGGTATACAACATAACATATACATCATCGTCATCATCCTCCTAAAACCTCATCACAAAGCATGGGCTAAAATAATAGTTCATAAAATAAGGCAATGGAAACTCAAATATATATGTATGTAATAGAATAAAATAAACCTTTCAGGGTTACAAACGTGTTTTTTTTAACGCCTAATTTTCTCCCCTATTTTTTACACTCCTTTTTACATCCCCTTTTATTACACCTCATTAAATGTCTTCCACCATATTTTTATCTATGTACTTTCTCCAAACACCATTTGATGATGTTACCAATGGGCTATGACCCAAGTGGCATAAAGAGGGTTACAAACGTGTTGATCATGCAATTTTTTATCTTTAAACGGATTACTTATAATAGAAGTGATCACACATCTCAAAAAAAAAATTAACAAAACATTTGGGGATTTGTTAAAACATATATTTATTATTATTGACATTATTTTTCCATGAATAAGTTACTTAAAACTACAAACAATTATTGACGTATTCTTTTATAGTTTGAATAGTTTACTTAAAGGGAAAACAAGAATACAAGAATTCAAACATTTCAACCCCTTCCCACACTCAAAAGAAAAGTAAAATAAACAAAAAAGAATGGTTGAAAAGTTAGTTAAAACAAAAGAAATTTGAAAATTCACTCCGTAATATGAGAACGCATAGAGTTGGATTCCTAACTGATAACCATGTTGAACTTCCATCATGAAAAATAATCTTAAAATAGATTAGCGATGAGGGTTTTTGCAATCAAGTCTACTTTTATCAATTGGATTTAATTATGACCAAAGATAAATGAGTATATACCCAAGGCCACTAAGGGAGCAAGGCTTTGCTCCGGTAGGGTTCAAGGACAATGCCCATGGCGAGTCTTAGTGGCAGCGTCATTGGAAGTTGCTACGAATTTGCATGATTGATGGACAATTATATGAAGTTGATCATCATATGGAAGTTACTATCAATTAGTAAGAAAAGTAGCTTTTAGTGATTTGTCCAAAGCAACATGTTTTTTATCCGTTAGTGATGTGTTATCGGTGATCTGTCAGTGAATATTTCATCAGTGCTCTACAATTGGAGTGGCCTTCATGTTCTTTCAATGAATGTTTTTTCGGTAATGTCTTTACCCTTGCCTGTTTTCACATGGAATATCATCATGGGTTAGGATCTTAACCGACTGCTAAGCAACAGATCTTACCGCCAGTAAAGGGCCTATGATTTCTAGTGTATGGTGTCAAATTACAATAGACATATTCTCAAAGTTTGAATGTAATTTGTAGTCCTACCTCTAGTTGATTCTCCTTTCTCTAAACCATTTTGAGTGTGCCTTTTCTCAAATAAGGAAAACAAGAAAAGAAAAAGGCCCAAAAAAGTATGGCCCGTTTAGAATCTCTATAATATGTATATGTGTTACGCTTTGCAATTTTACTTAAAACAATCCAAACTGGGCTTGCATATGTTCATGTTGGGCAAATTCAAAAACCTGATTGGCAGCCCAAGGCCCCAAGCTCTGTTACATATATACAAATTCATTGCGCAGCTTTCACATTTAAATCCAAACTGGGCTTGCATATGTTCATTTTTGGTCCACATAAGAAATTTTTTGCTTAAAAATATTAATTCATTGATATTATATTTAAAAGGAAATGAAAAACACACACAACACACGTATATGGCGATTTTCATAGAAATTTGATTTTCCATGCAAAACGTCCGAAGTGTCTATAAAATCATGAATAGTTATGCACATAATAAATGCAATCTATATACATAATCATACAAAACTATACTCAAATCAAAGAGCAGTTTGATTTTATGATATTTTCTTGAGAAAAAGTAGAAGTACATAAAATGTGCTTAGAAAATGTTACTAAATAAAAAGTTAACAGTTATTGTTTTCCTTTTCCCCTTCCTAATGTTCTAACTAATTATGAAATTGTAGCATCTTTATATTAGCTATTAATTTGCCTTGATCTAGCAAACAAATTACGCCATAGAGAAAGCATGTTTCACTCTTTATTTGTTTAGCTTGGAAAGCTCTTGTCCACTATTAATTCATGTGGATATCCATCACATCCTGACCAAACATAGACCAAACAAATAAGCTTAATATAAACAAGTCAATGTAGTAATATACTGTTTATGACATATTCATTAGATCAATGCTTTTATGTCTAGTTGAATCAACATAATACTTTAGAAATTTTAGTTCACATATATATATATCATTTCTTTCATTAACATTTATGGTTAGTCAAACAAACTGTTAAGTTACTAAGAAGGAGATGGAAAACGAACACTAAAAGTACGTACACCAACATGTTCATAAGCTGTTAAGTCAACAAACCGTTAAGTCACTAAAAGGGAGATGAAAAACGAACACAAAATATACGTACACCAACATGTTCATGAACTGAACTTTTTGAGAAGGGAGCTTTTGAGAGTTATGAAACATCACCAAAAAGTAATGAAGATTTTAACATACTGATTTATTTAACCGTCAAATAACTTTTGTTAAGCAACTTAACACTTTCATTGGGCTATTATATCCAACATTGTTGTTCACTGAAATAATGGGCCTCCAGCTTCTCCTTCATCTACCATTCTACCCTAGCTTTTATATGCATGTGTTTTTAACTTTTTATCTACAAAGCACTTGTATTTGACTATTAGTATATATGGTTGGTTACGAGCGTCGTCAGATCACAATGAATCACTAAATTTATGAGTTTGATTCAAAATTCTGCATCTTATTGAAATTCACATAATTGTGAGTCAAAACTAAAGCTAAAAAATCGGTATTATGAGGTAATTTTACAAAGATAAATGTGTTAAGTGTAGGAAGTCATCAAGATTTAATAAGTATTTGAGGTAATGGTATATGCTGTCGGAGCATAATTATATACAACATTAAATAACTATGCACAAATTACGCATATAACTAGATTTTTTTAACATCGTTGGTAATAACTAATTACTCACAATTTTTTTTGAACGTTAACTTTCATTCAACCAACACATTACCTCAAGGCGAGGAAACACAAAACAAGGCTTACAACATATACAGCGAGTACATATTCCAATCCTTCCATATCAAATCCTTAAATCTAGCCCGACTCTTTAACCATGGAAATGATAAAGATTTCACATTTGCTACAATATCCTGAATTTTAGCCTCTATGCCCTTGAAAATCTTCTCATTCCTCGCCTTCCAAATAACCAAACACGTAACCATTACAATACCGTATATGATTTCGCCTCCTCGTTTTCTTGCGACCGCTTGCTTAAACATTTGAATTAGGTCACGAACTTCAAAGGCGAAGATGTTATGAATCTTGCACCAACTCCCAATTTGGCCCAAACTCCGAAAGTGAACTCGCACGACATGAACAGGTGTTCGCTGGACTCGGTCTCATAATCGCATAATACACAAACCAAATTAGAAAAAAAAACCCATGTTTCTTCTCGCCAATGCAACCCAGTTGGAATTTGATCCATCTCCAAACGCCACATAAAGATATTACTCTTTAGAGGAACCCATGAAACCTATTTCATTCGGTAATTATGTGAGTATTCCCTTTGTTTAGTTAACATTTTCTTAATCGAGCCCACGGAAAGAAAAAATACCTCTAAAGTGTCTCCAACCTAATTCCATCTATCCGGATCTAAGCCCAAGATGACCAACTCCATAACAGTGATACATTCATGAAGAGTCGGGGCCATTTATCCTTCAAACATCCATCCCCGTGCCACCAATCCAACCAAAAACGCGCCTTGCTTCCATCACCCACCACCCCTTTAATCAACTCATGTATATTTTTTCTCCAAACTTAGCATTGTCTCCAACCTTAACAATGCGTTCCAACACCCTGTAATGTATTTGTTTAATGGTAACGAACTCCAACGATTTCCACTACTATGATAGACATCAATATTACGCTTCCAAAGGTTACCGCTTTCAGCTTTATACCACCAAGCCCACTTGAGCAGAAGAGCCTCATTAACGTCTTTTAATCTACTAATTGATAGAGTTTGAATCCTTGATCCCTTCTCATTGATTTACAATAATATATAATACATGGGATCCTATCATTATGGAAAGGATCATGATACAATTCAAATATATAAAAGATATACACAATATTATCTATCTATTAGTCTATCTATTACACCCCCGCAGTCGAAGCGGGAGGAGACCGGATGCTGAGACTGTCTCGGAAGTCTTCAAATAGAATGCGAGGTAGCCCTTTTGTGAATATATCTGCAATCTGATATCGAGAGGGGACATGAAGCACCCTGACATGACCCCGTTGAACTTGTTCACGCACAAAGTGGATGTCTAACTCAATATGCTTGGTGCGCTGATGTTGAACCGGATTTCCTGACAAATAAATGGCGCTGACATTGTCACAATAAACAAGAGTCGCTCGAGAAAGAGGATGGTTCAACTCGAGAAGTAGGTTACGGATCCAACATATTTCGGCAACGACGTTGGCGACTCCCCGGTATTCAGCTTCGGCGCTGGATCTGGATACTGTGCTCTGTCGTTAAGACGACCAAGAAATGAGATTATCACCGAAGTAAATGCAATAGCCACTAGTGGAACGCCTGGTATCAGGGCAGCCAGCCCAGTCAGCATCAGTATAGGAAATCAAAGATTGGGTGTGGCAGGCATGAAGAGTTAACCCAAACGTAGACGTACCCTTCAAGTACCGAATGATGCGCTTGAGAGCGCTCCAGTGATCAAGACGAGGAGAGTGCATATGCATGCAGATTTGCTGAACGGCATAGGAAATATCAGGCCTCGTGAATGTAAGGTACTGGAGCGCACCAGCAAGACTCCGATACAGAGTAGGGTCATGAAACAGCTCACTGGTATGATCACTAAGTTTGTTGTTTGTGTCAACTGGAGTGGACACGGGGTTGCACGACTGCATACCGGCACGTGCAATGATGTCAGTTGCATAGGACTGCTGGGAAAGAAACATGGTGTCTTGGGTGCGAGACACAGAGATACCCAGAAAGTAGCTAAGAGGGCCAAGGTCTTTCATGGCAAATTCTTTAGACAACTGAGCCATGAGAGAAAATCTAAGCTTGTCAGAAGAGGTGACCAAAAGAATGTCATCAACGTAAAGAAGGAGGTAAGCTGTGTCAAGGCCCTGAGGAAAAGTAAATAAAGAGGCATCGCTCTTGCTATGACTGAACCCCATGGATAAGACAAAATCTGTGAACCGTTGGTACCATGCTCTTGGGGCTTGTTTGAGGCCATATAGAGATTTCTTGAGCAAGCAGACATAGTCAGGAAAGTGTTTATCACGAAACCCCATAGGCTGGTACATATATACTGTCTCATTCAAGTTCTCGTGTAGAAAGGCATTAGTAACATCAAGCTGATGAATGGACCAATGCTTAGATAAAGCGATGGATAAAACCGTACGTATGGTGGCCAGTTTAACCACGGGACTGAATGTTTCCCCACAATCAATGCCTACCTGTTGTAGACGACCATCACAAACCAGTCTAGCCTTATAGCGCTCCAATGACCCATCTGACCTGTACTTGTGTTTAAATAGCCACATACTACGAATAACATTCATGTCCGGGTGTCTAGGCACTAATTCCCAAGTCCCGTTTCTAACAAGTGCATCATATTCAGTAGACATGGCAGAGTACCATTCCGGTATAGTCAAGGCATCGGCCGGGTTTTGGGGACGGGTACAATGGTAGTGGTGGTGGTGGTATGGAGGTTAAAGGGTTGTTTTGGTTTAAAGATACCGCTCATGGAGCGGGTATGCATGGTCTGGGACGATTGGGTAGGTGGAGGCGGAATGGGTGAGGGCTGGGTAGTGGTCTGTGAAGTAGTGGGCTGGTTAGTGGGTGTTGGGCCGGAGGGGTTGGGACGTGGATGTGAGTCTGGTGTGGAGGGAGTTGTGTGAGGAGGGGTCGTAGGTGGGCTGGAGGTGTGTGGGGTGGTTTGGGTCATAAATGGGCTTGGTATATTTGGGGTGGTGTGGGCCGTGGGTACAGTAGGGGTTGTAGGGCCGTGAATATGGGGCAACAGGTGGTGTGGAAAGTGGTTATCTAGGAAGGTGTAGGTGGGAGCAGGTGCGACGGATTGTTTAAAGGGGAAAGTCGTTTCGTCAAACGCTACGTGTCTGCAAATATGGACCTGTTTGGTTGTCAAGTCAAGACATCGGTACCCCCGGTGGGAAGGGGGATAACCAAGAAAGACGCAAGCTTGAGCACGGTGTTCTAATTTGTGAATGGTGGTGGAGGGAGTGAGAGGGTAGCAAAGGCAACCGAAGACACGAAGATGGTCATACCTGGGTGAGGAGTGGTATAAAATTTCGGTGGGTGATTTGTTGTTGGTTGTTTTATTGGGAAGGATATTGAGGAGGTAGGTTGCGGTTTCAAGTGCAAAATGCCAAAAATAGGTGGGTAAGGATGCGTGGGCCATGATGGTGCGAATGAAATTATTAATGGTGCGGATTTTTCTTTCGGCTTTGCCGTTTTGGGAGGATGTGTATGGGCATGATAAGCGGTAAAGCATGCCATTTGTGGTGAAAAAATTTTGAAAAGATTTATTGACATACTCACCGCCATTGTCACATTGAAAGGTTTTAATGGTGCATTCAAATTGGGTTTTAATGGTGGAGGCAAATTGGGTAAAGGCATTAAACACATTTGATTTTTGAGTTAGTGGGTATGTCCATAAAAAATTAGAATAATCATCTAGAAATAGGACATAATATTTATGGCCAGAGGAACTGATAATAGGGGAAGTCCACACATCACTATGAATTATATCAAACAGTTGAGACACACAAGTAGTAGAAGCAAAAAAAGGTAACCGAATACTTTTGCCAAAAACACATGAGTCACATACATTGTTATTAAACTTATTGAAAAAAATAGAACTAGTGTTTTTAATGGAATGTAAAGACGAGCGTCCTGGATGGCCAAGACGTTGGTGCCAGAGATCCGCAGAGATGGCAGCAAAGGCTGTGGGAGTAGAGGAGGAGGACCCGAGCACCAGAGGGTAGAGATCACCGCTGCTGTTGCATCGCAGGAGCGGGGCCCGCGTCTTGAGGTCCTTCACAAGAAAACCAAACGGGTCAAATTCAACAGACACGGAATTATCCCTAGTAAAACGACGAACAGAAATAAGGTTTTTAACTAATTTAGGTGAGTACAGTACGTTTTTAAGGACAAATGGTGGGAAGGGCTTGGGGAGGTATTTGGTGCCTTGTCCTAGTACCGGAATAGTGTGACCATTACCTACTATAATATGTTGAGGAATGCACGTATTAGAAAAAGAAAGGAAATCACCTTGATCATGTGACATAGTAGAGGAGGCGCCAGTGTCCATGTACTGAGTGGGATCTGGCTGCTGGAGAGACATAGTGTAGAGTGCTTGCTCAATGTCGGTCGGACTGTACGCTGCATAATTATTTTATTGCGGGCGCGGGCCAAGAATACCGGGCTGAGACTGGGCCGTTTGGTGGCTGCTGGGGGGCCGAGAGGAGGTGGGGTATAGGCAGGGGGATTGGGCCAGGTGTAAGTGGGCTGAGGTGAATATTGGGCCTGATGGAAACTGTAAGGGGAGAATTGGGATTGGGTCTGTTGTGCCGAGTGGAACCAAGGGTGGGTTGGCGGGTAGGGTGAAGGCCAGAAGAAGGGTGTTGAGGTTTGGCCACGTCCGAAGCCACCACGTCCATGACCACGGCGATTGAATCGACCGCGTCCGCGACCATAGGAGCGTTCAGGTGGTCGGCTGGGATCGGTGGGTTGGGCCGGTTGTTGGTGGTAGCGGTTAGGGCGTTGGCGGCGGATTTAGAAGCGGCTAATGCACGTTCGGCCTTGTCGGATTCAGCTTGTATTAGTTTCGAACGAGCATTGTAAAAGGTTGGGAGCGGGTGGGTATTTTTGAGTATGGTGGATATGCTTTCATATTGGTCATTGAGGCCAGCCAGCAGTTGTAACACCAAACGGTCATTGTCTACTGGCGCGTCAACGTTGGCGAGTTGATCGGCCAGAACTTTCAAGGCCTGACAGTAAGCAGACATATTAGAGAAACCGTCCAAACGAGTATTGGAAAACTTACCCATGGAGTGCATATGGTGTATATCTTTTACTAATGCCCAAACCTCCCAAATCCTTAGGCGATGTACTCTTCTCCCAAGCAACCCAATTAATCTTTTTATATGTACTTGTCCTTGGCCATAAGAAATTTCTCACAATGCCCTCCAATTTATTTATAACCTTTACCGAGGCTTTATATAAGGAAAATAATACACCAGTAAACTTTCTAGATCCGTTTTATGTCGACATTTATTTTTTAATTGGTTTTTATTATTAAAATAAGTTATACAACAATACAACACTCAGATCAAGGATAACTAAAATTTTGATTTTATAGTATACTTAAAAGACAATGAAGTATATAAAACTTATTTGAGTTTAAAAATAAACGAAAAAACTAATAGATTTAAACGAAAAAGTTCAACAAAAAGTACGTTTGTATGTTTGCCAATTCAACCATTTTTACCTATTAATTTTATTATTTACGATCTTGTCATCGCCTCCATTTTAGCTATCAAAAAAACTTGATCAATAGAGTTAGACGAGTTTTCACACTTTTCATGACAATTCGGCTTTCTATCTCATCTCGTGTATACATATAAGTTTAGAAATGATGTCAGCAATGATTATAAGTTTCATTTTTTAATTTTAGATTCGAGTAAGGTGGTAATTTTACATGAAGGAGAAAATTGTAGGAAGTTGATTAAATTTCTTATAACAAGTTGAAATGAAAAAAAATAGTAAGTAAAGATTATGACATTTACAATTGTTTAAAATCAGTATTTAAAAGTGTGTTGAATTTATTTATCTAACTTATTGAATTGGTAAATACTAAATAGTGGGTTAGAAAATCACATTTTAGTCAAATTGTTTGAAATTGGATTTTGGTAAATGAATTGACCAGGACAACGATGGATCAGGAGACGGGTGGGCCGAAGGGCTATGTCCGTACGGACTAGAGGCCGTCTGGGGCCCCTTTCGGCCATTGGGGGCCGCGTACAGAGTACCTGACAATACTTTAGTTGATCGTTCAAAAAAAAAAATAACTCCACAAATGAAGCTTTAGGGTATCTTTGGCAAAACTAGCTGGTAGCTAGTAGCTGGTGGTTGGAAACTGGTAGCTGTAGCTTTTTAAATATATTTTAGTGTTTAGCAAAGTAGCTGGAGCTTTTAATAAAATGTATAAATGACCAAAATGCGCATTAACTAAAAGCTTGTATGCATTGTTTTTATATATTTTATGATAGAATAAGTATTTGTGTCATTTACTTATTAAAAGCTTGTAGCTAGTAAGAGCTTTTTCTTAAACGCTAGTAATAGTAGCTTTTCAATATTGAGCTTTTCCTTCTTACCTAAAAGCTTCAAGCTCCTTCAACCAAACAATGCTTTTTATTGAGTGTAAGCTTTTTCTTAAAAAGTTGAAGTTTGAAGCTCATAAAAGCTCTTAAAAACTTCCGGCTAAACATACCCTTACTAGTCACGAAGATTTATTTGAAAGTTGAAACTTGAAAAATCAAGGAGATGTCTCTCTACATCTCTCATGTAAAAACATAAGAACAAATGGGTTAAATTGTGTTTTCAAACCCTAGTAATCTTTTATACTTACCATCTTTCTCTTTTTATTTTTCCTTTTTCATAAAGTTTCTTAGGTATTAACAAAATTGAGAAAGTATACGGTATAAAGCCCCTTAAAATAAGAAGCGTAAGAAGCCACCAGTGATTGACACCTGTCAATTTAACCTAACCACAGTTAACCCTAATTAAACCGTTTTTCATCTTCGCTGGAAACAAACCAATCTATATCTGGGTCTGACCACCACAACCAACACCACCACCACAACCAACACCACCACCACCACCACCACCGCCACCGCCACCGAACCACCACCCGACACCACCACGTCATCCTTCCAACAACGATGAAGCTCCTCCTTCCAACACCAACAAAACCAACAACGATGAAGCTCCTCCTACCATATTTAACCCGATGCCACCCCATGACCTGACGTAGCCACCATCGGAAGCCACAACTGAAACAACCAGACCCGTCACCATCAACTGAAACAAACCTAATGAAAAACCCATGCGAACCAGTGCCAGGACAAGCAAACAGAAACAAAATGAGTGTAGAATATACATGCTCTGTTTAAAAAAAAAAAAAAAAAACAATTGTGTGAAGGAAGAAGTGAGATGCATATTTGTGATTAGAATATACAGGTGGAGTTAAAAGAAGAATGGAGATTATGAAAGAAATATGGAGAGATTTTTCTTTTAAGGCTTTTATGAAGAAGACAAAGATGACAGGTAGGAGTGTGTTTTTGAGTGCGTCCAACAAATAATTCAAACGCATGTATAAAATATAACGTGCGTCCAAAATGGTTTCATATTTTAAAAATGCAAACGCATTATATAATCATACAGATGCGTCCAAAATGGTCTAACCCCTTACTGGCCTGTCAGTCTTGTTTTTCTTCACCATCTTCGATTACAAATAAGAATAGTTCCTTCTTTTTACAAATGAGAATTCTCTTAACACCAGAAACAATCATCCATTATCAAAGATAAAATTAATTATTTTCTCTGCAAAAATTGAAATATTAATTATTTTCGTGACGGAACTGTATTGATCACATGCCTCAATCTTTTTAGCATCACAATTATTGAATATTAAAATATCTTCCAAACCTTTTAACGATTCCTTCTAAATTTCAATGAGTGCGTCTGTAATTTTTGATAAGTGCGTCTGAAATTTTGACGAGTGCGTCTGAATTTTGATGAGTGCGTCTGAATTTTTAATGAGTGCGTCTGAATTTTAATGAGTGCGTCTGAATTTTAATGAGTGCGTCTGAAAATTTGATGAGTGCGTCTGTTTTAACCCAGGTATGGTTAGGGTTTTTAATCTGCATCCTTAATCTAATGGCTGAGATCACTTCTTACGCTTCTTACGTTAAGGGGGCTTTATACGTTATCTCTCCCCAACAAAATTAAGGAGAATTTTCAAACATATAAGTTATAAAAAATAAATATATATTTTGAGTTTCATATATTTTTGTAGTGACAAAATAACAATAACTTTGTGTTATATTTTTTTTCTTGGATAATCTAAAATGCAATTATATTTGTTTATACAAGAGAAATCAAGCCTTATTTATTTTTATTTATTTATTTTTTTGCCGATGATGAAATAAGATGATTTTGTGAAATAACTCATTAGTATGTCTCTTATCTCTCTTTAACACCACTACATATTTTAATGATGTTATAGCCTAGTGGTTACAGCGGAGGTGGAAAGATTTTTCCTTACGATGTTCCTGCCCGAAAGGTACCCGGTTAGAGTCTCGTCGTCCATCAAAAAAAATATACCCAATAGGTTTGAAAGGGACCGGCGTGTGGGGAGGGAATCGAACTTAGGAAGAAAAGGGTTTCAAGTTAAAGAGTTTTCACTGATTTACACCTGACAAAAAAAAACAATTTTTTTCAATATATCTCAATAATTTAGGAATTAGTTTATTATTGATATTTTTAATTTACCAACTAAATCATTATAATTAATGGATTTGATCTCACCAAAGATGAAGGAAATGATATGCTGGCGCAAGTGCACAACATGTGTACAACAAAATTTCCATTTCATTTTAATATTAAAAGTGTGCAACTCAAATTAATTTAATTCTCGGAGTATCGGTGGTCTTTTTTCCTATTGGTATATCTAAATGATCGGGCTTTGTTAAATGATCGGGCTTTGTTAAACGCCGAATACTAAAAAAGTGGTGTTGTCTCCAACATGTTTTGTGATTGACTTTCTGCTAATTTACTTTAATTTATGTGTGTAATCCAAACAACTAAAAATAGTTTTTTTTTTTTTTGAGCGGCCAACAAATTGGAATCACTCACGGAACACTGGAGTATCATCGTGTCACCAGTGTTGCCACGCGATCATATTCCACCACCAAGTCACCAATTCAGGAGGAAACTCATAATTATGAGAAAACCTTCTTTGTGAGATTCGAACCCAGGACCTTATGGCCCTTAAGTCTTATCTCACCACCAAGATACCACTAGACTATAAGTTAATTAGACGGATGGTTTAAGTGGTTAGATAACTTATATGTATAATGCAACCACCTAGAAAGCATTACTTACATGGCTAGTGAGTCATGGGTACCATCAATGAGTTTACTGTGAGATCACAATATCAGTTTGTGCGAATAACTTTAGAGAGAATTATTGAGATACAAAGATTCAATATATACACAAATGAAATAACATGTTAGGGGTATTTATACATGTGAAAGGGTGTAACCCTTGAGGCCTAACCGACATACCGGTTGGTTGGTTAACTATAACCGCCACATAACTACTATAACAAACTTAGGATATAATAAAACTTCAGATAATATTGGAAATCAAGTAATTATTATCTAACATCCCCCCCCCCCCCAATTCTTGACTTCCCCAAGGTCTTCAACTCCTATGAGACTTCGCATCTATATGAACTTTATCCTTGGTAATGCCTTAGTGAGGATGTCTGCTTTCTGCATCTTTCCACTGATAGATCAACTTGTATCTGCTCGTTATGTATACATTCTCTAATAAAATGATACCTTGTGTTGATATTCTTTGATCTTCCATGAAACACGGGATTCTTCATGAATTGAATTGCTGACTTGTTATATACTCGTAGGGTTATCTTCTTTGGCTTTTCACCTGTGAGTTCGCTTAGTACTCCTTGTAGCCATATTGCTTGACATGCTACTAATGTAGTTGCCATAAATTCTGATTCACATGAGGTTAATGCTACTGTACTTTGTTTCTGACTTGTCCATGTTATAGGTGAATCTTTGTAGTAAAATATTGTTCATGTGGTTCCTCTTCCATCGTCTTGGTCTGTACCATAACTGATATCACTGTATCCAATGATTTCTGCTTCTTTTCCTCCGGTGTATTGAATTCCATAATTCAATGTGCCTTTGATGTATCTTATCAAATGTTTAACTGCTTTCATATGAGTTGTTCTTGGCTTCTCCATAAATCTACTCACGTATCCAACTCCGTATGTAATATCTGGTCTGGTATGTGTAAGGTACCTTAAGCTTCCAATTAGCTTCCTATATTCTGTCTCATTGACTGGTTCACTTTCATCGTCTTTAGTGCGTTTGAGACCTGATTCCATTGCATATTTTGTTGGGTTGCAGTCTTCTAGTCCAGCTTCCTTGATAACTTTCTTTGTGTGGGATGATTTCTTCAATTGTATTCTTCCTTGTGCTTGGCGTACTTCTATTCCTAGATAGTATGTGAGTGGTCCTAAATCACTCATTTCAAACTTGTCTTGCATTTCTTTCTTGAAGCTTAATATGTCCTTGATTGAACTTCCTGTCACTATTATGTCATCGACATAAACTTCTAAAATTATTGTTAACTATCTTGAAGTTCTCTTGTAAACTGCTTGTTCTTGTGGCATCTTATAAATCCAGTTTCCTTTAGGATGTTGTTCTGCCTTATGTTCCATGCTCTTGGGGCTAGCTTCAAACCATATAGAGCCTTCTTTAGCTTGTAGACTAGGTTTTCTTTTCCTTTCTTTACGAATCCATCTGGTTGTGATACGTAGACATCTTCCTTTAATTCACCATGTAAAAATCCTTATTTTACATCTAAGTGATGTACTTGCCATCCTTTCTGTGCTGCCAATGCTAGTAGTAGCCTGATTGTTTCCATTCGTGCAACGGGAGCAAATACTTCAATATAGTATATACCTTCATATTGTACATACCCTCTTGCTACTACTCTGGCCTTGTGTTTGGTGATCTGTCCACTTGCTTCTCTCTTGACCTTAAATACCCATTTTAGACCTATTGGTTTCTGATTTGCGGGAAAGGTAGTTAATGTCCAAGTGTTGTTTTTTTCTATAGAATCAATCTCGCTTTCCATTGTTTCTATCCATTGTGGGTAATCTGCTACTTTTTTATAATTTGCAGGTTCTTCATCATATGCCAAATATAGATGTTCATAATCTTCTGGTCTAAAAGGTTATGTGGCTGCATAGATGTCATTAAGTGATCTAAGGGCTCATACTAGTCTATGCTGGGAGCCTGGTGAGTCTTCTAACGCTTGAATGCTTGATTCAACTAGTGGATCACTTATAGGTATCTCTTGAACTGTTATTAGAGATCTTGTAGCTGTGATTGGACTATTGAAATCTTCATTTTCACTTTCTTGATCTTCATTGTCCCCATTACTTTGCTCTTGTACAGCTTCACTGTCTTACTCTCCATAAATTGCAAATCTTGTCCAAGATGGTTCGTTGTTACTTCCTTCTTTTAAGTAGGTGTCCCAATCGCATGGTTCGTTCTCAATGAATTGTACATCTCTACTAATACATATCTTCTTCATTGGGATCATATAATCTATAGGCTTTTGAACCATTTTCATTTCCTACAAGTACCATTTTTTACTTCTATCTTCTAACCTCTTCAAATAGGGCGTCATTACCTTCACATATTGTGACACCCCAGGAAAATCCCACATCGGCCGTGACCAGGAGAGATCCTTGGTTCATATGTAATCCGACGCCTCTTAAATCACCAACGCGTTTTGGGGCTTAATGTTAGTGGATGAGAGGAGAACTCCACAGTTAAGCGTGCTCAGGTGGGACCAGTACCAGGATGGGTAACCTCCTGGGAAGTCTCCACCAGGTCAACCAAAAATGAATACGTGAGCTCTAGATGGGCAACCCATCGGGGCAAAGCGGACAATATTGGTAGTGAGAGGGGGCGGATGTTACAGATGGTATCAGAGCCACTCCTGTGCCGTTCGGGATGGTGGGTACAACCTCATCAGGGATGATTAGACTCAAACAGGGAGTGAATATGACACCCCAGGAAAATGCCACATCGGCCGTGGCCAAGAGAGATCCTTGGTTCATATGTAATCCAACGCCTCTTAAATCACCAACGCGTTTTGGGGCTTAATGTTAGTGGATGAGAGGAGAACTCAACAGTTAAGCGTGCTCAGGTGGGAGCAGTACCAGGATGGGTGACCTCCTGGGAAGTCTCCACCAGGGAAACCAAAAACAAATCCGTGAGCTCTGGATGGGCTACCCATCGGGGCAAAGCGGACAATATTGGTGGTGAGAGGGGCCGGATGTTACACATATGTTGTGCATCCAAATACGCTAATGTGCTTGATATTGGGTGTCTTACCATTTACTGCTTCGCAGGGTGTCATTCCCTGTAGTGCTTTGGTAGGAAGATGATTGAGTATGTAAATTGCTTGTTGCGTTACTTCTGCCCATAAGTTATGTGGTACGTTCATAGCCTTTAACATGCTTCTTGGCATACTCATTACTGAACGGTGTTTTCCTTTATACTACACCATTTTGCTGAGGTGTGTAAAGTGTTGTGAGCTGTCTAAGAATTCCTTTCCCTTCACTACGTGGTAAGTGCTTTAGAAGTAAACTCTCCTCCACGATCCGTTCTTAATCTCTTGAGCTTGTGACTTGTCTTTGTCTGAGCTTCACTTAGAAACTTTTTGAAGTTTTCATAAACTTGATCTTTTGACTTAAGCATGTAGATCCACATGTATCTTGAATTATAATTAATTATCAGGAAGAAATAGTTGTTGCCTGCTAAGGATGTGGGTGTGATTGGTCCACATAAATCTGCATGTACTAATTCTAGAGGTCTCGTAGCTCTAAAACTTGCTTGAGAGGGAAATGGTAATCTACTTTGTTTTCCCATAATACATGCATCATATACTTGAGAGAGGTGTTTAATTCCTGATATTCCATGTGCCATTCCTTTAATACTTAATTGCCTTAGTGAATCAAAATTCACATGTCCCATACATGCATGCCATGACCATGCAGGTGTATCTATTCTGGCTTGTAAACAAATTGGACTTGTCATTCTGAGTCGTACCTTGTAGAGTCTATTCTTAGCTCTTGGGACTCTCATCAATACGTTGTTGGAGGCATCATATATCCAAAGATATTCATTCTCCATAATTACTCTGCATCCTGATTCTGTAACTTGCCTGAGGCTTAGGATGTTGCTTTGGAGAGTTTGAATGTAGTAGTTTGTTCTCCATTGTTGCATTCCAATAATATTGAGCATTTACCTTTGATGTTGACACATGATCCATCTCCAAATTTTACACTTCCTGCTATCTTTTCATCTAACTCTGTGAAATAGGAGCGTCTTCCTGTCATATGATTGCTTGCTCCATTGTCTAAATACCATATTTTATCTCCATTATCTTCACTATGATAACGTTCTGGTATAATCTTCTTTTCTTCTAGAACTACTTTTCTTTCTTCACCAACTGGCATAAGTAATGTAGGATCCTCTTCTTCCATTACTAGATAAGATTCTTCTTGCTTACTTCGAGCTTTAGGACATCTGGGAGCTATATGTCCTAATTCATTGCAATTGTAACATCTTACGTTGCTTACATCTTTCTTGGGCTTGTAACTATTGTTGCCATGACGATTCTTAGTGAAACTTCTGTCACTTCTCTGATCTTAGTGGCCATTTCTATCAAAGTTCTTTTTTTGATATCTTTGACTCTTACCGAACTTCCTAAAGTTCTGTCTACCTTGATTCTGATTGTAGTTCTTGTAGTTGTTGTAAGGTCTTCTATCATGCCTTGTAACTAACATCTTCTCTTGACCCGATGGTCCAAATTTCTTCTCAACTCTTGACTTAAGGCGTTCCTCATAAGCTTTAAGTCTTCCAAGAGCATCATCTAGCTTCATAGTATCTATGTCTGAGTATTGTTCTATGGATGCAACAATATGTAGCAACCTTTCTGGTACAGAGTCCAACAATTTTCGTACCATGACTGACTCTTCAATTTTTGTTCCTAGGGTTTCTGACTTTGTATTAATTGCACTCAACCTACCAGCAAACTAGTCTATGGTTTTTGTCTCTCTCATTGATAGCATCTCAAATTCTGTGCGTATTGATTGAAAGTCTTACTTTATGGACTCTGTCAATTCCAATATGACTTGTCTTTAATGCTTCCCAGATTTCTCTTGCTGTAGAATGTAACGCCACTTGCATCACCATATCTTTTGGAATTGCTTGAAATAGATAGGTAATCGTTGTCTTGTCCTTCTTTACATCTACCCTGGACGTACCTTCTACGGGTTCCACTACTTCCCAAAGTTTATTGACATTCAATATTGGCTTTACATGAACAACCCAAATCATGTAATTTGTAGATGTTAACATCGGTGTTTGGAGGCTGAAAGTGAGAGTCTCCTTCATGACTGTCTCTTCTTTCGTCATTGTGGGTTTAACGGGCGTCTTCTGTGGACTTTTGTTTTTATTCTTGAGTTAATTACCAAAACCATCCCTGTTGTTTGGGCCAATATGCCACTCCAGTCCAATCTTTTAAAAATTGCTTGAACAGTCCCTGACTTTTGAAGAAATAGGCCAAAGCAGTCCAAAGACTTAACCCAGTTAAGTCTGTGTTGTTAAGTCAGGGGCAAAATGGTTAACTCACATATAAAATTGTCTTCTTCCCTCCATTGTCTTCGTCCCCGGGCCATTTGTGATATCTGATCCATAAATTAGAAACACATGGATCTCAACAATCACCACTTGAACATCACAATGTTACAGAACAACCTAGTTCAGAACAACCTGATAGTTCTAAGAATGGTGATAGGGCTGAGCATGTGATACCTGGAAATGAAAGCACTGAACACTCTGAGGGTAATGACTCTTGTTCTCAAACCATAAGAATAAGTAGTAAGAGTTCTACATTTCCAAGAAAACTTGATGATTTCAAATTTGACTTGTGATAGTAAAGTGTTTGCTAGCATGTTATACAAATGTATTGAACCTAGAAATTACAAAGAAGCTTCATTAGATCCAAATTGGATTAGAGCTATGAATAGTGAAATTGAAGCTTTAAATAGGAACAATACTTGGACCTTAGTGGACTTACCTAAGGGTATAAGCCTAGTTGGTTGTAAGGGGATGTTTAAGGTTAAATATAAATCTAGTGGTAAAATTGAAAGGTTTAAGGCTAGATTTGTTGCCAAGGGATATAGTTAAAAAGAAGGTGTTGATTTTGATGAGACTTTTTTTACCTGTTGTAAAGTTTGTTACTGTCAATTGTGTTAGACTATCTATCCACTGCCGTGACCTTTTTCTGCAACCGGTTGCCACATTCACATAAGACAAACGACTTTTTAATTTTTAAAATGTAAATATGTTAGATGGGAGCTCGACCAGGTTGTTGCTTCAAATGATTATTATAATACGTTTTCTTTTACTTTTTTGTTATTTCTAATATTTTTATATAATAAACGATAATCTTAACTTATAGTTATTTAATAAAATATTCGTTTAAGTTGGGTTGTGAATGTGAATGAAAAGTTGAATTTGGTTTGGTTGGGTTGTGTATGTGGAAGAGAGAGAAATTATTTTTTTAATGAAAGGTTGGGTTGAGTTAGGTTGTGATAGTGGATAGCCTTATGTCTATTGCTGTCCAGAATAGTTGGTAAATGTTTCAATTAGACATAAACAATGCTTTTTTTATGGTGATTTACATGAAGATGTGTACATGGCTTTACCTGATGGCTATTTTTCTAAGAGCATTCACATTAGGTGCTTCATCTCCATCTATATAATTACACTAAAAATCACTACCTTTCTCTCTCCTTTTCTATTTAATAAGACCTATTCTATACTTTTTTCACTACCTTTTCTCTCTCCTCTACTCAAAACCACTTTTAAAAATATTAAAAAAAATTATGGAGGATGAACAGTGTCTCCTCCAAATATTTTCTCTCTCCTCTACTCACAACCACTTATACCCACTCTATATAATATAGAGATCACACTCACACAATTATGGAGGAGCTAATGTGAATGCTCTAAGAATGAAACTATAGTGTGTAAATTAAATAAATGATTGTATGGATTGAAACATGCTCCAAGAATGTGGAATGAAAAGCTTGTTAGTGTTCTAGTTGATTTAGGCTTTGTTCAAAGCAAATGTGACTACTCTTTGTTTGTAAAAATTTCGAGTCTTACATTGTGATTTTACTTGTGTATGTGTATGACATTTTTTACTGGAAGTTGTGTTGATGAAATAAATAGAATTACAAGTTGTCTTCAGGAAAAGTTTATGATTAAGGACTTGGGTGAGTTAAAGTGCTTTCTTGGTCTAAAGGTTACTTCTCATGATAATAATGTGTGTCTATCTCAGAGAAAATACTGCATAGATTTGTTAACTGAGTATGGTATGTTAGCGTGCAAACCAGTTAACAGCCCTATGGAGCCTAATCATGTTTTAACCAACATTTGTAATGACAATTCTAGTGTTCTTTCAAACATAACTAGCTATCAACAGCTTATAGGAAAGTTGATTTAGTTGTCCCATACCCGACCAGATATTTCCTATGCTATCCATTTTTAAGTCAGTACATGCACAAGCCAATTGAAGGTCACTTAAAAATTGCATTATGGTTGTTAAGATATTTGAAAAAGGCACATGATAAAGGAATTTAGTTTAGGAAAAGTCAAGTCTTTGATCTTGTAGCCTACTCAGATTCGGATTGGGCCAAGTGTGTAGATACTCACAAATAAGTGACTGGGTATTGCTTTTTCCTAGGAAATTCCTTAATTTCCTCTCGGTCATTTGTCGAAGCCGAGTACAAGGCTATGTATTCGGTTGCATATGAAGTGTTGTGGTTAAAAAATGTCTTGTCAGAATTACAGGTGAAAGTTAATTTGCATATAAAGATGTATTGTGATAACAATGCTGCTCTATCTATAGCAGTTAATCCAGTTTTTTCGACAAAACAAAACATTTTGAGCTTGACAAATTCTTCTTGAGATCTTATTTCAAACAGTTTAATTCAAACTTCCAAAATTGGGTCTCTTAATTAATTAGCTAATATTATGACCAAAGGTTTAAGTGTTGGGCAACATGAAGAGTTGTCTAAGTCTTTGAATATGTTTGATCCTTTTAGTTATTAAATTGTTGGGGGAGGGGGGTTGTTGAAATATGTAATACATATTAGTAAATTTAATATCTAAAGGATTAAGAGTTTATTTATTTATTTTTATAAATAGTAGAATATGTTGCATAAGTTGTGCAAGTTATGTTCGGGTCCAATAACAACAACTTAATGTGTGATATGATTTGGGCTGTTGGGCTGATTGTAAAGACTGATGCTGGGCTGTTGTGAAGACTGATCGTGGGCTCCGTAGTTCAGGAAGGATTTGGGCTTCCAACTGGATAGAAGTGTTTAAAGCCTAGCTGGTGGATGCTTAGGATTTCTTCAGACTCATATAAATAGCCTTGATATTTTCTCAAACTAATTCATTCACCATTTGTTCAGTTTTGTTATTTCTCTTTCCTCGATTATCTCTCTCGAGTGTCTATTCTGTTAGGGTTTGTTCAAATTCATCTCGAATATGTTCTTTGATCAGTAAGGTCTTGTATCCTATTGTATAGATTAAATGAGGGTTGTAGTTGTGTGAGGATTTTGGGAGAAATCGTTGTATTGTTTTGTTCTTATTCTAGGGTTTGTAAACTTTGGTTTGGGTTTAATCATTGATTATTCTTTGTTATTCATTTGATATCATGCATTTTGACAAAAATTATAGAGGTAAATAGTACCTCCTCTAAATTTAGTGATGAAGAGTAACTTTTCTCTCTCATCCACTCACAATCATTTATAACCAGTTTATATAATATAAAGATGAAAAATTACACAGATTTTCCTTTATTTATTAGAAAAATTGCATATTCTGTCATTTACGTTAATTTTTCACTCCTTTTGTCCTTTATTTTCTAAGTTTGCTACACCCTCTGTCCTTTAGCCTAACTCCGTTAAAAAACTTGGTTAATTTATTTACACTTTTAGCCTTTATAGTTTCAACACCCCAATTCAAGCCTTTCAAACCCTAACCCTTGAACCCATTTCGATTGACCTGGAATTCCACTGCGGCAATTAACGAAATTATAGGGCTATTATAGAACATCAAATTCCGATCAAAACCATGTATAATAATCGTACTGACCTGATCGTTATTTAGGCTAAATCAAACAATAAAAATTGCAACTGGTTGATCTTGTTCTTTAAATTGCGAACGATTTGGTGGGTGTTTATGGTATATTTTTGCACAAAAACGGTCGAATAAGGCATAAGATGTTATAATAGGTTTCAATTTATGGTATAGAGGCTCGGTTTGCAATCGGGTTTTTAAACATTTTAAGAATTGGTCATTTGGATGACGATCTGGACCTCTAACATTTAATATTGGAACGTATGGTGCGATTTAGAGTTGCAAACACGTGGGTTGGTCTAGATTCAAGTTTGGGTGCGATTTAGAGGTGTAAGATCCATTGTTGTTAATGCGGGTCAAGTTCGGTTTGGGTTTTTGAACTGTTTTACGATCCGGTTTGAATCGGTTGGATTCGATATAAGTTTTTAACAAGTTTCAGCCAAGTTTCATGTTTGTCGGGTTATGTTTGACGTGAATTCGCTTAACTTCAGTTATATATATGTGTATGCTTATATATAAAGCGAGTTTTTATAAAAACAAAATATGTTTTTCATCAATCGTTTTACTTCAAAATTATGGTTTTGATCGGAAGTTGATGTAGTTTAAAAGCCCTATGATTTTGTTTCATGTTGCGCCTTAGTTTCGCCGATTGATTTGGGGTTAAGGCTTAGGAAAACTATAAGGGTTAAAAGTGTAAATTTAGAAAATAAAGTTAACGAAGATTTTTAATAAAGTTAGGCTAAAGGACAGATGGTGTAACAAATTTAGAAAATTAAAGACAGAAGAGTAAAAAAATAACGTAAATGACATAAGATACAATTTTTCTAATAACTAAATTACTATGTAATTCTCTATGTAAAAGACATCATCACATTAAAATGAAGATGTTAATATGAATGCTACAAGTATGATAAGTATCCATAAGCACTATTACAAAGATCTAATAAATATCCGTTGGAAATTTAATTTATTACAAATTAAAATGTAATTTCTCCTCTCATTAGTGCTAGTATTATAATTGCCGAAGAACTAATGCTAGTACTATCAATACATTTTTTATTTTATCTAGAAGTGCATATGTACTACAAGGATATAATTGGGATTTCTGTAAATAATATAGAAGTACAAGTATAAAACCATTGACTTAGAAAGGGTCCATTTAACATTAAGTAATACTTTTTCTTTAAGAAAACGTTTTCTTGGATGCCCTTATATAGAAGATGCTTTCTTTCATCATGTATGTTTCTTTTACTTGATATGTATTTTGTTTTCGTAAATAAAACTAATCGTTCTTAATTAAAAAAATAAAGCATAATCTTATTATTTTAAATAAACTCGTCTTAAAAATAAATTATTATCAGTGATTTAATTATTTACATGAATTTACTTGGTTCCTTAATCCATATCATTTAATACTAAAAACAATTAACTTAAAAAAGGGTCGTGCCACAGCTTGTTGCCCGTCTATTTACTATTCTAATGTAAATGTATCCTTTATGAAATGGAATACATATATTAACTTAAACACCTAATTTGGAATTGATTTTTCAAAACAGCTTATGTTTTGAAAAAGTGAGAGTGGGACTGCTTTTAGATTATTGCGTTTTGGTAGCCTAAAAATTCATTTCAAAACTCAACCCCAAACATTAAAAACTGATTATTTACGTTTTCAAAACCCAATAATCTAAACATCCATTTCAAAACGCAACCTTAAACACCCCCTAAATCCATTTAATACCACCACGTTGCCAAAGATTTGTTTTTAATTATTATTATTTTTACAATTTTGATTTTAAAGATTGTTGTAACAAGGATGAGGTTGGGTGTTGTTAAGGTGTTGGGTTTTTTTTTTTGTGTGTGTGTGTGGGTGGGGGGGGGGGGGGGGGGGGGGATGGGGGGGGGGGGGGGGGGATAAAGGGTTTTAGCTTTAAAAACCGATTTGCTATAATTTAAGTCAATAAAAAAGTTGTTGTAACAAACATCTTCCATATTAATATTTATATAGACCCCTTGACCATCGTCAGAAAACTAAAAATCATTTTAGAACATTTTCAATGTCAAATGAAATGAAGATAATCTTATATGTTATATGTTATATTATTCTTTGATCGGTTTGGTTGATGAGGAGCCAACAATATAATGAATTCAACGCAATGGAACTATAAAGTATATATAATCTTATTTTATATTTCAAATAATTAATTTATATATTTTTTATTTGCAAAAAATGTTGTGACAATTATAACAAACATCTATTCAATATAATACTGTAGTTAACATGTTTATTCATATTATAATATTGATCTAAGTGATGACAAGACACTGACAATGATCAAATATCTAAGATGGTGATGTGGTGGTGATCATTTTAGTGGATTCAAGTGGCACAAACAAGTAAACAGCAAAATTATGTCACTCATAGGCTCATAGCGACATTGTTTGATAGGGATTGTTTTTTAATGCACATTGTTGGAGAATTTAAAGATTTTGACGTGAATTGATATCATGTTTGCAAGCAGTCCAATTTATTATTATTGATACGTTCATAAATAACATACAATCCTTCTCTCTCATGTTGATCTACTTAGGGCTGTTTGGTTAATTAAGTGATGAATCATTAAAAGTCTGAATGGTTAAGTACTAAATCATTAAGTTGGACATCTTAATGGTTAGTTTTCTTGTCCCACATTGGTAAGAGAGCTTCATTAAGGTTCAGCCTAGTTTAGTGCTAAATGGTTCAGCAACATCCCAAGTCTTAATGGTTCGGCCTTAACCATTCCATTCAGAAGCTAAACCAAACGCGCTGAATGCTGAACCATTCAGCGTTGAATGGTTCAGAACCTCATTAAGAGGCTTACCAAACAGCCCCTTACTCATCTTTTAATCGCACTGTCAAACATTTGAAGATAAACTAGCAGCTGTGTGATGCGGCAAAAACACAAACACTTCTAAGGGTATGCATGGTTTGGTTCAGTTCGGTTATTAGCCTCAATCGAAACCAATATAATCGGTTAATTGATATTGTTAACTGTGACACTCAGCAAACTCAAGTTAATAACTTTTATCAAACTTATAAGTCTACCTTAGCAAAAAATTTATAAAACATACTTAACTAGGTTAGTTGAGTCAATTCGATGATTTGGGGAATCATCGGGAGTCGTTATGATGATTCGGGGAATCATCGAGATTCGTTACGATGATCCGGGGATCATCGGGAGTCGGTTTATATCCATGTGTCCAAGGGTTGGTGATTCGGAGGATCACCGGATTAAACGCGCACACACGAGTCTCGAGTCCCGGAAGTTGGTAAATTACCATGAACGTGTTAGTTATCGAGTAATAAGTGTTTTACAATCATTATATAACTTGTTGATATGTGAATACGTGAATTAATGTGATAAATTAGCGAATAGTGCGTCGAAAACCATGGCTACCCTGCATGGGGCGACTATGAATCATAGTCGCCTGTTAAAAGGGGCAACTATGACCATAGTCTCCTGGTATAGGCACGACTATGGTCCATAGTCGTGTCCTGCAGGCCATAGTCGCCTATCTGGTCTAGAACGATTAGAAACACCTATAAATACCACCCTTGACTTGTTAAACATCATTTGTGCAACTCTAACTCATCCGTAAGTGCTCTCACACCATCCTTAACCTCTAAGACCCGTTTTTGCCCTAAATCTACCATTTCCAACCTCAAAACATCATTTCCAAGCAAGACCTAAGGTGTGTTATCCATCCTAAGCTCTTGTCATGTCGTTATTTTGAACCCTAAAGGTCCATACCTGATTTTATAAAGTTTCTATCTTTGGAAACCCTTAAAAAAACAGTTCTACATTACACCTAATCATTTAAATGGGTTTCTAATGAAAGATTCATGCTTGAAATGGTTTTTGATGATTTAAACATAGGGATTCTTGTGTATTTGATGCTTTGATGATATGAATGAGTTGTTAGGATGATTATCTCATGTTATGAAGGTTGTTTAATGTGTTTTGTGAATAATATGAGTTTTGACCCGTTTGAGGGCATTAGAAGGATTTAGGATGATATGTGTTAATTTGATGATTGATTGTTGTTAGGGTTTATGCTAGAATGATGTAACAACAACATCATGATGTTTAGGATGTGATTATGGGATGAAATCTGATTATTTGCCATTTAGGGTAAAGTTTTCATGCATTGATGTGACATATCCATAATATTATCCATTTTGGGAAACATTGCAATTAACATGATAAACGGACGATTATTTGGGGGATTCTTGATGGGAATAGCTTGTTTAATGTTTGGGGATTGATTGGGGGTGTTAGAGCATTCACAGCCCGTCCCCCATCCCCAACCATATAATTTAAGGAAAAATCATAGTTAAATTTGCCTCTCACTTTTTCAAAGTCTCTCAAATCCATTCCCCATTCATATCCCCTATAAGCCTTTTTTATTATTATTTTCGTTTTTTACAACCAATATCAAACCACTCCACCTTTAATTTGTATTATTTTATTATTATTAAATGAGATGAGGGAAGTATGGAAGACCCCATATATGGGGGCTCAACATAGGTTTTTTGCAAATTTTAGAAATGAGGTATAGGGATAGAGGTTGGGATGGAGTGAGTTTTTGTGGGATTTTCTTAAATTTTATGAATGGGGGAGGGAATAGGGGATGGGTTGTGAATGCTCTTACAACTTGATTTGGATATGATTTAGAGGGTTTCGCGCACAAAACGGACACTAACTTGCAGAGCAGGCGACTATGAATCATAGTCGCCTGGCATGGGGACGACTAGGGTTCAGTTCATAGTCTTGTACATTGGAGTAGGGATGAGATCGGTACCGTACCCGTACCTATACCTATACCCGTACCAGTACCGAATTTAAACAAAAGTGGGTACCGAGTACCGTACCGAATATACAGGTACGGTACGGGTACGAATACTGGTACCGGTACCGGTATTTCGGTACAGTACCCGTTTTGGTACCATTTTGTTATTTTTTCTTTTTTGAGCACTCATACGGGTACCAAGTAGGTAAACAATTACGAGTATCAATACTATACGGGTACCAATATGTTACATGTACCAAATAGGTAAAATTGATATGAATACCATAAATACCATGATACGAAGTAAAACATATAATCAAATTCAATAGTATATAGAATTCGGTACCAGTACCATTTGTACCAGAACCCGTACCGATACCAAAAGTACCAAATACCGAAATCAATAAAAGTGGGTACCGATACCTATACCGAGTATTCAAAATTGGTACGGGTACTGGTACAGGTACGCTATGGGTACGGGTATAGGTACTCGGGAAAAAATGCTCATCCCTACATTGGAGGCGACTATGAACCATAGTCGCCTGTTTTGATGCATAGTCGTGTGTTTTGATACCTAGTCGTGTGTTTTGATGCCAGGAGTGCGTTTTGGAGCCCTGTAACATGTTTTAACACCTAGAAACATGTTGTAAACCCCGTGACATGTCTAGGAACCCCATAACACGCGTTATGACTCATACGTGCATTATGTGAACCATATGTTAGACGTAGTGAACTGTTACTCGTATATGGTGCGTATCTACTCATGATTACTTGTTTACTTATGTTTTATTAACACGGGAGTATCGGGTCACCAACGGGATGTCGGGTCTTGTCTTGTGGGGTCGTATCAAACGTTAAACACTTTTACAAACATTCAAAGTCAAGGTCTTGGACACTAGGGGTTATTCTATAAACATATCATTGGTCAAACACTTATAGACAATTCATGGTAGGTTTCCAGTAGTCGGGTCTACCATAGCAAGTCTGGTACTTTTTTTAATTTGAAGAACGCAACCCAAGGTGTGTGTCACGACCCCACATTTTACTGCTTTCATATTTTCGGGAGAAACATGCGGTATGAACTTTACGAACTTTTAGACCAATATATTACATTATACCAGATGGGTACTAAGTGACATTACATCATTTAAAGTCCTTCTAACGTGTGAACCATTAATATGTGGATACATAGCGGGGAAAGTGTGAATAGATCTATTGGGTCCGGCAAGCCCCACTCGGGTCGACTGGATGTCGGACGGGTGCATATTTGTCCTATCTAACTTACGACACCGGGTGATGTCCGGTGGTGGGTATTGAGGCATTCTAACGTTCAGCAGTGGTTCACGACACTTTAGTATCATGTAATGATGTCTAGCCAGCATCGGGTATAGATGTAAGGATTGTTGGGTCTTGTTTTACGAACTTCACTTACTTTTGCAAACTTAAAACTCTGTGACTCACCGGCACTTTATGTATTGACTAACATTGCATGTTTTCTCAGGTCGCAAAGTAGTTGTACATGGTTAGGATGCACGGTGTAAGACCCTAACCCGTAATCACGTGTTTAACGCCTAATCTTACGAGTTTTGACCTTACGTACACCACTCCCGATTAAAACTTGATATATATTATAAACTCAAACCATTAAGGTCAAATACATATTTGATTCCCACAAATTTTTACATTTTAATAGTTAAAACATACTCTAAGATTTTGGGTTTAAACGGGAGTTCTTTGAATTCTAATGCGGAAGCTTGGTAAGGGACCGGGTGTGTTCGGCTCTTATCGCGACTTAATCCTTGCTCCGGGACTTCCTTCACTTGTTTACCTAGTACCATTACACAAAGAATGGTTAGTGGGTTATGAATGATACATTTAAACTAGTACGGTAGTCGTTACACATTGAAACGGAACGAACCAGGCCAAACGGCCTTTATCAGGAGAACAAACTGCTGCAACTTTTGCGCCGCAGCTGTTCGGATTGCTTTTACCCCTTCTAAAACCCAAAATCCGACTTCGACTTTCAAATAAGAATTGTTCTATGCTCCGAGAGCTTTCCAGGCATATAAAGAACATCTCCTAACGATTTTTCTATGATTTTATATGCAATTTTAAAGATCGTGCCGTCATGCTGTTCTCTGTAAGCATGGGAATCATGTCGCGACCGCATTTGATGATTCCCGAAGCCTAAGTATTGACTTGCCGACTAAATAAACCTTTCTTTGACTGAAATTATAGTCATGTTCATGATGTTATGACCCAATTCAATGTTTTAAGTGTTTATGTTGATTTTTACCCATATTGACCCGTTAAGGCCTTGGATCAAACAAGGCACTTTTTGACCATACAAAATGCCTACCGATTAAGTTGTCAAGTCATTAGACACTTGATCAACAAAAGCGTTTATCCGATTTGTTTCATTATGATTTAGTTTCTTAGATTCAACCTTTAGAAATCTTTTAAATTCCCAAAATGCCCTTTATGGTCAAATATTTCAATGTTAGCCATTCGTGGCGAAACTTCTTGTTCCAATTCCAATGTTTTTGACTCATTGACTTGTTTAAAAACCTCTAAGTCCTTCCGGAATTAGATCTTCATCCTTTCTCAAGTTTTCACTTGTTTAGTAGATTCTAAGCATATTAGCGCGCATTAGACATAGTTATGGACATAGCTTACTTGATTTGCACCCACACTTCATGTAGGTAGTTTTAGTACCCATGTTGCTTCGCCCGAAGGTGTTTAATTAGCTACGGACTTACTGGGTGGTGTTGACCCATTCTCATACCTTGTGCGTATCCTCCATGATTCTTAGCATCAAGCGTGCATGCGCAAGTGCATTTACCTGCGTGCTTTCTAAATATACACATTAATTCCTCGGAACTCAAATGGTAATACCTTGCCATTTGATCCGTTTAACCTCATGAATCTTAATGCTTGAAATACAAGCATCAAGTATTGGACTCACATGGTGAGGATATCACCATTTGACCCGTTTAGACTCAAGTTCATAATACTAAGTTATCAAAGTTTTTATATATGGTTCAAGTGTCACAAACTTGACCCATTTAACAACATGCTTAACAACTTCATTCAAATGATTTAAGTGACCTGTCTTGGATTAAAACACCATTTCTTACATATCATTATTAACTGATCCGTTTGATGAATTTCACCATTCGGTCACCACTCATGTTTTCAATTAATCTCATAAACCTTGATTTATTGTGAATCCACATAAATTGACCCACTTAATGAATTTCACCCCTTGGGGTTTGTCTTTAGTACACACTCAATACCAATATATAAATAACACTTAATCCATGTCATAGTCTAGTAGTGTAAGTAGAACTTACCTCATATTCATTCTTGCTTCCATGCGCATTGAGCTTGCATCCGTTTGACTCGTTTGCATCCCTAGTTCTTGTACCTAACTTAGGGACATGTCAAACCTTGTTTTGTTAGAATACATTATATGGATTTCTTTCATTATCCATGGCATTCGTGTATTCATTTTACCTCTAGATTAACCTCACATTTCAAGTATTCATGTTCATACATGTTTACACATTTATTTCCTCATTCAAGCATTTTATCAAACACTTGGTGTGCACTCACCAATTCAATTGATGTTCATGAGTTTAAGTTTATCAAAACATACCCATCTACCTAATAATCATCATATCATGTTATTTAGACTTTTTAGCCTAAATTCCTCATTAAGAAAACTCCTAAGAGTTAACTAAATCATTAAACATAGAGGGTTTCAACCTAGAAGTTAAACCCCAATTTTCACATATTAGCATACCCATATGACTAGAATCAAACATACATGTAGAATGTGATTCAAAAGCAATTTAGGTATGATTGAGGCTCCCTAAAGCTAGAGAAACCTCTAACAACTAATAATCTCACGTTTTGTAACCAACCAAGATTTCCACCCACTTCAAGCTTGAATAAAATCATCAAATTAAGGCAAGTAAAAGTTACCTTTGCGTTTATCAAACTTGGGTGATTCGTTTAGGGCTCATGCAAGAGGAACCCCTTTGATTTTGGCCTTGATTGGGCTTGTTCTTGTTGATTAGGGTTGTAGGCAAAGGAGACTTGTCTCCTGATGATTTTCGTGACACACCAAGTGTGTGTGTGTGTGTGTTATATTTTTTTTCTTTTAAATTTCATAATGATAAAACCAAGTTTATCATTTAGGCAACTATGTTCCCTCAAGTTTAGTCTCGGTTCATTTTGCTATTAAAACTTAATTTACCAAGCTAGCTTCTAATATTATTTCCGTTACATAGATAATAACATTCATTTGCTTGTTTTCATAATAGAAAATAACCCAAGTTCTTGTTGATCGAGTCTCGTTTTATTGTTTCGCTAATCACGCCTAATGGCGTAATTAGATGAAACAAATGGTTTTTGGGGTGTTACACACGGAGTCGCACAGCTTCCTGTTTTACATTTCTGCTGCATAAACTTTAACTTTGAACTACTTTTCAACATTGGTGTACGAGAGTTGTTATGCATCTTTTGAACATGTTTTTGGGTTGTAACTTTATAATTGTTTGTGGTATTTTGGTTGTCTAAACGTTTGGACGGTTTGGTTTATCTTTATTACTCTGCTTTTATGTATCATTTAGTTGTCGTTTATTGTGACCGTTGACTTGGATCCTGGTATGTCACGCGCCTCGCGATAAAACCCCTTAAGTGGAATTTGAGGGCGTCACATTAACCAACCGGTTAATTGGTTAGGTTTATATTGTTAGATTGTCGAATTTCAGTTCGGTTCAGCTAATTTTGGTTAATAACCAAAACCAAATGTTGGCTAAAACTTTTTCTTAGAATGACATAAAATTGAGGTATAAAAGCTAATAATATATGAATGTTTCGGTTTCGATTAATTTTCATTAACAAAGGGTAAAAAAAAATCGATAACCGATTTTAAGTTAATTCGGTTTTTTGTTAATTCTGCTTTCAATTAATTTCGCTTTTTGTTTCGTCTAATTTAGGTTCGGTTTCGCTTAACGATTAAGTTGTTGCTCAATATAGATATCGTTAATCACGTAACACGTTATTTTTTTAAAACTAAAAAATAATAGTAATACCATACTCAAATTAAAGAGAATAAAATGCGCGTTTTATGATGTAATTTGTTTTAAAATAGTATTAACATATAAAAAAAAACAGTAGTTTAAAAACCGTGGGGGTAATTAGTTTAAATAAGAGGGGAAAAGTGTAACTGTAATTTAAATAAGTAAAGTTAAGGAGCGTAAGATGAGGTCACTGATGTACCGATATTTTAACATGTTTTATGCACCTATTTTCACCCGTTTTGCACCCGAAATCATGTTTTTATCATAGTTTTATCGTGATTTATCTTTCTTTGTTGATAATTGCAGGATTTGAGATCGAAAGGAGAAAAGAAGTGAAAAAACGGCACTAAAAGGCAATGAATTGAAGACTTTGAAGCCGTGTCAGATGCAGCACGGTCGTGCTTACGGCCGTGCACCTATCCTGGGTCAAAAAGTCAACATTTCCAGGTCAACAGAAAGCAAAAAGTCAAACTTACAGGGTTGCACGGGCGTGCCAACCCATGTGCACGGTCGTGCCAGTTAAAACGTGCTACCCAAGACTCCAGCAGACTAAGACTAGCAAGCATTCGTACATTACTGGCTTGCACGGGCGTGCCAGCTCTGAAGACGGACAATTTCTGCGCGAAAGGACTCTGCAACAGTAGCTTGCTGTCGAGCATGGGCATGCCAAATCTTGTGCACGGGCGTGCAGCCTCTGAATTGCCTATAAATAGAGGCCTCCACTCCACACTTTGATCATCGCATCCTACACCAAAAACCAACACTTCTCCACGAAGTTTCAGTCATCTTTGGGACTTGTGAGTGTCCTTTGGAGCCTGGGATCACTCCATAAACACCACATTCGAGAGAGAAACAACCCGAAATCACTAGAGATCTTTATACAACCCTCACCCTGTTTTGTACACAAAACCAACCTTTTGAGATTTTTGTATCAATCATGCTAGGCTAGATTTCTCTTGGTGTTGCTAGGGTGATGATGAAACTTGGTATGAAATAAATAGTTTATCTTTTTTCTAAAGTGGTGTTTTATGTTCTTAATAATTATTTCTACTTTAAACTTTGTTTAATGAATTAACTAATTAATCACTTAGTATTTGGTCTTGTGGGTGTTTTGATAGAAATTAGTAGATGGACTTGTGAGTGTACCCGCAGTGTGTAACAACCCGCGCACTTGCAAGTAACCTAATTCAACGGGTAGTGATTAGCCCAATTGTGGATAGAAATATACACACTTTGTGGCTTAATCCTCTACTATCAAAATCTCACTTAGGGTCGGTACGGTCTTTATACTTTGTCCCAGTGATAAGCCAAGACTTGATTGTGTGACTTAGCTTAATTGTCTATGTGATAGCTTTGGCGCAAATCAAGAATTGGTGAACCCGTGTTGAAAGAAACGGTCTTTATTTTCTTTCATTACTAAATTGTCGCGCAATTAGTAATAGGCCAATCACTTTTTAAAAAATTAATTAATTCAAGAAGGGGATGAGCGTGAGCTGGTTGGCCACGACTCCCCTATGATATTAAGTGGTAGCTTCTTCGGTAATGCTCCGGCCACCGACAAGTTATTCATAAAAGTTTAGAGTCGTTAGATGTCTTTATCGCAACACTGGGCGGTGGGAACTTCGGGGTTGAGCCGTCACAGTCTCGGGTCATACTCCCCTCATTGTAGAGAGGTGAGCTTACCGGTTTGGGAGACCCTCATAAAAATCTTAAGAACACAAATCGTTTACACAGTTATGCGATAACAGGCACCTCTAGAGTATGCGGTAATGCGCATCTCAAAGTTAAGCAAAAGTGCGCAACTTAAACACACCACTTTAACAAGAGTCTACTATTGTTTCATACCAGCCATCATCTGATCCCGGAGCAACATCTTTGTTTTGCTATTGATTTCTCTTACAGTTTACATCTCTCTCTTTTACGTTTCTTCTTGCATTTTAAAACCCTTTTAGTAATTTTAAGGAAGTTGAGTAGTAAAAATCGTGTCCTTGGATTCGAAAATCGGTACTTGCACATTTCTATACTACTCACGATAGGTACACTTGCCTGTTGTGTGGGGTCTAGAACGTTGAGAAACTATCGTTTTAGATTATAAATTTAAAACTTGAGAGCGTCCCACTGTTTTCTGACTTAATTCCCTTTTCACCCACTTTTAGCACTTTCCACCGTGAATTTGTTGTTTTTAAACGAAAAGAAGTTTAAGTCTTGTTAAAACCCACGCACACCAGTCACTAAAATGTAATTGGTGTTTGAAATACTAATTTACTCTCATTTTAGGGTTTTACTTTAGGCATTAAATTAAAAAAAAAATCTTTAACTTTTGGGTATCTTAAAGTATCATTCTCAAATGTATTTTGATATAGTATAGATGTATACTAGACTTTTTTTTTGCTTCTGTAAATTGTTGTTTTCGATATTCCACTTAATCTATCACCTCCTCTCTATTCCACCATCACCAACTCATAACAAATATTCGTAAATATGGATAGTGAGGTGGCGTTGGATGAAATTAGGCGGAAAAGAGGAGTATTGACGAATCTTGGGTTATGCTTATTCGTATATCTTAAGTTTTCTGGTTTGTTTAGTGCTAGGAACATGATAACAACGGTTCATTAGGAGGGGGCTTTAATTGTATTCATTGAACTACTATGATTTTCCACCAATCTTGCACTGTCACATCACTTCACTGAGACCAAGGTTTTGAAACCCAGACCGGACCGGGAAACGGACCCTCGGTCGGTCCGGGTTGAAGCATCGGACCGCTATTTGCTTGAACCGGCCTTGACCCGGCGACCCGGCCGGTCGGATCGGGATTTAAGGGGTTGGATCGGTTTTTATTTTTTTTATTTTTTGGGGTTTTGGTTCGTTTTTTGGGCCGGTTCGTTGGATCAGTCGAGCTAGTCGGACCGGTGAACCGCCGGGGACTCTGGTTCAACGTCCGGTCCGATTCTGAAAACATTGACTGAGACACAATTTTAGAGGCAGCAATACACTGATTCACTACACTGAAGTGCTTTTTTTCTTCTTTATTGTTTTAAATAAAATAAGAATTTTAATTAAAAAATGCAACTTTATTAAAACTAATACATAAATTAATTAGTTAGACTTTTTAAAGAACTAAAACACAAATTAAATTAAAAAAAACCCACATGTGGACATATAAAAACCCGTCTTCCCACCCTTTTGACCAAAAAAATCCATCTTCTCACATCCATCATATTCTTCTACCTTATCAAACTTACAAAAACACAAATCCATCTTCTCACATCCATCATATTCTTCTCCCCACTGTACTTCCGTTAACTAGGACACATGATTGCTTCATGAGACAAATACTCGTGCCACCGACGACATGCTACCATGGGGATAGTGGCCTATCCATGAGCATTTCGTGAAGCGCACCGCATTCCCTTATAGATCTTTTGTCAGGGGAAATGTGCACTCTAGGCAAAGTACCATAGTCCCAGCCAATCATGCAGTGGCATGTCAATTCCACAACCAAGTAGCTTAGGCTATATGGAGTGAAGTCGGTGAGGTGGCAAGGTCCCCTTTCGGTAACACCGTCCCCCTAAAAAAATCGTTTTCAATGGTTTCGGTGAAAAATTCCCTGATCACCAAATGTTTTGATTGGTTGGATAATATGAACGTTGGTTTTTAAACGTTGACCAACGATTCATGTTAAAAAAAATACACTTTATATATATAAATCAAAACCACAAACAATTTTTTTACCATACAACTCTCAAAAACCTCCATATTTAATACCTTTTTTAACAAAATACAAGATGGATCCAAGGCGCTCAAACACGCAACCTTTTTTTACCAAACACCCCCGCTACTCCCTCGACGTAAGACCCAAACTTCCAATATCCCACGACACCGTTTTACCCCACTACATACGGTTTTGGCGGTTTTAGTCACTACTAATGCTAATGTTCTCGCCGATACTTAATCACTACCTGAACACGATTTTGTATCTTTAGGCGCTGATGATGACGTTATACCCGAAACCCAACCAACCTCAAAAAAAGCCACAAAAGGGGAAAATGTGTACAAGAAGAACGAGTTACTACGAAGGCGGATAGCATTCCTTGGAGTCCAATCGAGTTAGAGGCCCTAGCACGAGCTTGGGTGAACGTGTCTGCCGGTCCTATAATAAGTAAGAATTTTTTTTTAAAATATATAGATTGTCTTTAAAAAATATTATATTTACGTATGTTTTTAAAAAAAATTATTAACGTGTAGGTACAAATCAAAAAGGGAAAGTTTTTGGAACCATGTTTGCATGCAATTTTTCAAGTTAATGCAACGTGAGCCTTATCGAACATTCCACTCCGTTAGTACCAAGTTTAGGGAGATGAGCAACAAATGTCAAACATTTGCGGGTGTTTATCAAAGTTGTTGGAATAATCGAACGACCAATCAAAGTGACGAAAATGTGTACCGGAGGCGGTTAAAAAAATCACCAACAAGAAAGGGTCGTGGGGCTACATGAGGCCTTATGAAATTTTGAGCAAATGTGAAAAGAGGGAAGTGGTACCTAATGAGGTATCACAAGCTAAAATATCAAAAACGAGCGAATCGGGAAATTATAGCGCGGGTGGGTCGGATGCACATTGTGCTATCAACATAATCGACGACCCAGAGATCAAAGACGAAGCTCCAACTCCCGAATCGAAGCGGCCGATTGGAAGGTACAACGCAAAAAAAAGCCGCATCGAGCTCAAAAGGAAAGGCCTCCGCTTCGAAGGAAATGGAGATAGGGAAAATAGATCTTTTGCTACAAAACTTTAACGAGTTTAAGGAAGTGCAAGCGGAGAGGTACAGAAAAAAAAAGTGAGATAACGAAGAAGCCGCGACGAGAGATACGGAGAGGCTGCAGTTGGAGAGGAAACGCCTTGAATTTGATATTTCGAAACAGAATTCGAAGAGTTTAACATTATGTCGAAAAGTGTCAAGGGCCTTCTAGAGTGAGAATGTATGGTAGCAGAGACGATGAAAGATAAGATTGCAAGGAAGTGGCTAGGAGGAAATATGTCTTAGTTTTTTTTAATTAGTTTCGTTTTTTATGTATTTTTCGGTTATCTTTTTTAATTTCTATGTATTTTGTTTTTAATTTTAATGTGAAAAATATTAATGGAATATAAAATATGTAAATAGATAAAAGAGAAAAAGAATAAAAAAAGGATGGGGGAACCATTTCATTGGTTTGGTGGATGGGAAGGAGGAAATGATATAGTGCTGATGTGGAATTTGAAGGAGTTGGGGTAGGGTGTCACCACACCAAATAGCTTTACAACATCACAAAACACCAACACTCTGAGCAAAGTATCCTAGAACTTTTATTTTATTTTTTTAATTTAAAATATATTACACACTTAAATCCAATTGGAGGAGAAATGGTCAACGCACAAAGTATTAAATGGTGAAAACCTGGATTTGTGTGTTTATTTGTTTGCCTGTCAGCAATAAGTAACCGAGAAATGGTCAACGCAACAGGTACCCGCGCCCCTTGCTCAGAGTGCCCCGCCCCTCTCATGGTGATGGGTATATGGCGTTGATAAGGTTGGTTATTACGTTGGTCGATGAATGTGGAACGATTATGGTTTTGAATGGCTGGAATTGTGACGACGGTGATAGAAGGTCGATGAATGTGGAACGATTATGGTTTTGAATGGCTGGAATTGTGACGACGGTGATGGAAGGTCGTCGTTAACGGCAACAATGACTACTCGCTAAAGATGGTGAATAAAAGTAGTGACAAGTGGAAAAGGATTGTAGACACTAACGATTGGTGATCGTATTAGGAGGTTGAAGATGACTCAACTCACTCAAGTAATTTATAATTCACGTTAAATACTTAAATAGAATAGTGGTCTTTATAGTTTGTAGAATAGTAGTTTTTATAACGTTCTGTTAAAAAAGTTAGAAATACAAACTTTATTTTCTATACGCACTCAAAGTGGTGTCACCTCTTAGCTTGCGTTTTTGAAGTTGAAAATTAATTAAATTAGAAGAATTGCAATCGAATAAAATCTTGAGAACCCTATCTACTTTAATAAGAAACATTATTTCTGATACAAATTGATTGCTTAAATATCATGGTATTGGGGAATGTCACATATCACTAGCAACCAATTTGGTGCTTGATGATTGAAACATGCTACACTAATATATTAAATATCTCCACATATAATAAATAATTGATTAGAACTTTACACGACTTGTATCTTGTATATACATTTAACGTAGTCATTTTCTCTAGCGCGATACGGGTACGGCTTCAAACATGTATATTACAAATTATAACAAATGGATTTACAACAAAAGATACCCGTGTAACAAAAAGAGAAAAGGGCGATATGTCAAAAAAATTGAAATGTAATTTATTCGATGTGCATCGGTTTCCATACCCGTAGTGCAAAAATGCAGGAAAATACGAAACCAACCCGTATCAAAACTGAAAACCACAAAAATGATTGCATGTATTGATATCCTGGGTGTTTACAATACCAAAGAATACTTTCGTAATATAGTTTATGTTTTATCAAATTTACATTGAAATGTTAAGAGGAAAAATAAATAAATTCGTGTATTTAGCAATTTTGGAAATAATAAAAAAAAGCTATTAGAGTAAAAATAAGCTAAATGATTAATAAAATATTACTAAAAAACTAATTGGGTTAAACACAAGCATCTAGCAAGGATTCCAACCAAATTTAATTAATTACAACATTTTATTCTTATCATACAACAACTTAATGAAGTGAGTAAGAGTACAAAATAGTCTTTTTACAAGAGTACTAAATTGATAAATGAATTAATAAATACAATTAAATTGATAATTGAAATTGTTTATTTATGAAAATTGATGTCTCTTGAATCCCCCTCGTTTGCTTTGGTTCTCACACAATAATGAACCAAAACCTATTCACGAATTTGCTAATGAAAACATTGTAAAGGACCGGTTTTGATGAAAACAACTATATGATCATACAAGTAGAACAATCTAGGTGCGGAAACCCTAAATCATACGCAAAATGATATAGATCAAATCAGACAAGATCAATTACCTTTTCAATCATGATTTCATTCATAAACATGTTAATTTTACTTTACAATTTGGTTTATAATGAAATAACTCACGTTCAGAAACTTCTAGAACTACAGAGAGAACCTAGACTTAACACACACAACCAAATGACAAAAGTTAACAACTAAACAAAACTTTTAGCTTATATATAGACCTTCACATTCGACCTCTCGACTAGGTCGAATGTGTTCCTTTGACCACACACATAGCTCGAACAAACATAAGCCTTCTATCTTCTTCCTTCGACCATTTATATCTTCATTCGACCCATGAACTTTCTTCCTTCGACCCCACGTAAACAACAAAAAGACTTGTATTTACAATCCAAAGCACTAGTCACATTTCGTGCATCTACAAACATTGGATGATTCTAAAACATCAATGAACCCAAAGTTATTTCTATGGAATCCAATCCTATTGAAACTAATATTACATCACTTGATAACATGCTTAGGTACTTTAAGGATGAAAGATTCGATATTATGAAAATTTCGAACATATAATGGTTAAAAGGCTTTCATTTGATTACAAAAAATATTACCATTAACATGTTTAGTTATGCAACAATATTATATTTATATTTTGTAATTTGTAATAGTTTAATTATGTAACTTTCTATTAGATTAAAAGATGCAACGAAATTGATCGATAAATGCATATTCATATTCATATTTTGTAATAGTTTAATTATGCAACATTTTATTAGATTAAAAGATACAACAAAATTGATAAATGCATAGCTGATTAATAAAAAATGTAAATGTAGAAATAAATTAATCTCATCATCTTCAACAGCTTTAAATTTCCAAACAACCTTCCTAGCATTTATATAAACACTCATCGGTTCCTCAACTTTTTTATAGGTTTCATTCATGGCAAACATAAAACCGCTGATTACCTTCACCACTTTCTTCATCTTCGCATACACCTTTTCATCAAGGGACATTTCCGTTTCACTCGGTGACAGCGGAAAAAACAATATTATTAATGATGGTATGAAGATGATTGGCTACGCTTGACCGACTTTATAATGATGTTAGATCATGTAGCAACAAAATTGCTTCCTACTTCAACAATGACACCATTGATGTTGGAGTCTCCTGTTGTCAAGTGATCAAGACTATAACGCTTGATTGTTAGCCGAACCTATTAGTTTTTTATCGGTTTCACAGTCGAGGAAGGTAATGTTCTTTGTTGTTGTTGTGATGTTACTCATCATTCTACTTCAAGTCCAGTTATTAACCATGTTATTCCTGAGCCAACTTAAGTTAATATCATTAATGAAACTACCAAAAGTCTTAGACAATTTTGTTTTTATTTTATATATACACCATGATATCAATAACTTCTAGCATGTATTACATTGTATGGTTTAACTAAAACCAAAAACGAGTATTTTCTTACACGAGTTTTAATATTTTCAACGTTACCAAAGTAGGGTTGGGAATTCGTTTGAGCCTGATGAGAGGAACTTTCTCATTAACAACCTTTAATGGTGTTTCCCGCCGCAACGCACGGGCACCACACTAGTTATTTATAATATAAGGTAATGTCTATGATTTTTTTTAGAATAGATAGGTCTTGGTATATTAATTTTCTTAGAATCCAATCTAATGTAGGATTTTCTATCGAAAGAGAAGACAAGGTCTAAGTAAGGCATACTAAGAAAAGCCTATTTTAAATTGTTGACAATGTTTACAATGAAACTTAGCATTACCATAGATATTAGTTTTCAAACCTTATATTGTGCACAAATACCGCCCAATACTGACGTAACTTTCTATTAGATTTGTACACTTGGTTGGGGTTGAGTTAGGTTAGATTTTTAACCAGACTTATGTTATGATAAACGAAAACACATGGCAAATTTTTATCTGGTGTATTGCTATTCATGACTTGCAAATTGTTATATCTATGATGGCATTTAACATAAATGTTAGTTATTCAAGTTGTACTTTTTACGTTGAACGTTAAGACATATGGGATAGCTAGAATGAAAATTCCCTTGGTTGAAAAACTCATAGAACTTAGTGTAATTCTAAAAAAATTGCCATATGTAATGTATGTTATTATAGTTACTAAAAAAAATTCTAGGCAATTCTTACACATATGTAACAAAATGTGGTTGTCACGTGTATATAATATTTAACGACATTTTGTTATACATGTCTAACGATTTCCTACAATTTCTTTTTAAATTATTTTTTGTAATAACTATAATAAAATATATTATTGGTTTTAAAAAGCTCCCATCAGACGCGCTAAAGCGCGAGGCGACCTTAGAAGCATTGCGTCTTGTGTGATATAAGGCGAGCTCTATACAATAAGCGCACTAAAAGCGAGCTCTTTTGGAAAAAAAAAATAATCCCGCTGAGGCACAAGCTTCTAGTGCAGGGGGTATTTTTGTGCTTAAAAACGTTATACATGGAGCAAAAAAAAGTTGTACATTTAAGTGATTTATACATTAAATCATATATAACCTTATTTATACTTATATAGGGTAAAGGATGTTGAAAACCATAAGATATATAAAAACATTATCTAAGAACCTTGCACCTCATGTACGAAAAGCCCTCCGTTTTTGCGATTTGCGCTTTACGCTTTAATTTTAGACCTCGTTGCTTTTGAGCGTTGTCGCTTTTTGAAACCAAGCATAAATTACATGAATGAACTTTTTTCGATTGTTTGATAAAGTTTTCACATATTTTCTCAACTCAAGTGAATTTTCATTTTATCCTTTTTTTATGTGTGTGTATGACATACGTATTATAGTGGTGAGATATACGCGTCCATAAAATGAGAAGTGGTTGGCTTTGATTTCAGATGCACCATTACAGGTTTGAACGTACCGTTGTATCCACACAATTCGTTCACGTGTGAGACTTTCATAACTTAGATGCACGGTTTATAGTGTTTTAAACGTACCATTATCTCTTGACAACTCTTTATGTACCTGTTACAAAACATGGATGATACCAAAGAACACTTTATTCAATATTCCCAACCCAAGAATGTTTATTACACCCAGAAAACAACAAATAACAAAAGTAATCAACAACTCTCAAACCCTAATCTATTCTGAGACTATTAACACAAATCTCAGATAACAATCTACGATCTAACTCTCAGGGATGATTCAAGACGAATCACTAACAAACCCTAACAAAAGAGAGAAAAATATCAGATTAACACACTAGAGTATTTGAGAGAGAATGACGAAACAAAGAGATCGAAACTGGTAAAGAGAGACCAGACGACCCTATTTATAGAAGCTCATGTGTGTTTGTTTGAATGATCGAACGGCTGAATAAGATCTCATCCAACGGCTACGAAACACTTGTGTTTCTTCTACATGGATCGCCAGCTCAGCACTTGACTTGTCTCCTGGGCCAGCTACTGGACTCTACTGGACTTCTTCTAATGGGCTCAGCACACGACTCGTATAACCGGACCTGGACCTTGACTTAAGCAGACGAACACTTGAACTCTTATAACAGCTACTAGCCCAAACAACCTGAAACAAACTTATACAAGATATTCAAATATACGAATATGAATATGAAACAAATGAAATAAAATGAATATTATCTTCAAAGTATCAAATTGATATTACCCATTTTAACAGTACCTTAGACACATTATTGTACTTAAACAACTAGACACAATATTATAATTAGTTAGAGGCATTTAAAGTTCTTCAAAATAACACGACCCGCTTGAAAAGTTCACTCAAAATCTACTCATTTCTAGACAATCCGAACTTGAGAGATGGTCGAATCGGCTCATTGATAACCCCAAAATATAACAAAGTTTGAATTGTCTATGCCTAAATTTTACTATCAGCTCCAGCACAATATTCAAATAGTCCATATGGTCGTTTTTATAAAAAGTAAACAAGTTTACTCGACGAGCTACGAACAAACTTGGATTTTTTTTTATCAACCAAACAGAACTAGCTGGTTCAAATTTGAACACGTGCCCAACTGCTTGACTATATATAAGCTTGGCTCAGCTTGGGTCTTTAAGAACCTTAATAATTAGATAAAGAAAAACATAAAAAGAGTGAAGAAAAAAAAAACCCACACACATATATAACTTCTGATTTGTTTGCAATTATAGTTTTAAAAGATTATGAAAAGAAATGTTGTAACGAGGCTTCTCTAACAACAAATACTTTATTTGAAAATAGAGAACTTTTTTAAGAAATGAATACTAGCAAGGTGCCAGAATCCAATCATACAAAAAAATTAAACATACACCCGGAACTCCAATCAAAAGACATGTTTTTTATCAATAAATATACGATCGCCTTTATCTCCTTGCTTATTTTATCAAGATTTATCCTTATGTTGTTGATTATCTTATCATTTCCCGATCTCCAAATAACCACAAGGTTACAAAATGATTGCTTGAACCAAATTTTTATGTGTGATTGACCCAACCATAGACTTTGGGAAATCCAATATTGCCACCACTGATTTTGTGGCCGAGAAATTCAAACTATGCTAATGGGCATATAACTAGCAGATAGTCCACTGTCTCCATGGATGAACCACAACATAGTTGTACAGTTAATTAAGTAACGTTTACATTTTGATTCGCTAACCTCTTTAATCGGGAGCAAGTTTGAAGTGGTTCCCCAATCAAAGAAATTAACATTTACGAGGATATAATTTACATAGTTATATGTTCAATTTTCTTAAAATAAGGCTTTCTTAATAACCATATGTTTGGATTAAACTGAAAACGTATTCGCGTCGCTTGTCCATTTCCATTAACCATTCCTACATTGTGATCTACAACCACTAATCAGTTTTACACAATGTTGTAACTCCATTTTTTCGAGCATATCGCCTTACTCATGTTTTGAATTCAAGCTCCAAATTGTATAGTTGTCTTGACTTTAAATTCTACGTATATACGTGTAATGTTTTTCTATACACATATAATGTTTTGTTTCACCACGATTTTAAACCTCCATCATGCCCTTATATTTCCAATTCCAAGCCCCCTCAGTCCTTTGGAGACGTTGTCAGTCCCACATAATCCAACAAATGTTTGCATTTGAATTACTGCCTCCCCACAAGAACCACCTTCTAATACCTAAAACAACATTGATAACATGTGGTAGAGTGTTAAACAATGACAAATCATAATTGGTAATTTAGTCTAGAATCGCTTTGATCAATGTGATTCTTTGCTAAATGAACGTGTATTCGCTTCCAATTAGCATTCTTATTAACCCTAAATAATCAAACAAAAATCAACCCGGATGACAATAAAGTTTCCAACCCATGCTCAAAGCATTCACATCACTCTCCTACTCATTCACCGATTTCTAAAAGTTTAGATAAAGGTCTTAAATCATTCTAACCTGGTTAGTTTTCGGTGGTTGCAGGTCGATTAGGGGTTATTGAGGTCGATTGGTGGTCAATTGGCGGTGGTTGCAGGTCGGTGGTGGTGGTTGAGGTCGATGGTGGAAGGTGTGGTTGTGGAAGTTGATGATGATATCAGATATGGTGGTGGTGGTGGTTTAGAGAGACAAAGAGGGGGGGGGGGGGGATTTATAAAATTTTTAAAAAAATAATACATTATTATAATAATAGTTTTAATAATAATAATAATAATAAGTTTTTATTTTAATAGTAATAATAATAAAATGTTTCAAAAATGTCCCAAAGTTTTGGTTTTCACATTTTGGCCACGAACACTAACCAGGTTAGACCTCCGTTAGTCTGGGAGTGATGGAACAAACTAAGTTGAAAGTTGAGAGTGCTATTGGCCAAAGTAAAAGTTGGAAGTGATATCCGTCAACGGACGATAGTTGTGAGTATTAAAATCCATCTTCCCTTAAAAAAAACATTACATTAACTTTTTATATAATATACCACTATTATTGTAATCGTATAAAAGTAAGAAAAACAATAAAAAAATAAAATAGGTATTTATGGGTAAAATAAAGATAAAAAATAATAGATGAGACGTGGAAGATTATTCCAAAATAAAAAATAAATTAAAAAAAAACATAATCTTTAATTAAATTAAAAAATAAAAAATGCCAAAACTTTCAAAATGCGCTAACAATATGGTCCGAACCAAACCCTAAAAACAAATACGATGTAACAAAAACAATAATATTATTTCAACAAGATGAAACATTGGTTTGCACTTTGCTAGTTTGAAATCCAATTTTAGAAAACAAAACCTTTTATTCTAATCACAAAACTGACCCCACTCCTTTGTCCTTTATAACCAAACCCCCTCAAAAGGTCAAACCATATCACCTCCTTTGACTCCTCTTCCCTTATTATAACAACCCCATTCCCCCTCTTCATTAACCCTTCAACCTCACACAGAATAATTCACTTTACGCTTAAGTTGTTGTTCGTTTACCTGTATTCTTGTTGTTCATTTATCTGTATTCTATTTCAATTGTATCCATCATTTTTTTAAGCTTCTTTAAGCTCTGAACAAACAACAATGGCAGTAGATTTCGTCGGTATACAATCAGTCGAACACCTCAACCGTATGTTCCAGCTCACCAACCACGACTTCACCGTCTCCGCCGTGAAACGTACCGGCCACGCGCGGTTCCGCCGTGGACCGTCACCGGCGATTGACTCTCACGCGCCGTCAACTTCTACACAATCAGCTCCTGCTTTTCTCCGGTCAAGTGAGAACGAGTTTAACAGATCGGTTAACGATACGACGTCGTCTTCGTCTAGGTCAACGAACTCGTCTTTGTTATATCCGTTAGGTGTAGGAGAAGAAAACAGTGTTTCGAACGGTAAACAGTTTACTGGATTAGGTATTGTAGCTCCGACGCCGGCGTTTTCTAATAAAAAACCGCCGCTTCCGTCGTCTCACCGGAAACGGTGTCGTTCTGATCGTCCTTCTGTTTCGTTGAACGGTTCTAGATCTGAAAGTCATGGTTGTCATTGTTGCAAGAGAAGGTATATGATACGACACCGTTTTTTGTAATCTGTGTTGTATATAATATATGTTCACTGTTGATTAACATTTTGTTTGTTCGTTTGTTTCAGGAAAATCGGGTCAAAACGTGAAGTCAGACGAGTACCAATTATTGGATCTAAGGTCGCTAGCGTACCTGCTGATGATTATTCATGGAAGAAATATGGCGAAAAGAGGATCGACGGATCAGCTAACCCTAGGTAGACACATAAAACCTGTTTAATAAAAAGTACACCGTCTAATTTTTTTATAAAGTTTTTTTAAAATTATTAAAATTAAAAGAATAGGTTCCGTTATATATGTTTGATACTTATGTTGTTCGTTAATTGTTAAAAACAATAAAAACTGTTTAATAAAAAGTACACTTCATGGTTTTATATGTTTTTAAAAATAATTAAAATAAAATTAGAAGTTTAGACTTAATACGAGTAATTCATAGACATGAGAAATAATGTAGTTTTTACTTGTGTTTTTCGTAAAATTTAAAAATGACAAAACTTGTTTAATAGAAAGTACACTGTATAATTGTATATGTTTTTAAAAATAATTAAAACTAGAATTACATATAATCGTGTTATAAAAATGAGATATAAAAGTAGTATCTAATCGTGTTATTTGCAAATCAATAAAAAACAATAAGACATGTTTTGCTAGCGCTATAAATTGATGTGAAATTGTGTGAAATGTGTAGGGTGTATTATAAGTGTAGTAGCGGAAAAGAATGTCCGGCAAGGAAGAGTGTGGAGATAGCAGTAGAGGATTCAAAGATGTTGATTGTAGCGTACGCCGGAGAACACAACCACCGTCAAGCTCCGATGGGGAAACTGACAGATTTGACCGGGTCAGTGGTACAGTCAAAGTGAAGGATTGGGACCAGTGTGGACCCACTGTAGTATACACAGCTTTTGATATAGTCAATCGTTGCAGGCCATGATACCAGACTTTATTATTACTATTATTTACTTTAGTTAGTTTTATATTTTTAGTGGTGGTTGTGACTTGTGATATGAATATATATGAATATGAATGGGAATTGGTTTCTTAGTTGTCAACTTTGGGAAAAGTATTTATTCTAAGTATCCAAAGTCAATTTCCACGATTTTAAAATTTTAATTAATGGTTGGTTTTGTTTTGTTTGTTTTTTTATAAGATTTGGAAAAGTAGAAATGAATTGACCTCTCCATTCCTAGACCGGTCGATAACATTAAGGAAGGGTCGTACTTTGAATTAATTAAATTTCGATCCAAATTTCGTGTTATCAATCGGGGTCGATGGTGCGATTTTATTGTTTGTATCAAGAAATTATGAGTTTTAAAATACATCTAAGGGTGAAAGGGGCATTAGTAGAAAATGGTTTCTTTGCGTGTACCATTTACTATTTGCTTTCAAATGGTTATAAATAAATAAAAAAAGAATTAAAGTAAATTAAAAAAATAAAAAATATACAGTTACCAGCCCGTTAGATAGAATCAGAAAATGGTTCACGGGACCCATACCAGCACAGGTGGTGGCGGTGTTACAGTGCCGGTAGTGAGGTACCCGTGTCCATTTCTGGTAGCGCCCCGTCCACCCTAAAGTCATTTTACGTTACAAAAAAAAGTTTTGAAGTTATTAATAGTTTACAATTGATGCAAAGGAAACCATGGGTAAAATAACCTTGAGTGAATTGCTTAGTTGGTCCCTATGGTTTTCAAATCTTGCACATTTGATCCCTAAACTTCACTAATTACAGACTTGATCATAATGGTTGCATTTTGATAACATTGATAGTCCCTAGGAGCTAACATCGTAAAACTTTTTGTTAAATTCCTATGAATTTACTGATTTACCCTTACAGATAAAAAAAGAATATAAAGTTAAGATCTTCAGCCATCAACCACCACCACCTCCACCCCCATCATCACCATCACAAACCACCACTGCCGCCACATGCAACCACTTTCAGAACCACCGCCACCTGCAACCATTTTCAGAACCACCGCCACCTGCAACCACTTTCGAAACCACCACCTCCTTCAACCACTTTCGAAAACCACTACCACCTGAAAACCACTTTCAAAACCACCTCCTCCACCACAACCTACAATCACATTCAGAACAACCACCACCTAAAACACTTTCAAAACCACCTGAAAAGAAAACAGCGAGTAGAGGCCTACAATGAAGTTGTTAAGATGATGATGTAATGTTTAACTGAAAAGAAATATGCTACAATTAAAGATTAATTTAAATTAAATAATAGTCAAAACCTAAATCTTCTCATCTACATATATTTTAGTTTTAACATTATTACTGATTTTACCGGCTTATATGCTTAAACTTCTTTCGAGTCAAACCATTCAAACTCGATTGGTGGGTGGGGAAGAAGGTGTTAAGATGGTGATGTATGGTGTGGATTTGGAGAAGGGTGGGTAGGAAAGAAGAAGGTGGGATGGAAGTGGGGCTACTTAAGTATTTTGTCTTTTCATAAAGGGTATAATAGTAATTTTAAACAGACTTAACGATTAAAACTAACGTCCATCCATGCTAAGGACTGTAAGTGTTATAAAAAGCGAACCTACGAGAACACACGAGTGATAAGTTGTAAACTTTTAGAATTAAGTCTGTAATTAGTAGAGTCTTGGGATTAAGTGTGCAAGATCTGAAAACCACAGGGACGAACCAAGCAATTCACTCAATAACCTTTAAATAAACTAAGGGGATATTTGGTAGCGTCATAATGATTCTATTAAGAGACCAGCTCAGTGTTTGGTTTACCGATAGGGTGTATCTGATTTAATTAGTAAGCCTCTTAACTATTAAGTTTTAAAAAGATGTTGAATGCAACTTTTACCCTTGTATTAACCTGTGTTCATAACCCTTAATTGGTCATCCACGAACCATATCCTCTACCCACCATTGTCTCCTCCACCACCAACTAATTAGATCGAGTCAATCAGATATCTTAATAGTATAATACTTACTTACTGACTTTACCCAATCAGATATCTTAATAGTACAATACTTATTGACGTAAAAGTTGCTAAACAGTTTCCTAATCGTACCCTTAGCAGTTTAAATGATAATCATATCAAACGCCAAGAAAAAAAAGTGATTATCCATATTAGTGAATGGTACACGCAAAGAAAAAGTGCTAGAGGGTTTAGAGAAAGTCAAAAAGGATCCATGTTAGACGTCAATGGCTTTAGTTATTCTTGCTTTATGTTTTGAGTTGATCTCATAGTATACAATTTTATGATATTATATTACATAAAAGAATTTTAAGAGGAATAACACCTTTTAGTTTTACAGTATCAAGTAACATAGTAAAATGCGTATTTTTAAGTGGGATCAGGATCAAGTAATATAGTAAAATGTTCACTTTTAAAAATAAAGTTTATTGGATGTGTGAGCTAGCGTATGGTTACTTAGGGGGTGTTTTGGGTTGCGTTTTAAAGTGTATTTTTAGATTATTGCATTTTGAAAACGTAAATAATCAGTTTTTAGTGTTTGGGGTTGAGTTTTAAAATGAATTTTTAGGCTACCAAAACGCAATAATCTAAAAGCAGCTCCACCTCTGCTTTTATAAAACGCAGAAGCTGTTTTGAAAAATCAATCCCAAACACCTCTAAGTTCTCATTATTCTTTCGTTGCTAAATTTTAAAACCTAATGGGTATCCCGGTAGATAACCATATTTCCTGATTTGTTATACATTCAAAATTATGTCTGAAAAACAACTATATATATGGCAATGAGATACGTGACTTCACTAAACATCTACTTTTGTTAGGCCATGGGGTATATTGTAACATATGTGGTGTTAAAGGTGACATGACATGTTAACTTGCATTGCACACTAGTTCCTCCTTGTGTTAAGGAGCGTTAAAGATGTTATGTGTTAACATAATGTTAAAAGTCTAAATTAATTTTTTTCATTTTGAACCAAAAACCACTAAAAATATATGATTATGTGAAGTTAATGAGATTAAGCCATTTCCTTAGTGTGAAGTGGAGTGAAATGGGAAAAAATGGATGATGTGGTATCTAGGTGGAGTTCGGACGAGTTAAAGTATACCCTAAGGCTTACTTATTCCATAAACGTTGACTTAATATGTTTTTGTACGTGACTAGCTAGTTGTGTACCGCCTTAGGGGGACGAGGCGCCACCAGAATTGGACACGGGTACCCCACTGCCAGCCCGGTAGTACCGCCGCCACCCATGCTGTGGTGGTCCCGTGAATCAATTTTTGGTTCTAGTTAACGGGCCTGTAACCTTGGGCTTTTTTATTTTGATTTAATATAATTCTATCTTTTTTATTTTAACCGTTTGTTTTATTATTTAAACCGTGGGTAAATTTTGTTTAAATTAAAGCATAAAAATAAATTAAAATCTAAATAAATAAAAAAACATAAAAAAGAACAAAAAAAACATAAATTCATTAATATTAAACATAAAATTAAAAAACATTAAAACAAAGAAAAATAAACTTAAGGTTGGCGCAACAATTGACATGCCTCGACATGGTCGAAAATGTTGCCGTATCAAGCCGCATAGTCCACATGCGTGAACTCGATAGCCAACTCCAGATCGATGTCCGGATCCTCCCTCAACATGTGCTCCTGGAGGGTGGTCCACCGATCACACTTATTGTTGAGATCGGTCCACTTCCGTTGGAAGCTCTCGATGGTCCGGTCGTTGATGCCGACTTGCTGGTTGAAGTCGGCCAACACGCGGTCCCAGAACCCCTCCGGGTGCGAGCCCGAGCCCGAGGCCCTCGAGAGTTGGCGTTGTTGTAGAGCTGAGTCGTTTCGGGCGTCTTTGTAGCACACCACCAACGCGATCTCTTCTTCCTCGGTCCAGGGAGTCATCTTTATGTAGAGTGTGGATGTTTGTTTGTTTGTTTAAATTGTGGTAAAGTGTGAGTTTTAACCCCACGGTTTGGTGTGTTTATACATAAAAGGTTTGAACAGTTTCAATGTTAATATTCAATGTTACTGACCGTTAAGGTGGACGGTTTCATGAATTCAATTCAATTTTACTGACCGTTTGATGGGAGAGTTGTAATAGTGTGAAATAAAAAAAAGTTTAGATATATATTTAAATGAAAATAAATAAAACAATCAGTGGAGTGTTGCCTCCAAAAAAGTGTTTCGGTAAAATAAATCAGTAAAGTGACGTGACAATGCAATGCATGATTAGTTAAAATAAGTGAAGTTGAAAAAGTTTAGGGGTAAGACCATGTGTAGTGGGAGGGGGAAAAACTTAAGGCCCCCCTCTGTGATTGGTCCATGTGGCAGCTGAGTCAGCATGGGGCGTTAAGTCAAAATGGGGTGTAGTAGGAGAGGGGAAAAACTGATTATACTTCGTCTTCATCATCACCACCACCATTCACCTTCTTCCCTTCTTCTTCGACCTCTCTCACACACCCACCACCACCTTCTTCCCTTCTTCTTCATCATCTCTCACCCACCACCACCACCACCGTACACCATCACCACCACGGATCTAGCCTTCTTCTTCTTCCTTTTTTCTCTTCTTCTTCTCTCTCTCTACAGATCTCATCTCCACACTCCAGCTGCAATAATATATAAACAAAAGGAACACATGGATGAATTTATATTGGAAGGGAAAGTTTCATTCAAGCGTTATAAACATGGCGCCTGGGGAGGTTTTTGCAAGATGGCGCCCCTATGTAATGGTGTCGGGGGCGCTATCTTTGTCTTCATGCTCCAATTCGCGCTCCATTACACCCGGTCTAACACCCCTTTCCCCTTAGATAATGTATCATCGGCAAACATACCTTTAATACAGTAGTAGGTACCTGACAAAGTTCAATATATACGCGAAATACAATTGTGTATTGAAGAAGTAAATACCTCTGTATAACCTTCTCTAAGTAGGAAAGAGTAATGTTCCAGCTACTGATAACCCGGATGGCAGGACCTAAATACCTACAAAACAGAGCACCGTTAGGACTCGTCACAGGAAGGGGGTGTTTCCTGTGACCACCCTCCGGCGTGAGAATAAATATCTGTAATGGGAATATATATCAGATGAGAGTTATGAGTGAATGTTGAATGAATCGTATCGCTTACCTCCCTTCCCTATTTATAGCTTTACCATCCTTCTCGTTACCGCCTTTTCGGGCTCGTCTCCGGTAACAGATTTCCCGGTCTTTGTGGAGATAAGCATTATCTCATATTCGAAGGTTCTTCTCCTAAACTCGGGCATGGGGTTAAGCCTATCAGCTTTCTGATTGAGACTCAGCGAATTGGGCTTATGAGGTCCAAGTTTGTTAATGGGCCGGCCCAAATGAGTCATGTAGGCCTTTATGTGGTATGGGCTAATCTACTTGGATTGGGCCTACCTCGTCATGTATCATCCGTTTTCTTTGGATATTTGAAACGGAATTATATAGGATAACATTTGTGCTTGCTATTTAAGACGTAACATTTAGACTATATGTATTTCATAACTCTTTTAAGCATATACGTGTAATTGGTATAAGTCAATAAATTATTTTTAATTGAATAAATCACTTTTTTTTTTCATCCCGACGATTTTGGTGGAGTAACATGAGAAAACGAAGATAAGAGCTTGAGGTCATTTGGTCTCAACTTTGAATTCAATTTAGAGGAGTTTACCGTAGTGGACCTTCGGACAGTGGGTTTCCCCCGAATTGTTAGTTTGGTGGACTTGGACCTTCGGGCAGTGCCAACCCGCTAGCAGGTCAAATATATTTAGTTGTTCGTTTAAAAAAGTAATGACTTTTTATAATTAACAACCATTCAAAATTTCAAAGGTTTTTAAAATTACATAATCAACTCTAATAATTAGTGATCTATCCGTGAGAACTGAGAAGTGGTGAACTTAAAATATATAAAGCTAAAATTATCCCCATTCATTTCTTATTCCTAGAGAATTACTTTCCAATATATCCTGGTTTAATAAATCATGAGGTAACCCAAGGCATTATAGCCTAGTGGTATCTTGGTGGTGAGATAAGACTTAGGGGCCATGAGGTCCTGGGTTCGAATCTCACAAAGGGGGTTTTCTCATAATTATGAGTTTTCTCCTGAATTGGTGACTTGGTGGTGGAATATGATCGCGTGGCAACACTGGTGGCACGATGATACTCCAGTATTCCGTGAGTGATTCCAATTTGTTGGCCGTTCAAAAAAAAAAATAAATCATGAGGTAATTAAGTAATACTCCCTCCGTCCCATTAGAAGTGTCTATATTCCCTTTTTTATTTGTCCCATTTCATGTGTCCACTTTCAAAAATTAATAGCCAATTTCCAAATTTACCCTTAAAAACACAACTAAAATAAACAAAGAATATGATGGACCCACCTATGACAAGGGTATTATTGTCATATGGCAAACAAAAAAGTCAATCATTTAATGTGCCTAAAACTTTGTGTTTTTAAAACTAAGACACTTCTAATGGGACGGAGGGAGTAATAAATGAGGATTAACTTTTCCTATTAAACATGATTTTTTTTTTTGAATAGACATGAAATTTTAAAACAATATTTTTTTAACGGTCAACAAATCAATCTTGATCACTCACGAAGTACCCACTGAACAAAGTAGTACTCTAAAAGTAATCCGGGTTCACCAATAATTTCACACCAGTTCCCGGGGAAAACTCGCCGCCCGAAGGTCACTGCGTTAAACCTAGCCCACCAGCAGCATTTGGTGCCAACAGGACTCACACTCCCCATCTCACATAAAGAAAGTAAGAAGAGTATCACTCCACCATAAAAGGATTGGATTTAAAACAAAATTAGTTCGAAAAATATCCGTAGATAATTTTAAAGTATATAGCAACTTTGAGTGGACTCGTTTGAGACTTTATGCTGCTCTTCTTTTCATGCGACTTCTTTTTGTGCTTTTGTAATCGTTATGGGCAATTCGTGATGTGATCAATGGGTGCCGATTAAAGCAGATGCTACCTTTTATTTCTTTACTAATTTTTTTACTTTTGTGGAAATTAAGTTTGCATTAGTATTTGATATTTTATTTTTCAATATGTACAAATTTTCGTGATAATTCGAGCATTCATGATTATAAAACTAAGTCGTAGTTATTATTCATATAAATCATAACTTGTTCAACTTTGAAACATGACGTGACATCCATGCACTAATTTTATTGAATTATTGTAAGTAATTCTTATGAAATATACACACACATGGTGGTGAGAGGAATCGAGTGACCACTTGTTTACACCTTGCTATGTTTCCATGATAGTATGACAAAATGTATCGAGATGGTGGGGTACGCCTGAAATTTTTTGCCTTCTCGATTTGGGATCTACCTATGTTGCACTTGCACAAAACATTAAAGCCGGGACAAACAAAAGAAAAGGTGTTTCAATGGATTGTCTTCATGACTTGGTGGTGTACTTGAAAGGCGATGAACGAGCTTATTTTTTTTTTTTTTCCAACAAGGCTATCCTCATACCCAAAGCCGAAGAAAGTATCAAATCGGTTGGCTATTTTTGGATTAAGAATAGGTCCTCACATGAATTTTTGTCTTGGAAAAATTGAAGTAACTTTGTTTTGTAATTATGTTATTTTTTGTGCTAATGACTTGCTAGTGTCTTTTAATGAAAGTTGTCGTTCCAATATATACATGTATTGATGACGTGGGTCCTAAAACGAGACGACGTTTAAACCCCTCGTTGAAAAAGATAAGCAAAACCGAGTTGATTAGGAGGTAGCCTGACTTATTGGAGCTGATACAGGGCAGCATACCTGCCATGCGGAAGCCTCTGGGCAAAAGCAAACAGTAAAAGTCTTGGAAATGACAAAAGTGGGTTTTGGCTTATTATCATGCAAGAAACAAAAACAACACACAGCTCCATAACTTGCCTAGGAAATGATAAAAGCTGAAAACACCCAAAAAGGGCAAAGTCTCACTGCAGAGAGCCGATAGAGGGTCAAACACCACCAGGTATAGAAAGGAGGCTACCCTGAGGGAGCTCCTGGGCAGAATCTCATTGCCTATATAAGGAGACTCTTGGGTAGACATTCCACACACACTCTTACTCATTCTCTCTACTCTCTTACTCTCTATTTCATTATTCCCAACTCCAAAAGAATAGACACTTATTCTCACGTCGGAGTCCAAACGCAGGAGGCCCCCTCCTGCGTTAAGGCTAACGGTGTCTGCTACCCTTGTGCAGGTCCTTCCAGGAGCTTGAAGACCCCCCAATCCTTCAACCAAATCTATACCTAAAGCTTAAACTAAACTTAAAACCTAAGTCCAAACGTAACATACCATTAACCTATAATCCTAAACATCTCCTAACCTAATACCGGTCATTTTCCTTGTTGTAGCAATAAGTGGCGCCCACCGTGGGGCTGTCGCTACTTTGAACAAAGCTGTTGAGAGTTTCTACAGTCCCGTTTGTTCCTAAGTAACCTCCTTTTGTGATGACTGGTGGAGATAACCGCCTAGGAGGGGGTCCTTCAGATACTCCGGCCAATAGTCACACCTCCGGTGGCGCTTCTGGCCACGAAACACCTGGAACGGACGGACAACAAGCCGAACCGTCTCTAGGAGACATGCTCAACTACCAAACGCCACCGTCCTCAAGGGCTGTTAACTCGTCTCCTAGGGACGACATGTTGTTCCCAGTTGAACGAATGGATATCACCCCGCAGGGAGTACGAAGGAATTTCTTGCAACTCCGAGACCTCCTGAATGGCTACGTACGAGAGGAAAGATCCAGAGGAGTTAGGGTCAGGTTGTCCTACGACGAAGAACCTGTTGTCACCCTCTCACCTGTTCCTCCGTTGCTGGGAACCACTACTTCCCCAGCCACCCAACGTGCCACTACAAATCCTCACACAAATCCTCACCCATACTTGAACAGTCAGGGAGGTATTTACTCAGGAGGAAGACCTAGCAACTCTGTGCTCTCCCCGGGGACCTCAACATTACTCCCTTACAAAGAAGCTTTGAGGTCATTACCTCTGGCCAGCAGTGCTGTGGCTGCCTCCCTTGTGGCAGCAGCAAGTCTTGCTGGAGGATCTGTCATCCCTCCAGAAACAGTATATCCCAGCTACTCGCAGCCTCAGTACTCGCCCTATGTACCCCTTACTTCCCATCGTGGCCGGGAGGGTATCCTTGGCAATACCCCCCACCTCTGAACCAAATGCCTATAACCTCCCTTGCGGGAGGGCAGGGTCTGGAGACCTCTCAACCCATGGTTCAGACCTCTACGACCGAAACAAGGGGTGAAGCTGTACTTTCGGAGCCTTACCGACCCAAGTCGTTAGAATGTTTTGCCGAACACATCGCTCATTTTGATTTCCCCAATAAGATCAAAATGCCGGCCAATGTGAAGACGTATGACGGTACGGAAGACCCTGACGACCACTTAAACGTCTTCTCTGGGGCAGCAACTGTAGAAAAATGGAACAACGCTGAGTGTTGCCACATGTTCATGCAAACCCTGGTGGGACCAGCTCGTCTGTGGTTCTGTGGGCTACCAGCTCGAAGCATTTCCTCCTTTGACGATTTGAGGAGGAGTTTTGTCTCAAACTTTAACCCCCTGAGGAAATGCACCAAGGACGCTGCCATATTGCACCAAATCCAACAGGGGGAGCATGAAAACCTTCATAGCTTCATTGAAAGGTACAAAAGGGAAGGTCTGCAGTACAGTGGTGCTACCGAGAATATCCGAGTGTCGGGTTTTATGGGGGCCATACGTCCCAAAAAGTTGTTAAGAAGGTTCCATGAAGACGTTCCCCAAACCATGGAGGAAGCATTCGAAAGGGCTGAAGCTTTCCTCCGGGGAGAGGAAGCATTAACTCGGCAAGACACTAGGAAGAGGGATCGAGGGAGCTGGAGAGACAGTTCGACCAGCTCCCGAAGACCTCACTTTCAACCCTACCACGAGAAACGGTCAGGGAGATCCTATGACAATCAAAGAAGCGAAGAAAGGAGACGATCCCCAAGATCAGGGAGGTACCAGGAGAAAGAAAGACAAGTCTTCACTGTTCTCACCAAGACCCCTCAGGAGATACTCTCCACAGAAGAAGTTAAGTACACATTTTGACCTCCCCGACCTTTATCCAAACCAGCTAACAAGAGGGATGCCAGCAAACATTGTGCCTTTCACAACGACACGGGGCATCACACAAACGATTGCTACCAGCTGAAGAAAAGAATTGAGGAGGCTGTCAAGTCAAGGGAGCTAGCTCACCTGATCAAAGACACTAAAGGAAGAAAAGATGAAGGACGGAAAGATAAGGAGGTCAACATGGTTAGTCTCGAAGGGTCCCAGCAGGCCAAAAAGGCTCGCACTGAGCCCTGGAACAAGCAGTACATTTGTCTTCCCCCTGCTCCCGATGAGCTGATCGTCACTCCTGTAATAGTGGAGGATGAACTAGATGGCTTCCCTATAGACAGGGTGTACATGGACTGTGGAGCCTCCACGGAGGTGATGTATGAACGATGCTTCGAGTCCCTAAGCCCAGAAATCAAGTCTAAGCTCAAGCACACAGACGCTTCTCTAGTAGGTTTCTCTGGGGAACGAGTACATCCCCTGGGGAAGCTCACACTTAACGTCTGTTTCAGGGATGGAGATCTATCGAGAACAGAAGAGTTAACTTTCTCTGTCATCCGGTACCCTTCAAGTTATAATGTCCTCATTGGAAGGATGGGGATTGCTACTTTCGGCGCTGCAGTCTCAACAACACATGGTTTGATGAAGCTCCCCACTCCCAACGGAATTGCAACCCTAAAGCCAACAGCTGAGGCTCTTCTGATAGCCTCTGTAGAAGAAGCAAGTGATCCCAGGGCACCTGAGACGTCAAGCACTGGTCCCATCCGGGAGATTAGCATAAACCCTGCCTATCAGGAGCAGACCATTAAAGTAAACAATCTGCTCCCTGATAAGATTATGTCTGAATCAACCTTTTGCAGGAAAATAGGGACATATTTGCTTGGTGCCCTGGAGACATGACCGGCGTCCCTAGAAATTTGGCTGAACACTCCCTTAATATAGCTCCCTCATACAAGCCCGTGGTTCAAAAGAAAAGGAGCCTGGCCCCAGCCAGGAGCCAGGCTGCTTGCCAAGAGGTAGAGAAGCTCGTCGAAGCAGGTATCCTAAGGGAGGTCCAGTATCACACTTGGGTGGCCAATCCGGTCATGGTTGCCAAACAAGACGGATCTTGGAGAATGTGTGTCGACTTCAAAGATCTCAACAAAGCTTGCCCCAAGGATTGCTATCCCTTGCCCGAGATCGATTGGAAGGTAGACTCTCTCACTGGTTTCCAATACAAGTGCTTCTTAGATGCCTACAAGGGGTATCATCAAATTCAAATAAAGCAGGAAGATGAAGAGAAAACGGTCTTCCACACTGACAAGGGAATCTTTTGTTACAAGAAGATGCCCTTTGGGTTGAAGAATGCCGGAGCCACCTACCAACGGTTGGTGGACCAAGCTTTCTCGGAACAAATTGGGAAAAATATGGAGGCCTATGTTGACGACCTTGTCATCAAAAGCGAATCTGGGGAGGCCATGATCAAAGACATCCAAGAGACGTTCAAAAATCTTCGAAAGATAAATATGAAGCTCAATCCTGTTAAATGTTCTTTTGGGTTCGAGGAGGGGAAGTTTCTCGGCCATATAGTTGGAAAACAAAGCATCAAGGCAAACCCAAGCAAAGTACAAGCTGTCCTTGAAATGAAGTCACCTGCTACCAAGAAGGAAGTGCAAAGCCTGAACGGTAAAATTGCTGCCCTAAAACGTTTCTTGCCCAAGTCCGCGGAAAAGTCCTTACCTTTCTTTAAAACACTCAAAAATTGTGTTGACAAGAAGGACTTCCGTTGGACAGATGAGGCAGAGGCTGCCTTCCTGGAACTCAAGAAACACATAGCTTCCCTGCCCGAAATGGCAGCCCCTGAGGAAGGGGAAGTAATAACAGTTTATTTGTCTGCAGGGATGGAGGCAGTGAGCTCAGTCCTCCTGGTTGATCGAGGCAAAGAGCAAGTCCCTGTCTACTTTGTTAGCAGAGCTCTCAAAGACGCTGAAGTTAACTACACTCCCATAGAAAAGCTAGTGTTAGCCCTTGTGCACACTGCCAAGAGGCTAAGGAGGTATTTCCAAGCTCACCCAGTAAAGGTCATCACAGAGCAACCCATACGGTCCATCTTGGAAAGGCCAGAGGATTCGGGGAGATTGGCAAAATGGGCCATTGGCCTAGGGGAGCACAAGATAGAATACCTACCAAGGAGAGCTTACAAAGGGCAAGTGTTTGCTGATTTCCTTACTGAGCTGCCCATCCTGCAGAACGAAGAAGAAATGAATGAGGTTGAAGAACAACCTGACCTCAAGGGGAAATGGTGTCTTTTCACCGATGGAGCCTCAAGTGTAGAAGGTTCCGGGGCTGGTCTCGTCATCAAGGACCCCCACGGAACCGAATACACTTATGCCCTCCGTCTGGACTTCCCCTGCACCAACAACGTTGCTGAATATGAGGCCCTCCTGGCCGGGTTGAGATTGGCAAAAAGAATGAAGATCCAGGAGCTAAAGGTCTTTGTTGATTCGAATCTAGTGGTCAAGCAAGTGAATGGGGGATACACAGCCAAGGAACCCTCCATGATTAGGTACAAAGACAAAGTCAAGGAACTCATCAAAGAGTTCAAAGCCTTCACCTTGGAACAAGTGTCAAGGACCAAGAACAAACAGGCAGATGCTCTCAGCAAGCTGGCCTCCCTGACATTTGCTCACCTAACCAAGAAGGATCTCGTTGAGGTGCTGAAAGAACCCTCCATTGACGACAAAGAGGTGCAAGATGTTGTCACCGAAACCGAATCCACATGGATGACACCCATTATGTCCTACCTAAAAGAGGGGAAGCTCCCTGAAAACGAACAAGAAGCTAAGCGGTTAACCATCAAGGCAAAGCAGTATGTGATCGAAGATGACAAGCTTTACAAGAAGGGATACTTGGCACCCTTACTAAGGTGTGTGGTCCCTAATCAAAGCAACTACCTCATCAAGGAGGTACATGAGGGCATATGTGGCATGCACGCCGGGCCCCGCTCAGTGGTATCCAAGCTCATGAATTTGGGCTACTATTGGCCCACCATGCACAAAGACGCCTTCGAAACAATCAAAAGATGTGAAGCTTGTCAGTTGCAAACACCGGTGAAGACTAACCCAAAGCATGATCTTTTTCCCGTCATCTCAGCATGGCCCTTTCACAAGTGGGGAATGGACATAGTGGGTCCCTTTCCACAAGCTCCTGGAAAATTGAAGTTTCTCCTTGTAGCCGTCGATTATTTCACCAAATGGCCGGAAGTTAGGCCATTGGAAACCATATCAGGGAGGCATGTGATAAGCTTCGTATGGGAGCAAATAGTTTGCAGATATGGGCTGCCGGGAGAGATGGTAACCGACAATGGGAAGCAGTTTGCCAACAAACCCTTCAGCAGCTGGTGCTCCGAGCTAGGCATTAAACAAGTATTCAGCTCCGTAGCTTACCCCCAGTCTAATGGACAAGTGGAACGCATGAATAGAAGCATTGTCGAAGGCATCAAAGCAAGGCTAGGAAGATATGGCAAGAAATGGGTTGATGAGCTCCCAAGCGTTCTATGGGCTATTAGAACCATGGAGAAAACGAGTCACCAAAAGACGCCCTATAGCCTAGTCTTCGGAAGCGAAGCTGTTATACCTGCCGAAATAGGGGTAAGCTCAGGGAGAAGTGCTCGCCAAGACGCTCAACGCAACCAAAATGAGATCCTGCTCAACTTGGACCTCCTTGAAGAGTCAAGAGATCAAGCCTCAATCAGGGAGGCAAGATACAAAAAGAAGCTTGAGGCTTACTATAACACAAGAGTAAAGAAGGAGTCCTTCAAGCCAGGGGATCTCGTGTTAAGATGCAACGAAGCCAGCAGGCAGCAGGATGTAGGGAAGCTAGGTCCCCGATGGGAAGGCCCTTATGTCATCAAGGAAGCCCACAAGGGAGGATCCTATAAGCTAGCTGACCTAAACGGCAAGATGATTCCAAGACATTGGAGTGACAAGCACCTAAAACGTTTTTATGTTTAATGGTTGTAAACGTCTCTTTGTATCCAAAAAAAATTATGATCAATGAATGGATGAACTATGTTTCCTTTTATTAAACTTGTCGCTTATCTTATCAAAGGGTGAGCCCCTCCTAACCAGGCTCCATGGGATCCGGCGCTATACCTACCCATGAAACGGGGATGAGCTCCTAGGCCACAACTGCTCAACAGGTAACAAGGCTAAGTAACCTTCCTGTATACAGGGTGAGTCCCTAATACAATCCACGACTCCATGGGACAAGTCCTTAGAAGGAAAACCTAGACCCATGAAAGAGGGTGAGCTCCTCACACCAAGACAGCTCCCACATGTTCATAAAACACAAAAACGAACATAACACTTAGAAACCGTTTGAAGAAAAGGTTTCAAAAGCTGATAGGGTAAGCATTGCATCGGTTCCTTAGCTAAGTATCCTAAGTTGGGTGACTGCAGCATCCACCTTTTAGGAAAAAAGTTAAAGACATTGCAAACACTATAAACGACAAGCAACGGAGCAAACACAACCAAACATTAAGCATAATAAAGGCATCACCCCTGACAGGGGGAGCATTCCATTAAAAACACTAGCGGGAATGCCCGCGCGTTGCCGCGGATAGTTATGTTTGATGAGCACACGTTGTGTGGCGGGTTTCATGTAATTTATTTTGACTACAAATTTGTAATATAAATCAAGTGCACATACATATAATAGATTTACCATATATCGTAGGCAAAACATTCTTTTATAACACCACGTTGCACAAACATTCTTATATGCTAAAACTGACCTGAGACTGTATAAGCCAAGAATAATTATCTATGTAACTCAACAAATGCCAAAATGGTTGTAAAACTCAAAAAGTAAAAGTTCTAATTATGGATCGTAATCATCACCAATATAAACATTACAAATTCATGAAACATCAGGCAAAAAGTATCCTTGCCTTGCAATTTGGTAAGGTTAGACACGTTAGAAATATATTAATAATATAACATATAAGCAATTTTCTTGAACTTAATAAAAATCTCCAACTGTGACAACCTATGAGCCATCATATAGTGATGCAATCAATCAAGGTATCTTTTTTTTTGAATGGCAAAAAATTATATATATAGATAGATATATAGGCCAGCAAGAAGCTGGAAAACGATTACAAAACAACCGACCACCAAAACCAACAAACAGACGCCAAAAGGCCCTAGCTCCAACAGATCAACAATATAAAAAAGGACCCATTTTTCCCAGCTAATTGCAGCCCTTCCTGATCTGTGAGTAAGCCATAAGAACGCATCTTCTTTAGTCGCCTCCACCGAAGTTTTGACTGGAATAAACCTGCCTTCGAAGACCATTATTTTTTTTGGCCTTCCATATCCTCCACATGGTTGCCATCACCACAGAATAGACAATTTTTATCCATCTCTGGCTGTCCGGACTGTTCGTAATTAACTGTACCAGCTCCTTCAACGAAGCATCTTCAAGAGGCCAAGGAATGCGCAACCAGACGAGGACGTGCCACCAATTACATCTGGCGAAGATGCAACCCGTGAAAACATGGTTCGCCGTGTCCTCACAATAACCATGTCTGTCGCATACCGTGCTGGAAAGTTGAACTCCTCTTGATTGCAGCCCCACCTTAGAAGCCACACGGTCCATACTCGCCTTCCACAGCAGCATATTATTTTTTAAAGGGGCCCAAGAATTCTAAGAAAATGGAGGCTCCATGTCCGATAGGCCTAACCCAGCAGCAGTAATGTCTTTAGGCAGCTCCTTGGTGTAGAAGTTGTCTCCGGAAGCATTGTCCCAAAGCCTTCATTGACATTAACAACCTGCAGCGCGTTCGACAAATTACAGACTTCTTGCCATTCCACTTCAGTATTTGGGTTTCTACTCCATTCCCAGCCCCATTGAACCTCGTTCGAATCCTACACGTAATTCTCTTTAACTCGAGCATCCTTTTTCTTAGCCAACCTGAAAAGATTCGTGAAAGAGGCCTTCAACGGATTGTTGCCAATCCATATATCCTGCAAGAACATGATCTTTCCACCATCGCCCATTTTAACCATAAGCTTGCCTTTAATCTCAGTACCCAACTTAGCGAGCACATCGGCCATCGTACCAATATCTTCCCAAACCCCAATGATCAATTTCTTGACCGGCACCATCTTATCATTTTTCTTTCAGCTGTGAATAGCGTGAATAACCCTTGCCCCACAGCTGATCCGGATCTTCCTTGTAACGCCACCACCACTTAGAGAGCATCGCCAAGTTAAAATCCTCAATCCCACCAATTCCGAGCCCTCCCACATTTTTCGGTTTTAACAATTTCCCCATAAAGAGTGATTTTAAACTCCTTTGAAATAAAGGGAAAGGGACCCGCTGTATACAAACTCCTTCCATCATATGCAGGAAGCATCTTCCCAAGATCAGTGTCCCTATACAATTTCACCAGTTGTTCCATTACAGCACGACTCACACCACGTGATTTCACCTCTGGAATTATTGTCACCTACACGAAGAATATGTCAAAACAGTAGTGGAACTACATGAAGAAGACTTGCAACAACAAAAGATAAAAACTCGCGTCATATTGGTGTAAATCCATATCAGGCAGTTCAGCAAAAAAGTGGTTTGCCTCCACAATGCACCTCGTCCCTCTGCTACCCATTCCTGGACACAGCGGAAGTCTAATCGACCTGTTGGAAGCAAGTTCATGCTGAACAGGCTCGTCTTGTTGCACAGAGAGATGCTGAGACGGTTCAGGTTCGTCTTGCTGCACAGAGAGCTGCTGAGACGGCTCAACTTCGTCATGCTGCACAAAGAGCTGCTGAGATGGTTATAAAACTCTTTTAACACCTTACAATGGGTATCAAATTAGATCCACTAATATTGTAACATTCCAATATTTTTTCTAACCAAAATTACATGGTATCTAGTGCAGCATAAAAAAAACGGCAACCCGATTTTGATCCTTCTTTTTCTACAATGATTCTTTTTAAATTGTACCTAAATCTTGTCTTATAATACTAAGAAATTCACCAGCACGTTGTGTTACAACCTTTCTTCCTTCATTGAGCCATTAATTTGTTTCCAAACCCTTGGTTTTTGAAGTCTTAGCTTCTTTGATCTTCCTTGTAGTTTGTATTTCTACACATTATAGGAAAGCAAAAAGGACTAAGATTCAAGTAGACAGTAGCAGGAATCAACCCATTTGCGACAAATAACACAATAAATTAAGCCGACATGTTCACAGGTAATGACTACAAGTGCCAAAAACACTTCAATTCAAAATAGATACAATCTATAAACCAATCTGCCACCACCGTCATAATAAATACAAATAGTTGCCCAACCGTTAAATAACGCATACATCATACATACCTAAAGGTGGAAGATATATCCATGAGAAGAAAACGTGTTATGGCTTATACGATCACAAATTACACATATTGATGATATTATTAAACAAAATTTTAACTTAGAAAAAAACATGTATAATTTTAAAGGTAGACTGTTCTACTCCAATAAAAATAAAATAAAAAAATACTCCCATAAACACTTTGTGGAAAATACCAGTGCCATAAGTACAACTTGTATATGATCAGAAATGTGTAGGTGGGTTCCTTGGCTTGTGCACCTTCAGTTGCAATTTCCAGCATTCCAAAAATGAATATGCAAGGGCAATTCTCTAGAAAATAAAACGAAATCATAAATGTCACTTTAAAACAAAATTATATTAAGCATTTACCGTAATTACCTAGGGGATGACACACCCACTAATTTTTTTCATGTCAACCCAATATGAAAGATTGTAAGGAGCATGTGAGTACCTAGTAAAAATACATGAACACTAAAAGTGTAAGAAAAAAAATCCTCTGTTAGAAGAATATGTGAATAAGTAACAAAAACAAAAAACAGTATTACTAAGTTTGTAATCTTATTAGTGCATCTACTACTTATAGAAAATGGACTAAGAAGTATCTGCAGTTAAGTCGACCATATCTTAACTCGACCATGTCTACAGTTAAAACATGTTAACCAAAATCAGTATTACAACTACAAAATGGTAGAATTATATAAAGCTTATGTTGCCAAGGTTACTATTTTTGTTCAAATAAATTTCATCATGGAGATTACTTTTACATGCATAAAGCATCTAGTTCAATCAAAACAAAACGAATCTCAGGTAATCGGCAATGGCTTGAGACAAAAAATCGTCTAATATTCATAAGCTAATTTGTATAATGAGCCGTATAAGTGGTACCTTTGGGTCAGTGTCTGGTTGAATTAGATTAATAGCATGACAAAAGAATCACCACTACTTGCACCAACACCACCGCTGTCCCGATATGTGTTCACTAAGAACGACGGTGGAGCATTCATACTCGACATCAACGACGATGCAGGCGACGAAACAATAACACAAGCCCGTATGCGTTTGTTGCCAGGTGATTATGTTGGTCCAAAGAATCGAAACTCTATCTTACCCCATCTCATTCATTTCACTATACCACCATAGCCACCACATAGTTTTAGAACCCACCAAATAAATTCCCAATCCACACATTAGAAAAAGGTTACCTTTCATCATACAAAGTGTGCAGAGGATTTTCTTTAAATGAGAAGAATCGGGGAGAGCATGGGAGGAAGTGAGGGTTTTGAAGAGGGGAGTAATCGAAAAGACAGCAGGTGAACAAACATTCAATTACTTAAATTCAATCAGGTTCAGTTACATACGATTTTCTTCATTCAATTGCTTCAATGACAACTCTTCAAATACCTACGAAGAACTACTGTAAAAGCAAGAACAAGGGTAGGATGGGAAACAAAAGGGTAATATTGTAAAAGTCTTTTGATATTGTAAAAGAGGGGGTGAGTGAAATGTCTATATTACCCTTTTAAGTGTCTTAATTGTCACAACTATCCCCATAATACCCTTAAATTTCTTGCTTAATTATGTTGTACATGTTGCTTCTTAAGTTGTATGAAAATGAAAATTACTATGTTGGTCATCACTCCTCCTTAATAAGATAATATAGATTAAAAAGCTCTAAGGGCTGAGTACATCAAAAGATAAAGACAACATCCATGAACAACTAAACAAAGACTAAACAGGGGAGGATCAAGGAGTAGCTAAATCTGTGGCTTCAGGGGTGGAATCGTCCTCACCGGTGGAAGCCAGGGTTTGGTTACCAACGTCATCATAGAGAGAGTCGGTGTCAAGACCTGAAAATAGATCATCCTCGCTGGGGGGAGGGAGTGACTCGACCTCCAAGGCTTGAAGGGGGGAGGGATTCTCAAATACCGGCTCCAAGTTAGGAGTCTTTGAAGGTTCAGCAGGCTTTGAACGTTTCGAACTACCCTCCCCGCCGTCAGCACCATCCAACATGATCTTCAAAGGCCTCTTATACACATAAGAGTTGAACACCTCGTCAGCCACATCCTTCTTCAGACCCTCCAGCTCCAAGTTTTGCAGAAAGGAGAGGGGCTGCTCAGCAGCTTTAGCAATGGCTGAGATATAAGGATAAGTGGCCAACTCCATGGCCTTAACGGTGTTCACAAACTCTTCCCCAGATGAAGGCTTGAAGGACGGCAACTCCTCTAGCACCTGACCCTCTTGAGCTGCTTTGAAACCAGCTTGAATCCCTCCATGGCGACCAAAAGATATAGCCTTAGCATAAATGTCTGCCAGAGGGGCGTTAAATTCTTGGGAGTGCAGGAGGTTGGTAACAAAACGGGCAACACCCTTGGAGATCAGCCATTCTTTCTCCTCAGTCAAGCGGTCCACCTGGACCCGGAGCTCCATCCCAACCTTTTCCACAGCCATCTGCTCTTGTTTGACCGCCTCCCTTGCCCGGGCCAGACCTGCCCTCTCCTCTGCCACCTTCGCCTTCTCATCATTCAAACCCTTAAACATCTTGTCAAATTTTTCTTTTTCCAAACTAAGCTGGGTCCTGGACACAGCCAACTCATGCACCAAATCCTTCTCTCGTGCAACATACCTAGCCAAATCTTCTTTGGCCTTCACCAACTCCACTTCATGCTCATCATAAACCTTCTCAACCTGCTCTCTCCTCAACATCAACTCTCCCCATCTCGCCATTACCGTCAGGGAACAAAGATAAAAACTGACCAAAGTGATAATACATCTTTTTCATCACATCCTTATCCATCCACTCTTTGTGCAGTTCCCTCTCAGCATCAGGGACACAATGGTCGATAAGATCACGACAGACAGAGGCTTTCTTCAGCACATCAGAAGCCTTGATATCCCAATCTGGCACAAACACCCCTTCAACAGGCTCCTTTTGGGAAGGAGCCTCAGAAACCTCCTTGACAACAGCTTTTGAGCTCTCACCACCTTCAGACAACAACAACTTCGAACCAACACCTTTAACCACCACATCCTTCGGCTTCTTGAACACAACATCATCCTTCTTGGGAGAAGACAAAGTAAGCTTCCCCTTCCCTGGGGCAGGAGAATACCCCAGGGCTAAAGCTATAAGACTGGAATCTTGGTCTTCATCTTCCAGGACCAAGGGGATGGCAGAAGAGCTCCCATGACCTGTGGAAGCAGTCTGCAGTCGCTTACTGGAGCGACGAACAGTGACAGACTTCTTCCCAGAAGGCTCTGCAGCAGCCACAGAGGAAGTAACCACACTTGTGTATTCGCCTTGAAAACGGACATGTTCAGTCCTCACAACCACATTCTGACCCTCAGCAACACTTTTCACCTTGAACTTCACATCTGTGATATCATCCAGGGCCAGGAAGTCCAAGGTACTCATCTCTGCACAAAAAAGAAAAAAAATGGTCAGATAAAACAGATAAAAGCAGGATACCAAAGAGGAGCCAGGGAGACACATACCCTCCCCACCATGATAAATCACCGGGTCTGTCTCAGGGTCATCCCAGTTTTCACTTAACCCCATCATCACCAAGAAATCCTCAGGAAAAGTTCGAAGACGAGTAGGAAAGCTACGAAGCTTCTCCAAGAGTTCCTGATCAAGGGTGTCAGGATCAGGCTCTTTCTCATTCAAAGGAGCATCCGAAACCCTTCGAGGGGTCTTGAAGGGAATGAAATCAGCGTTTAAAAAGAAGAACTTGTCTTTCCACGGAGAGACAAGTCCGATGACACTAGAAATCAGGGCTGGTTCACATTGGGTCTTCTCAATGGTAAACCAGTTACCATTTTTAGCCAATCTAAAGAACCTTCGGTACATGGCCACAGAAGGCTCATAACCAAGGCAACGACACACAATCTCAAAGTGTAAAACCCTAGCGACCCCAGAAGGACATAACTGATCAAGTGAAAGCTGATGATACTCTAACACGTTTAGAAAAAACTTTGAAAAAGGGTACCTCAGGTTCCCCTGGTCGAACTGCCGAGTGTACACAGCCACCTTACCGTTAGGAACAGAGGAAACAGGGGTTTTCCCCTTTGGAACGGAAGGGTCGAAAGACAAAGGGATACCGAATTCAGTACAAAATTTCTCGGCATCCGACTTGGATAAACGTGTAAACTGAGAGGCAAGATCGGTTTTTGACATAATGGAAACAAGCAAAGTGTGAAGAAGGGAGAGTATGCTTACCAAGTTTTATAGGAAGAAGAAAGGATCGCCGGTTGGAGAGGATCGTGGGAGAGAGAGAGGGCGGTTTTCTAATTTGGGAAGTGATTAAAGGATAAAAGAGGGAGTTACCCCTTTATAAACAATTTCAAATTTAAAATAATTAATATCGGGCAGTTACCAAGGAAAACCGTCCCTCAGCTAGCCACTAGGATGATGTCAGCCCGCTCCTTGTCAAATCAGCAGTCATTTGGGGCAGCTGATGGGACACATGCCTACTCCCAAGGAAGCAATGATGGATAGGCTATATTATTTAAAAAATATGACCATCATGGCAATTACATGGCCATGAACTTACACGAGATTCAAGGAAGGACAAGACATGATACCAACGCTCCCATTGGGGAGCTTGGGGTCTAAAATGCTACCCGATACAAACACGAGTTTGCAACCGCGGAAAACGACAATGAACAAGTCACAAGCACTTCTAACTTCTTTACAAATGCTTATGACTGGGGGGCTGATGACGTGGGTCCTAAAACGACGACGTTTAAACCCCTCGTCGAAAAAGATAAGCAAAACCGAGTTGATTAGGAGGTAGCCTGACTTATTGGAGCTGATACAGGGCAGCATACCTGCCATGCGGAAGCCTCTGGGCAAAAGCAAACAGTAAAAGTCTTGGAAATGACAAAAGTGGGTTTTGGCTTATTATCATGCAAGAAACAAAAACAACACACAGCTCCATAACTTGCCTAGGAAATGATAAAAGCTGAAAACACCCAAAAAGGGCAAAGTCTCACTGCAGGGAGCCGATAGAGGGTCAAACACCACCAGGTATAGAAAGGAGGCTACCCTGAGGGAGCTCCTGGGCAGAATCTCATTGCCTATATAAGGAGACTCTTGGGTAGACATTCCACACACACTCTTACTCATTCTCTCTACTCTCTTACTCTCTATTTCATTATTCCCAACTCCAAAAGAATAGACACTTATTCTCACGCCGGAGTCCAAACGCAGGAGGCCCCCTCCTGCGTTAAGGCTAACGGTGTCTGCTACCCTTGTGCAGGTCCTTCCAGGAGCTTGAAGAATCCCCAATCCTTCAACCAAATCTATACCTAAAGCTTAAACTAAACTTAAAACCTAAGTCCAAACGTAACATACCATTAACCTATAATCCTAAACATCTCCTAACCTAATACCGGTCATTTTCCTTGTTGTAGCAACATGTATAAAGACTAGAATGAAAACCTAGAGCCTTTAAGGTCACCAACGCCGTCTGCGTTTGCGGGCATGGGTGGCCTTTGCCACTAGATTTACTCAGATGATCGGGTTTTTATTGGTAGTAAGAAAATAGAATTTTAATATCAAATAATGGATTACAGTTTTGAAAACATGTTTCCAAATTTAAGGCGTTTTTTCTACAAATATTTAAGTTTTTATTTCCGTATATTGGTACTATATAATAATACATATAAGTAGAACAAAAAGGTTATATATTTTTTTCAAACAATCATATATAAATACCACCACCGACAAGCAAGGCAATAGAAGGACAAAACATTACAGGAAAAGAACTACGTTTTGCATCAATTGAACCCATGTAATATACACTTTGCTATTTTTACCAACAAACCAAAGAAAAGAATAATTGACACTAGAATCAAAAATATATTATTGTGACCACCGACTTGAATAAAAAACGGAGTCATTTCACGTAATTAAGTAATACAACTTTTAAACAACATGCTTCAATACTTTAAAATATATGGTTGACATTTAAACCAACTAAACTCACAGTTTTTAAATGGCTATAATCTTTTCATACATTAATATTCGGAAGAAAAAAAATACAATATAAAAACGAACATTTTATTCTCTTTAATATTAATAGGTTGTTGCTACAATTATTTTTGTTTCAACAAATAATATGTTAAGTGATCATTAGTGTCTGTGTTTCTCTTCGCATCCCAACAACACACTCTAGTATTTTATGTGCATATGCATTTGATAATGATAAGATCGTTCGTTATCTTTGAGATAAATATCAAATAATAAAAGTTATAAGGTCTTAAAGCTTTCATTAAGACTAAGTATTCAACGTATTTATTCCTTCTAATTTCATGAGCTTATAAAATAAAGTCTCTAATTCCACCATAAGAAGTTTCGTTTTGACTCAAAATCGAACATTCCCTATTGCTCTTGACCACTTCAAGGTCTTTATACCGGAACATTTTCTTTTGCAATTTTTTCTTTGATTTGACCATTATACCTACCATTTAATTACTAGTGTCTTGAATTTTGATACAAATAATAAGAAAGCATGATTGTGTTTTGGTCTTCTAGTCACAAGCACATGCTTTGAAACGTTCTTTCTTCATTATTTATATATTTTTCTGAACAATTATGTAGGTATACACTCTTGTAGATAATGTTAGAATGCACATTCTTGAATCTCTCTCCACGTAATAATAATTCATACATTATTTTGTGGGCTCACGTGAGCGAAGGCGAAGCCACGTTCATCGCAAGGGACAACCTACTACATTCGTCATTCATGTGTGGCGATTTAGTTGTATAACTTTATAGCATTTGTAGCCGCTTTTAGCTTTATAATTGTATTCTTTGTATATAAAAACTAGAGAAAATGGCTCGAATGGTCCCTGTGGTTTGCACTTTTTTCACCTTTAGTCCCCAAGTTTTCAAAATTACAGTCATAGTCCTGAAACAGTGAATTTTTTAACTCGGATAGTCCCTGGAGCTTACTGAGGTTAAATAATCCAGTTAAGTGGGTGTGAAATTACTAAACTACCCTTTCTATAAAACAAATAAAATATAACACTAGTGGGCCCCACGTTTTATAATTAAATATATAAAAAAACCCACCACCACCATCAACTTCCCCACCCTATCACCACCACCCACCACCACCAGAACCCAACACACATATGTGCTCTCTCTCTATTAAACCACGCAAACACATAAACTGAGAAAGAGGAAAGAGATAAGGGGGCCAGAGGCCTCCCACCGCCGGCCAGTGGCAGAGCTCCGGCGGATCCACCTCAAACCCAAACACATCACAACCACATGTACCATTTCTCCTCTCACATATGCACACCCACATGAATACAGAAGACAGAGGATGTTAGAAGGAGAGAACAGATGAAGAGAGAGAGAGAGAGAGCCGAGAAGGAAAAAGGGACAGAAGAAGAAGACGACGGCATAGGTAATTCTGCTAACGTAATCGCGTACTCCAAGTTTCCCACGTACAACTTCCCTGCTTCCGGTGATTCATTATATTCGTCTTCAAAAACGTCGTCGTTTGATTCTGGGTTTTGTTCAATTTGGATTGTTTTGTACGATTGGGAAGAGGATCGATGAAATGTGGGTTTGTAATTGAGAGAAAGATTGGGGCTTTTGAAGGGGGTTTTAGGGATTGAAATTAAGGGGGTTTTGGAGGTGTGATGTTTAAAAGATGAATGTGATGGAGTTTCATTTGGAGCTAGTGTTGTGGCAGCAAGAAATGAAGGATGAAGTGGGTGGTTGGTCGATGTCGGTGGTGGTGGCGGGTGGATATGGGTGGTGGTGGTTTGTGGAGGTGATGAGGTGAAGAAGATGAAGTGGGGAAGATGAAGTGTGGGACCCACATTAATTAGTACTATTTTTTATTAAAGGAAGGGTAGTTTTGTAATTTCACACCCACTTAACTGGATTATTTAATCTCAGTTAGCTCCAAGGACTATCCGAGTTAAAAAAATTCACTGTTTCAGGACTATGAGTGTAATTTTGAAAACTTGGGGACTATAGGTGAAAAAAAGTGCAAACCACAGGGACCATTCGAGCAATTTTCTCTAAAAACTATCATCTAAGCATTAAAAGTTTAATATATATACACGAGGTGGACATTAGGGGTGTAAACAAGTCGTGTCAAGCCCGAGTTTAGGCTATAAGAGCTTAACCTCAGCTTGTTTTGATCTTTATTTCTAAAGTTCGAGCTCGGCTTATGTGTGGTTTTTAAAGGTTGACTTTGCCTCTAGCAGTGGCGGATCCAATAAGGCAGAAGGGTGGGCCTGTGCCCAACGTCCGGTGACCCTTGACGATCCAAATCTTAATGTTAATATGAGTATTTTAAAAGAATTGATTTTAACCAGAAGGTGGGCACATGCCCCTCCTCCTGCCTCACCAAAGTGTCACCAAAATCTATTCATAAAAACTGATATTTTTATGAATTGATTTTAACCAATTACCTCAACTTGTTTTGACCCACCTTTAACCCAACCAAAGTGTGTCCCCGTCAAAAAATATTTTGGATCCACCATTGCCTCTAGATCGACTGGTATAGTATTTATTTGTTTGTTTATTGTATTAGTTGAATACAACCACTAATGCGTATTTTTAATAAGAGACTTTAGGGTGTACACGAGCTACGCGAGCTCAGCTCGGTAAAAAGTTCAAAACGAGCCTAGCCTTATCGAGCTTGACTGAGCTTGAGCTTAAAACAAAGCTCGTTTATTAATCGAGCCCGAACTCAAGCCTGGGATGTGAAGTTCGTCAGGCTCGTCGAGCCTTAGTGTAATATTAGTTTTATTAATATTTAGTTATTTACCCCCTCACTTAAATTTTGTTTACTAAACGAGCCCGAGCCGAGCTTCATTTATCGAGCTCCGAGCCTACCATTTATATTATTTTTATTGAAAATATTAACTGATATATAGTAAACGAGTTAATGAGCCGAGCTCAAGCTCGACTCGGCTCGTTTGCACCCCTAAATAGTTTGTGTATGTACATATATATAACATAATATATATTGCATTACTTAGGGGCTGTTTGGTAGTTTCTGAATGGTCATTAAGAAATAGCTTCTTGATGATCATTAAGAGGCTACGAAACAACCCCTTAGTTATGTTTATCATAATTTTATATGATAATGACAAATAATTATGATGAAACAAATATTTGATGTCAAATAAAAATTATATAAACTAACAGTCTCGTTTAGGATTGTGAGTCTAGTTGAGCTAGGTAACTGAAGTCCGACATTATTGAGGAAATTGCATCACAAGTTCTTTTTATTTGACATGCATAGTTCGGCGTAGCAGGATATAGTAATATTATCAGTGTGCTTGATCAACGTACAATAGTCAACCGGGTATAAGGTCTGAAAAGCCATTCACGATATATACCATCATTATATGTATTAAATTATGGTATATACCATCGTATAGTCGTAAAATATGATGATATTAAAAAGGTAAAGTAGGATGGATGAATTGTTTAAGCAAATCCTTTGAAGAAGGATGAAAATGTTGGTGATGTAAACTGACGTAGATGAGAATACATTGTAAATGGTATAATTATATAATATTAAATGGGTTAGTGCTCAGCTACATCACTTCACATCACCAACAATACAAACTTGATGATGAAAACAATAGACTTTGGTGCGCTTGACATCACGACCAAATTTCTTAACATAAACAATACACACATGTTGATGAAATCTTGAGTGAGTAAGCACACTTTACGTCTCGTTACAGCTTGTAAACTCACGTGCAGCCAACATTCATATTATTCAAGTAAATAAGAAGTGGCCATGTGTTATAACGAACTATAATATACTCAACGACATGCAACACGTCAAGTGGTAAATAAGGTAGGCTCGTTTGTAGAAGATGCTAAAGTGAAGGTGGAGGCAGATGGAGAATGACAAGATTTCGGTTGTTGGTCAAGCAAGTAGACTTAATAGTTGACGCTATTCAGTTGGTTCCTATTAGCAGTAAAATGATGTATGGAGAACGAAGATGGTCAAAACAGTATATGAAATTATATGTAAAAGGTTGTGATAACGTGACAATGTTTTTGAGTGTTTTTTTCGTTTACTACGCAAGAAGAATCGAAATTGGTAATTTTAATAAAACAAAGAAAGAGAAATGGATTTAAAGTTGTTAGCTTGACAAAAATCATGTTGAATATTGCGAGAACTGCACAATGACTTGTACGAGCTTTAAGTGTAACACACAACATATCTGCCATCCCCACTATCTTTCTCTCTGTCTTTAAATCATCAATGCACTATACAAGTGTTTAAATGATTCTCACAGTTCTCAACATAAAAAAGTTTCGAGAAAGAATGTGCGCCCTTATCCGATAAATAAAAAGAATATCAAGAGCCCACATGTAAGGTAGAAAGTCATTTACAGTTCCCAAAATGAAGTGTGTTTTTAAAGATGGTATGCTTAACAATCCAGACTTGTGAAAACGTGGTGACTTAACGTTTCCAAGTACGTAAAGCGAATTTAATTTAAGAACACTTCCTTTTAGAAAGCTAAAATTGATTAAAAAACCAACACATGCCATAAATGAATCCATCCGTTACACTTGCATAGTTTGTCATTAGAATAATAAAGTATAGGGGTATAAAATAATTTGTGATGTAAAAAATAAATCATAATTTTACGATGATGACTGTCGTAAACAATCCTATGCATTGTACTTCTTGCTTTATTATAAGTGTATGGTTTATGTCATTAAAATCATAAAGCATGGGGTAATAATATTATTTGTGATTTAGAAAAGAAAGCGTTATCCGTAGATGAGGATCGCGCTAATGAACAAAACAATAAAAGAGCTTAGAGTGCAAAGTGTACGCCTACGATTCATTATAAGACAATGCATAGTGGTGTGGTGCCATGAAGCGCCTACGATTCATCACCGTTAAACCAATACACAGTCATTAACCACGAAGCGCCAAGGACACCTTGGCATGAAAGAGAAAAGAAGTGGTGGTGGGGCCTATTAAAGATCAACAATTTTATTTAAATTTAATTTTTAGTTAACCATTGCACACTTATGAATGAGTGTTTTAAGTTAAAATCCTTTGGGAGGCTTGGTTGATGTCCAATACTTGCAGCTCAGTTGGTTGAGGGCCTAAGCTTTCTTTGGGAGGCTTAGGTTCGATTCCCACTAGCTACATTTGGAGGACATAATGAGAAATGAGGGATGACTCTTGGCCTATGGTCAGGAGTTCGAGTCCTGATCTCGCCCGGGATTTTACCAATTCTCTACCGTCGTGCCCTCGGACGGGTGGGGGGTTGGGTTTTACCTGGTTCCCGGGGTTGGGTTTTACCCGGTTCTGGAACCACAAGGGCGGTCTAGGCTACTCAGCATCGCGGGCCTCGCATGCTTGGGCTCGGGTGTCGTGGGAGCCTTTGACCCTAGGGGCCAGGTGTCCTCTGAGTAGTCCGGCAGAAATGTTTAGTTGGCCATTCAAAAATGAAAAATAAAAAAGTTAAAATCCTAATGCTTACGTGACAACGCGTTTTTGCACCTATTAGTTAAACCACTATCCTCAATCATAAGTTGAGAATTCAATGTAAACTAAAGAGAATTATTTCAATTCGGCATGGGACAAACAATGTATGAAAAAAAATTTCAAAATCAGATTCAAGAACTTATGGTGAACATTTATATTGGAATAAAAACCATCATATTATATTACACAAATGAAACTGTTTGCCTTAGATTTAACATTCATCCATATGGAGCACCAACTACGGGGACCGAGTACTGGGTTAAAAGAATTAAGAGCATGCTTTTTACACAACGGCTCCCACAAAAAAACAATGAAGGCCATCAAGCCGGCTAGGAAACACATCAACCATGGTAAAGACAACGATCCCATAAAGGCATGAAGCAGGCCAGTGGCGAAGTGAGAAACAAGTTGTCTAACACTGGCCGTTCAAAAAAGAAATAAATAAATGACCACTCGTTGGCTCACTGTATTTGGTTTATTATTTAATTTTAACTAGTATCAAGCCCCCGCGTTGTTGCGGAGAGCATAAAACCATATCAAGTAACATCAATGCCACATTGTTGTCAGTGACCAACAACACTGAAAACACTTATAAGAAAATAAAAAATGAAAAGAATAAAACTGAATGAAACGTAGACGTAAAAACGGTAAACCATGCACGCCCATTGCGGAGCGATAATGAGCAAAAATTAGACTAAAATTTAGAACACAGCGTGACTGTTTGAAGGGAAAAATAGAGTTAAAAATATTGAACTACATACGCGCGTTGTAGCTTGCCAACTCAAAAAATTTGAATTGAAACGTAATGCTAAAAATTTGTTTAAGATACATGGGATAAATTATAAAGTAAAAATGTGTGTAGAGGTTAAATGTAAAAGATGAAAACTATTAGGGTTAAAGTAAAAAAAGAAAAGAAAAAACAAATAGGGTACAACTTGCAAAGTATGGTGTACAACCTTTTCAAGCACAAAACACTTGTTAAACATGATGTACAACACCATTAAGCACAAACCACTTACTAATAGAAACAATCATGTACAACTACACAAAGTTAGGTACAACACCCCTAAGCACAAAAAATCCATAACTAAACACAAACCCCATGTGTAATATTTTTTTCCCTTTTCTTCTTTTCTGGCTGTTGACTGCTAAAATGTGTGTAATTTGTGTATATCATGATATCATCTTTCTTTTTGGTATTCAGAAATTAAAAATGCGGTTAATATCACTCAGAATGAATATGATAACTATAATGTACTAGTACGTAAATCACTCAACATACGCCTCGGCTTTCAGAACCTAAATGACTTGGAACTCCTCGTGCTCTTTAGAGCCAAGGAAGCACCTAATTTTATTGTAATCGCCAGAAACCATAATAAACCTTTTAAACACAGGACCTATAATATGGTACACGTAAGATTAAGCTTCAAGTAGAAACACATAACCCTTGTGATTATAATAAAACCAATTAAACAACACACATAAGCAAATACATATAGTTGGCATGCTATATATAATAAACCAACTAGCACAAGGACAATTGACCTAGGTTAGACACTTAGACCAAATATCCTTGCTCACAAACCAAAATAAATAATGACTCAATTTGAACCAAATCATGAACTTCATATCAGACAAGAGTAGCATCAAAAGATTGAGAACTTAAAAGGCATTATTAAGCATGTGTTTGGACTTTGGTTATAAAAGACTCACCTGCGACAATACACACTCGGTCCACCTTATCCAAATATCATAGACACACAATACAAAAGAGTTCTTTTGTATTGCTTGCCCAATCCCAGCCATCACCAACCTGCAGACATCTGCTACTAATCTCGTGAACATTTATACCCTAGGTAACATAAATATATAGCGGGCTAAAGCAATGTTTTTTTTTAACCCAAGCTTTAAGGCCATGCGCCCATGCCTGATCCAAAATCACTTGCTTTGTTACTCCTGTATCCGAGAACCAGAACCAATAAAATGTTGGACAAATGAAGTGAGTGGTAGGGCGACTCCCAAGAACCCCTTGCAGGGAATACAAAAGGTTAGAAGACCCAGAGGATTACAAATCTGACATCACCCCCATAGTTGTTATGGCTCCAATTGTAATGGTACCATTATCCCGGTGTTATCCTAGAGCATAACAGCTCCAAACTACAGTCATGATTAATATTATTTCCGCCAAAATGGCAAAAGATAACACCCAGCCTCCAGAAAAGAGATCAAATTTGGCAGTAAAACTATGCTTACCATTAATATTAATAAGTCCATAACTTCTGCCCAGCTAATCATCCTGTTCATCCTTATCCCAAGTCAGTCTCCTCTAGCCCCACAACCCGTATCATTCTCAGACGAATGTAACTCAAAATGAAACCAAGAAGGCAATTATATAGCCTGTTCTTATCACTCATACCACAAAACGCAATAGTTTTAATTCACAACAGATCAGATTGTTCTTATTTCTTTTCAACACAAATCGAGCTTCCGAAACCTAGAAGAACAATGCCAGCTACAACGTCACCATCTGGATAACAACTAAGCAACAATTCATCACCTTTCACATCAAAACAGTGAAAGCTTTAACCAGCAACGAAAAAACCATCTCAACAGAAACACTCACTTTGTTACGCACAGACTACAGTTCATATCAACTGATTCTCGTACACCTTAAACAAGATGCTAGGTCTCGACAGCATCAACACAGCTTAGAAGCTGAGTTACCAATGCATTCCAGCTTCAATCAGCCAAATATTACAACCCAAACGATCGGTTTACACTCACAGATGAATCTTATAAACAACATAAGCTGGAAAGAAACAAATATTGAATCTTGGACACATCTAGAACATAGTTTTTTTATTTGTTTCATCACACCAGTTTTACAGCAATGGCATCTGTAAACACATATCTTCCTATAAACAAACTCTATAGCTTCCATTACATTCATATCCTTATTCAACATTATATACATAAAAAACACATCTATTGTGTTTCTGTAACCGTTAATCAGATGCTTGTTTTTAACAATAATGCAACTTATAAGCCGTGTCGGTGTCGCCTCAAACAATCAAATAATTCAGCTGAAACAAACGGTTAACACTGACTAACTAAATCGTACAAATAACATAAGCTGGAAAAGAGCTCAATTAGTATAGCTTACTTAACATCACCAAATACATAAACAAATGAACACATATATTCCAACAAAAAAGAACTCTATAGCTTCCATTACATTCATATTCTTATTTCACAGATTAAAAAACACATCAACTGTACATAAAAAGATCCACAAAATCAAACCCTAAACAGGTGGTATATTACTGAAAGAAAAGCCTTTATAACCCTTGTAAGCATAGTAAGCAATCCTGGTATAATAAAACCCCGGTATAAACAACACAGCCCCCAATATAGCAAAAAACACACCTAACAAATAATATAAAAACTCATTATTAATAAATAATAATAATAATAGGAAGAATGAATGAGAAAATATCATAATAATAATAATAATAATACCGTGGCCGGTGTCACCACCAACGCGATTGAGGGCCATGAAGATGCCGGAGACGAAGGAGAGGAGACCGAAGACGAGGAGAGAGACGGCGAGAGAGATCTCTTTAATAGGAGGGCGGTTGTGGGGAGTGTAGGAAGAATCGGAGTCCATCATGATGTCTTCGTCAGAGATGGAGAAAGCGTGATCTACGTATGCCATTGCTTACGATTAGGGTTTGATGAGAGTGGAGGAGCTTGGAGAAGAAGGTTGATAATAATAATAATAAGAATGGTGAAAATTGAGGGTTTGGTTTTGGGGGAAAAAGCAGGATGAAGAGATGAATGAGAGTTTGCGTGATAAACCGGTTTTCTTTAATTGCTTTTGACGATTACTCGTATACTAATTTTTTCTTTGTTATTTGGTCAATGTAATTTTTATGTAACTAGAGTTACAAAAAGGCGGTATTGTTTAGTTACGGCTACGGACCGCGGTTACTGTATAATTGTAGTTGGTATAGCAAGTTAGCAACTACATTACTACAAAAAAAGAAATCTATAGATTAATGTTACGATATGAGTGAGTAAAGGATATCAATATTGAGTTTTACATTGATTAAAATCTATACAAACGGCATACTCAAAACTTTATAAAACATCGTATCTAAGAAGTTCAAAATATGCTTAAAAAATACATTTCGAAAATTGTCACTTTAGTCTATATTTTTTCTCCTCATCATTTTCGTCTTGAAAGTTTCTTAAACATGCCATTTTTATTCAAAATCTTAATGTGACATGTTTTAGATACGTTCAGGGCTGAAAGACATGATTATTTTTTTTCTTTTGACAAAATTGGCAATTTCAGACAAAACTAAGAGACGAAAATGACCGTTACTCTTTTTTTGGAAGGTATATATGTTTCAGCGGTGAAACCAATCGACAGACAACCCCTCGACCCGAGTTCGAATCACTACTCACGCACCGGTGTTCACTTTGAAGTTATCTCAAACCGTTACAGGGAATTTTTTCATGGTTTGCAGGATTCGAATTCAAGACCAAGCCCGGGCGGGAACCCTCCAAAGAGGTAAACCCTCCCACCTCTCCCCAGCTAGGCTGGAGGTCATTGGCAAAATGACCGTTACTCTAACATTATTCTAGTTATTTATATTACTTAGGGGGTGTTTGGGATTGATTATTCAAAACAGATTATGCATTTTGAAAAAGCATGGGTGGAACTGCTTATAGATTATTACGTTTTGATAGCCTAAAAAACTGATTATCTGCGTTTTCAAAACGCAATCCCAAACACTGAAAACTGATTATCTATGTTTTCGAAACGCAATAATCTAAAAATCAGATTCAAAACGAAATCCCAAACACCCTCTTAATATATGATAAAAAATAACTATTTGATAAAAAAAATAATTAAGATAAAAACCAGGTGTTGAACCAAGCTTAAACCATCAAACCCATAAATAAACCTTGACTTTGTTAAAAGCAATTAAATTAAATTAAATAAAAACATAATTAATGTGAATAGGGTTTAAATGAATGAAAGGTGAAAAGCCTGCCGAAATTCAGATCTAAAATTAGACGAGCAACAACCGGTTATCATATCAGCGCCGCAAAATGGCCAACACCGTCGCTATTTCTTCCATATTAATCCTCCTCCTCTTCATATCCAATTCCCAAGCTGCATCCTCTTCCGTCAATTTCGTCAAAAAGACCGTCTCTTCTCATCCCATTGTCATCTTTTCCAAATCTTACTGTCCGTACGTACCCTTCTTTTCATTTCTTCTTTATTATTATTATTATTATTATTAACATTTATATATATTCTTGATTTGTTTATTTTTGGTATAATAAATTATAAATATTTGATTAATTACTACAGGTATTGTAAAAGGGCTAAAGGTGTGTTTAAGGAGTTGAATGTCAAGCCTTATGTCCTTGAGCTTGATGAGAGAGGTTAAACAGTTTATTAATTTAAGTTTGGCAATGTTTTGGATCATGCTAATTGCTCTACTGATTGTAAACATTGAATTGAATTCCATGAAGAGTTCTGCTAGGTGTTTTAGATTAATAGGGGAAACTTGAACCGATAAGTGCATTACTATTAAGGGTGTAAACCAGCCGCCCGAGAGCTACTCGGGATCGGATCGGTAAAAAGCTCGAACTATGAGCCTTAACGAGCCCGAGTTCAAACCTGAAATATGACTCGTTTAGTATCGAGCCTGTCCTCGAGCTTTATGTACAAAACTCGTTTAGCCTGTTCAAATTTGATATTCTTTTGTGTATATAATTTTTTTTTTTTTTTTTTTTTTTTTTTTTTTTTTTTTTTTTCAATTGGAAACTTTTAGATTATACTTAAAAACCAAACGGAGTCAATTTTAGCCTGTTCAAAACTCGTTTAGATTTGTTCAAATTTGTACAAAACTCGTTTAGCCTGTTCAAATTTGTTCGTTTGAACCAAACGGAGTCAATTTTAACTAATAACATTGGCGAGCCGAACTCGACCTGAGCTTTGGCTCATTTAAGCTATTGAAAGCAAGCTCGAACCAAGCTTTTAGCTCGTTTAAAAGCGTTCTCAAATTACCTCGAGCTGAATTCGAACTCTTAGTCTTAGGTTTTACTTTCAAGCCGAGCTCGAGCCTAGTCGGGATCTGGCTTGGCTCGTTTACACCCTTATTTATTACTATTTTTATCCCAGTGATTAACTATCACCATGAGAATTCAAGTATTCAACTTTAAACCCTAAACCCTTAAAAGAGGCTTTGTCAAGGATCTACCTTTGATATATCTCATTACAGCACATCGAGCCTGGGCTTGTGATTTTCGAAGATTTAGTTTGCTAACGTTTTTTTTAATCAAACGATCACCTTTGATATATTGCATTATTGATTGTTGAAGACGTATTTTGTTAACATTTCTTTTATAAAAAAGAGCTAAAATTTTATCAAAAACATCATGTTGACGTTGTGATCAAGCATAAAAATTTCTTTTTCATCAAGAACTATCACATCTTATAACAATGTTAAACCATCCTTGCTCTGGTTGAGAATTAGACTTTGTTTTTACAAAGTAGTCTAATGCTAAAGCGGCATCAACACACCAGGTTGTCGGGACTTACAAATATATGATTATAGCATGCAGATAATGTCATCCACATAAAACAAGAGCAGCGGTATAGTCTTTATCCGTTTTCTTGGTGACGATAGAGTATTTGTTTTATAGGATATAGCAGTTAGGTTTATTATGTGGACAGGGTTTATTATAATTATTAGTAATATAAAATATGGGATTTTCATTATTTTAAAATTTATGGGATGGGTTATGTTATGCAGAGGATGGGTCGAAAATTCAGGATGCACTGAGTGAGTTAGTCGGGAGGCGTACTGTTCCACAAGTGTTTATCAATGGGAAACACCTTGGAGGTTCTGATGGTAAGTTCAAGCAACTCTTTAACCATATTTTTGTTTCTACAATCACAGGTTGTTAGCTTAATAAACCTTTTGTCTTATTGGTCTGTCTTTGTAGATACTGTTGAAGCTTATCAGACTGGAGAATTGGCTAAGCTTCTTGGCATTGATAGCCATAAAACAGACCTTTGAGCTTTAAGCCGTCTGCAGCCTAATAATGCCGCAATATGTACCAACAGTGGTAGTTTCAGTTGACTTAATTTTGTGTTTATGTCAAAATATGTACCAATAAATTTGGATATCATAGCGTTTGTAATACATATTCGGCCGTTTACCTCTTTATATCCATAGCGATAAAGTAGTCCTGAGGAACCTTGGTGTATCGTTACGGTGTGCATCTGATTAAAAGTTGTACTTAACTATTTGGTTGAGAAATTTTTTTCATATAAAATTGGAGTCAGGGTTCACCTTCTTTGTATTATTTAAACAAGCACAAATCAGAAACAAAGCATAAATTTCCAAATAATCTAATTATTATTATTATTATTATTATTATTATTGTTAAATGTACCATTCATAACTGGAAAATTAATCGAAATTTGAAGGAGGGAAATCAGGATTTTTGCCTAGAAAATACAATAAATTTCTTTTAGTGGGAGATCCAGAGTTCTAACCCAGGCAATGAGTGTACATATTGGAGTAGTAAATTTCTTTTAATGGGAGATCCTGGGTTCTAAGTTCTAACCCAGGCAATGAATGTACATATTGGAGTTTCAGGATTTTGTCTAGTGATTCTTGGGTGTTGCCGGTCATAAAAAAACGAGTTTTTGTGTTAAACTGTTAATTGTTCATCCCGAATCAATAAAAATTTACGGTTGCCTAATCTTAATGGTTCCAATTATTTTCATAGTAGAGAAATATGGTACCCCAAGTAATTGCAGCTCGAGTTATTTCTACCACAGTTTGAAAAATTTCCTCCTTTTCTTCAATCATTTCAAACAAAAAATAGTTGTTTTTATGCAACGTTGGCCTGGAGTAAATCTTTTACTGCACCAACAACACTCTCCACGAACCCTCTTATCATCAATCTCCTTGCTTGACAGTCGTTTTGACGAATTAGCCTTTTGGCAGCTGGTCCTTAATCTTGTTTACTGGTACTAAGATTGGTCATTGAGTCCAAACCGGGCATATCCAATTTTGATGCCGTACTTGCTAGAATACTTGCAATTGTCGAATCAGCTTGTTCTTGTGATCTCTACCAACGAATTAGCAAAACTTGTGGTTTGAACATTCTTACATATGGTAACCATGTTTAACAAGTCAAAGGCCTCAAAATAATCTGTCAAATGAATCTGTTTGTGCTAATGACGTCAATTTCCTGTTGTGTCATCGGAAAACCCCAAGCCAATAATCAACTGCAGGGTTGAGATGAGAACAAAATAACACAACTAAGGTGGGAGGCTTTTGTCGAAAATTGCAGCTTTCTCAAGAGTGATTAGGTTACATCATTTGAGAAAGAAGAGCAGGGATGAATGGACGATATCAATTATCCAGTATGAAGTGAAAGAGACACAAAAGAGAAAACGCTCAAAACAGTTATCAAAATATACATTTAGGACAAGCAACAACTTCTCATTATCATATAGGAAGTAGATATGATGAAATGCGTTTCGTATTTTAAGCACTTCATCAATATACATTGTTTTTCTTATCAAAACCACAACATGAGTAATCTTTTTAGACCATGTTTTTATACTTTTTTGCCAATCCAGGTTTGGCCTCTCATTACAATCAGTAAAGCTAGTGAATAACGGTATTTATGACTACTTTTCTGCTGAAAAGAGTTCAACCATTTTAACAAATGTAACGAAAATTTTACACCAGAAAAATAGGACTCACAGAAGAGCTGCATCAGCCTTGGGTTTCACCACAAACCTGCAATAGACCAACTTGAATGAGGGTGGCTGCTTTAAAATACACACATCGCACTTAACTACCAAATAGGGTTTTTTTTGTTACTAAAATTGAATTTCTTTTCCATATTGCAAAATCAGCTAATTGTGCTCGTCTATTTTGGTTATGAAAACTAAGTTTGAAGCATTCATGCAACAGCCATGTCCTTGATAGCCAAGACTTTCTACTTTACCCATTTGATCCATCATCGATAAAAAAAAATCTATATCTACCCTTTTTCAAATTACCAGGTCAAAATTGTCATCTCTACCTAGTCTACTCCGCCACCATATAACCAACATGCTTGCATGTTATATGTGTGTGTGTGTAGGATCGTTCAATACAAAACCAGATTCAAGTATAGAACTGCGGTAACCACAAAAACACTTGTACCTATCGCTTTACCTATGATATACACGGCGGTTATATAACCATCTTTATTTCTCTCTCCAACTACAGCCGGACAACACTACACACAAGTGGATTATGTTCTCTTGGTTCTCTAATTAAGTTGGTTATGCATTGAACGTACCCACACACACACACGAAAACCATCAATAACTAAAAGTAGTCGACAGTTTTCTTAGTACACCATTAGCTAGTATTAGCACCAAAGCTTTCAAGGGAATACGAAATATGAATTCAGAAAGCATACCTGTACATGATACTGATCAGCATATTATTCTCAACTACTCTGGAGAACTTTATTAGGGTCGAGCTGGCCACTGCAATAGCTGGAAGGAACAGCTGAAAGCTCTTGCCTTCCTTTCCATTCTTCACCAGGCTTCAATGTAATGGGCTTTTCAATTGCTGCTGCTTCTACACAAAGCATGTGTTTGTACTCATCATCTCCTAAATCGGCTATAGCTTTTGCCTTCTTATCCCACGGATTCCACACCACTAACAGGGGAAAAAATAAACACACGTTTGTTACAAATTCACCAATAAACAGGGCATGTATATGTCTAAGCAAATACCAGCATCAGGAAGTCCATCTTTTCGAACGACAAATGTTCGTTTCTTTTCATGATCCAGGATTGCAATCTTTGTTGGTGTGCTCAGATAAATCTTGTCAACCTGAGTAAACAATTGACGCTACATAAGCCCTAACCATACATGCCACAAGTATTGTTTCTAAGTGAGGTACCTAAAGTACCTCTGATTCGAAGGTTATAGCATCTCCTTGTTCTGTAGATCTCTCCCTGTTCTTCAAGTTGTCAAGATAATCGAGTGTCTCCAATCCTTCCACTCGAACTTCACTGGAGAAACAAATATTAAGATGTTTTCTTTAGAACAGTTCACCAAGACAATGAAAATGAACAAGCATTTTACGTTTAGAAACATAGAATCCACTGATTGTTTCGTGTCACCGATCAGCATCAACATGATCAGCCTGGAAATGAGTCTTTTTAATGAAAACTTACAAACTAATCATGTCATACATATTCAACAAAAAATTCACCAGATTCCCAGCAAACTTATGGCCGCTGCTAGCCAGCTTTCAGGATACCAGGTTTCAGGAAGTAGACAGACTGGGTTTTTGGGGAAGTCAGGAACAAAATTGGTTTAGGTGAAACTGCATGCTACACATTATATGATGGTGTTTTCTGGGTCTTCAGTCTAAGAAAGCAACATGCAAGGATTCAATTTTGGAACATACTTGGAATAGGGCAAATTTTAGAAAACACAATGCAAATTTACCTATTTTTTAATATAGTTTATTAATTCAACGAGGGATTTATAGTGTCTGAAGAGCAAAATAAAAGTGTGAAGATTACAATAAGCCACAGAAACATAGAAATAAGTCAGTGGCAGATCTGATTAACTGCAACTGAAATAAAGAGGCTACCATCAGCAGGTCATTGCAAATAAAATGTCTAGAATTACGATTTATCATAATAATAACAACATGAGCTTCTATATGGTATTTACATGTTTGATGGCATTTTGTATCTATATGGTACTGAACAAATAGTGCCTTGCCTACAAATTCTTATCTTGCCGGCGAGTACAATATTGCAACACAAAATGAATACCAAATAAATATGATACTTAGCGCTAAATAAACTAAGGTTGTCCTAATATATCAACGAAAGGTGCAAAACAAATTTACCTGATGTCTGAAACAGAAAAATATGTGTGATACGCAAACGTAAACAGAAACGGCTTTGAATCAGTATTTCTGATCCGAGATGTCAACATCAAGTCTCCTGCAGGTCCCAGTGTAACCCTCAACCGATACTCAAAGCTACAAATAACTGGATAGAGTTAGAATTGATTACAAATTAGATTAATTATATTTATGACTTTATGAGCAATTAAAAGCGAGAAGTGTATAAAATAAATAAAAAAATTTGATGATCATCGATCTGGAAAGAATTTGAGCATACTAATATGCTTTTCTAGTAGACAAGATAAGTTGGAACTTGTATGAGATATACCTGTGAGGCCAAATCTTCAAGTCCTCTTCAGTGGGTTTTAGTAACAAATCAACAAAAACTCTGTTGGTAGCATTGACATTAGGTGGAAATGCAGGGGGGTCAGCTTCTATGGTCCATAGTCTGTTTCTAGCAAATCCATGTGTTTCAAGAGGACCCAAATTTGAGAACTGCACCAAGAAAGCATGTGAATAAATCCAAGAAGCCGTAATCTAGATAGCAAAAAGATAAGAAACACAAACCTGAGGAAAGCATATAGGAATACCCCCACGTATGGGCTTTGGAGGCTTATAGATTGCCTGCAAATACATTTCTGGATGATGAAAAAGACAGCAAGGTACAAAGGGCCGATTCAAAGTACTAATTTAAAAACAATATAAGCACAATCCCCTCCAACCCTAAAGGGTGATAAGTAAAATAACAAAACCAGATAATTTTAATGAAATCATTAGCATACCCAACAAGAATCATAAAAGCATTCATGAAAATAGAGTTAGGTGGTACCTTGCTACTGACAAAAAGCAACTCTTCTCCTTGCTCATTTTTCCAAGATGTCACATGAGCTCCATACAGATATACCTGCAAGAACAAAAAGCTTAATGACAATTAACGATGCATAATCTTTAGTATGAGGAAAGTTAAACTACATTACTAATTTACTACACGAGAAAGAAATCAAAGCATTGATTCATCTGGTTCATTGATGACTCGACATGCATATTTATACCTTAAACATATTCATACAGAACTACAATTAGATGAGAAATATACAGCACATAGCTTCTTGTCCTACGTTTCTTTTGTTTTTGTTTTATGTTATCTTTTTGAGTTGATTGGTCATTGGAAGTTTAGGACAAGACTCAAGAGTATGCCCAAGAGGCATCACAAACTTAAATAGATCTACATATCCAGGTTGGCTTAAGATGACCTATCTATCATTCTAACAACCACAAATGCTAACTTGATCAACTGCCAGACTAAAGATCTGACTTGATTAACAGTACAGTTTTGTACATCCCAAGGATGATAGATAAGAACACAACTAAAATGCTATTTTCATTTGTCCGTGCAACTGATGAATCTCATCAAGTTTCCATCCTCTTATATTCAAGAAACACACTAATCTTATTAAATACAGTGATCAAGCCAAGCCAAGAAAAAACTATTTAAGCTAATACAAGTAAACAAAATATCAAGCTCAAATTATAGCCATTAATAAACACAAATATGCATAAAAAGGATGGAATCATGAAAATGCGCAGAAAATAAGAAAATGCATAATCATAAATCTCAAAAGGTTTGATGGCAGTTTTCCCACCATACCAGCATGACTTAATTTCATGTGCACATCCAGTTTTCTCAATTGACCTTGTTGAACAGACCTACTCTTGACGACGGCATTGGTATCTTTCTATGAATAAGATCAACTGAAAGGATACTACACTAGAAGGGGAATATTCCTAGCTTGTAGGACTGGTTTCACTCACTTAGGCAGTGTTCTAGAAGTCCTTTGTTAAGGCCACTTAAACGTCCACATAGGCATTAAGCACCGCCACCGTAAAGGTGTGGGGACACCGCAACTTCAATTGGCAACTAATTGTCAAATCTAACAAAAGGGAACAACATTCTTATTCAACTTGTGTCCGTCTATCAATTTTCAAACTTAGCATTACTTGAACAATGAATGTGGTCATTGTAAAAGAATTTAGCAATAACAATGTCGTATTAAAAATCTTAGTCCTTATATATAAATGTAAATCTACTAATAACTATATGTCTATATCATGCGTATTTAACAGACTGCTTATTAATCCTCGTAAAACATGTGTTTCATATTCAATTTTGTGATCACCAACTCATGTCAAATTTGAAAACCCGATTGTCAATTATTAAGGACAGAAATGGTAAATATATTCTATTTTTACCATCATCTTCAAACTTGATTGTCAGTTTTAATGGACAGAAACGGTATCACATTCTAGTTTTGCCATCATCTTCATAGACTAAAGTGATACCAATATAACCCTTTTTATTGTCCAGCTAACAAACCGTAAGTAGGATGAAGGAAAAAATCAAATTAAGTTTCCAGTCTTCCACACACACACACACCAAACTACTAGCAAGTTGACAAACGTATGCAACTCTCTGTTGCTTAAAGAAGAGATCCAACATAAACTGCATAAATGAGACAACTGAAAAGTGTATTTTACCTATGCCTAACGCTAAAAGGAGTATTAATCACTAACCGCCGAGGAAACATTATAATTCTTCAAAATTGGATATAAACTTTTAATCTAACATTTAACTAACAACTTCTTCATACAAATCACATTACACGAAGTCAAAGATCTACAAATCATATACGGTTTCTGCAATCAAATAAGTTCAATTCAAGTTTATAGCATCTTCTTCTATTTTACAGATTCATTTCAACATCAAGAACAGCTACACTATAACTTAAAACACTCTATCCTCATCACATCATTTATCCTAAATAAACACACACACACACACACTACATCTCCAGTTACAATTCCAAAGCAAAAAAACCTAACCTACATCAAGTTAAACAGTTTCGTAATCCAGATCATTTGCGATATTAGATCGAGTGAATCGCAATGCAATAACATGAAATCGATCAACAATTGCAGTATATAAACTGAAAATCGAAATTAATTAGTAGAGGCGATCAAATACCTCAACACTGCTGCCGTGAGTTTCTCGGAGTATGACTTTATCTAGGCCATTGATGCCTTTAGTGATCTCCACAGATTTGTTTTCAGTTGTTGACATCTCTATGTATTAATATTATTATTATTATTGTGTTCGTTAACATACATACATATAAAGTAACGATGAGTCTTTGATGGGTGGAAACGGTTACTGTGTGCACGATCTCTCTGTCTATATATATAGGTCTCTGGAGAGTGAATGAAATGTGTAACTTCCTTTCTAAATAAAAGCATTTGGTTGCTCCCACTTTATGAATAGTCTTCTGAATTGATGTAAATAGAATATAAATATTATTAATTATCAAAATGTTTTTGTATTTTTTTTTAATATAAATATTATTTGTTCTCTATTTTGTGAATACTTTCTTATTCTTTAAAAAAAAGAGTTGGTAATTCAACGTCATGTTTGTTGATACATTCTTTTTTATTAATGTGAAGTAATCAAATTATGAAAAAAAAAAAAAAAAAAACTTGGGATGATGAGGACACAAATATGTCAGGTTGTCTCACAAACAAACAAGTTCAAATATCTAAGTTCTTTCACATAAAGCAACGAGATATTGATAATGATGTAGCTCATCACGGTCAAGCAAGTTGGTGCAAGTAAAGAGCAACCATATGAGATTTTGTCGACATGAGGTTTTCTACACAAAAACTAAAAAGAATTAAAGGGTTGTAAGTTGACTATGCTATATGAAACCGACTGCTAAGCCATCAAGTAGATTGTGACACAAGCACGAACGTTAGAGGTACTAGGGATGAGAATGTTGATGGTGGACGTGTGTGCACACAATGTTGAATCATATAAGAAATGAAGTTTATCCTGGAAAAACAATGGTGATATGCATTTAGAACAAGAAAAGGGAAGGTTGAGATGTTTGGGCATGTATGAAAGAAACAAACAACGATACAAAATAAACATGGATACCCTCAAAGCAGAGAATTGAGGAAGAGGAGCATGGGGAGACTAAATTGACTTGGAATAACCATATTAAGTGAGGCTTATCTGCCCTAATCGAAGAACATATAAGTTATAGAAGTTTTTGGAGATGTAAGCTGTAAGGTTTACCTCACCTCACCGTTTGTTTGTTACGAAAAATCTGTTTTTTTTTTCGATGAATCTTAACTTTACTCGCATAAGCAAAAAAAAAATTCTATATATGAATAATAATACAGGGTTAGGATCAAATACACAGTAAGAAAAAAACAGGAAGTCACAGGAAGGGTATCAAACGGACTCCGATTGAACTCATTCAAGCGGCATTGGAACCATCTTATCGAACCCTACGACGTTAGTTTTTAGGTCTTCGTTTTTTGCGGTTTTAACTTGTAGTTTTTAGAATATGTGTTATATCATTGTGTCTTTTATATACCATTGTGTCTTTTTCCTATTTTCATCATTGTGTCATTTTTGCAATTCATTGTGTCTTTTTTCTTGAGCATTGTGTTATATTTTTTTGGCACTGTGTTATATTTTGTGGTTCATTGTGTCATATTTCATGATCTATTGTGTTTTTGTATCCTTCTCACCCTTCTCATTTTTGTAACACAGTGTAGAATAACTTGACCCATATTTACATACATGAAGGAATTGGTTCAAATGAGAACCTTTGACCAAAATTGAGAACCAAAAGAACCATTCTGGATTAGACATTTCTCAAAGGCATTATATAATTTTTTTTTTGCTTAATCGTAGGTTTTTTTACAAGAATATCTTTTTTCTTCCATTTATTTATGTGTCTAAAACTACAAAAACTAGTGTTCTACATAATACATACATATGCAAATATGTAGAAATGATTTCACATACTTGTATAGAAAAAAAGATTGTGGGTAAAAGCATGTTATTTTAATGTACATACATGTTAAAGTTTTAAAAACAAGTATCATACATATATGTTTGACATCATACACATATGTATAATTGGAAATGTAATATACACACATGTATAAATAAAAAAAATATTCTTGCAAATAATTTTTGCGATTTAACAAAAAAAATTTAAAGAAATGTGTAGTCCAGAATGGTTCTCTAAGTTATCAAATAGAGGTTATCTCTACCCCATACACGAATCTATACATCGTGTCACATGTCACGTTAGTTTAAGTCATTAATACGAAAAAACGCAAATAAAAGTATATACACGTCAACCAAAAAGATTATTTGAATCCAAAATTATAAATAATTATACAGTGCAAAACACACATTTTACTATTAACTTGACAGGTCCTGTACACACCTGACAACTCCATCCTCTGGAGTAGAATACAATCTAAAAAGGGTCTGTTGCCCACAAACCCTATAACTCACTTGAAATCAATAATAATCAAATAACCAAAAGAAGAAAACAACCAAAAATGCAAGCTCACAACAAACCCGAACCTGTAAAAAATTGACCGTGCAACTGACACATACAAAAATTAACGACGAAAATAGCTACAACTTTATGGTGACCATGATAAACCGTTACCAGTAAACTCACGGGACCAGGGTAGAGTTGACTTAAATTTGCATTCCAACTCTCATATCGACCGTAAACCAGCTTCTTGAGAGCAGAAGCAGCTAAAAATGCACCGATGCTCTCACTATCACACTAAACACGAAAAAACTGGGCCGCCTGCTGCAAAATTTGTGAAATAATTACAGTTATTTTAAGGGGGGGATATGAGATAATTTGTTCTAAAAGAGTTGAGAAAAGAAAAATACAGATTTGTAATCCAGGCTGCATAGAACTCAGAACAACTGAAGGGCCATTTTCAGTTTATTTTGCTTCCATTTTGGTAGCTTGTAAAAGGCTTCTTTGGTCATTCCAAACTTCTCCCTGAACTCGGCAGAAGACAAGTATGTCTGCAAAACACAAAGTTTTCAATAATTTTAACGAGGAATGTTATCTTAAAACGACCAAATTGAAGAAAGTTGGCCGGTTTGAGATTCATACCGCTCGGTTTTGGGCGGTTTAATGGTTCGTCCGACAGAGAATGGGCCGTGTAAAACTAAACCGAGCCGACTGTTTACCCTTTATTTATTTTTTCTTTTCTGGAATACATTGTATTTTATCATCTTAAAAGTGCAATGCAATCGACGATTTAAAAAAAATGGTTCAAACTGCCAAAACTAAAGCGTCAAAACCCACCAACCCAATTGGTTCGGTTTGTCGTTTACTAAAATCGTAATTGGTAGTTCGGCGGCCAGAATTCTTATAGAATCAGCCGGACCGGACTGGACCATACACACCCTGATTTCAACAGTACATTACATATTTTCTTAAATATAAAATCTTCATGAACAATACCTCTCTCTTGGTTACATCAATATCCGGAGCAGGGTCGGTGGATACAGTTATAAGGCGTTCATATGGATATAAAGTAAGCCCTTCCTCATCTTCAACTTCATTTTCTTTAACATCTTCTTGTATCGTTAGAGCTTCCATTTTACTACTCATCGCGTTTTCCTTGGAGTTTGAATCAGATTTTGGGGGTGACTTGGGCCGAGCTATATACATGGCAACATAACATCAAGTTTGGATTCAAGTTTTTAAACAAATAGCATAACTATAATCAGTTTTCAGTGTGAGAAATCTTACGTTTGATGGAACGGGGCATGAGGGGTTCTCGTGGAGGTTGTTTTTCAAAAGTGGCGGCTAGTGATGCTAAAGCTGTAGACCTTGAAGCAACATTAGAGGAATCAGATTTTGGATAAGGTTTCCTCACTTGGGGAGGGGGTGTTGATAGGTTTCTTGCACTTGCATTCTCAAATGTGGAAGCAAGAGCATTAAAGGCTGGTGATCTGCCTCTTACGCGAACTCGGTCTGGGCTAAAAGACACACTTCTTGAACGCTGCTGCGGTTTTTCGGCTGTAGTAGACCTTCCTACATGTGCTGCAGGTGTTCGCCTTTTTGGTTTCTGACAACATAACAATTATTTATTAAAAAAGTTACAAGCATCCATATTCGCCAAAAAAGGGAAGAACTGATATCCAGTAACAATTAACATCATCCATGAAGGATAGATAGTTCATAATTCATGCATAACTAGTTGAAAATGTTTGATAAATTAATATCATCATTGATTATTTTTCTGCTATTAAAAAAACATTGTTAATAATACAATTTTAATTTCACATTGCAATAATTCGATTCGTAAAACTGAAAAAATATGGTCCACAGGTCAACTCAAGCTGATCCAACAATGAGATATTTTGACTTGTAAAATTGGCCAGCGGAATAACAAGGAATTATCCAACCAAATGAACAGGAGAACAGGAATCTGATACCTTAACAAATTTGCATGTAGCTGTGTCAGTTTTAAACCATTATATTTATAGGGTCAAATGGGCTACAAATGATTTGCCTAAAGCTTTTAGATCTCTTAACAGGTCAAATGGTCTAAGCTAAATAACTTAACAATATAGGACACAAGTGGTTTATATAGATCAAAGGGTTAAAGTCATTCGATGTCTATTCGTAATCATAGAAATCTCCCCAATCGTTTTGAGCCGTTAACCCACCTAACCAACTAACTCTCCCACCTCTACTTGCATCAGAGGAAGAAACAAATTCAGGAAGTGTAGCTTACATTTGCCAAGGTAGGGCGGCCACCATTCTTTAGTATAGATAGTTTCCTTTGGAATGAGTTTCCATGCATCTGCAGCCATATTAACAGGTTATGAACATACACACCCACTGGGATCCCAGTATCCCACTCATAACAGGGTTTGGGAAATAATATATTTAGCTGGCATTACTTTCAACTTATAATTTGCAAGTTGATCACTTACTGCAGATTTGGTTGAATCCCATGTGAAGAAACGTGTGAAGAACTGTGGCTCGCTTCTTTCATTTATGATATATATTGGGGTTTGAGGAGATAATTTCTCAAGAAGAAAATCATGTTTCACGAATTTCTGTTAAATTTGCAAGTGTGTTATTACACCGCTAAATGCAGCAAGCAACTTTTAGCAGAAAATTGAAATAAAAATACATAAAGGCAGGCCGTATACCTCCCCAATAGCTAATGCTTGTGTTTTCATTTTCTGATCAACCTCCTGCCCTACCCAAACAAAGATGCTTGAGTGACAATCAAGAATAAATATATCTTCAGTCATCAAATCGTCTTGGTTGAAGTTGTAGATCTCAGTGACCTGCATTAAAACCACATAATATGTGATCAAAAGGGGAACGAAGAGAAACAAATGGGAAAAAATTAGGTAGTGCACACCTTCAGATCTCCTAGACCAGCAGAAGGTCAGCAAGAAGCAATGAATGCAAAAAGACCAAATTAGTATATTTTCACAAGGAACAAAAGAATTTAGTCTGGCGTTATCAAGAGGTGGTTGCTTCAACCTTTTATAAATGTGCATGAGAACAAATGGGGATCACTTTCAGCATCTCTTGCAATCTTCTGACTAAGGTATTCAGCTTTTCCACCTAAAATTTCCCAAAATTGTTCAGACTCTGAACCCTCTTTCTGTAATTTGGACTGCATATTTGGCTGCAAGTAGTATACAATTACTCAGCACATATTTTTCTGGAGAAACAGAAGGTAAAGAATAAAGTCAATATGAAGAGATCTCAAACCTTAATGACATCAAGTTGCCTCTCAACGAGTTCCTGGACTTCAGGAGTCGTAAGGTTTCCAATCCATGTAAAGACTGAAGAACCACTGTGTAATATGTAACAGTAGGAGGAATTTAATGACGAAGCCACCTGATTCAAGTACAAAATAATTAAAATATATGCAGGTGATGAAAACTGAACTTCTTTACCAATATCAATAACAAAAACAAATATATTAAAAAAACTTACAGGTTCAACTTGGATTGCTTGCATGTTTTCTGGTCCAGATCCTTGAACTCGAAATAGTGCAATCCCATCTTCTTTATAAGTGTCATCAGGAAGCTCCTTTTCTGATATGAAATTCTTGTATCCTTCACTTAGACCACCCTGAAAATTGCATGATTCATGTCAATAACTTTAAATGAAGAGCAAAGATTCATTCATAGTATTTATCTTTATTATAGCCTCTTTGTTGAAGCACACCTTAAGAACCAGAAAGCTCTGAAAGATTGCAAAGAAAAGGATAGGCTCGCTTCCTTCATAAACTTGCATCTAAATACTCATAAACCGAAAATATCAGTACAAACACGTGGTGACATTAGTAACAGACATGCAAATATGTAATGCTAAATTCATGATTAAAGCAAGCAACCTGAGAAGCTATAAACTTGAGTGACTCAACCATCTTGTTCGCCTGTGAGGTAGCTGAACTACGTTCTTCCTACAACACAACGTGGAAGAGTGTTTTAGGTTCTTTCAATCTATTTCAACGCCTTTTTCCATAGGAACGTGTTAGGCATTATCTTGGCTCCTATATCTGGTCTCGCTATATAGGCGAAACCAGAAAAGTTGATTGAAAAAAAATACCTCAATACTCTGCTTTCCAAACCATGTCCCAATAAGGCATTCCTCTTGATCTTCCCCAGGATAATTATATTGGAAGATATAACATTCTCCACTGTAGAACTTTGACTGATCAGATACGGGAAGAAGAATCTTCTCTTGGCCATTTACACGCCAAACCTGTGAATAAATCAATAGAAACCGTGTATGAATAACTTTGTGCTCATTATGTATACTATTGTTCATTCTGGGAGGAAAACAAGATTTTAAGATTATAATCTAATATATTCAATAGATTACCTGTAAATTTCCTGTGCAATCAATATATGGTTGAGGTTCCTCCTTATTAACAGGAGCAGCTTTTAGTAGACCTCTCACGTTGACCCCTTGGCGCTTTAAAAGTGCTAAAAATTAATCACGTAAAATCACTTGTCAAGCAAAATAAAATGTGTAATACTTGTGTAAAATGCTCCAAATTTAATTTTCTTTTCGATATCTTGCAGAGCAACAGTGCAGAGCATGTAATCACTAACCAGCCACCTTGCCTCTACCATCCTCAGAAACTGCCACCACAGCTGATTGAGGCCAGGTGTCGAATTTTGACCGGAAAGTCACTGTTTCAAAATTTTCAATCACTCGGATGATATGAGATTTTAGTCTATCCTGGCTACGCAGATATTCCTACAAAAATGAGCTCAACAATATTAGGTGAAGATAATATATTAAATTAATGCATGTATGAGAAAAGTGAAAGCACTAAATTTTTACTTCTGCAGCTCCACTTGCAGCTTTTCTTTCATCAAGAGAAGTGCTTCTTCCCATCCATACATAAATTTCTGGCCCACAATCTAAAAGATAGCATTTATTCGTATCTAGCAACTCCTTTGTTAAAGAATCAGCAGCAACAGGTTCTGCCTGCCCCTTCTCAACACTTCATGACAACAAAAATATATGTAAATTTCATTATGTATTTCATTTTAAAATAAAAATTATGTATACCATCCATTTTTCACATGCATAATGATAACACAGACCTCTTTTCTGTCAACACATTAGATCTGAATGCTAAAAATTATGTGTTGCAAAACAAATTAGAAAGAAATGTTTTTTGTGATCTAAACTAGTGGCCCTAGAATGAGAAGAGCCTAAAATGACACAAACATACAGAATGCAGGTGAAGAAAGGGCGATAAGACAAAGGTGATCTTGTAGTTGGAGCAAGACATGAGAGATATAAACTGTGATAATATGATGAACCGGAGATATGATCATTTCAAGTACAAAATACTGTGCTAAAAACAGAGAGCTAGAAATGCAGCAGAAACTAGATAATAAACAAGGCTAAGTCAAGGTATCAAATTTCAACGATCAGGAAGTTTCTGTAGCAATTTGTCTGTTTATTTGTTCTTCCATATTACAGAATTAGGATTAGAAATGTAGGACATTGTTTTATTGTTGATGAGCTATAGAACACTCATGAGAATGTCATACACCTTACTACCCACAGCAGACAAATAAGGAATGTTTCTCATATCTTCCTTTGCAGGTGGACTTTGTTCAATCAATCGCATGTGCGTTACAAGAGGAATGCTAATAACTTTAGCATTATCCAATTGAAATTTTTTAAGCACCTTCTCAGTGTACATATCTTCTGATAGCCAAAGTTTCACAGCATTCCTGTGTTGATAAATTCTCATATGGTCACAGGTCCCAAATTTGTAAGCATTCAAACAATCAGCATGAACATAATGTGCAAACTTCTCAACAAACACCCAATGACCAGTGGTTCTCTTCTTTATAGCCTTATTAAACCATACAAGTTCTTCATTTTGCATACATAATTTCCTTTCAACTGAAACAACTTCGCATATTCCAAATAGATTTCTTCGCCCAAATCACCACAAGAAAATGCAAACTTCACATCATCTACTTAAGCTATACATCAAGGCCTGCAGCTAACCCTATCACATTTTGGATTAAAGTCATTTTACACACGGAAAAAAGAATCTTCGAAGATAACTCCTCCTTCTTACTGGAACTTTTAACATTACATCTTGCCTTGCATCTTGGCCTGCAGCTAACACTATTGCCTTTCTGCTTCATTCCACATACCCACCTATTTTTCGAATTCCTTTTAACCTTAAAATACCTTCACCAACTCAAAAGTGTATTGTAGTACAAGGATTTCCCTCCATCATTCATCATGAACCCTATGTTCTTTGCATTTGGTCTTAATGGTTTCTTCAAACCATCCAAGTTCTCATTATGGTATCATGTGGATCTGGGGAGACATGTTTGATTTTGGGTCCCAAGCTATGTGAAAAGAACTTCAAAGTTCAAACCTAATGGGTTATACCTTAAGCCCATCAGATGTTACCCTAATCATACAAAGGTAGTTTATGTTATTCCTTTAGACTTTTTAGTAGAAAAAACGTCTGGCAATGTCACATCATGTCACCATCTACACAAGAGTTGGAAGACCAAACGTTGTTCAATTGAGCTAAAAAAAAATCCAGATGTGCAAGTCGAAGACTCAGGTTGCTTAAATTTATACGGTGGAGCTAGTATTTTAATGATCAGATTATTTTGGGTCCTGCTTCTAGCTCCCCCTTAAAATAGTTTTCAAATGGCCCAAATCTAGGGCTTATCACCTTTTTCACACGCTAATTGAACTAAATTTGGTCGTAAATTGAATATTCACATAGGAAATAAGAGCTCTTTTATCATGAATTCAACCTTCTAAACTTGAACTAGAAGATACGTATTCTCCCAATGTTATTAGTCCTATTCTCTGGTGGAATCAATGATACGAAACAGACAGTATGAGATTTAATAAACCTTGCTATATAAGAGAGAAAGACAGAGAATAATGGGTGCTCTAATTTGCATCTGCATGGTAATATGGTGTATAGGGCATACCACAGGTATGTATGTATAAACATATTAAACATGAAGAGTCGTCAAAAGCATGCATCTCAATTTATCAGTCATTGTCCCTCTTCATGGAGGTAGATAATAAGCCCACCTCAATCATTCTTTTAATCAAAATCTTATGATATAGCTAAAGTGATCATGTGTTCTAACACCATTCATCACAATGTCCACCACTCCAATTGAACATTCAGTCCACATAAAATATTTTATTGGTCAACAAGAAAATGAAACATCTACATAAAAGTTAAAAACATATGTAATCAAGTATAAGCACATTACCAAAATAACTGAGTGGGAATGGCATTGTCAGTCTTGATGTCATCCGTAGCTGTTTTCCTTGGAAGTGGAGCAAAGCCACCAAAGAAACCCCAGAACTCTCCGGTGTCAGCATCAGACATCAATTTTCCATCCTCTAGGGTAAGAAAAAAGAAACATAAGTAGACTTCAATCATGAAAATCATTCAGATTTTCCAAGATTACCAACATAAAATCCACTTACCAACAGTGGCTATGTCACATTTCCCATCATGATATGTATCTTTAATATGTTGCACAACCTCTAGTGCTTTAGCCCTTTCTTGAATGCTTGAATTAGATCCATTAAATTGGAATATCTTATTGGCAGTATCCAAGATAAAAATGTCATCATGATTGAGAGACGATCGGGCAAAAGGAACCTAACGCCAATGAAGTCAAATTAGAATCCTGAAAAGTCCAAATTGACATGTAATGATAGAAAACAAGAACCACAAAATTTACCTCCTTTACATGAACCACATGTTTTCCTTGACAAGTAAACATGCGGATCTTGTGTTCCTCAGATTCAACATGCTTAAAGCCAGATGCAGTTCCACCTTCTTGAGGTATGATGCATGGTTTAAAGTAAGATAAGAATCTCTCTGTTTCATGTCCTTGTACTTCTCGATATTGAACAGCACGTCCTCCAAGAGCTGCATCAAGTTCAACAGTTTTTAGTGCTGCTGCTCCAGCTTCATCCTGTAACCGAAAAATAATAACCAAATTCAGTTGAATCAAAGATAAGGAAATATTTTTCATGATTATATAACATGGTTCTGATAAAAGAAAATCACGAATAGAAGAACTCAAAGTGAAAACACACCTGACTTGTATCTTTACCTAACCAATAATGAATGTCATGACGTAATGCGCCGCTTTTCAAAGCAATAGTCTGTAAAAATGTACAATGGATGACTTTGTAAACAATGATGGGTAAGAAAAAAGAGAAATATGCTTAAAAATCTGCAAACTGGAGTATAACTACTTGTCAAGTGTAATATTCTCAACAGTTTTTATTTGTTTTCTCTATGTCTTCTTATTTTCTGGGCATTCTTGGTCTGAGGCTTAAATCACACCAAATTATTAGTTTTAATTCTGTAAAAATTCCAATAATTTCCATTCTGGATATCCAACAAATTGCCACGGTTCCTTTTAGGTCAAATTTTCAAACCAGAAAACCAATTTGCCAATTTCTGTTAATTAAGAATTATTAATGGTATTATAGTAGTAAATTTGGCTAAAGAGATTCCTCCTTATTGTATCATTTTCTAAGAATACTGAATGTTTAGACGTTGGAGGGAGTACTGACATGTGGTTGGTCATACTTAAATTTATTTCTTTGTAGAAGTATAAAAAGTTATCTCACCCAAACACGTTAGTTAGACAATAACCTATCTTTGGCTTAAAGCAAAATAATAGATGATTAACAAATAAGTAAAGAAGAAATAGATACTTCATGGAAAATTTATTTTCTAACAAAATCAACAAGTTCAATAGGCACTTTGTGGATTGCAGAGCACTCCTTTCTAACTAGCTACAACTATTTCAGATGAGCAAAGCAGATAATTATACTTAGTGGCATCACTTATAATATGAATGATACTTATTCACAGAAAATCATACAGCAATAGAATACGTTATTATTTTTTTACACGATATAATCATACAGAAAAAAGAAATAACGAAAAAAAAAATCAACTGTATTAAGATCAGAAAACAAACCTTCAAAATAACATAGGAGTCCCCTGTAAAAAATTTGCCATAAGAAGATTGTGGAACGGGTACCGGCTTAAAATTCTCAATGCGCCACACTTCAATTCCTCTATAATTTCGTTTAGGAAATAAACCAGCACAACCATCCATAATAACCAAAAAAAATGTACATCATATGATAGAACATATAACGTACTAGTATAGTATATGACAGAAATTATGGTTGATAAAATTTAAGATTTCTGTGTACCCCTTTTCCAAAATCCAAACAATTCTAAGTGATGTCACTCCCCCATCATTTGCATAAGAGAAAATAAAATAAAAGGATGCAATTGGATTAAATCAACCACGACACATATTTCCACTAACAAAGGATACGCTTTTTGTCCAGCTCCTTGAAAGGCAGGATCCAAATCTCTCATAGAAACAGACATACTGTGTTTTTACTTCAGTATGTGCCTTTTTCAAGCCACAACCTGAATACGGAGATGGCGTTAAAAATTTAAAATCCCCTGAAATGTGTATTAAAAGATTAATGGACGTGTGGACGATTAAGAAGATAATCAAAGGCATTTGGTTCGGGAATGAAATATGAGCTTAATGCTAACTATGATGCCACAACAAAAAGAGAGCATTAAAGATAGTAGACGTTATATAAAAAAAGAAAACATTACCAGATGAGAAAGAAAAATTTGAAATACAATATCTAAAAAGGCACAATTAGTCATTAACAATTCCAGTAAGGTACTGACCAACAGCTCAATACGTCTACAAAATTACATGATTTTCGCATCTGTATATGTTAACCATAGGGGAAACATAACACTAGTAAGTTGTAACTACATCTAATGATCAAAATGTACATTCCTACTTTCTTTAAAGAGAATTACATCCGTATATATTAAATTGTCAAATTAAAATTATTCAATATAGATTTGACATCTCAACAAACCACAACAAATCCTCCTACTGTAAGTTGTATTCAATAATCCTACATGTCCACTATTGTAAAAGTTCATTCATAAACGGTTTCAAAATCAAAGAAGATTTTAAGAAGCTAGAGTCATGCATTGCCCATTGCAGTTCCATTCAAACTAGAATAAACAATGACTCGGTTTCATGTGCAGGCCCGAAAACAAACGCATCAACCAAAACCTCCACAATTATTAACATCCTAACCTAATTTCCCCAAATCCTCTACCAAAATGTATATCAAAATCGTTCAATATCGGTTCTACATCTCGACAAACGGACAAACCACAAAAAAAGCCTCCTACTGTAAATCATATTATCAAACTCCTACATATCCATTAGCCTATTTCAATTCAACTAGAAATAGAATAAATAAAAGCCAATTCTCTTAAAATCCACAGACAAATAACTCAATTACATATGCAGGCCCAAAACCAAATACAAAAGCCAAAACTCTTCACACTTATAAATGCACACCTGTCTAACCTTACACAAACTTCAATACACTAACATATCCAATAACAGCTTTATATGTTTTGAAACGCGCATCTATAAACTAATACATCAGATACAAAATCCAACAACAAACATACTAATCAAATCAATTCAGTTCAATTATCCAGATCAATCATAAACAAAGTCAATCAAATCAAAGCAAAACATAACCAAATCATATGTTAACTACTTGATTTGAACATAACATACCTTGACCTAGAAGAAACGTTTCAGATCTAATAACAATAATAAATAATAATAATAATAATAATAATAATAATAATAAGTGTGTGTTTAAGTTGTGAATGAAAATAAAAGAGAGAGAAAAGAAGAAGAAGAAAAAGGAGGAAGATGGGGAGAATGATGAATGACAGACAGACGAGCGTGCTTATCACTACTATACTACTAACCTGGCAATGGAATGGAATGGAAGCTCTCTAAAAAGATGCTTACACACACACACAACTGTTAATTATTATTACAGCGTTTCTAAGTTGCATAATAATATCTTTGTTTTGACTTTTTAATGACTTGATTAGAATTAGTTTATCTACTAATTTTGTTTTAGTTTAATATTATTTTATAGAGCTTTTTTAATGGTTTTTTTTATAACTTGGTTGGTAATAAATTGGATAGGTGAAAGTTTGGTATTTGTTTTAAAAGGTTGTGACTGTGTAATACGTATTTTTAAAGGGAATTATACTTTTTCTTTACACAAAAGGAAGGAAAGGGAGATTTAGCTACAAAAGTTGCCATACTTAAGTTTTTTTTAAGGGATATCTATACATCTAATAAAACAAAGTCAATTATGACACATGGCACTCCCATATTGCACCTTCAATCCTCTCTCTTCCCATATTGTGCCTGATGGGATTGTTTGCTCAACACTGCGCAGAACGTACCCAAACCCGGAGCGTAACCCGCGGAGGAACAACCCGCGGACAATAGAAACTTCCCCAGCAAGCTAAGGAATAACGGCTCTCCTACAATCGTGGAGCAATACTCGTGCGCGTAAGCGGTAAAAGCGGTATTCATTCCAACATTTCCTTATTTATAGCTATTCCATAACTACTTTACTAATATAGTCTTCGGGTAGTGGAGACAACCCTAATCGGGCCTGGCCCATTACGATTAGGGTTTCGGGTAATGGTGGCATACGTCCATACCTATATAAGGGATCACATCCCTAATAGGAGGACACTTTTGGCTAACCCTAAGAGCTATCACACTTGATAGTATCCCCATTCACCCACGTTTTTGTTATAAACTGCTACCTCGTGTAGTCGTCTCCCTACCCACTAAATCTTACTTGCAGGTTACTCCAATCCAGGAAGTGCTAGTGAAGGATCAATCCTGTGGTTGCATCTAGTCTATCATCCCCATAAGGAGGTTTGACTACTTGTTTCTTCATTGGCGCCATCACTTACGGTCTTCTAATCTTTCAAACTAGTGCTAATGGATTCTGGAGCCGAACAACGTCAAGACCCCATCGATGTTGATGAGGGAGTTCAAGTGAATCAAGATGCTGGAGCACCAACAACGGTGACAAAGAATGTACATCAGAAGCAGGCTGCTCCAAATTTTCAACTATTTTCTTCAAGAAGGCCGGCACTAGCATCACAAAAGAAAACAGTTGAAGGGCCTGTGGATGATCCAGAAGAATGGCTGGCTCAAGAAAGTGCCAGAACAATCGCAGAGTACCAAAAGAAACTAATGGCAAAGGCTCGTTTGGAATCAAGGAAAGCCCTATCTTTCGATACTGAAGACGACTCACTTCCAGAGGGTGAACAGCCTGTTGTTCGCCCTACAGCCAAACCCCGGCAGGCGGTACGTGGTGGAGAACGTGGTAAAGGTACTCACGTTCAGGACCACGTCACCCTGACTGGGGAACCTGATGGCTATGAGTCTGAGAATGAGATCACTTCTGATCCCACTTATAAACCGAAAACAAAGTCTATAGCAAGTAACCAGCCTAATCCAGATGACGATCTCAACAAGCCGTATCGTCTTAAGTCATTTGCAGAAAGATCAAAATTTTGTGCAAGAATTGCACTGGCTCCTATGCCAGTCGAATGTAAGCTGCCAAACACGATTGGCAAATACGATGGCTTGCGCGATCCTGATGATCACCTACATGCATTTGACTGCGCAGGAAGCTCTAAGCCATGGCCAGTCCAAGCTTGGTGCCACCTGTTTGTTCAAACCCTAACGGGCGCGGCGCGGGTTTGGTACGAAAGCTTGCCGGTAGGAAGTCTTGTAGACTTCGATGATCTAATCAAAAAGTTCAAGAACCATTTCTCCCACCTTCGGAAACACAAAAAAGACAAGGCTCAAATCTTGTTGTGTTCCCGGAAGGACAATGAAAGTCTGGAAGACTACATCATTCGCTACAACAAGGAAGCCTTACAGTTGGGGTGTGGCGAAGAACTCACCAGAGCCGCATTCATCCACGGAGTGCGGAATGATGATCTTATGCGATGTCTGACGGGAAAAGAGGGTGTTCCCGAAGCATGGGATGAACTTATTGAGGCAGCAAAGGTCTATGCATCATCTGAACGCTCGTTTACGCGTTCGAAAAACTTCCATCACAGTGGTAATCAGGGTGCGTACACGCATGACAAGGGGAAGGGAAAGCAGTCAGTGTGGTCTCGAATCTCAGGGGCTACAGATGAAGGAAAATATTCCTCAGGGCAAGACGCGCGGCAGTATCTTAACAACAAGCACTCGCGCGATTCAAAGCCACCAAGCAAGAAGAATTATGACTGGACCCCATTGTCAAAGACCCCCTCAGAAGTTCTGAAAACGGAACAGATTCAGTTTTCGAAACCAAGAGAGTTAAGGCAAGACAGAAGAAACATCGACACGTCCAAGTACTGCGAGTATCATGAAGATTATGGCCATCTAACAGACAACTGCTATAGTCTAAAGATGGAAATAGAAAATGCAATCAAGTCAGGGCAGCTATCCCACCTAGTAAAGAATATGCGGAAGAAACCTCGAGAGCCGCAAGGAGATGTTGACCCTAATAATAAGAAGATCAAGAATCTCAATGCGCATCACGTGCAGCGCTCAAATAGGCACAACTGCTACATGATCCATAGCAGGAATTACAAGAAAAGAGCCTATTCTACAGCACAAGATGACGCTTGGAAAGAGGCACCTGTTGTTATGCCACGCGTCAAGGGAGGAGCATCTTCCACAACACCGTTAATCATAACAGGAGTCATTGGACATTACCGCACAAGGTACATGTTCCTTGACAACGGGAGCAGTACAGACATCATGTACCAGCAGTGCTTCGACCAATTAGATGCGGAAGATAAAGAAAAACTCGTTCCAACTGCGGAGCCGATATCCGGATTTATTCACGAAGTGATAATCCCATTGGGCATACTCACTCTACCTGTCACATGGACAGACGGACAGCTCTCGCGCACAGAGATCTGTGATTTCATCGTTTTACCGGTGAACTCGTCGCATGATGTTCTCATCGGACGAGAAGGATTGGCAAAATTCAACTGCAATGCGTCTACTCCGCATCAAATGGTTGGATTCCCAACGCGCGGAGGTGTAGCTTTCATACGCGGAAACAAAAATTGCCACGCAACAGATGCATGCAAGCCTCCAAAAATCATGAAGCCATCAAACCGCACTGATCCCGAGAAATGGGTGATTAACCCTAAATTCCCGGATCAGACGGTTGTCATTGGCCCAGTAATCTCCGACACCATACGCGTTCATTTAAAACAGTTACTCACTAAGAACATGGATGTCTTTGCCTTCCAACCTGCGGACATGGTCGGCGTTCCTCGCGACATCGCAGAACACAAATTGAATGTTTATAAGTCTGTGGAACCAGTTGTTCAGAAGAAGCGTAGTATGGGGCCGGAGAAAACAAAGGCCATGAATGAGCAAGTCGCGGAACTTCTAGACGCAGGCATCCTGCGAAGAACAAGATACCAAACTTGGGTTGCTAACCCAGTGATGGTCGGAAAATCAAACGGGGGCTGGAGAATGTGCGTGGATTACAAAGATATAAACAAAGCATGCCCGAAGGATTGTTACCCACTTCCGGAAATTGACTTGAAGGTCGATTCGTTAGCACCGTTCAGATTCAAGTGCTTCCTCGACGCCTACAAAGGGTATCATCAAATCCAGATGGCCAAAGAAGATGAAGACAAAACATCCTTCCGCACAGACACCGGCACTTATTGTTACACAAAGATGCCGTTTGGACTGAAGAACGCAGGAGCAACGTATCAGCGCCTCATGGATACAGCGTTCAATGCACAGATCGGGGTTAATCTCGAAGTGTATGTTGATGATTTGGTTATCAAAAGCGCAGAGGAAGACCAAATGCTTGCGGACATCCAAAAGACTTTTGATCAACTCCGCAAGGTACGAATGAAGCTCAATCCGAGTAAATGTTCTTTTGGAATGGAAGAAGGGAAGTTTTTGGGAGTGATTGTCACTAAAGATGGCTTCCGTGCGAATCCCGATAAAGTACAAGCAATCGAGCGCATGCCATCTCCGTCTTCTGTACGGGAGGTTCAGACACTGATGGGACGTCTTGTCGCCCTAAATCGCTTTCTCTCAAATTATGCTTCGAAGTCGTTTCCCTTCATAAACACCTTGAAGAATTGCCTCAAAAAGTCAAACTTCAAATGGACAGACGAAGCCGAGGCCGCCTTTAAGGAAATGAAAGAATGCTTGGGCCGCTTGCCGACGCTCACAGCACCACTTCCAAAAGAACCATTAACTTTGTACTTGTCAGTTAAAGAAAAATCAATCGGTGTCGTCCTCCTGGTTGATCGTAAAGGCGTCCAAACCCCAGTGTACTACGTAAGTCGAACTTTACTTGATGCAGAGACCCGGTACTCCACGATGGAAAAGCTGGTATTAGCATTGGTACACGCATCAAGAAGGTTGCGGAGGTACTTCCAGGGACACCCCATAAACGTCCTCACAGACTTTCGTATTAACGACATCCTGCGCAAGCCGGAGTTGTCCGGGCGTCTGGCCAAGTGGGCCATTGAGCTGGGAGAACACACAATTGAATACAAGACCAGAACATCATTCAAAGGGCAAGTCCTTGCAGACTTTGCCGCAGAAGTCCCTCCCGAAAGTGTAACTGAATGTCAACAAGCACATATCACTTTGCCAAGCCCCGAATCCGCAGAGAAGTGGGAATTATACACAGACGGAGCGTGCAATGACGATGGTGCGGGGGCAGGCCTGCGCCTGATCACACCAGACGGGAAGGATTTCACCTATGCAATCCGCCTCAATTTCCCAACTACAAATAATGAAGCAGAATACGAGGCATTGCTCGCAGGTTTGCGCATTGCAAAGAAAATGGGTGTACAACACTTAGATGCTCACGTCGACTCTCAGTTGGTAGCCAACCACATCGATGGCTCATACGAAGCACGAGAAGCATCCATGATCTTATACTTAGAACAGGCCAAAGCCCTCATGCGCGACTTCGCGTATTGCAAGGTTCATCATATCAAGCGCAGTCAAAACAAGCCCGCAGATGCGTTAAGCAAGATGGCATCAACGGTTTTCGATCATTTGGCCAAGAATGTGCGGGTGGAAGTCTTGGACAACCCATCAGTGTCACAAAAACAAGTCAATGTGGTCCAGACTGGCAAGTCCTCCTGGATCACCCCAATTAAGACTTATCTCCTCAATGGAACGCTCCCAGACAATAAAGCGGAGGCGCGAAAACTCCAGAACAAGGCATTGCATTACCAAGTCATTGACGGAGTACTGTATCGGCGTTCGTATTTGGGCCCCTTGCTACGTTGCGTTGACTCCGCAGAGGCGACATACCTCATCAAAGACATACATGAAGGGTCCTGCGGCCTACATGCCGGCCCAAGGATGGTAGTCGCCAAACTAATGAACGCAGGGTATTATTGGCCCGGAATGCACGTAGACGCCATGACGGAGTTGCGCAAATGCAAGTCTTGCCAGCGCCATGCGCCAGGAACACTTCGGCCCAAGAATAACCTGATACCAGTTACCGCGGCATGGCCATTCCAGAAGTGGGCCATTGATCTTGTGGGACCATTTCCCACAGCTCCGGGAAACGTCAAATATTTGGTGGTGGCCATCGATTACTTTACTAAATGGGTGGAGGCAAAGACTTTGTCATCCATCGATGGGAAGAGTATCAAAAAGTTTATCTGGGAGTTTATCATTTGTCGTTTCGGCTTACCAATGGAAATCGTAAGTGACAATGGCACGCAGTTTGCGGACCAACACTTACAAGAATGGTTGTCTTCTATGGGCATCAAACAGATATTTACTTCAGTTGCGCATCCGCAAGGTAATGGACAGGTGGAACGCGCAAATAGAAGCATCGTCGAAGGAATAAAGGCCAGACTTGGCACAAAACGCACTGGTTGGGTAGACGAGCTTTCACATGTCTTATGGGCTCATCGCACATTGTCCAAGACAAGTAACGGAGAAACACCATTTAGCCTCACATACGGCACTGAGGCTGTCATACCTGCGGAAATGCACTGCGCATCACCAAGGATTTTGTTGGCAAATCATCGGGTCAATGATACGGAGCTAAAAATCAACCTGGACCTATTGGATGAGCGCAGAGATATGGCAGCCATCAAAGAAGCTAACTACAAGAGACAGCTTGAGAAGTATTATAACTCAAAGGTCAAGGCAGAGGCTTTCCGCGTTGGGGATTATGTCTTCCGAAACAATGAAGCATCCAACGCAGAAAAGCCAGGCAAACTTGCGCCAAATTGGGAAGGGCCATACAAGGTGCAAGAAGTTTTGGGGAAAGGCGCTTATGCCTTAGAACGTTTGGATGGTACCCCAATACCGCGCACATGGAACGCTGCCCAGTTGCGCATTTGTTACATGTAAGAAATTCTCTAGCAATGTAATAAACAGCTTATAGCTATTATCATTTCAATTTCAATAAAGAGAATTTCCATTATCATTCGCAATTCTTTTCAATATGGAGTACATACAACTTCATTTCTAATCAAAAAGAAAGGGCAATACACAAGCCATCGACAACTTACAAATTTAGCCCTAGCATCATACCTGTACCACTGATCAAAACAGAACAAACAAGAAAAAACAGTGGCAACACACAGACCTAATCTATACATCATTGATACCATTAGCTACCTAACACTAGCCCCCATGCATGGTGGTTCATTAATTTGCATGCTCCCAACCAGTGGGGGTTCGACGAAGCCTAAGCTTTGGAGTCTTTGGTGCACCACCAAGCTTGTTCAACTTCCTAACCTTCACTGGAGGGGTGGAAGAACCTTGCTCCTTTGGCTGGAACGCTTGATCTTCTGTCAGAATCAAGTACCCACAATAGGTAGCAAGTTCATGCATAGCAGTTGGAGGTACCTTGATTACAGGGGGATGATTTGGCAACATCAGCATCCCCTGAATAGCTTCAATCTCGTCACTTGTAAATCTTAAGGGAGAGGCCATTGAAATGGTAAAAGAGAAGAAGGAAGAAAGGATGAGAAAAATTTTAATCAGTCATTACCCTTTTATAGGCATGACAAGACAATCTATTAATTACCATTAATGGTTAATGCTTGAGTATGGATGCCAACAGTCACATCAATCAGTGGAAGCGCCGTCAAACTTGTCAGATGACGTCAACAGACTGACACAGATGGCTCCCTTTTCAAAAGTGACATCAGACAACAATTATGGCAAAAATCCAAGAGTCACAACACACATGAGTCAATAGAATTCTAAAGGGCAAAGTGCAACATGTCACATCATTGTTCAACATAAAATGAAAGAGTTTAAACACAAACACAAGACGACTAAGCTACATCTACTCATAATCTATGAGATCTATGTAAGCATCGTCTTCTACTCCTTCATTCAACGCGCTGGAACTTGCGCCAACAGCGGAGGACTCCCCTCCTCCCTGCGCAGCAGCCCTCCGCGCTTCCTCTTCTTTCCTCTCCTTCTCCTCCATTTCAGCCCCGAGGCGATCAGACTCCTCAAAGTACTCACGCAGCTGACCAATGGGATCCTCAGTCTTCAAACACTGATCCACCACATCAAACACATCAAACGTGAGGGTCTCAAACTCCTCCTGCGCAGCTATGGCTTCATCTTCATATGGCTTGCCAAAATGTTCCCCATCTTCAAGCGCCAAGCCAGCAGCGTGGTGATGATAACCTTCAGTAAACCCTTGCTGCATGCCATGACGCATGGATGTAGCTCCAATCTTCGCCACCGCATCGCCAAACTTTGGCTCATTCCAGATGCGCTTGAAGACCTGCGGAACGCACAAGCAAGTTAACAATCACACATTCTATTTAAATATACAACAAACAACAAGGGGGATCTTACTCCTTGGAGACCATGCTGCATCATCCAGGTTAGACGCTCACGAGAGGCTAAGGAGGTTTGCACAGCTGCCTGAAGTTCATTTTGTGTTTGCTGAAGGCTGACTTCCAGTTGCACGCGAGACGAATCCAACAAGGAATTCGTTTCTTCAAGTTGAGCTTTCTGACCAGCAAGCCCCTTCATCTGCTCCTCCAACTCTGACATGCGCGTTGTAGCAGTTACTAGGGCTTCATGCTGATCCTTCAACTTGCTCACAGTGTCCGCCAACTCAGCCTGCTTCGCGTCAAGTGCTTTTTGTTTCTCCTCAGCCTCAAGCACAACTCGGGCAAGCTCATTCTTCAAACTCTCAGCAGCTTTCCGACCGCGCTCAAGCTCCATGTTGGTGCGCTCACAAGAGTCTTTCCAATGCTTGGATGCCTCTGCTCTCTCACCTTTCAGCTTTTGAATTTCGCTTTCCGCAGCTCGCAATTGACCCCTCAATTGGTCAACTTCCCCGCGGGCATCAGCACGGAATCGTCGAAACTCTTCTTCCCTTTTTGTTTGAGCTTCTTCTGCACTTTTCAAAGCTTGCCAAGAACGCTGAAGCTCTTCTTCCCGACGCATAAAGGAACCAAAGTTGCTGACACACAGAGCCAGGTTTAGGCTCATATCAGACATCAAGGAGCGACGATCAACACCATCTTGATAATCTCGTTCACTAGGTGGCACAGCATAGGAGATAAACTCCTCTGCATCTAGTGGATTGGTCAAACGAGTTGTTTGCCTTATATCCCAGAGTGGTTGATATGGCCTACTAGGATCGTAATCTGGGGGCGCAACTCTCCTTCCACTACCACCTAAGTTCCTCGCACTCCGACCTGCTCCTGTTGAGCCCTTTTTGGGAGTTTGAGACGATTGCAACACATTCGCGGATACCTTCTCCGCAGTGATCTCGGTGCGAGCAGGATTGCTTGACTCAGGAGGTTGTTCAATATGCAAATCTTTCCCTTCAAGTGATACGTTTGCAGACACCTTTGTAACTTCCACATCTTCAAGCAAAGGCTCAAGCATGGGACGCTTCTCCGCGTTCTTACCATCTTCCGGAGTTAGCGTCTGAACTTTATCATGTGTAGACAACTGAGTCTCCAATGCAACCACATTCGTCTCTTCCACATTCTCTATCACAGGCTCCAGAACTTTCTTCGCAGGCATAAGTGGTTTCTTCAAGGTCCCCTGCGGTGCAGGACCTTTACCTAAAAGATAAAATCAATCGGGACGTTACTCCCTATTCTATGTCGATTCCGAAAAACCAAGTAAAGACAAGGAATCTTACCAGAACTATGCTTCACAGATTTCACAAACAAGGGTTGTCGTCTGGGAGGGGGCTTGACAACCATCTTTCCATGGGTAGCCACGGAACCGATTCCTCCTGGGTGACACACTATACCAACCAGGCCCCCCACGTGCCTCTTCAAGAACATAAAAAACATTCAACATGTCGAAAGTCGGCTCCAAGTCCAACGATCGACAAGTTGCCTCAAAGTGCACTAGCCTGGATAACCCAAAGGGTGTCATTTGTGTTGGATGCACCCCATATTTCATCAGAACATTCACCAAGAACTTGGTAACAGGAAGACGGAAACAACAGCGAGTGAAAAAAGCTTCATACAATGCAATCTTACCAGGGGAGGCCTCCAATGCCGTTTTACCAGCAGCTGGTAATTCAGGCTCCCAATCGGCCTCAATCCCGAATTGATCAAGAAATGAGGACAATGAGGAGGCGTCCCACTTGATAAGGGTGGTGTTGATACCCTTTTCTGTCTTTTCTGCCTTCTCAGTAGCTTTCGATTGATCCACAGGACAAGAAGTTTCTTGAGACATGTTTGGATGAGTAAAAGAATAACGAAGATTAAGCAAGGAGAAGAAAGGAATTTGAAGAGGTCTGGAATGCAAAGAGTGGGTGAAGTGAAATTTGAAATAATTTGAAAGGATTATATAGGATGTGCAGTAACTGCCAATGACGTCAGCATTGGTAAAGGAAACGACTTTATACATGACGCGTGGCACTGGACAGCTATATAGGCGGCACACGCGCCGTACACGCGCCGTACACGCGCCTGACTCAGCCGTCTGTCATAACTGATTGGACGCGTGCTGACGCAAATGTAGCTTGTGGCAGACGCCACCTACCATTCTTTGCTTACGCAGAAGACATCTGTTTTCCACCACAGCAACACGCAACGCGGCCACGGAGTGTTAACGTCAAACATAATTACCGTTCTCCGCATTCCGCCATCTCAGAATTCCGCAACTCCAACAAAACGCATTGAATTGTAGATAACTCAACACCAACATCCCAGTTCCCACTACCAGAGACGGATGAGCTATCATCCAAAGAATCACTTATATAAGTCCAGCATCCACCCTCTTCCCTCACATACTCGAGAAAAGGGTACACACTGGACTAGGGGGACTTGATGGGATTGGGTGCTCAACACTGCGCAGAACGTACCCAAACCCGGAGCGTAACCCGCGGAGGAACAACCCGCGGACAATAGAAACTTCCCCAGCAAGCTAAGGAATAACGGCTCTCCTACAATCGTGGAGCAATACTCGTGCGCGTAAGCGGTAAAAGCGGTATTCATTCCAACATTTCCTTATTTATAGCTATTCCATAACTACTTTACTAATATAGTCTTCGGGTAGTGGAGACAACCCTAATCGGGCCTGGCCCATTACGATTAGGGTTTCGGGTAATGGTGGCATACGTCCATACCTATATAAGGGATCACATCCCTAATAGGAGGACACTTTTGGCTAACCCTAAGAGCTATCACACTTGATAGTATCCCCATTCACCCACGTTTTTGTTATAAACTGCTACCTCGTGTAGTCGTCTCCCTACCCACTAAATCTTACTTGCAGGTTACTCCAATCCAGGAAGTGCTAGTGAAGGATCAATCCTGTGGTTGCATCTAGTCTATCATCCCCATAAGGAGGTTTGACTACTTGTTTCTTCAGTGCCATGTGTCTCAACCTTAGAATTTATAAACTTTTCTATTTTTTTTTAAATCCAAAATTCAATTAAAATATAAATATGGTCAAAATATGTGAATTAACAACCTTCCTAATCTCCAAAATTCAATTAAAACATAAATATGGTCATTTATTTCTTTTGTTCAAAATTAGTCAAGAGTTTTATTGACTTTCCTAAATCACATTGATCCTCATTACCACCATTCCTAAAACACAATCAAACACGTTAAATTAAACCGATTATTATACATTCAAACCTTAAACCAAATAAAACCACAAATTCGTCTCCTTCGTCTCCTCTCTGGCGTCTCAGTCCTCGCGTGTCCGGCGTCTCCTTCGTCTCCTCTCATTCAAGGTATCATCTCTTCCATTCAACTGTAACGTATTCGTTATTGATCTATCACGTTCCTCTGTTTTTTGTTTTCGTTTTTTTTCTGATATGATTATATTCTTAATCTTTCGTTGCCGATTAATGTTTTTGTGTCTTTCTTTTAACTGATTTTCGTATCTACTTCCATCTGTCAACAACGATTCTACATATTCAAGATATATTGTTTCGCAAGATAGATTGTTAATTGCAGGTAAGTCAATCGATTTTAATATTTTTCTTTCCATTAATCCGATTTTGCATCTTGACTATTTATATCTTGACTATTTACATGATTATTTGCTAATTTTCACGCATTAATATTTTTCTTTATCCATTTATAAGAACAGAAGAGGTTTTGATTGATCACTATACGTGAAACAAGTAATTTTTATTTAGGAACAACTGATGAACAAAATACTTAAATTATTAATACAAAACGGTATATGCGGACAAGGATGGTATGATTCATGCGAACAAATCTCACGTATTGCGACGGTTCGGTTGAACCACCTGGTACAACCGGTTGAACCACCCGACAAACCCGGTTGAACCGTCCGGTATGGCCGGTTGAACCAATATTCCTAACCATTCATACCGTCCGATTAAACCGGTTGAACCACCCGACATACCCGGTTGAACCGCCCGGTATGGCCGGTTGAACCAATATTCCTAACCTATTTCTAAGCATACTACATATGTTAAACCGGTTGAACCACCTGGTACAACCGGTTGAACCGTCCGGTATAGCCGGTTGAACTAATATTCCTAACCTATTTCTAAGTATAAAGAGAAAAAAACATATAAAGACAAAGTCACAAAAAGACAAAAAAAACCTATATAATACTCCCCCTTGACTGAGTAGTAAATGAGAAACAATAAATACAGTTCAAGTATAAAGCAGTAAAGCAATTTATGTTTCTCAGATGTGAAATGGATTATAAGTTAAAAGCCTTGAAGGTTTTCAATTGATTTCAAAGTAAATCACAAAATATCACACACTGCTAAAATAGATGAACAAACTCATCTATTTATAGACCAACATACTAAACTGTTGTCTGAAGTAATCTAAGATATTTAACAAAGATATTATGCTAAGATAAGGTTACAACAGTCTGTACATCGAAACTTGAAATCAAGACTTTAACAAAACATTATAATAATAAAACTACTGAAGTCTTCAGTCGGTTAAAAGCTTCTGATTACAAAGTGCTGATGAGTGACAAACTGCTGATGAGTAGTTTGTCTTCAGTAGTTCTTCAGTGTAGTGTCTGGTTAGACTTCAGAACTTCTGATGAGTTACTCTTCAGTACTTTGTGAATTTGTTCTTCAGTACTTCTTGTTTCTTCTTCAGCAGTTCTTTCTATACTTAGGCAGAATATGATTTGGACTAAGGTTATCAAAAGGTGGTTTCTTCAATCCTCTTTGTCCCAACAATCTCCCCCTGGATTGATGAAGCCAAAACCTTATCCAATCTTTATTGTTGATTCTTTCTCTCTTCTAGTATCCTCCAGATTTCTGCTGTCATCCGGGTAGTAAGAGTACATCTTTGTTGCTCAGTGAGAGATCCCAATTCAGGTGTAAGATGTTGAATTGTAAGAAGGTCTTTGGAAGATAAAACATTCAACTCCTTTGAGTTTTTGTAGACCTTACTTGAACGATCTCTCCTAGTCACTAGTACTGAGTTGGAATCAGTAAATGACCATTTGATTATGTTTACCTTTGACCTGTCAAAGTCAGAGGCATAGGAAACAAGCCTGTTTCCTGGGGTAAACCTGAGGATGATTGAGGAATGTCTTCGACTTCAGTGACTCTCAGGTGAGATTCTTGACTACCTTGTAAGTCAACACCACTTTGAATAGGCATGTTGGGCAAGTGATGTTCTGTTACAACTCTTGTATGAGACTTCTCTTGAATGGATTGTTGTAGCTGATAAGCATAGGTAGCTTTGTCTCTGAATTGTGTAAGCAAGGGTTTTTCTTCAACATCAAAATCTCCATGTACTAACTGATTTCCTTCCAAGAGTACCATCTTGAAATCAGTTTTTACAATGGGTTCTCCCTCTGCTTTTCTTTTTGTGGCAGGCTTTCTTAGTGCACCAGAATATCTCCTAATGATTGAAGTTGGTTGGACTTCAGGAGTTTCAAACCTTTCTGGCTCTGCAGCTTTACTGGCCTTGAACTTCTTGTATGTCTCATATAAGGTTTGTTCTTTCCACTTTGAGACTGAGGCCTTTGAACCATAGCCATTTGCCACCAGTTCTTCTACAATCTCTGCTCTTTTGGCTTTCCTCTCTTTCTCTGTTGCTAACCTATCAGATAGCATTTGAGCTCTTCTTGTTAGTTCTTCAGTAGAGAGTCTTTTTAGAGCCACTTGTTTTGATTTGGAGTTCTTGGTTATGAATGTGATCAGCTGTGCCCTTTTGTCTTCTTCAACAACAGCTTCAAGTGCTCTTTCTTCAGCCTCAAGCTCATCAAGCTTTTCTTGATACTTGATTAGTTTCTCTTGAAAGTTCAGATCATCTCTTGTTTCCATGTTGTTCCACACTTTGTCTTCCTTAGCCTTCTTTGCAGCCTCTTTCAAACTCTTCTCCAATAATTCTTTTGACATGGCAATGGGAGTAGGGTTTAAAACAGTTGTGGAAGTTGTAGTTGGTATAGGAATGGAAGCTTGTTCTCTTTCAGGTGCCTTAGAAACTTCTTGTGTTGGTTTGGAAGGTGAAACTGCTGATGGTTTGTCTGTCTTCACAACTACTGAAGGATTGTCTTCAGCAGTTTGATAAGTCTGATCAGCAGTTTCTTCAGTTGCCTTAGATGATGAGAACTCCTGAAAAATTTCTTTTCCTGGTCTTTGAATTGGCTTTTCAGCTTCAGGATTTTCTCTGATAGTAACTTCAGGTTCTGGTTCCTTAATCTTCTCCCCCTTTTTGGCTTCATCCACTTCTGGAAGCCTTAGAGAGTGAGAAGTTGCAGCAGACAACCTTGCTAACTGATCTTGTGTTTGATCCATCTTCTTGTTCAGTTCAGCAAGTCTTGAATTTATCAACCCAAATTGGTTGTTGGCTTTCAACTCCCAAGCAGTTGTGAATGTTTTGAGTTGAGCAGTGATAATGTCTTTCATTGTCTGGAACAGGGGACCATCTGGGCTGCATAGCTGGTTCAAGTCTATGCTTGATAGCCCAGAGAATTGGGTAGGTTGTTTTTGTGAAGGGTGTGTTTTTGGGTGATCTTCAGACTTCTCTGAAGATGCCACTTTTGGGGAATGTTGGGCTAAGTGGTCTTTAACCTGATCCTTGGTGACCAGCTTCTTGAGCTTGGAGACCTTAGATACAGGATCTTCAACTTCAACCGTCAATTCAGTTTGTGGAATATTTGATTCATCATCCAAACTAATGGAATCATCTGAATCCCTGATAGTGTCCTCAGAGAGGGCAGGATCAGTTATATCATGAGCTAGCACCAAACTAGTTTTCTCATGAACCTCTTTTTCTTGGAACTGAGGTTTTCCTACTTCAGGCACTAGGCCTTCATTAGTAGTTGCCAATTTTGAGGTCTTAATTATGTTAATACTGTCCTCAGGTTCACCACTGGGTGATAAATGAGTAGTAGCAGCCTCAAAAGTACCAAGAGTTTCTAAGTTTGGGCTTATAAACTCTGGTCCATCCTCATCTCCCTGGTTTGGGCTAATAAGGTCCACATCCATGTCAAGTGGTGAAGGCATCTCCCTAATTTGATGTGTTGCTGGGGGAGTGACATGTGTTGGATGGGATCCTTTTAGTCCTGAGAGAAGTTGGGCAATTTCTATGGTTGTGTGGGAAGGTTCAGGTTCAGTAGTTGTAATGGGTAGGTGTTCAGTAGTTGGTATGGGTTCAGGTTCAGCAGTTTCAAAGGTTGGGTCAGTTGTTACAGCCTTCTTAAACCTTTTTCTTTTGAAAATGACTGTAACAGGTTTTCTTTTAGGAGGTGGAGAAGGTGTGTGCTGAGAGGATGTTTCAGCCACATCCTTATCAAGTGCAGATTGCACATCAGCAGTTTCAGGGATCTCCACTTCCTGAACTGTCTTTTTCAAAGGTTTGGTTGGTTTTTGTTTTTGCTGTTTTGGCTTTTTGGACTTCTTTTTGGGTTTGGAAGATGTGGGTTCCTTAGGGATTGGTTGTTCTTCCCCTTGGTCATCTTCTAGCACAAGTGCTGGTTTATTGTGCCTAGAGAATACTTGTGAAGTCAGTGGATTTAGAGTTGTTGACTCACCCACAAGTACTCCCTCTCCAAGTTCTTTGATTATGCATTGCATAACAAATCTTGGGTACAGTAAAAACTTCTTTTTATCATTTAGATGGTGCAGAACCAACTCATTGAAAAATAGTTTAGATGCCTTAAAAGGTGTTTCATTTATTATTGAATGAAAAATTGGTTGAAAAGTAGAAGGCATCTGGTCAATAGACCCAGTTTTTTGACTTAAGCACATAATTATATAATGAAATAACAGTTTATATTTTGGGTCAAAATATTTCTTATAAACTGTAGCTTGTGCCAAAGTACCTTGATAGCCACATTCTGTCATGGTCAGATGGATGTCAGAATTTGAGATATGTTCAGGAGCATTAGAATCCTTCAAACCAAGCCTTATGCTTAATGTTTCTGGTGATATGGCCATCAGTTTCCATTGAATTGAAGATTTGAGGGAAATCACTTAATTATTAACTGTCACCGTCTCTGTGTTAGCCCAGAACTCATTGAGAGTTTCTTCATGAATGGGTGGATCAATGGTGAAAGCTTCATAATATTGGGATTTCATGATGAGATCAATGATTTCATCATACTGGGACCAGGCTTCATCTTTCTCAAAGTAGCCTCGCTGATTATGTCCCTGTTTTAGAACGAGAGCCATGGTTGTTTGATCGAACAGTATTTTTAGGTTAGAGAAGGGGTTTTGGTTTTGATTTGAGAGAGAGAGAGAGGGAATTTTGCTTTTTGAATGGATAAGTGTTTGAAAAAGGTATTTATCAGAAGTTTTTAACCGACTAGGTCAAACTTCTGATGAGTGAAAAGTCTGTTTTACCCTTTATAGTGAAACTGCTGATGAAGAAGGTTTCTTCATCAGTGGTTTTGGTCATCTCTTCAGTAGTTGAGAAGGACTTTTAAAACACTTAAATAACTTCTGATTATTATCAGTAGTTATTTCCATTTTGAAAATTTCCCATTTTGATGTTCATCAGTAGTTTTTCTCAAAAATTGTTCATCAGTAGTTTCTCTTTCTCAAAATTGTTCTTCAGAGGTTTGTGACAGATAAGTATGTAAGTGAAAATAAAATATGTGCAGAACTAAAAAGTGAAATACTTACAGACTTTCTTCCAAGTTTAACATCCCAAGCATGGATACTAACCTCTGAAAAGTTGTTGAATCAAGGGGTTTGGTGAAAATGTCAGCTATTTGATTAGCTGTTGTGACATGTTTCACCTCAATCTTGCCTTTTTCATAGCAATCTCTGGTGAAATGATACCTGATTTCAATATGTTTGGTTTTTGAAAACTGAACAGGATTTTGAATGATGCTAATGGCAGATTTGCTGTCTACTAAAAGTGGAGTCTTGGTCTCTTTGATTCCATAATCAAGCAGTTGATATTGGAGCCATTGAATCTGTGAAGTACAGCTTGCAGCAGCAATGTATTCAGCTTCAGCTGTTGAAGTTGCCACAGATGTTTGTTTCTTTGATTGCCAGGACACCAGACAGTTTCCTAAAAATTGACAACCACCAGATGTTGATTTTCTTGACATTTTGCACCCTGCATAGTCACTATCTGAAAAAGCTGTTAACTTGGTATTGCTTGAAGCAGGATACCAAATTCCTAAAGTAGGAGTTCCTTTCAGATATCTGAAGATTCTTTTGACTGCAATTAGGTGTGATTCTCTTGGTGCAGATTGGTATCTAGCACAGACACAAGTTGAGAACATAATATCTGGTCTAGAAGCAGTTAAATATAAAAGAGAACCTATCATACATCTATACATGGTTTGATCAATATGTTTCCCTTGATCATCTGGTTCAACTTGTGTGATTGGTGTCATGGGAGTGGAACATGTTTTACAGTCTTGTAAAGAAAATTTGTTTAGTAATTCTTTAACATATTTTGATTGATGTATAAATGTTCCATTTGATTCTTTAACATATTTTAACATATTTAGTGATATTTGAATAAAATGTGTATTCGTTGGTTTTAAATTTTAATAAAATATTTCTACTGTATTTTTCTTATACGTTATACTACTCCAAATAATCGTACGTTGGTGAACCGCGTGTCCACGCGGGCAAATATCTAGTTTATTTATATTATAAATAATTGAAAATGGTTAGGAAAAACCTAACCAAATTTTTAAGAATTTTTTTAAGAAATAAGTTACATGCATTAAAGTGGATTTTTTCCATTTCACTTGGCGTTGGTAATGTTAACTTTGTTAGTTCTATCACACATTCAAAGAAAAGAATGATGCATAATCTGATAATCGTATTCTTAGAATAAGATTTTCAGAGGATCATTAGCTTAAACTGCCGCTTTATTCATGGAATTCCATATCACATACTATGTTGTTGAGAAGATTCCTTCCACCACCGATTTGAGAGTTCCTAACTTCGAACCATCTAGCCATTCCAGAGGAGCTACGGGGCGGAACGAACATGTATAAGAAATCTCTAGCTATTTGAAAACTGATATTCAAGGAGAATATGCAATGCTGCAACGGAGCACAAAGTTGTATAAGAAAGTAGCTATAAATATTATATGATGCTTAATTTGAAATTCGAAAGTAAAATAAGTGTTATACATGCGAAATGAGTAACTCTTTTGTATTTCCTAAGTTAGTAACAATGGTATCAAGATTATATCTTATTATTGAAACAATGTTTTAATAGACTTAATAATTTCAAAAGGGAATTGTCTATTTGGATCGTGTAGCGCTTAAACCTTATTGGAATACATAGGTTAATATTTTAAGTATATTAAAATAAAACATATATTAAAATAAAACATGAGAGGAATCGTAAATGATACCGTCAAACATTAACTATATATTTATAGTTGTGCTATTTGAATAGCGTATTGCGTCTAACGTGAGCCACCATCAACAGACACCCTTTATCCTGCGCCATGCTCACCTCTTCCCGCACACCGCGGAAGACATCATATACTCTCCGCGTATGTGTTACCAACCACTTTAAAACCTCATCACCAGACCTCCTCCATCACAACCACTGTTCCACTTACGAAGTTCGGAAGTTTGTTCGTACCTGCCAGTGTCACTAAGTTGCAGAAGTGAAGTCGATTCGTGTTTGTTCGTAGTTCGTACCTACCAGTCTCCCCGGAGTCGATTCTCCGTAACTCCTACGCCTTCTTTTTTCCGTTGATATCCTCGGACTAACGTAAGCTACCCTCACAAATGTATGCCTGAAATCCAGCGGCTAGACGGTTACCGTCATCATGGACGGCCGAAACTTCGATGGCTGTAATTCGATTCATGGTTTTCACAGCTGTTGTACTATCGTCGGAGTTTGGAGTTACAGAATCTTGGAGCACTTTAAAACAATGGCACATCGAAACTAAAATGTGGTTATTTTGGTGGCTGATGAGTGACAAAGAATGAGGTAGGTGGAACCTTTTGAAAGAAAAACCAAGGAGGGTGAGGACTGAGGAGGTTCTTGTGCAATGGATTTTTGTGTTGTTGCTTGACTTTAGATGACTTTATAGCAGTTGTTGTGTAGACTTTGTAGTAGTGGATATGTGGTTGGTTTTGACGTACAGTGGGGATGTGATTTGAGTTCTTAGTAATCATCATTAATTATATCTCTAATTATTTTATTAAAGCTTATAAAGATAGTTTATATATGTCTAATAACTGTGAAATATATAGAGGGGCGTATGCCTTTGTTTGGTAATTGGATTGGTGTCTATACTTGCTTGTCGAATTCAAAACTTATTTAAAACTTCATTTATATTTGTTGTTACTTGCTTGTCGATTTGAGGTTTGCGACATCATTTATTTATTAAAATTACTTATTTATTTCTCTTTTTAATCAAGTATCCGAAATATGTTACTTAAAGTGTGTCTATACTTGCTTGCCGATTTGAGACGTGATTCTTGATGCGACTAAAGAAACTTATTAACGTAAACTTTGAAATATGTATTATGTATACTTCCACTTACGCACACCAGTTGTATATACACACCATTTTCTAGGTACTTATACAATAAAGTTTTTGCACAACAAGCAAATTTCACTTTTATTTGTTACATAGAAATGGATATAGGCATGTTGTGTTTTATTTCAACTAAAATTATTGCAGTACTTGAAACGCATTAGATTATGTGGTATGCTATTATATTAATTTTGGTTTCATTAACTTTATGATATGTAGTGGTATGCATTTGGGTTTCAAAACCGCATCTTTAAGTTACATAAGTGAGGTATTGCGCAGCAATGTGTGCCGCCTGTATTACCTAAGTCCGGATCCGGGTAGCGTGTACAAATCGAAACTAAATGTATATGTTATCAAACCAAGCATGATTCGATGATAGGAGAGTGAGTTTGCGCTCAGGAGCCGGCAGAATGATAAGGCGCGCAACGCGCGCCCGGGCAAATACACTAGTTGTTTCAAACAATATCATAATGCATTAGGTAATAGAGTTCTAAATCATCAAAACCATTGACATGAATGAAATATACGTGTCCTTTTTATATTATCTATTGTATATATTCTTAAAACACAAAGTCGGTGCTACAGTGCACCGACGATAATACCCTGATTTGAAACAGCAAATTACAGTTTTGCCTACACCTAGGTCAGAGAGACGGTGAATCTGTGAAAGCAGAGGTACCGACAAGCGCCGACGCCATCGGTACAGGAAGATCACCTCCGTCACCACCACCGTAGCAATTACGGTGTTCATCATCGTCGCTCAAAAAAACCATTCGCTACCGACGATGACACGGTGGTGGGAATGAGCCGGTAGAGACGGTAGCACGGTAACCGGACCGGCGACCGTATTCTCCGCCGCTTCAGTTCATGGTGTAAGACCGTTTCGAGGCATGTCGAAGCTCCGGTTGTGGTAGTGAAGCCAACAATCACCGGTTTCATTCACCGACATGCGAAAACGAAAACGCTCAAAAAATATGAAACCGCTCAAAAAAAATTTGGCCAACAGGAAGGTTGAGCAGGGTGATGGGTAATGAAGACCCAAGTGTCATCTTTGGCTTTGTCCTTGAGGGAAGAGGTGGTTGGGGTGGAGAGAATCATGAACGGTGAAAGTTGAGGGTATGAAGGAGTGGGATTAAAGGTGTGTCTATGTCTCCTTTGGGAGATTTGGCAGATTCAGATGAAGACATGGTGGCCAACGTGGCTTTCCTTCTCTTCTCAAACTCCATTGATGTCTTGATGAATGCTCAGACTAAGAGGGTGTTTGGGATTGAGTTTGGAAATGCAAAAGTGCTTTTGGTCAAAAGTGCTTATTGGCTTATGACTTTTTGAAAAGGAGTTTTAAAAAAAGTGTTTGGATTAGCTTTTGGGATAGGAAACGTCAAAAAGTTAATAGATTGTTATTTTTTTAAGTGTTTCGCTTAACTTATTGTGAATATTGGTTGTATGGGTGATAAATTTGTAATTTTTTTCTAAAAGTCAAAAGCCAAAAGCCAAAAGCCACGATTTGTGACTTTTTAAAAACAGCTTTTTAACCTATATCAAAAAGCCAAAACCAAAAGTGCTTTTGTGGTATTTTGTGGTAGACAAACAGCTTATTGACTTATTGGCTTTTTGAAAAAGCCAATAAGTCAATAAGCTGTTTTGTAACTCAATCCCAAACACCCTCTAAGCTTTGGAGGTTGGGCGATACGGTAGATTAACAGTCAATAACGATGGTAGTTATAGGCTTATAAGGCGTCAGAGAGAGCGTTTTTTATGTCGGGGTTGTCTTCATTGGTTGGGGAACGCTACTGTTGGATACGTCCCGACGCGTAGCGCGATACGTGTCCGCGGGGCAACGCCCGCGGATCAAATACTAGTATATATATGAAACTACAAAGTCGGTTCAATGCGGACAAAAAAACCAAAGTCAAATTACGTTTCTGTCCCCGTCAGGTATAAACCACAACATTTCCTTCCCTGTTCGATCCATTTGCTTATTTCAACTTTAACCAAACCCTATATGCCTTCAGAGTTTATTCTTCCTTTACACGTGCTCCTTCCTGCTTTCTTCGCTTTCTATTCGCAAAGTAAGAAAATTCAAGTCTTGACACAGAGAGAAGGGCTACGTAATCGACAAAAGAGAGAGAGCGTGAGAAAGAGTGGTGGTGGAGGTGGAGGTGGGCAATCGATGGTGCGACGGCTTCTACGGTGGAAGATGGATGGTGTGACGCTGGAAGGCGCGATGATGGGGTTTGTTGTACGGTGGATGTTGCCACGGTAGTCGGTAGAGGTGGAAGGTGCGACGGTGAGTAACCTCGTCCAGTCGGTGAAAGATAAATCGGGATGAAGCCGAGGCGGGATGAGGTTCCATCGTTGTCAAATCCTTGCTCCAGCTTCCCGATTGAGATTTGAGCTACATCTTGTCAGTATCTTTTTTTTTTTTAATCTCATTTAAGAACCTCATGATGATCTTCTTTGTTGTTAAATCGTTACATTACGTTTAGAGCTTTTAGGAATATTTAGAGTTTTATGTGGGTTGTGTCAACTTTGTTATGGAAGTACCAAGATTTAAGGTAATAGTTACAACTGCAATTTGGTAGTATTTGATTATTCAACCCACTAATTTGTTTGGTTTACGGATGGTGATCGGTCCGGTGACTGAATAGCAGTTACGTCGCTCACCGATAACAGCAACACATGCGGTTAGGCGCTTGAACGGTTCTTACATCCGGCTGCTCACGGGTTGGTGTTTCGGTTCTGACATACGGCTGCTCACGGGCTGGTGTTTCTTTTTGATTAAACAAAGGTCCGTTTGTTAGTGTGCATCTTTCTTGTCGCTGAGTTATAGCTAACATATTAAATCTTTTGGTTATTGTCGTTGGTGGTTGTGTCTGCAACACATCTTGGCAGCCATGACGTTTTGATGTTTTGAGCCACAAACCTCTTCGTTTTGGTTGAATGTCCGTCTTTAAACTTACCATTTGCTGATCCATAGCAGACGCCGCATAATTGTATCGCCTCTTGCTAGACCTAGCAAGGCGCACGCTCGCGCCGCAACGCGCGCGGGTCAAATACTAGTTGACGTTAATAGAAGAAATATATCTATAGGTAGTGTTATAAAAATATCGATATGTAAGTTCCTTCTAGAATAATTATTATAATAATATCGTTATGTGAGTTCCTTCTAGAATAGTTAATATGTTATTTATCTATCCCTTTATCTATTCTATCACAATCTGTGTAGATTTGACTATCCTATATAGTTTACATATTCTCCTTGAATATCAGTTTTCAAATAGCTAGACATTTATGTTCGAGCAATTCTTTAGTGTCTTATGATAGTGTTGTTATAAAACTATAGATACCGGTACTTCAACTTTGTGCTATATACAATTATCATCATCACATGGTTACAACGTATCTATATAGTTTTATGTTCGAGCAATTCTTTAGTGTCTTATGATAGTGTTGTCTCATGTATGTTACACCTAAAATTTGAAAACATACTTTTATAAAACAATTAATGAAGTACCGGTACAATAGAACTCTTACAGGGGCTCTATTCCATATCGTATAGCCTGAATAGTTTATTATCATTTACTTAACGATATAAATGGTCATACTTTGACATAAAGCGGTGTTACTTCTATGACATTATTTGAAAGAACAATAGTTATATCATACTTCAAAATACTTAAAAACTGGATCACAATAATCAAAGCATAAGCTAATTGTATTTATCTCTTTATTTCATTTATTGCTAATATAATATGGTTTATTGCAAGATTCCCACCATAACCAAAGAATAAACCATTCATGATGAAATAAAGCCTTAGAAGATGAATATGACGGCTAGGTAATTCGATTTATCTAGTCGTGTCCTGCTAAATATCACACGAGCATACCTGAATGAATACATATTGGGTGTGCAAGACAAAATTCATGAATAACAGTGAAGAATATAAGTACATGTATGTCACCTTATCTTAAGTACATATTCGTGTACTTTAGTTAAAACGATCAAGAATATTGAGGTACAACCAAATCATGACAAAAACCACACAGTGAACACAAAAATGCACTTAAGACGTCGCACCTAAATCCAAAACACACGATTAAGTAAAGAAAATTATCTCTATGTGTCGAATGAAACCAAAAGCATTATACATACATAAGTTAGGTCAACCCAAAAGGATAAACTCCGTTGGATCTGTGACATTTATGGTCGACTATTTAGGAGTATTGAAAATTAAAGATCAAAGCTTGTAATTATGTCAACAAAAATATTACCTTTTCCTTAGAGAGAATTACACAGATTGTCCTTTAGTTAATTGCATCCTCTGTCCTTTATGAAAATTGTTCACTCCTTATATCCTTTATTTTATCAATTTGTCACACCCTATGTCCTTTAGACCAAACTCAGTTAAAAATCTCTGTTAAGTCGGACATGTGCCCCTCACGTGAGGGGCAAACATGTCATTTCACCCTGGATCTCTCTTTTTCCCCAGTTTGCAGCCATCACTCTTCCACTCTCCGGTCTCCCTCTCACTCTCAAAAACCCTAATTTGTGTAATTCACCCCTTAGTTAAATAGGTTTTTTTTAACAATAATAAAACCCACAAATCCACACACTCATACACATTTTTTCAGACCAAAAACGAGAGGTGCTTGGAGATTTCCGGTCACCACCTCAGACGGTGGTTCCCGGCGTCATTCCTCCCCAAATAACACAATCACTATCCACTTCACCCCCAAATAGAGAGAGAGAGAGGGACGACCAGAGAGAGACTGGAGAGAGAGAGAGAGTGAGAGAGGAAAGGGCGAAACAGTGGCGGAACACCACCGTGCACGCCGGCGCTACACTAATTTCCGGCGCGTGAGCTGTCGAAATCACAAGATCAGAATACGTAAGGAATAGAGGTACTATCGGCTTGTTAAGAAGATGGACCGTGATGGCTGTCAAAGGCCGACAGTGGGATTTCGTTTACATAAAGTTACGGTGGTGGGTTCTAGGATAGTCTGGTTTATATAGAGGGTGGTGTCGAACACGGTCACAGTGACATAGATATGTGACGACTTGGTTTTACGGTGTTGAAACGGTGGTGGTTCAGTGGTGTACAGGAGGCGGTAAGGGTCTGGGTTCCGACTAGGATTCCGGTCAGATACTAAGTTCTGTTAATTTGTTTATTTTCATCTTTAGCGGCTGTTAACTGAAATGTTGATAGGGTTTTACGTGGACTTATTGGTGGTTGATGGCAGAGAATGGGTAAGGGTAAACAAAGGAGGAAGTTGGTCAGAATTGGTTTAGATTGTGATGTTTATTCACGGATTGGGATTGTGATGATGAAAGCTATTAGTGATGATGATGGATGGAGGTTTATGTTGAATTATGGAGTGAGAATATTGATGTTGGTCAACCCAAAGGACCATTTTGAAGACAATCAATACAGAATTATTGTTAAAAAAACCCTATTTAACTAAGGTGAGGTGAATTGACATGTTTACCCCTCACGTGAGAGGCACATGTTTTAGATAACTGAGTTTTTTAACGGAAGTTACCCTAAAGGACATAGGGTGTAACAAATTTACAAAAGAAAGGATATAAGGAGTGAAAAATTTTCATAAAGGACAGAGGATGCAATTTGACTAATAACTAAAGGACAATTTGTGTAATTCTCTCTTTTCCTTATCTGGCCCCATACCAAAATACTATCCCAAATGTTGTAGGCTATGTTGTCAAAACCCACTTAGGCGTGCATCTAGGCCCACTTTTCATGCATAGTACAACCTTCTCGCTTCGCTTCAAAAGCCCCATCAGGCCCTCAGACCCATTTTTCAGGTCAAGTTCTGACGTAATTCTGACCAACAATTGTTTGAATAGGTCTAAAACAACCTAAATTAACCCTAAAGAATCCTAAAACATGTTTAAAACTCTTGAAAATGTATTTTTATACCATGAACTTGATGCCTTAAGTACACCTTTAACAATTATGGTTTTAGGTTTTCACATCGGATCCTAAAATAACATAACATAAAAATCCAACGTAAAGTATATATGTTAGCAATTGCGAAAAGAGAAAGCATTGGGTACAAAGTTTCTTAACATAAGAAGTGTAAGAAGCCACTAGAACTTGCCACATGTCAATTTAACCTAACCATGATTAAACTATCACACACCCTCCCACTTTCACAATTATCACTCCAATTTCCCATCACCACTGCACCTACCCACTTTCACAAACTCATCCTCCTTTGAAACAAACTGATCGAGATTCCACCACCACCACCGATCGAGATCGGAGTTTGGATCCGGCCCGAATAAAGGCCGAATAAGCAGCGGCCATTATTATTATTATTATTATTAATTGTGTTTTCTAGGAATGATTATATGCATACTATGGTCACACCAGTCAAACTCTGCATCGTTAGGCGTTAGCACTTGATATTGCATCCCTGACAACAGTTATTCGATGTCCCTTGTATGGTTGACTGGTTGGATCAAGTGGATCAATATTATTAACCAAACAATACCTTACATAGCTTAAATTATTCAACCATAAACCACAAGAGGTGGTAGGTCCATACAGAAGCGGTTCACATGGTCTAGACCGTACCATTGATATAAGCGGCTTCTGGTCTAACCGGCAAGTCTGATTGGTTACAAAACATTGGAATGTTTTCTTGATAAGGAAGACTGGTTGAACATGGTCAAAGTTGCAGAGTACAAGTACAAGTAAAGAAGCTTCAAAGGTTTGTTTAAATTTTTTTACGAGTGCGTCTAAAAATTCGATGAGTGCGTCCAAAATTTCATTGAGTGCTTCCAAATTTTCAATGAGTGCTTCCAAATTTTTTAATGAGTGCGTCCAAATTTTCAATAAGTGCTTCCAAAATTTCAATGCGTGCTTCCAAACTTTTTAATGAGTGCTTCTAAATGTTCAGTGAGTGCTTCCAAACTTTTTAATGAGTGCTTTTAAATTTTCAATTAGTGCTTCCAAACTTTTTTAATGAGTGCTTTTAAATGTTCAGTGAGTGCTTCCAAACTTTTTAATGAGTGCTTCTAAACTTTCTATGAGTGCTTCCAAACTTTTTAACGAGTGCCTCTAAATGCTCAGTGAGTGTTTCCAAACTTTTTAATGAGTGCTTCTAAATTTTCAATGAGTGCTTTCAAACTTTTTAATGAGTGCTTCTAAATGTTCAGTGAGTGCTTCCAAACTTTTTAATGAGTGCTTCTAAATTTTCAATGAGTGCTTCCAAACTTTTTAATGAGTGCTTCTAAATTTTTAATGAGTGCTTCTAAATTTCAATGAGTGCGTCTGTAATTTTGATAAGTGCGTCTGAAATTTTGATGGGTGCGTCTTGAAAATTTTGATGAGTGCGTCTGAAAATTTGATGAGTGCGTCTGAGATTTTAAAAGCCTCTGTTTTTCACCAACTTCATCTTCTTCCTGTGCAACTTTTTTTAACCTAATTTTTATGTTTATTTAATCATACTTATTGAAACAAAATCGAAAGTATTCGACAACTATTACAAGCGTTTGTTCATAATTGTTCATATGATTGTTTTAATCCTCCGTTTTTTATTATTTTTAGATTCAAATACTGATCTTAGGTTTTCATTCATTGTAATCGATTTTTTTTTTGTTTTTGAATTGTGTAATCATTTTGAACGTGAATCGATCTGAAACGATGTAAAATCAGGGTTCAAATTAGTTCTGTTGTTACGATTTGAAAAAAAATTAGACGGTTTTTGCTATTTTACCCATGATTAGTTTAACCCAAGTATGATTAGGGTTTTTAATCTGCATCCAGCCATCTTGTTAATCTAATGGCTGAGATTGCTTCTTACGCTTTTTACGTTAAGAAGCTTTGTACGTTAACCTCTCCCTTACGAAAATCCTACAAAATACCATCTAAAGGCTTAAAATTCCACCAGTTCACGTCAAGTACTAATTATTTTGTCATAAGATTAACAATGCCAAATTATATGCATGTAAACAATTCAACGTCGAAATTTAACGTAAAACATTATCATTCAAGCACTTTATACCACTAGATATATACATCAACTAAACATGAATTAACTATGTTGTTAAGTTCTTTAATCCAACGTATCAAAGAGATCATGCAAACAAATAAACATAAATTAGGCATTTAAGTAAGTACGTTTTTTGAATGACAAATATTACCATACTCTACTTTACACTAATTATCTTAAACTACGTTCTTTGTCAATGTCTAAACATTATACATCCCCTCTAAGAGGCATGTAGGGATGAACAAATGGTATCAGTACCGAACTTCCCGTACTAAATTATTTTCGTTACTAATTTGGTACCGATTTTTTTTGTGTTTTCAGTACTGGTACCGATATTTTGCTGATTATAGCTTCAAATAGAGGTACTGTACCGTACCGAACATTTTCGGTATCGGTACCCAATTTGAACAGTTTCCGATACCAATACCGAGCTTATCCTTAAAGACATGTGCCTCTACCAAATTGACTACCATGTTTAACTAAGCAGTTAAGTTCCTTAAATCCCAAATATCAACACCATCATCAACGTACTTTTATGCAACACAAATTCTTTACAACAATATGAAAATATGATTTAGACATTTACCACCCACCTTATGGTGGGGTGGTATAGAGGCTCGGTGATAAAAGACATAGGGTTGAAAGGTTACAGGTTCGATTCTTGATAGCGTCGGGTTTTACTGATTATTCCATTGTTGTGTCTTTGAGCGGGTAGATGGTCGGCTTTTTCCCAGAACTGGTGGCTGGTGGGCCAGGGATCCGTCCGTCTGGGTAAAGGCCGTCTAGGGCTCCTTTGGCCGTTGGGAGCCGCGTACAAAGTACCCGGCTTCTACTTAGTTGTACGTTCAAAAAAAATGATTTAGGCATTTAACTTGGTACTTAAGTTTCTTTTTATACATCCTTAGAGCATTCACATTAGCTGCTCCATCTCCATCTCTATAATTACCCTAAAATTCATTATCTTTCTCTCTCCTTTTTCTATTTAATAGTACTTATTCTATACTTTTATCATTACATTTTGTCTCTCCTCTACTCACAATCATTTTTAAAAATATTAAAAAATTATGGAGGATGAACAATGTCTCATCCAAATTTACTGGTGAACTTTCTCCAAATATTTTTTCTCTCCTCTACTCACAACCACTTATACCCACTCTATATAATATAGAGATCACACTCATACCATTATGAAGGAGCTAATGTGAATGCTCTTAGAGAAACACACATCTTACCAGTTGTCAGATTCGGACCACACGCATCCTATTTTGGTGTCCTAAAAATTTAAAATTGTAGTCAAATTGCGTTCACTACATGCAATTTATCTACAATTTCCATTTTTAAAGAGCATAACTCAGCCCCAGTTGCGGCGTACACATATAATGTCTATATGTGTGGGTCATTGGGGGCAAAAGTAAAATTACACTAATCGGGCTTGTCCCGATTGCTAAGTGTTATGTGCCTTATGTCCAATGGTTGATGCAAAAGTACTATAGAGACAGGGTCTCATTGGAAGCAGTCTCTCTATTCCTACAGAGTAGAGATAAGATTGTCTATATATTACCCTCCTTAGTTCATGTGTAGTGGGGGGTTATAAGGCGTTATATTGCCCATAGCGTCGGGAAACACCACCCCTGGGCGCTATAGGGCGTTTTCGACGAATGGCGTTTTAATTTTAACGGGCGTTGTGACTTTGGTTTTTGTGAGATTCTTTTGACCGTTCAACGGTCACATACATTTAAAAAAAACGTGGCCCATCTTCAAGCTTTTATATACATACATACACATCCACATACAAACACATTCTCATCCACATACAAACTAACACACACACACAATTTCTAATTTCTACACACAAGAGATGAATCCATTCGGTAGAGGTGGTTTCGGGTTTGGTTCCCAAACTACTGGCGACAACACCCGACCCATTGCTCCGGGTTCAAGTTCAAACCCACAAACTTTTATGAACTGGTTAAACCAACCAATGAATTGGGACCCGAACATGTATAACATTAACATGGGAGGGGGTTTTGGGCTACCCATGGGAGGTGGGTTTAGCTCAACACAAGTGTTTGGGACATCTTAAATGTTCGGGTCCTCAAATGCTTGGCAAGAAACACAGTCGGTTCCGGAGACACAGGAACCGGTGCAAGAGCAAGAGCCCGTGCGAGGCAAGACAACCGGGCGAGGAAGACAGACTCACAAAAGGAAAGACACGGAAGGTCGTGTCAAAAAAACCGTACAACCATGGAATGACGACGAGTTGTTCGCGTTAGCCTGAGCGTGGGTTGACGTGTCGGAGGATCCTGTTGTTGATAAGATATATATTTTTTGTTATGTTATATTTTTTTTACAAATAGTTTTTTAAACGGGTACTTATATATTTTTTTGGTTTGTTTTTTTAGCGAACTATCAATCCAAAGGAGATTTTTGGAAAAGAGTCCGAGCAACATTTTTTGATCTAGCTGGTAAGGGAGAGAACTACCGGCCCGACGATTCGATATGGGGCAAGTGGACCGATATCAACGCTAAATGCAGAAAATTTCAAGGTGTTTATCAACGCACCCGACACGGGTGGAAAACTGGCCAAAAGACGAGCAGATTTTGGAGGCGGCTTTGGAAGAATACAAACAAGAATACGGGAATTTTCCGTACATGAGGGTTTGGCGCCTGCTGAAAGACTGCTCCAAATGGCACACCGTCCGCCCAACGGTTGGAACTTCTTTATCTAGGGCCAGAAATACGAGGTCTTCAAAGAAGTCGAAGACCCCTGACTCGGTTGATCCCGAAACCCCTAAGTCTGACGCGCGTTACGTCGACCTAAACTCCGAAGAAAATCCCTATTTTGCAGGGGAGGAGGGGGCGGATGAGATACCTCGTCCGCCCGGTCGACGGGCTGCTCGAGCTGCCCGGGCGGAGTCTTCATCGTCTTGGGTGAACGAGTTAATCCCGGCATTTGCTGAGATGAACCGGCGGCTCTAAGACATATGCGACATAGGGGCTCAGCGTATCCAAGAAAACCGAGAGGTGGTTGAGCTTATGAGGGATCGACAATTTCAACCCGACTTTGACTTTTACACGAAGTCGCACGACCACCTAGAAGGAAAGGCCTTGGAAATGTGTTTGAAACAAAAGAAAAAAATCGAGCAAAAATATAACCTATGAGTATTTTTTTTTAGTATTTGTAATTTTTTTTAGTATTTGTATTTTTTTTAGTATTTGTAATTTTTTTAGTATTTGTAATTTTTATATATTTAATGAAATATTATTAACTATTTAATATTATTATTTAAATATGAAAAGAATAATTAACCAATGATTAGCCAATCATTTATAAAGCCCCATAACACCCCTTCCCACTACACCCTCTTTTTTCATAACGCCCCATATCCCTCTTCCTATTACTTTTTAATATTTTAATCCTCATAACGCCCTATAACCCTCTCCACTACACATCACTTTATAGACTTTAGTCCTTTACCATAGCTTAGATATTAATGGAGATATTAATGGGATTAACAGTGTGTATTTGTAAAGAGCATAACTATTAACTACAGTAGAATGCTACATGATTTCATGCTTTTACCATAAAATATCATTAGACTATACCATAAAATATAATTCATCAACAGTTTCATGTTTCCAATAGCTATAAGGGGCATTTTTAGTCACTTCATCAGTTTTGGGCATCCCTACCATTGGCCGGGTTTCGAAAATTGGCGATTTTGACCATCTCATTCATAAACGCAAAAATAATGGAGTGTGGGACCAAGTTTGGGCTGATTGGGAATTAATACAGAAAAGAATATTATTTGCGCACACACACATTTTTATAAAAAAAGGAATTTTAAGCTATAAGTTTATTAATTAGAATATATTAAACTAGAGATAAATTAATTAAAAAAAATTAAAAGTTTACAAAATTATAACTACTAAATTTATTAAATTCTTTAATATAGTTTGTTCAAGTTTACAATTGAATTTGTCATTGGTGTACACACATGTGTGCAAACCATGACCAAAGCTACCAACAACACATTTTTATGTACGCTTTATGTATGTATTGGAAACAAGACATGTTAACGAAACCCATTAATACTAAAAAAATAAGGTGTCTAAACATCAAAATGTACAAAATCAAACAAAGGAGTGGTGTTTTTTGTGTGTCTGTTTTTTGTTTTTAATAGTATTAGAATAAGGACAATGTATTCCTAACACGTATGAATTAAGGACAATGTTTCGCCATAATAAGAAATAAAGTTTCTATAAGAGCATCAAAATATAGAGTTGTCGAGATGATCAAGACGTTTGTGTTATGTAGCTGGAGAAAAATAGCATCAATGAGAACAAATTAAGATTGAACAAAAAAACCCACAGAACATGGTACAAATCAACATTCACCGCAACTTGCAACGTATGTTGTTATGGGGTATACTCTAACCATCTTTAACTCCACCTAGATGTCACATCCTCCACTTTATCTCTTTTCACACTAGCTCACTTCAAGGAAATGGTTTAACGCCCATTAACTCTACCTCATCCCCTTAACTTTCTCTATTTTGATTCATGTTAACATGTTAACTTAGTTCCCCTTTAATGTCTCTTAACATGGTAAGAGAGTGGTGTACAATGAAAATTTAAATATCACATCACTATTAACACCCTTGGTGTGAAGGTACACCCCATAGCTGCTTGCATTAATTTTAAGGTAGTTAACTTGCATTAATATCCTTGGCAGGAAAACTAAAATGATCAAACCGAAATTTTAAATGGTAAACTTACACGCAAAGTTAGTGTAAGAAAATAACGAATGACTCATGTGACTATGTGAGTTACATTATTTGTTCTCTTTTAACTTCCCGTTCTAGCTTAACCAATTTTTATCACCTATGCCAAAAAGTTTCTAAATCTGTCACCGATGGTGTCAATGTAGAAATACATATATGAGGGTGGTTGCCAACGATACATGCTTGAAGAAACAACGAGTATGACTCATGTAGTGTGTGTGTGTGTGGGGGGGGGGGGGGGGGGGAGGGGGGTACTCATGTTCGCTACAGGATATAATCCTTTGCTCACAACGATGATAGATCCGTGGCCCGTTTAGCTAAAGAACGAATGAATAAGTAATACACAAATACACAAGATGTAAGTGGTTCGGTCTCGTTGACCTACGTCCACTGGAAAAGATAGTCTTTATTATTTGAACGATTACAAATAAAAAGACAAAAATACAAGTGTATTACAAGTGTGTGTGTTTAAGTGAGAATTGTTCGACCTATCAAAAGGAGGTGAAGCCTTCCTTTTATAGGGGATGTTTGGGCCGGGTGCCTGCGGCCCACTTCAGGAGCGCTGGGCTTGGGCCCAGGAGTTGGGCCTGCATTCCAGAAGCCCATTCGGTTGGATTTGGATCCATGGTTGAATAAAGTAAACTAGCTAAGAATGGCGCCTTGTGATTGGTCCACGTGGCGCGCTGTGATTGGCTGCCAGGGGCGGCTCCCTGCCACTGGTACACGTGGCGCGTTGTGGTGGACTGCAAAGGCTTCATTTTCTTCCTGATGACAGAGGGTGTCAGGCGGCTACCTTCCTCTGGAAGATAGGTTTAGGTGACGCCTGACACCTCGGAGGTTGTGCAACAAGTGGGGCTCAAGGGGAGCTGCACTTTGGCGCAGGCGGTTGCTAACACTCCGCGGGTGGTCATCGCTAGATCTGACGACGCGCTGGCGCTTGATAGTTTATACTTTATATATGATGTTGGCTCTTTCCCTCCGTCGAGTATTGCTGCTCCACGGAGGTGTGTCTTGGAGACAATATTGTGGGGTAGGATATGCCTGGGCGCTGGAATTAGTACCCTACACCTTCAATGCTAGCTAGGGAAAAGTTATGCCGTTTCAACAGATTTAAGCTCCTACTAATGGATCAAGTCTAATGTAAGTATATATATATTTAAGTCATATATATTAGCTACACTTTAAACGAGTATATAGATAAATTTCCTAAATCTTAATTAAAATCTTTATCTTAGCATACATGATATACCACTTCATGTAAAAAGTTATAACTAGTTATAAAATTAATTAATATTATGACATTTAGAAAGTTAGGTTTTTTGCTTTATAATCTTTAGTAGACTAGGGTTCGCAATTCAAAAAGGGGGTAGCGGCGCAGCTTGTTGCCCGTTTACCTTCTATTGTGATGTAACTTTCGCATTTTGTTTTAATATAAAGATAGAGACTTATTCCTATTAAAAAAAAAAAAAAAATCTTCTATAAATATTAATAAAAGGCAAAAAACAAGTTGTCTAATTCCTTTGTGTGTTGTCACAGTCCTTAACTGTTGTCTTCACTTTGAAAATTACACTTCATGCTAGTCTATTTGTGTTCCTTTAGACTGAAGTAACAATTGTACGCTTTTTAAATTATTACATTTGAGGTTTTATTGTACTTACTAAAGTTCACATTAATATAAAATATGGTCCCGTGTGTTAAATGGCGTCCTTAAAACATATAGAATATGGCATTAAACCGACAAGAAGTAGGTTTGCATGAAGAACAGATACACACTTCAAAATAGGAAGGAAATGCATTATTTTTAGATTGAATTTGGCAGTGGCATATTCATGTATGATGTACCCTATGAGCCATGTTATCACAGCGTAACCAGAACTGTAAATAAACCAAACGAACACCGACAAGAATCAGTGTCTAACTAAGCTTCTGTACTGTGAAAGTTCTATACATTTAACTATAAGTTAAATACAATTAGCTAGGTATAAGAAACGATATCACATATATCATCAATCAACTGATTTCATATTATTTGATACATCAAAAGTAATTATTTACAGTTTGATACATCAAAATTAATACATAACTCGTTTGGTATATTCCATCAATAGAAATACATAACTAGTTTAAAATAATTATTTAGATATATAGATAAAATAATTATTTACAACTAACAACTTAAATTCATATTCATTAGGGCTGTTCAAATCGCTCGCCGCTCATGGCTCGCTCGTCGTTCGTTCGGAAAATGCTCGAAAAATGCTCGTTCGATCTTCCGCTCGGTTTTATATGAGCCGATCGGCTCGGTTCGGTTTGTAAATGAGCCAAGCATGAGCAAAAGTACGCTCGGCTCGGTTCGGCTCGAATAAATTTTTATTTATTTAATAGTATATATACACACAATTTACAGATAAATTTATGGCTTTATATATAACATTCTATTGGATTTGGCTCAGTATATGCAAACAAAATATAATTAGCCCACTTAACTCAAAAAATTTAACACTAGATTTAAAAGTAAAACAATAAATCATGAGGTGACAGTCTTAACTTCTTTATGTTAATAGTCGTCCATCGCTAATTGTCGTTTGATATCACACCTACGTCACAATGCAACAAATATTCTCTGACGTATGCTTATTACCTCACCAACCTCAATCTATGCCTCATTCTTGGACACTAGGATATCAATATTAGTGTTATCATCAGATATTTCGACCTTAGTTGTCACCCGACAATGAAAACATCGACGGAAACATCGCAATTTTATGATCGTCCATATTACTCTCCGCTCGATTCTCGCTCGGAAAATTTGCGCTCGAAGAATGCTCGTTTGGTTTTCAGCTCGATTGTAAATGAGCCGCTCCGCTCGGTTCGGTTTGTAAACGAGCCAAGCACGAGCAAAGCTTTGCTCGGATCGGCTCGGATCGTGAACAACCCTAATATTCATTTAAGTGCTATTTGTTTTTCATAGGTAAAATGTTTACAGTCTGATGACCACATTTGCAGACATTTGCAGAAGAAAAGTTGGACCAAACCTCTGCAGTATGCAAAAATAAGACTATTTGTTTTTAACGTCTTTAGACTGCTAAAATAAACTGGTGGTGGTGGACAGTGCATGGTGGTCCAAGTCTGCACCAAAAGAGCTCGAGCAGACATTTTTTAATAAACGTCTTCGAAAAATCAAACTGTTTGCATATGACAATGTCTGTGCGGCGCAAACAAAAGAGTCTACGCAAACATTTTATAGAAAAAAAACAAATAACACCTTATTTCTATAACTTATTCTATTTGTTTTTACTGCTAAAATTAACCATATTCACCTTTTACGAAATTTAACCCCACAACCATTTGTTCAGGGACACATCATTTTAGGACCATGCTATCTCCTCGAGGACAAATCTTGTTCTGTTTGATAATTAAGTTTTGTACGTTGTATAAAAAATTAACCCTCGATCTAGATATGACCACGTTGTAAATTACTACTTATATTTTCACAACAAAGTTTCATCATTTCATATTATAAACTTAATAGAAAAAAAAAATCATATCATACCATTAAAAGCCATCAACTAATCACATAGATAATGTAAACAATCACACACTAAAATACAAAAGAAAAACCGAAAACATAAAAAGTAAATCCACATTCCACAAACACAAACCATTAAACACTATCATAGATAAGCTAAAATAAAAACGAATTATTCATCCTTTGTTTCTTTTCCAATTATATATTTTTTCCCACAACCCAACAACATAACATTTAACATTTAACATTCCATTGCCCCCTTCATATACCTTCACCTTCCCACTATACACACATTAATAACAATAGTATGGGCTACAAACCTATTTTCATATCCCAATGGCACACCTTCATTATCTTTTTAGTCTCCACCATCACCACCACCATATCATCATCATCATCCACTTCCACACCTCTCCTACAACCACTACCACCACCACCAAGGTCACCACCACACAACTATGCACTTAAACCAAGCATGACAATAATAGTAGGAGTCCTAACCACTATCTTCTCTATCACCTTTCTTCTCCTCCTTTATGCCAAACACTGTCGCCGGTCGCACAACCTGTACCCGCCTGCAGAAATGCAGGCGGGTACAGGTTGGTTTACCGACCGGGACAACTCCGGAATCGACCGAACTATAATCGAGTCGCTTCCGGTCTTCCGCTTCGGGTCATTAAGCGGACAAAAAGACGGTCTAGAGTGTGCCGTTTGTTTGTCCGTATTCGACCAGTCTGAAGTGCTACGTTTGCTACCTAAATGTAAACATGCATTTCACGTCGAGTGTGTTGATACATGGCTTGATGCTCATTCCACTTGCCCGCTTTGTCGGTACCGGGTCGACCCGGAAGATATTTTTTTAATCCTAGAAGAAAATAATAATAAGAGTGAAAGTGAATTATCTCAAAAAGTCGAGATACAAGAGGAGAGCGAAGTACCTCTTAGACGTGTCTCCGGCAGACATTCATCTGCCGGAGAACACAATTTACAAATATCTGTTGTCACGCCACCAACGTTGTCATCAACAACAACGTCGGTGGCAGGAACCAGACTGTCATTAGACAGCTGGAACAACACTAAAAAGAAGTCAAAGAAAAAGAAAAAAGAGTTAACAACAACGACGTCTGTAAAAGCGGTGTCTGTCTGTTGTTCGACAGACAGAACAACAGACAGACACCGCAAAGATGGGCTGTTGTTGGCGGACAAGGAGAAGGAGGTGGAAGAAGAGGAACGGAGGAGGTTTGAGAAGCGGTTCGAGCATAGGGTCGTAGTGGGGACAAGTGGGGCCCAGAGATGGAGCGACGTACAGCCGTCGGATCTGTTGTATTTACGATCAGAAATGTTATTAAGTGACGTCCGTAGATTGAAAAGATCAAGACCGTCAGTTTTGCATGAAGGGAATAATGGTTTGCGTCAGAGTGGCAGAAATGTAATAAATTCGAGAAGTGTGTCGGAGATGACAGGGTTGAGTAGGTTTGGGAGTAATGGAGAGGCTGGGGTGGTGTCCAGGTTGTTGGCTCGGTTATCCGAGCCTAGATCCGGACGTAATTCTTCTTCTTCCAATGTATAGATTATAGACAGTTTTGGTTTACTACCCCCACCACGAATTTATTATTGTTAGGACAAAACATTTAATTTATTTTGCACTAGACATCCGTACTCTTTTTTATAGTTATCATTTGAAATTATTTTGTTACAATTTAAATGAGAGTTGATGGTACATTATTACATTATAAGATATAGCGAAATATAATAAATGTTTTTTACTCGTGTATGCTTCTTTTTTCACTTTTGATGCCCATGTGGAACAATGGAACAGAAGAACCAAGTACCATCACTGTATGTAGTCCAATGTATCATGTCACCGGGGAATCCAGTCTAGGAAATGTAATGCCAAGCGTAGGTTCAATAGCAATGCAAGTGACGTCTAATGTTATACTCGACCATGATGTCATCATTGGACATTTGGGTGCTCGAATATTATTCGATGTCATTGGGCTCCGAATCCAAATATCACGGCACTTGGACTTGTGGGTTTTAAGCTCATACTAGTATTTGGATTTGGAGCCCAGTGTAGTGTAGAGGAGTAGAGGTGGGGAATTAGGTATGTCCGAGATGCGGTCATGATGGGACTATGGCCGATTTGAGGTGATAGGAGGAGACTTATTTATGTTTGAAACATAAAGCAACGTGGTATAGTCTAACTTTAGATAGATGGTTAAGTTTGATATGAATTTGTTTTGATTTATTTGTGTTGTAAAAAAACACAGTGAAATACGAACAACTGATCACAAAAGCTTAATGATCTTCTTGAATGAATGAAAACGAAAACAAGAATTGAAACGAATTACAAGATTACTGATCTAACTGGATTATTAACGACCATACTTCCAGATTGGCACAAATAGTCCCTTAGCTTTCTTCATTGTTACGTTTATAGCCAAAACATAACTCCTGCTTGTTTTAGTGCTTTATAGAACTTTGGACTATTGTCAGTTTTACCCCTCGAACTTTGTTGACTAGCTTGGATTAGCTTGATTTTGACTTTCCTTTAACAATCTCCACCTAAGTCACAATCAAACTCATCCCAAACTTATAGAATCAATACAAAACATGAACTTAGGCCCTGGCAAAGCCTTAGTCATCACATCAGCAGGGTTCTTGTCTGTCCCAACCCATTTGACTTCAACTTCTTTAGAAGTAACCACATCTCTTATCCATAACATCGTCACATTGATATGTTTGGTTCTCTCATGGAACACAATGTTCTTAGAGAGTTGTATAGCACCTGAATTATCACAGTTCACTTCAACACTGTCCAAACTTATTCCCAGATCAGTAACAATGCCTTTAAGCCATAAAGACTCTTTTACCCCTTATGTTAAAGCTATAAACTCAACTTCTGTTGTTGACAGTGCAACAACATGTTGTAACTGTGATTTCCAGCTTACAACATTTCCCAAAACAGAAAATGTATAACCTGTGACAGACCTTCCATTATCTCTGTCCTTAGCATAGTCATCATCAACAAAAGCTATGACCATTTTACCCTCCTTACCTGTTTTATCCTCAAACTTCAAACCAAGTTTCTTTGTACCAGCCAAATATCTAAGAATCCATTTAACAGCTGACCAATGATTCTTACCAGTATTTGCCATGTATCTACTAACAACACTCACAGCATAAGCAATATCAGGTCTTGTACAGACCATGATATACATCAAACTCCCAATAGTATTTGCATATGGAACTTTGCTCATGTAATCTGTCTGTTCATCAGTCTTTGTACAGTCTTGTTTTGATAGATTGAAATGAGCAGCCAGTGGAGTGGTAACAGGTTTACACTCTCCTATTCCATAGCTTTCCAACAATTTCTCAATATATGAAGATTGAGACAGTGTCAATACCCTCTTTGATCTATCTTTGTGAATTTCCATGCCTAATATCTTCTTGGCTTCACCCAAATCCTTCATATCAATTTCTCTCATTAGCAACTGTTTAGTTTCTTCTACTTAGCTTTTGTCTTCACATGCTATCAACATATCATCAACATACTGAAGCAAATAGACAAATTTGCCCCTATCATACTCCCTATGATAAACACAACTATCATAAGGACTTCTCTTGAAACCACTGCCCACTATGTACTCATCAAATCTCCTATACCACTGCCTAGGAGACTGTTTGAGTCCATATAATGATCTTTTCAACAGACAAGCCCTATCCTCCTGACCTTTGACCTCATATCCCTTAGGCTGAGCCATAAATATCTTTTCTTCTAAACTACCATGTAGGAAAGCAGTTTTGACATCCATTTGTTCTAATTCTAGATCAAATGTTGCCACTAAGGACAATATGATTCTTATAGAAGTGTGTTTGACTACAGGAGAAAACATCTCATTGTAGTCAACACCAGCCTTCTGTGTGAAACCTTTTGCCACCAATCTTGCCTTAAACCTTGGACCTTCTTCTTCTTTCATACTTTCTTTCAACTTATAGATCCACTTGTAAGATACTAGCTTCTTATCAGGAGGCTTATCTGTCAATTCCCATGTATCATTCTTATACAGTGACTCCATTTCTTCATTCATTGCTGAACACCATCTCTCTTTATGACTGGAAACTATTGCTTCTTCATAAGTAAGTGGTTCATATATGCTTTCAAATTCAGCTATTGTGAAAGCCACAACTGAAATACCTTCTTCATGATCCCTATACCTTAATGGTGCTTTAATCTCTCTTCTTGTTCTATCTCTTGCAATACTAGGGCCTGGGCTCTTGTGTGAATTTCCAGAAGTACCATCTGCTTGTACTTCTTCATGTGTATCCTCACTTGACTCCACCTCAATTTGAACACCTTTGTCTTCATCAAAGTCTTCATAATCATATTTCAAATTGTTCTCAATCAAGTCTTTATACAACACATCTTCTCTAAACTTCACACTTCTACTATTGAACACCCTTGGACTCTTACCATACATTTTCCACAATCTATTGCCCTTTACCCCATCAGTGTAGCCTAAGAATACACATTTTAAAGCCCTGAGATTGATCTTTCCCTGACTTATGTGAGCATAAGCCAGAGATCCAAACACCTTCAAATCACTATAATCCTGCTTTTCTTCTGTCCACACCTCCATAGGTGTTTTCATGGATAAAGCAGCTGACGGGGATCTGTTTATTAGGTACACTGCAGTAGTTGCAGCTTCTGCCAAAAATTTCTTAGGCATACCAGCATGATTCAACATACACCTTAATCTTTCACAAATGGTTCTATTCATCCTTTCAACTAAACCATTTTCTTGAGGTGTAACAGGAATAGTTAAGTGTTTGTCTATTCCATGAGACTTGCAAAACTAATTAAACTCATTATTGCAAAATTCAAGACCATTGTCTGTTCTTAGTTTTTTAATCTTTTTACCAGTTTGATTTTCAACCAAAACTTTCCATTCTTTGAAATTTCCAAAAGCATCACTTTTATGCTTGATAATATATATCCATACCCTCCCGGAATAATCATCCACTATGGACATATAATATCTTGCACCTCCCAATGATTCATTCTTTGTAGGACCCCACAAATCAGAGTGCACATAGTCTAAAATGCCCCTAGTTGTGTGTCTGCCTTTTGAAAACTTTACCCTTTTATGTTTTCCCATTACACAACTTTCATAAAAGCTAATATGATAGTCACTATTATTCAACTCATCAATGACTTGTTGTTTGTTTAATTCAACAAGTCCTTGACTACTAATGTGACCTAGCCTTTTGTGCCATAAAAGAGCAACGGAATTACCTTCTTCAAGTGCAACTGAAACTGAGCTTGCCACCATGATCTGTCCATCCAGCAATTAGGTATTGTTCCCACTTCTTGTTCCTGATAACAACACCATGGACCCTTTAATCACCTTTGCCTTTCCATCTCTTAGACTGACATGACATCCTTCTTTCTCAAAAGTACCAAGAGACAATAAACTTCTCTTCATATTAGGAACATGTCTCACATTCTTGATATCTATTTCCTGTCCATTAATCATCTTTACAGTTATTGTTCCCATTCCAACCACTTTACATGGCCTGTCATCCCCCAACTTAATAGACCCAAGATCTTTCATCTTAAGATCTTTAAAGTAATCTTTGACAGGTATCATATGGAATGAACAACCAGAGTCCATAACATGTTTCTCTTTCTCACCTGTGCTTGTTACACACAGGACAACAAAACTTTCATAACCATCTGACCCATCATCTTGAGAAACATTACTGGATTGCCCTCTAAAACTGACATTTGAATCAGTTTTTTTCTTCTTGAGTTCTGGACAATCTTTCTTTAAGTGTTTTTCTGAATTACACAGAAAACGCCTTCTTTTGAATCTTGACTTGGACCTATTCTTGTTCTTGGACCCATTTGTCCTCTGTTTAGGCCTTCCTCTCACAAATAACCCCTCTCCACCTTCTTCTTTCACATCAGACCTCTTCTTCAACTCTTTAGAGTTCAAGGCAGCCAAAACTTCTTCCATAGTTAAAGTTTCTCTGCCATACATGAGGGTATCTACAAAATGCTCATACGAAGATGGCAAAGATGTGAGAAATATAATGGCTTGATCCTCATCATCCAATTTAACCTCTATATTCTCAAGATCCAAGATAAGTTTATTAAACTCATCTGTATGATCTTCTAAAGACTTCCCTGTATTCATTTGAAAAGTATATAATCTTTTCTTCAAATACAAACGGTTAGCCAATGATTTTATCTATACAGAGACTCAAGTTTGGCCCATACCCCTGCTATTGTAGTCTCTTTTGACACTTCCTTGAGAACTCGATCACCAAGACTCAAAATAATAGCACTATGAGCCTTCTCCAGTGTATATTTCTTCTCTTTATCAGTTAACCCAGCAGGCATGTTGGCTTCTCCCAACAAGGCATCACTTATGCCCTGATGAACCAATAACGCCAACAGCTTGACTCTCCATAAACTAAAATCATTCCTACCATCAAATTTCTCTAACTCAAACATCGTCGACACCATTGCAATCAACAACTGTGGAATTAATCAAAGAATTTCACTCAATCGAGCCAACAAGGCTCTGATACCAATTGTTATAAAAAACACAGTGAAATACGAACAATTGATCACAAAGGCTTAACGATCTTATTGAATGAATGAAAACGAAAACAAGAATTGAAATGAATTACAAAATTATTGATCTAATTGGAAAGCCCTAATTATATAGACATTACAAGCCCTAAATTGTCTCAACAGATTATTAACGACCATACTTCCAGGTTGGCACAAATAGTCCCTCAGCTTTCTTCATTGTTACGTTTATAGCCAAAACATAACTCCTGCTTATTTTAGTGTTTTATAGAACTTTGGAGTGTTGTCAGTTTTACCCCTCGAACTTTGTTGACTGGCTTGGATTAGCTTGATTTTGACTTTCCTTTAACAATTTGAATTGGTGATGGTACTTTTTTTTTGAACGGTGACTTTCTTGTTCTTAGTGTGGCAGAGATACATCACACTCGGCCTATGGTCGAGCCCCTCCCACGCGTCCAGACTTATGTTGTCTGAACCGGGTCCGCACTAGTACGGGTGGGAGTGGCGTTGACCCGGAAACCGTACCGTCTCCACATGTGTTACCTCGCTGGAGTAACGGCCGGATGAAAACCGGGTCAATGCAGTAATAGCGATACTTGGGAGTGGTATTCGCCCGGAAACCGTACCGCCTCTACCCGAATTAGTGATGGTACTTGGTGGTGGAAAAGAAATGCATGCTTGCATTGTTTGTTAAAAAAAGTAAATAATAATTAAAAAAACCCGAATGCTCAATGCAGTAATAGCGATACTTGGATGCATTCATCACAATTCTTAAGCACAAGTCAGGAATATGTCACTTTCTAAATTTTCTTTATAATGCGCGAATGGGTTGATGAATAAAAATTCCCAACAAGGCCACAACATTCTACTCTATATTATACTCAAGATTCGTTATTTATTCCCTCTATATATGGCTTTAAAGTCAACATAACACTTTTTTTTTTGGGCATTAGAGGTCTACCGGTTCTTATTATCTTTTGCTTGTCTCAATCCTCATTGGCATACACCAATGCTCGTTTTATGCAAGTGTTTCCTTCCAATAATTCAAAATTCGGTTTAAATTCAGATTTTCGGTTTAGAATATGTCTTGTCAAAACTGAATGCTTTACAATTTACTAATTTAGTTTGGTTGGAAATTGGACCATTGGTCCAGCTAGCTTTAAGACCACTATTTGCAATCTGCATAGTGGTCCTAAAGCTAGCTAGGACCAATGATCCAATTTTAATGTTGCTAGTTTTGTGTAATTTGTTGTTGTTTGTTTCCAGCCCCTTGCTGGCGTTTTATATTTAGTTATAAAGTCGTTTGCTGTTAAAAAATAAAGTTTGGTTGGAAAAGATTATCCCAATCCGACACACAATTACATGATAAATTGTGTTTTGTTACGATTTTATGGCCTTATAGACTTTGTTCTATTAAAAATAAACTGGAATTAGAACATGTTAATTAAATTATTTTGCATTTATTTAATCAAATGTAACAATATAGCGAAAGTGCTATCTCGTTGATCATTTAATCAACATCATACTAGTGGGCATGTCCGCGTATTGCCGCGAATACTTATATTTTTTTTTTCGTATCTTACGCGGCGGGGTGAAAACAAGACAGAAAATTTGGAAGTGGCTGCTTGACACTGTGGTTCTTTTCCACTAATACAACTACTATATTAAGTCACGATAAGCAACTGAGTATAAACAAAATAATTAATATAAAAAGTAATATAAGAGATGGTAGACAACATTATGCATACATAAATCATTACAAAACGGCACACTTTTTTTCATGTAAAAATATAACAAAAGACAAAACGGGATGAAAGTGGAACTGTTAACAAAGTTAGCTTAAGAGTCATACACAACTGCACATCATGTTTTTGTTCTGTAAAATGTTCGGGAACTCGCTCCTAGTACAGGTCTTTTTCCACATTAGCCTTTACCGGTGTGTAGAATATTATGGGTTGCTATTCAAATTCTTCATACAACTCATCATTAGACATCAAATCAAACGCTCTAACATCCAAGTCATAATGAAGAATCTTACATATCCAACCAAAAGCAAACTTATTCTCCCTACATGTCTAGAAATATAATACTACTCTTGACATATACAGTTAGGTATAAAAGTCACAAAATGAAAAGTTGAGACTCCAAAAGATCTAAAATAATAAGACATACAAAGAATATGATAGGACATATTATTAGATTTTTGAAAAGAATTTTGGCTCGTTAATAACAAACTTAAAGCGCGCAACCAAACTTCCTATATTCATAGCAAAGCACACAAGCAAAGACCCTTTTTTTCCGGGACTTCTAATTCAACATTTGTAGTTGAATCCCTAAAGTTATTATGATTGACTTCATCTTCCTAGTTTAAAGTCTTTATAATCACTTCACCAGTTGTGATATTAAAGTATATCTAGTAATATCAAGATATTCGTAAACTATATCAACAATATCCATTTCTCTATCATTCAACATGTCATCCACACCATAAACTAAACATAACCTCAATCTATCATACAAAGAAAACATAATTAACAATCTTTTAGAGGACATATAAATAATTAAGTAATTAAGTTAACCGTGTGTATACAACATGGAGCACCAACCTCAAATTTTCCTATGAATCCACAACAGAGGAGCAGAAATGTAAATTAGTCAGATGTTATAGTTAGGAAATAACAATCATCTATATTAGCATATACTAAATCTAAAATATGAAAATAAATAAAGTAAAGCTCTATTAAACGAGAGTTAGAACAAATGAGGGTCTCTGTTAGTTTATGTGGCTGATTTTTTACAGTGTGTAACCTCGTTTTTCTCCAAGTGCAAGCTAGAAAGTTGAGTTCTCTGTTCCTTCTTTCGCAAAGTTGATGTTGGCACCAGGCTAAACAATTTAAACAAAAAATATTAAACATGAATAATGATTACATTATCATTCTATTTGGGTATAATAAATACGAAGATTCCTACTTAAAATTTCAAAAACTCAGCAATTTTAGCTTAGCATCTATGTTGTGCTGCTCAACACTACTCTGATTTCCATGTCGGGTGAATAATGATGAACCAGATTGAAGAAGAAAGCAATCATAAGAATTTAATGAGATTGCCACCTGAAGGAGATCATAGTTACATATTTTGTAAGCATTGGTTAACTTAAATCATAAAAAAAAATCTAAATAATAATAACAGGTACAAATAGTAAATCGAGGTACCCATTCTATGACAACTCTTAACTTTCCCTCTGAATATCATCATCCAGAAAGTTAAAAAGTAGTGTTGACTTTTTTAGATTAGAAATTAGTAATTAGTAATAACTGATAACACTACCACAAATTAATTATAACAAGTGAAAATGAGCAAACAGAATCCATACATGATAGCATTCTTAAATTGTAATAATAATTTTTAAGTGTTATGAAAGTGGAGCATACAGGTTCTACTAGAACGACTTTATTATTATGCAATGAAGTACCCGATATCTGAATGAGGGCTACACTATCTGAACTATAGGTTTCATCATTCAATCCTTTTTCTGCAATGTTGTTCTTGTAACCAGAGCTCAAATCCACCCTAATGTCCCAATAATTGTTAATATCATAACACATGAATTTAACATCAAAAAGTATAATGCTAAACCTACAAATATGAGGGTTGAGGGAACTACCTTCAAATACCACCATTGGGTGGCAAATGACAACAAATTATGGTGGTTCTTTCCCTTGATATACATAACCCCGAATTGCTCTTCCTTTAACTGAGTTGAACATTGTTCAATCCAGCGGAGCAGGCATGTTTTGGTCTTTCTGATGTTGCAAGATATGCCATGTTATCTCAAAGATAAATAACAAACATGGATTAAAACTAAAATACAAAAAAAAAAAAATCAATCAATGTGGTATGTAGTACCTAGGGCTGTTCAAATCGCTCGCCGCTCGTGGATCGCTCGTCGCTCGTTCGGAAAATGCTTGAAAAATGCTCGCTCGATCTTCCGCTCGGTTGTATATGAGCCGATCGGCTCGGTTCGGTTTGTAAATGAGCCAAGCACGAGCAAAGGTATGCTTGGCTCGGTTCGGCTCGAATAAATTTTTATTTATTTAATAATAAATATACACATAACTTACTGATAAATTTATGGCTTTATATATAAGATTCTATTGGATTTGACTAAATATATGCAAACAAAATATAACCAGGCCACTTAACATAATAAAAAAATTAACACTAGATTTAATAGTAAAACAATAAGTCATGAGGTGACAGTCTTGACTTCTTTATGTTAATAGTCGTCCATCGCTAATTGTCGCTTGATATGACACCTACGTCACAATGCAACAACTGTTGTTTGACGTATGCCCATCACCTCACCGGCGTCAATCTAAGTCTCATCCTTGGACATTGGGATCTCAATATTATTGTTATCATCGGACATTTGGACCTTAGTTGTCACCCGACAATGAAAACATCGAAGGAAACATCCCAATTTTATACTCGTCCATATTATTCTCCGCTCGATTCTCGCTCGGCGCTCGCTCGGAAAATTTGCGCTCGAAGAATGCTCGTTCGGTTTTCGGCTCGATTGTAAACGAGGCGCTCCGCTCGGTTCGGTTTATAAACGAGCCAAGCACGAGCAAAGCTCCGTTCGGATCGGCTCGGCTCGTGAACAGCCCTAGTAGTACCTCGATGCTATCTTTGCCAAACCAACAACACATGTAGTAATCCTCTTTCTTTTCATTGGAATGGTAGGTGTAAAGAACAATGTAGCAATCTACACTGTTTACTGGGAAAGCTTCTTCAGCATATCAATAATATAGGTTCCAAGAACATGGACAATAATACCAATTACACCAATCAGAAATAAACAATCTTTAAAATCGATATCAACAAAAAAAAAAGATTCAATTAGATCAAGGTAACCAACCCCCATATCGTCAAAAAGGTAAACGAGATGTCAAGTAAAGTGACAGATCATAAAATTGAGATTCAAACTAAAACAAATTAAGTTCACTGTAGCAATAAGATAAAAAAACAATACACAAGAACTGAAAAACAAATGCAATATCAAAATTTCAAGCATAAAAGGAAAGGAAGAAAATGGATAAAAATTAGAGATTTACCTCATGGCTTTAATAAAGTATATAGAATATATTTCAAAGCAAACCAATAATACAAAATATAATACTATCATATTGTAACCTATGAATATGAAGAGCCAAACCCATTGAAGATAGATATTGATAATGAATAATGAGGAACAAATGAGTTAAATGTGATGGTTTCAAAAGCATAATGGTTTGGGTTAAACTTTATGAGTTGCATAAGGGAAATATTATTTTGAAAACTCACTCTAGATATCAAAACCATATGAAAAAAAAGATTTTTTTTAAAGAAAAATTAGTGTGTGTAATATACACATTTTAGAGTGGAAACAAGCCTTTGTTAGAGTGGATTTGTGGTGTAATTTTAGTTTCCTTTAATTTTTCCATGTTTTAGTTCCTTAAAATTTTCCATATTTGTATGACTTTTCTTCTGCCCATGGATAATTTTTAATGAATTCTTGGTTCGATAACGATAACGATAATAATACGCACATGCATATAGAGAGAGAAAGAGAGATATGTTAAAAAATCTTAATAATATAATTCTACAACTAAATAAATACAAATAAAAAGTTACAAGTTCAATGTTATATCAACCTAAAAAATCTACTTATCATTTACAAGTTCAAGATAAGTGATAAATTTGAGGCAAGGGACACAAAGAAAGAAAATGAGGATGTCGAACATTATTATCGATTACTTGTCGAATTATAGTAGAAGAAATGAATGCCATTTTCTTTTCCTTTTTAGATAAGTGATAAGCTACAGAGAAACTATTTTAAAGAATTTTTGGTCAAAAAGTAAGCAAATTATTGGATCATAATGCCTACAAAACTACAACTATTGTCTTCAAACACAACCATTAAGTCTCCATCCCAATCAGACTCAATCATGAACCATACTTAGAATCTTCTCATGAAATCAACAATAATTGTGTTATAAAACCAACAACGTTTTTGTTGATAGTTGGCGGTATAATAATACAACCACCAGTCCACCATACCTAGTAATTCCCACCAATAGTAAAGTATTGGTAGAGTCTAGGTAGGGTGGGATGTAGACAAGCCTTACCCCCATCCTTAAAGATAGAGAAATTGCTTTCAGAGAGACCCCCGGCTCCAAACAGAATAAAACTGAATTTATATAAAATAAAAGCTATCAATAATCATGTAAGTGTTAAAAAAAAAACATAGCAGACAAAGAGACAGATATAATATGATACGCAACATATATGCAAGCACGATTACCAACACATACCAAGTCCAACGGAAAATGTACCGCCCCTAAAAGTCCTTAACCTTAATTCTACGCATCCATGAACTCCTATCCTGGATCAGGTCCTCAGAGAGGTGCAACTCTAGCAAATCTTGTTTAATACGCTCATCCTAAGTCAACTTGGGTCTTCCTCTACTCCTCCTACCCTCAACAGTGAGCGTTTCCACTACTCTAACTGGCGTAGTCGTCTGCCTCTTCCTCACATGCCCAAACCATCTCAATCTCTCCTACTTTATCTTGTCTGAAATACTAGCCAACCCTAACCTTTCCCTAACAAGCTCATTTCCTATTCGGTCTAGCCTTATGTACCCATACATCCACCTAAGCATCCTCATTTATGCTACATCTATCTTATGTGCCTGTGTCCTCTTAATGGCCACCATTCCGTCCTATACAACATAGCAGGCCTAATTGCAACTCTATAAATTTTTTCCTTTAATTTAGTTGGGAACCTCTTGCCGTACAATACCCCAGTGGCTGCTTTCCATCTACACCAGCCAGCCTGGATACGGTGGACTACATCTCTCTCTATCTCCCCATCTTTTGAACATAAGTTCCTAAATATTTGAAACTCGTTGTCTTCGGGACCACTTGACCATCAATGGTGAATTGGTGATCTATGTGTCATTATATCATCACCTGCATCGCTGAAACCATAGTAAAGGGACTCAGTCTTTGAGCGACTAATCCTTAAACCCTTGTTCTCTAAAGATGATCGCCACTCTTCTAACCTCACATTCAGACTTTGCTTAGTCTCCGCAACTAACACAATATCATCAGCAAAAAGCATACACCACGACACTGCCCCCTGAATCGATTTGGACAACTCACCCAATACCATCGAAAAAAGGAATGGACTCAATGCAGACCCTTGATGGATTCCTATCTCCATAGGAAAGGAATCAGTATCCCCTACAGGTGCTCGAACGCTGGTGACAGTCCTCTCATACATATCCCTAATTATATATATATATATATATATATATATATATATATATATATATATATATATACACTTCCCCAGCACCCCCTACATTCCAACGTATCCCAAATCAGCCTACGTGGGACACTATCATATGCCTTCTCCAGGTCAATGAACAACATATGTAACTCACGCCTTTTCTCCCTGTACTTTTCCATTAATCTCCTTAGAATGTGTATCGTTCAGTCGTTGACCGCCATGGCATGAAACCAAATTGGTCTAACTTAATATGGGATTCTTTTCTAATCCTAGTCTCAATTATTCTTTCCTATAATTTTATAGTTTGGTTTAGCAACTTAATTCCTCTGTAGTTTCCACAACATTGGACATCTCCCTTATTCTTATATATAGGCACCAGGACACTACTTCTCCATTGATCTGACATTTTTCCAGAATTGAATATAAGATTAAAGAGGGTAGTTAACCATTGGACTCCTTCCTCTCCTAAACACTTTCACGCTTTAATCGGTATGTTGTTTGGGCCAATTGACTTGCTCCTTCCCATATTCCTAAGTGCTAAGCTTACCTCTCTGCGTGTTATACGCCGACAGTATTAGATTTTCTGTTGTCGCTCTTGAGTAATGTGGCTGTTGCTTTCTTGTTGGTATGTTATCCCGCTGTTGCTCTTGAGTAATGTGGCGGTATAATAATCATAACCTATATAAACCTATATTATGTTTCTTTACCATCTTAATAACAACATGAGAAAACAAAAGAAAATAGACGAGATGGGAAATAATTATTTTTAACTAATAAAACATCCAGAAATATCATTGAAAATACTTTACCTTATAACATAACAATATTTTTTTTTTGATGTTTACCATCTTAATAGCAACATGAATTGGGTGGGGTGGGGGGAGGGGGGGAGTTGGCTTCTTAGTGTGTAATGTGAAGCAATGGATACCGGTATCATCTTTTGAGTGGTGTAATTGGGTTCCTAAGAAGTTTGGAGACGTTGCGTGGCATGCATTTTTTTTGCCCATCTTCCAACACTAGAAGCAATGGCAAAGCGGAACATTCAGTTGGAGACGCAGACGTGTAGAATTTGCGAGACAAATATCGAGTCGATTGATCACCTTTTTACGGGTTGCCCGGTGTTCATGAAAGTTTGGCAGATAGTTTTTTCCTCGTGTCAAGTCCCGACTTTCTTTGCTTTCCATGCTCGTGATTTGCTTAGCTATCATTTGACCGCCAAGACTGGGGCTCGTGTGAGGAAAGCGTTTTATGCGGTTGTCTTGACGACTTTTTGGAGTATATGGAAAGCTAGGAACGATTACATTTTCAACAATAAACATGTGTCGGTTTGAAAACTTATAGAGGAGATCAAGGTCATGAGCTACTTGTGGGTTACAAATCGTGCTAGAATGGCAGATATGTCTTGGGAATCTTGGGGTAGATTCGATACGATTAAAATGGGATAGTTTTGGGTTTTATTTGTTTTGCCACGGTTGGATGTTTCTTTTTTTTTCGGATTGTTTTTTCGAACTTTGTATCTCGGATTTCCTTTGCTAGCTATATGAATAAAGTTTAGTTGGCCGTTAAAAAAAGGAATGGAGTCTAAATTTAAATTCCATCGGAATTCTATTTGAAGCCAGATCTGAAATAAGTGATAAAGAGAGAGAACGGGACTGTAGAGAGGGGCCTAGGCTTGGAGGAGAAAACTCTCCTCTACCTAGTAGTACAAAAATGGTGTGCTCATAACTTGTCTGTACAAGAGGTGGAGACCTCTTTAAATAGGAAGTTAATGAGCTTTCTAAATGAACCAAAGTGAATGTGCTACCCAAATGGACCCCCTAACATAATTGGGCCAAACCTAGTTAGGGGTTTCTCTACAAGTCCCAGGTCCAGTAGCGCTGAACCTCGTGAACAAGTCAGCGAACAAGTTAGAATAATAATAATAATAATAATAATAATAATAATAATAATAATAATAATAATAATAATATTAAATAAGTAGGCCCGAGACAATGATCCGCTCAAAGTGGTTCGGAGGTCCATTCCGGATTCTATCTCTTCAAATATGCTAAATGAACACTATCTAAAAGTGCAAATCATTTTTGAAGGTTGATTTCATCATTCCTAAAATTTTGGATTGCGCTTTTGGTAATGTAATCTCTAGTTCCTATCAATAGCAAACTTCAAGTGGGTTTTGTCTAGTTCATGATTTCATAAAAATCGTGTGTATTTAGATTAAACTTTAATTATATAGATAAATCAAGAATTTGATTATTTGTGCTCTTAGTGAACATTGACTAGAGTTTGACCTAGAGAAATCTGATGTAAGCTTGTGTCATAACTACCAATCACCAACGAAAATGAATTATACTCGTAACCAAATTGGTTGGATGTTACTTAGCCCTTCCTTGAATCATTTTTGGCTTTGGTAAAATTAAATTTGGCTAGATAGACCCCAAGGTGGTGATTTAGTGAACCAAATTAGGAATGATTGTTTGCTATGGTCGATGACTGTTACTTAAATTTATATAGCTCAATGCTTTACACGTATAATTATTAGACTGGTGTTGTGTAGATGCCACTGTATTTTTTGTGTTTAGTGTTGCCCGTGTATAGCTGGTTTAAAGGGTGTCCTCTTTAGCTGGTTTAAAGGATAGTGAGTTTGTAGTTGGACAAGTAGTGAGAAGGGCGAAAACGAGGAAAGTGGACAAACATGTTTCTGCTTGAAGAGAGCCAACATGTTTTCGTCCCCGTGGCTTTTGATACATTTGGCTCTCTGACACCGGAAGCTATCCGTTTCCTGACCAGGGTCCAGCGGGTTATCCATAACAATATTTCGACTCCAGTGGGGCAGAGATTTGTATTTAGTATATTAGAGTTCGCAATCCAGAAAGGGGTGGCGATACATCTTGTTGCCCGCCTGCCCGCTATTTTGATGTAATTCGTCAATTATAAAATGAAAGGATGAATTCAAAATAAAAAATAAATAAATAAATAAATAAAAATTTGGTAACTGAAATTCTAGTATTTGGCTATTGTGCGCGATTGATGCTAATTAAATTTTACATCAAGTAGTAATACATTCTTATACATGAATTTTAGATTTTTCCATTGATTATTTATTGTGTATTTTACACAGACATTGTATGTGCAGCATGTCTGAGGACTCACGTTCCCCGAAAACAACCCAATCAATTGGTCTTTCAAGCATCAACACATTGTGTACCATTCTACATGCGAAGCTAAATGTATGACGTTGCTAATATTATTGTTAACGCAACTTGGTTACATTACATGACCTTTGATGACGTGGGTAGCTTAAAGCAAAAACGAATAAACAATATTATCGAACAAACGCTTGAAAGGTTGGAGCCTACAAAGGTTCTGTCAACAAGTATGGATTCAGAGACGGAATAGAACGACAGAATCAATAAAACTTTATTTCTATCAACTATTCTATTACAGACTCTATGAATCAAGATTAATCTCTAAACAACTATGAATACAAACACTGTAATACAGAACTAGATTAGACACAAAAGATCTTAGCTCTTATCGAGATGAATAAGAGCAGACCACAAACCCTAATCGTTCAGTTGTGAGAGAGACGACTCAAATAACAAAGAAAAAATATCAAGAGAACTAAACTAAACTCAGATCGAGACCAACGTTTATATAGATGTGATATAGGCTCGGGTGAAAGCACACCCGAGCCAACAGCTACCGTTGGATGCAAACAAACAAACACACTCGTATTAAATCTGAGTCGTTGATTAGGATAGGAATCAGGTTAGTGGATTGCCAGCTTGGCAATCCACAAGTGTTTATAACAAAACACTGAAGATGGGCCAATATACCCGGGCCAGACTCTCTTGCAACATCCGAAGCCCATATCCACAGCTGCTATCCAAAGCCCAAATCCACTGCTACTAGCCCACAATCCAAGCTGCTACTGCTAGCCCACGATCCACGATCCAATACCTCAAACCAAATTATAAAACTTGTATAAGTAAAAGATAATGATGAATAATATTTACATTTCTGTGTATAATTTTAACACCCCCCCTCAATTTGATTTTCCTGGACTAAATGGATCAAACAAATGAAGTAGTTTACAAGCATTGAGATGTTGATGAACTAAAAGCCCTTTTGTAAACACATCAGCTAATTGATTTTGAGACTCAATTTTTAAAGGTTTAATAACACCATTTGAAACTAAATCCCTTAAGAAAAATAAATCAATACCAAAATGTTTTGTTTTGTCATGAAACACTGGATTTGCTGCTATAGCCAAAGCAGCACTATTATCACAGTGCAAACTAACAGGTAAGTGGACAATTATATTTAGTTCACTTAATAAATCTTTTAACCAAACTACTTCACATGCCACAGCACACATGGCTCTGAATTCTGCCTCAGCAGATGATCTAGAAACAGTAGGCTGTTTCTTACTCTTCCAGGTAATCAAATTGCTACCTAGGTATACACAGAATCCTGTAATAGACCTTCTAGACTCTATACACTTCGCCCAGTCAGAGTCTGCATATGCATTTAGAGTAAAACTGCCAGTTTTTGTAAAATAAACACCTTTTCCAGGTGCACTTTTAAGATACCTGAGTAACCTCATAGCTATCTTCAAGTGACACTTATATGGCTTATGCATAAATTGACTAAGGAAGTGTACAGTGTATGCTATATCAGGTCTAGTGTGTGAAAGATAAATCAATTTACCAACCAATTGCTGATAGCCAGTAATATTGATTAAAGGTTTATCATCACTAAGTATCATATTATTCACAACATGACTGGGTTCTATTGGATTACCAACAGGTTTACAACCTGTTAACCCATACTCAGCCAACAACTCAGAACAATACTTTCTCTGAGTTAGACACAAACCATTAGCATCTCTAATGACTTCAATGCCTAAGAAATATTTTAATTCACCCAGATCTTTGATTAAAAATTTAGTTTTAATAGCATGTTTAACTTTCTCAATCTCATCTACTGAGTTTCCAGTTATGATTATATCATCAACATACACCAATAAAACAATAAACACAGAATCACAGACCTTAGTAAACATAGAAACATCAAATTTACTTTGGGTAAAACCAATGTCAAACAATGCAGCAACTAGCTTAGCATTCCACATTCTTGGGGCTTGTTTTAGCCCATACAAAGATTTATTTAGTTTACATACTTTATTATTATTAACAGTATCAGTAAACCCTTCAGGAATAGACATATAAACATCTTCCAATAAATCTCCATATAAGAAAGCATTATTTATATCAAGCTGAAACAATTTCCAATCATTTTCAACAGCTAAAGAAATAACACATCTTATAGTAACTAGTTTAACCACAGGTGAAAAAGTCTCATCAAAGTCCACCCCTTCTTTTTAGCTAAACCCCTTAGCTACAAGTCTTGCTTTAAATCTTTCTATTTCACCATTTGCCTTGTATTTTATTTTAAAGATCCATTTACACCCTATTTTACTTCTACCCTTAGGCAAGTCTACAATATCCCAAGTGTTATTTCTATGTAAAGCTTCTAATTCCTCATTCATGGCTTTAACCCAGTTAGGATCTTTAGAAGCTTCAACATAATTTCTTGGTTCTATACTTTTATTAAGACTAGAGGCAAAACACTGATTTTCAAAAGACAGATTTGAATAGTTAACAACTTTTTCAAACCCATATTTTACTTTACCATCTATAATGAAATCTTTAAATTTTGTTGGAAAAACTGATTCTCTGTTAGACTTTCTCATTACAGATTCAGATAGTCTCTCAGCATCACCCTCAGATCCTAGGTTAATGTCTTTCTCAGTACTCACACCCTCTGCCCTATCAGTTTCTAGACTAACACTACTAGGCTGCTGTTTGCCAATCTGTTTAGATTGCAAATTGTCAGCCATGCCTTTAGAGGTTCTGTCTACAGAACCTGATTGCTGAGACTGGTGTGTTCCTGAGTCTAAAAATTCTGAACCCTGTTCAGAACTACCCTTTCCCTCATCATTGGGATCATTTACACCCAAGATATCTGAATCTGTGTCTTCATAGAAGTCAAAAAAGTTTATATTTGTAACTTGTTTAAAAATGTTTGAGTCAAATTTTTCATAAACAGTTTTTTCCTTGAAAGGAAAGAAATTTTCAAAAAATTTAATATCCCTTGAGAAGAAAATGGTTTTACTATCTAAGCTAAAGACTTTATAACCTTTTTTCTCATAAGAATACCCTATAAAAACACACTTTTCACTTCTACTTTCAAGTTTATTTGACTCATTAAGGACTGTACAAAAACACAGACAACCAAATATCCTAAGGTGGTCAAGGAAAGGTTCAAAACCATACATCAACTCATAAGGGGTCTTTCCAGCTAGCACAGAAGAGGGTGTCCTATTGATCAAATAAGCAGCAGTCAATATACATTCAGACTAGAAACGAACAGGTAAAGAGCTTTGAAACAGTAAAGCCCTAGCAACATTAAGTAAGTGTCTGTGTTTTCTCTCAACCACTCCATTTTGTTGGGGTGTATATGCACAAGTGGTCTGGTGTATGATTCCTTTAGAATTACAAAACTCTTTAAACTGTTTGTTTACAAATCCTGTACCATTATCTGACCTAAAAATTTTAACTTTACTTTTGAATTGTGTTTCAAGTATATTAAAGAATGTCACAACATATTCAAAAACCTCAGTTTTATTTTTCATCATACATACCCAGACTGCCCTTGTGTAATCATCCACAATAGTAAGGAAATATTTATTTCCATCCCTATCAGGGACTTTATAAGGTCCCCATACATCTAAGTGAACAATGTCACCTAAACACATAGTCTTATGTTGACTTAAAGGGAATGGTTCCCTGTGTTGCTTAGCCCTATGACATACTTCACATGGATCATTGTTATCAATTTTATTTAAATTTAATTTTGTCTTTAAAACATTAATAACTTGATCAGAAGGATGTCCTAGTCTAGCATGCCACAGATCATATAATTTCCTATTATCTAAACACACCTTATTAGACACACAAGCATTGCCACACATGTAAAGTCCATCCATTTGTTTACCAGTCACCAATGTTTTCCTGGTTAATAAATCCTGGATATAACAAGTGTGTTCATCAAAACCTATATACAACTTATTATCCCTAGCTAACTTATGGACAGACAACAAGTTAACAGTATATTCAGGGACCACAAGTACATCTTGCAGAACAACCCCATCAGCAAGATGCAAAGTTCCAATTTTAGTTACCAAAGCAAAAGTGCCATTAGGATGTTTAACTCTAATGTTTAGTTGAGAAACATCAACAAAATCACTCAAAAACTTTTCATTATTTACCATATGTTCATTGGCTCCTGAATCACATATCCACCCTATTCCTTTTAACACCCCATTACTACTAATAAAACAGTAAATATTAGAACTCACAGAAGAAGCACAGAATAGACTACCTGTAACATTACAATTCTGAGCAACATCACTAGGTTTCTCATTCAAAAAATTCATCAGCTTAGCAAGTTGTTCACTAGACAGAGATGGAATAGACACATTAGAGTTATTAGTGGAATTATTAGCTACAACTGCCTTCTTACCTGGATTCCCTTTTGACCTCATCCAAGTAGGGTACCCAATTATTTCAAAACATTTATCTATAGTATGACCATTCTTATTACAGTGAGTACATTTTAATGCAGGATTAGCTTTAATATTTCTTTTATTAAAATCACCAGGCTGGTTAACTTTGGAAGCAAAATTAACAGTCTGATTAGTTTTAGAACTGTTAGAAGAATTTCTGTGAGATTCTTCCCTAGATACTACTGCAAAGGCTTCCTTTACTGAAGGAAGACTATCCTTTGTCAGTAAATTAGTTCTAACACTTTGATAACAGTCATCTAACCCCATTAAAAACTGCATAAGTTTAATCATATGACTATAGTTGTTAAATTCTTTTGAAGCATCACAAGTACAAGAAGGCAATTGTAGAATCTGATCAAGTTGTTTCCACATAACATTCAACTTATGATAATAATCAGCAACAGTCAAGCTATTTTGTTTAAAGGAATTGATTTTCAGATGAAGGTCAAATATAACAGATCCATCTATTTTATTATAAGTATCCTTCAAATCTTTCCAAACTTCAGAGGCCAACTTGGAGTATACTTGACCTAGGTATAACTCTCCTGATATTGAATTCAGAATCCAAGTTAGAACAACTGAATTACATCTATCCCATTGCCTTATTAATACATCATCATCTTCAGGTTTAATACAACTACCATCAATAAACCCTAGTTTATTTTTAACTTGTAAAGCAAGAATCATGGCATTTGACCACACATTATAATTCTCAGTGCCCTTGAGCTTAATATTCACAATGTTCAAATTAGCAGAATCACTAGCATGGAGATACAAAGGATCACTAGCATCTAATTTGCTAACTAGTGTCACATTACCAAGACGACCATCACCAGAATCACTACTAGAATCAGCCATAACACACAAAGCAACTAACAATGAAGAAATACAATATACAAGAACAAATCACAAAACCTTGAAAACAGTCTCAAGCACACAAAGACGAAGCCCTGTCAGTGTCAAGATATCAGGTTCATCACTCAAGGTGCCTGACCATGTCTTAACAGGGGAGTCTTAACCCTAGATCTAGCACACACAAGCACTCACAGATCACAGATACTTGACAGACTAAACAATTAATCACACAGATCAATTAACAAAACAGTCTAAAACAAGACACAACCAAATAATGAGCCAATACCGGTCCTCCTAACCCGGGCCTTGCTCCTAGACACGACAGACACAAGAATAATAAATCTGAACAAAAAAATAATGGAACGATCTCACCAGAAACTCGTAACCCAAAACCTTCACTTAGGGTTTTGAGTCAGAGAGCAAGTAAGAAGCTCACAAATCACTTTCAGCTTCAAGATCCTTTAATCCAACCCTAGATCTGATGGTTAACTTCAGATCAGGGTTATCTTTAGTGTCCAAGAAGATCTTCCTTCTCCAGAGCAAATATAACCCAGCAACTTCAAGTTCCAGGGCTAGATCACCAGATCCAAGATCCACAACCTAGAACTCTATCTATCAAGAAGACACCGACCATAGATACAATCTATAGAATAAGACAGATCTGTAATCAAGACTCCTAAATAAGACACAGATCTATAAAGAAAGATCTGATCTCAAACAAAACCTAACAACGGAAGCTACTAAAAAAGATGACCAGAGCTGAGCTCTGATACCATGTCAACAAGTATGGATTCAGAGACGAAATAGAACGACAGAATCAATAAAACTTTATTTCTATCAACTATTCTATTACAGACTCTATGAATCAAGATTAATCTCTAAACAACTATGAATACAAACACTGTAATACAGAACTAGATTAGACACAAAAGATCTTAGCTCTTATCGAGATGAATAAGAGCAGACCACAAACCCTAATCGTTCAGTTGTGAGAGAGACGACTCAAATAACAAAGAAAAAATATCAAGAGAACTAAACTAAACTCAGATCGAGACCAACGTTTATATAGATGTGATATAGGCTCGGGTGAAAGCACACCCGAGCCAACAGCTACCGTTGGATGCAAACAAACAAACACACTCGTATTAAATCTGAGTCGTTGATTAGGATAGGAATCAGGTTAGTGGATTGCCAGCTTGGCAATCCACAAGTGTTTATAACAAAACACTGAAGATGGGCCAATATACCCGGGCCTGACTCTCTTGCAACATCCGAAGCCCATATCCACAGCTGCTATCCAAAGCCCAAATCCACTGCTACTAGCCCACAATCCAAGCTGCTACTGCTAGCCCACGATCCACGATCCAATACCTCAAACCAAATTATAAAACTTGTATAAGTAAAAGATAATGATGAATAATATTTACATTTCTGTGTATAATTTTAACAGGTTCCACAGCCGGTGGTATCACAAGTCAAAAAGATGACTTGTCACGTCGTCCCTTTCATCGAGCTAAACAAACAAAACTGATGGAGTAACATCAGTCTATAGACCGCAGGTCCATAGCAGCCTCTTGCTTTTTGTGGAATGTCCTTTAGTTGCAGATAGGATCAAGGTAATATGCTTTCCCCTTAGAGAAGACCCTCTTCTCTATAAATGAGAAGCTGAGAATCAGCTCTGGACACACCAAATCCATCACTCTCACTTCACTCTAAATATTCTCTTGGTCTCTCACGTGGGAAGAATAATCTTCTTCACTCGAGTTCCAAGAATTTCTACTTCTGGTCTCGAGTTCATCTCAGATCAGAATCTTAAAGCATATACAATAAACAATACAAGCCTTGAACCTCCTTCTACGTTTGCAACGTAGAAGGACACCACGACCTGCGTTAGGCAGATCGGAACCCTTGAACCCCTGAACCTCCTTCGTGACTCAGAACCACCGTTAGACAGATATTTGTTGTAGCAACAAGTTGGCGCCCACCGTGGGGCTGCGCCATTTTCTTTACCTGAAATAAGTTGTGTAGCTCCGACTCTCTCCATGTCTGACCCTGAGTCTCCAGAGGAGGTCAACCAGATCTCCCCTAGCACAGATCAGACCTCTCCGGCCAGATCTGTGTCCTTTTCCACTCCTGGAGGAACTTCAGCTGGGACTCAGTCCCCACCTGCTCACCCAGCGTCTGCAAACCTGCAAACTCCACCTCCTACTCGTTCTGGGGTAATGTCTCCTCTCCCTGATCTTGCACAAACTCCACCCCGTATAGATCTTACCCCTGAAGGAGTGGAGAGAAACTTCTTGCAGCTGAGGTCCCTCCTGAACCAGTATGTTATGAGGGAAAGAGACAAAGGAGTGCGTCTCCGACTTGATTATGACGAGGAGGAAGAGATATCACTCTCTCCTATACCTCCTCCCCCTCTCACTGCTACCTATGGACGCAGACCGTCACCCAGAAACAACAATGCTGGCCCCAGCAACACTCACACTGCTTCCCACTATGAAGCAAGGCCCAGTCCTACTGCTTTCCCTTTGTTCACCACTCAAGCTGCCACTACCGGCATGCCTTTGGGACACGAACTGACTCTGGATCAACTCCTGCAGTCACCGGTGACCAGCGTCCCACCTCCGACAGGCACTTCCTGGGAACAGGCCATGGCTTCACTCCCCATGGCCAGAAACGCCTCTATGAGCCTCCCTGTGGCAACCAACACTGTAGCATCTGAAGGCATTCAAGGCTTCAACCTTATGCCCTACATGATATCTCAAATGATGGCTAACTTCCCTTGGCAGCAACTCATTAGTCAAGCCATCGCAGCACAACAAGGAAACACTGGAGGGATCACCAACAACAGGGTTGAGCACACCGTCAACCAACCTTACAAGCCAAACAGCCTGTCTTGCTTCTCACCTGAGATAGCAGATTATGATTTTCCCAACAAGCTGAAGATGCCAGCTCATATAAGAACGTATGATGGCACTGATGATCCAGAAGATCATCTCCAGATCTTCTCAGGAGCTGCCCGAATCGAAAAATGGGGTGATCCCGAATGTTGCTTGATGTTCATGCAAACCCTTGTTGGATCTGCACGAATCTGGTTCAACGGTTTAGCAACTGGAAGCATCCGAACCTTTGACGAGCTCGGTAAAGGGTTCCTGGCCAACTTCTCACAACAAAGACGTTGTGTCAAGGATGCAACTGTTATCTTCCAGATCAAACAAAAAGATGATGAAAGCTTGAAGAGCTTCATTGAAAGGTACAAGAAAGAAGGCCTCACTTATGTCGGTGCTGATGAAAAGATGAAGGTTGCAGGGTTCATGAATGCTATCAACTCGAAGTGTTTAACCAGGGAGTTCAACAAGAGTCTCCCTAGAACCCTTGAAGAGGCCTTAGAAAGAGCTGAAGCTCACATTCGAGGAGAAGAGGCTGTGGACATCAAGGAACAAAGAAAAAGAGGTTCCAGCTGGAGGAGCAACAGTCCTTCTCGAAAGAGGAGCAATTATGGCACCTATGACAAAAGGTCCAGAGGATCTGAGTCACGAAGGTCTGAAAGTAGGAACCCTCCAAGCAGAGACAGGAACGTCAATTTCACAGCCCTCACCAAAACTCCTCAAGAAATTCTAGCAACCGAAGAAGTCAAACACACCTTCAGACCTCCTCGTCCCTTACCAAAAAGTAAAAGAAATGAGAACTCAAACCAATATTGTGAGTTTCATGAAGAGAAGGGACACCACACCAACGACTGCTTCCAACTCAAGAAAAGAATCGAAGAAGCTGTCAAGTCGGGAGAGCTGGCCCACCTGGTCAAAGGTGTGAAAGAAAACATGGCAGATGGTAAAAAGAAAGATGTTGCCATGGTCTATATTGAGAATGAAACCCCAAGTAAAAGGCAAAGATTGGAAGATTGGGAACGGCAGGGCATCTACTTCCCTTACACTAAGGGAGAAAAGCACTGTGATCCACTTGTGCTTGAAGCCTTCGTAGGTTCCACCAAAACACAAAAGGCCTACATAGATACCGGAGCTGCTACTGAAATAATGTTCGCTAAATATTTCAACCTTCTAAGCCCTGAAGAACGCTCCATGATACGGCCTGCTGAAGCTGCCATAAAAGGCATCGCTGACGTACCTATCAAGCCTCTGGGCGAACTAACACTTGACGTAACCTTTTCTGATGGTCAACTACGAAGGACTGAACCATTAACCTTCGTGGTTTTGGACCTACCGTCTAGCTATGACGTCATCATTGGAAGGCCTGGGGTAGTAATCTTTGATATGACGGTCTCCATTAGCCGAAAGAGTGCTAAATTCCCCACCAAAGAGGGTGTTGGAACCCTCCAACCTTCCACTTCAGTGTTAACCATCGAAGAAGATCATAGCAAACTTGGTCTCAGCATCAACCCCAGGTATCCTGATCAAAGGATACGAGTCAACACAGCCCTTCCTGGTGACACTCTCACTAGGCTTGAAGTGTTGCTAAAAGATAACATGGACGTTTTCGCTTGGTGCCCAAGTGACATGACAGGGATCCCACGAGATGTTGCTGAACATGAACTAAGGATCCCTTCCAATGTCAAACCTGTTGTTCAGAAGAAAAGAAGTCTCGCCCCAGAACGAAGCAAGCCTGCATGCCAAGAGGTTGACAAGTTAGTTGAAGTTGGTATCCTTCGAGAGGTGAAATATCAATCATGGGTTGCAAACCCTGTGATGGTTAGAAAGCCTGATGATTCTTGGAGGATGTGCATCGACTTTAAAGACCTCAACAAAGCTTGCCCCAAGGATTGCTATCCTTTGCCTGAGGTTGATCTGAAAATAGACTCGCTTACAGGCTTCCCCTTCAAGTGTTTTCTGGATGCCTACAAAGGTTATCACCAGATACAAATGAAGGAGGAAGACGAAGAAAAAACTGCTTTCCATACTGATAAGGGTATATTCTGTTATAGAAAAATGCCCTTTGGGTTAAAAAATGCAGGTGCTACCTATCAAAGGTTGGTCGACAAGGCCTTTTCCCTGCAGATTGGCAAGAACATGGAAGCTTACGTTGATGACCTGGTCATCAAGAGCAAAACTGAAGATCAAATGCTTGCTGACATATAAGAAACCTTCAACAAACTCAGAGAAATCAACATGAAGCTAAACCCTGTTAAATGTTCCTTTGGTTTCGAAGAAGGAAAATTTTTGGGTCACGTTGTAGGAAAACAAAGCATAAAGGCTAATCCCAGCAAGGTTCGAGCCATCCTCAACATGAAGTCGCCTCAAACCAAGAAGGAGGTTGAAAGCTTGAACGGTAAACTTGCTGCCTTGAAGCGTTTCGTCTCAAAGCTAGCTGAAAAATCGCTGCCATTCTTCAAGACCCTCAAAGGTTGCACTGACAAGAAAGACTTCAGGTGGACGGAAGAAGCAGAGGAAGCCTTCAACAGCATGAAACATCATCTGGCTTCCCTTCCCACCATCGCAACACCTGAAGCAGGGGAAACGATCTCTGTCTATCTTTCAGTTACTGATGAAGCCTTTAGCGCTGTTCTCACCATAGAAAGAGACAAAGCCCAGGTACCCGTTTATTTCTTCAGTAAAACATTAAAGTTAGCAGAGGTCAAGTACCCTCCTTTGGAAAAATTGGCTTTAGCCTTAGTGCAAACAGCCAGAAGGCTTCGAAGGTACTTTCAAGCACATCCCATACAAGTGGTCACTGACCAACCAATCAAAAATGTGCTTGAAAGACCTGAAACTTCGGGACGACTAGCCAAATGGGCTGTTGAACTAGGTGGACACACAATCACCTACGTCCCAAGAAAAGCAATTAAAGCACAAGTACTTGCTGACTTCATTGCTGAAATTCCAAAGGTGGAAACGGCCGAAGTTAATATCACCATAGACGAACCTATCGACCCTGAAGCCTGGAAGCTTTACACAGATGGAGCTTCCAGTGTTGAAGGATCAGGGGCTGGTCTTGTATTAATCAACCCTGAAGGGTTAGAATTCACATATGCCCTTCGTTTGGAATTTCAGACAACAAACAACGAAGCAGAATATGAAGCCTTGATAGTAGGACTCAAGCTTGCAAAAAAGATGATGGTTCACAAGCTTCAAGTGTTCACCGATTCGTTACTTGTTTCCAATCAGGTGAATGATAGCTACATTGCTAAAGAACCTAACATGAAAAAGTATAGAGAGAAGGCTAAAGAAATCATGAACACCTTCCAGTGTTGCAAGATCAAACAGGTCCCAAGGTCTCATAACAAGAAAGCTGATGCTCTTAGCAAGCTTGCTTCGTTAAACTTTGCTCACCTTACTAAAAAAGTGTTGGTTGAAGTGATCAAGCATCCTTCAATATCTGAAATTGAGGTTCAAGATGTCATTACTGAAAGTGAACCAAATTGGATGACTCCATTTGAAATATTCCTGCAAAGAGGTGAACTACCCCAAGATCCTGTTGAAGCTGAAAGGATTCGGATCAAGTTTAAGCAATACACAATTCAAGATGACATACTCTATAAAAAGGGGTACTTGGCTCCATTGCTTCGATGTGTTGGTCCTGAACAAAGCAGGTACTTGATCAAAGAGGTTCATGAAGGAATATGTGGGGCTCATTGTGGTCCAAGATCAGTGGTGGCAAAACTCATGAACCTTGGTTACTTCTGGCCTACCATGCATCGTGATGCATCAGAACAGTTGAAGAAATGCGAAGCCTGCCAGATCCATGCACCAGTCCCAAAGAGTCCCAAGTATGATTTGGTTCCAATCACTTCAGCATGGCCATTCCACAAATGGGGAATGGATATCGTTGGACCCTTCCCACCTGCTAAAGGGGGGGTCAAGTTCTTGTTGGTTGCTGTTGATTACTTCACGAAATGGCTAGAAGTGAAACCATTGGGAAAGATATCTAGAAAGAAGATAATTGATTTTGTATGGGAAAGTATCATTTGTCGATACGGCTTGCCTGGGGTGTTAGTTACAGACAATGGCAAACAGTTCGCAGAAAGGCCGTTCAGTGCTTGGTGCAAAGAGTATCGAATAACACAAGTCTTCAGCTCTGTAACATACCCTCAATCCAATGGGCAGGTTGAAAGGATGAACAGGAGTGTGGTTGAAGGGATCAAGGCCAGATTGGGTCGTCAAGGGGGAAATTGGTTGGAAGAACTGCCAAGTGTTCTTTGGGCAATCCGAACCACTGAAAAGACAAGTAACAAGAAGACACCCTACAGCCTCACCTTCGGATCTGAAGCAGTCATACCTGCTAAGATTGGGGTCACCACACCCAGAACCCTTCATGTCGACATCCAGGCTAACGAGCATGAAACATCACTCAATCTTGACCTACTAGAAGAAGCAAGAGACTTGGCAGCAATAAGAGAAGCCAAGTACAAGCAAAAGATGGAGTCTTACTACAATGCCAAGGTCAAGCATGAACGCTTCAAGCCAGGAGACCTGGTTCTCAGAAACAATGACGCAAGTAAGAAAGAGAATCAAGGAAAGCTAGGACCAAAATGGGAAGGCCCCTACACCATCCTTGAGTCTCACAAAGGAGGGTCTTACAAGCTTGCCAACATGGAAGGCAAGAAGCTCCCTCGACACTGGAATGGTAAGAACCTTAAAAGGTTCTTTGTTTAAGTTGTAAGACAAGTTGTTCTTTTCAAAAAACTTATGTATTGCTATCATCTAATGAATGAAAGGATCCATGAATCCTCTTTTGGAAATATTGTCTTTCTATCCTATGATCAGGTTGAGAACCTTGCAAGAAACTCCATGGCAGGGGCCATGTAAGGGGATGAGCTCCCAGGCCATTTCGCTCAATAGGTTCGAGGGTTGAACGGACCTATATAAGGGGTGAGTTCCTAAATCAATTCGACTCCATGAGATAAACAAAAATAACTTTATAAATCTCATCGACAGGCTTGAACAACCTACACCAATCGTTCCTTAAGTTTAGAAAACAAACTTACGAAAATGACAAACACTTATGTAAGTGTATATAGGATAGCTGGTGACATGTTTGCCTAGACTACCTTAAGGATGAATGACTGCAGCATTCAACCTTTGAAGGTGCTACCAGATAAACATTCCCAAACAATAACAAAGACAAACAAACACACAACAAAAAACAAAGCAAGAACGAACAACCATAAAACTTAAACAAACAGCCCTAAAGGCCTAACATTAACAGGCTTTATACAAAAGCCAAGCAACAGCATAAATTGTTCAAAGGGCTTCAGCCCACAATCACCAACGAACCATCACAGATTCAACCAAAAGATAAAAAGTGTTTAAGACACAACCCCATAGTTAATTGTTTTTACAAACCAAAGATGCTAAGAAAGCTACGAATAAAGGGTTCAGGCGTCATTACCAGACCCTGAAGGCTTGGAGGCTTCATCCTCATTCCCAGCCTTGACCACCTTTGCTTTCTTTGCCTTCTTTCCCTTCTTGGGCAGCTTCTCCACCAAACCAGCTTCGGAGGCTTCAACACTGGCATCCTTAGAAAGTGTATCAGTCATATCCAAGGTCTCTTCACTATCACCCGAGTGTGCCCTCTTCTTGGAAACAGCCTGAAGCACTTTAGCAGATACGGCTTCATTCAAACCAGCAGGCTTTAACTCCTTCAGCTCCTTCAAGGGTTTCCCATAAAGGGAAGAGACTTGGGCCACGTAAGGATAGCTGGAATGTTCCATCTTGAGCACAGTCTCCTTGAACACATCCAAGGAGTTGGGTTGATAAAAAGGTGATTCTTCCAAGGCTTGACCAGACTCACAAGCTTTGAACCCTGCAATGAAACCTGCATGCTTACCATGGGTCAATAGCTTGGTATACACTTCTCCAAGGGCTGAATTGAATTCTGCAGAGTGAAGGAGGTAAGTAACAACTTGTTGAAAGCCCTCTTCAATTAGCCACTTGTTGTCACCCTGAGCAGCAGCAAGGGAGATTTCTAGCTCTTTCCTCTCACTCTCAAATGCCTTCTTTTCTGCCTCCAAAGCTAGTTGATCTGCTTCCACCTTCAACCTGGCAGCTTCATGCCTTGCCATCTCAGCCTCATGTCCCTTCTTTAGCTCATCAATAAGGGCAATCAAAGTGATCTCCTTTTGGGCATATTCCTTAGCATCTCTCTTCATGTCAGCTATGGACTGCTTCATTTCCTTCTTCTTCTTTGCAAATTCACTATATTCACCCATGACTTTCCTAAACCTGCTGATCCCTTCTGGTAACATGGCTGCCAAGTTGCAGGTTCCCACCATCATCTTTGCTAGAAGAGCATCATCATCTAAACCCTCAAGGCAAGCCTTGGCACCCGGAGTAGCAAAGTGTGCCAAAACTTCCTCACACACAGCAGAGGACTTGAAACTGTCAGATGCCTTTACATTCCACCCAGGCACATACACACCCTCTTCATCAAAACTACCAGACACATCTGCTTCCTTCACCACCTTAACTTTTTTACCCTTGCTTTTCTTCACAACCACATCCACAGGAGTGTCATCCACCGTCTGATCCTTCCCATCATCAGATTCCTCAATATCATCACTAACAGTTACTGCTTCAGAAGGGTCAGCAGACTTAGCAGCCTTTAACAGTCGTCTGCTGGACCTCCTTGTTGAAGCCTTCGAGGAACTAGCTTTAGCAAAACTTTTGACGTTTGGAACGGCAACATAGTTGGTCCCGTCATACCTACCCTTCTCGTACTTGGTTAAAGCATCTTCACCATCTGCTGCTTCGGCATCGGCAAACACAACGCCTGAAGCATCATCACCTTTAATGAAATCTAGAGCCGACATGACTGCAAAATATACAAAGTATAAGAACCAAGCAAAAAGAAACAGTGAAACCAATCACAAACAAAAACTCATACCCTGATCATCCTTCATTATAACGGGATCTCTACCAGGCTTGTCCCAGCGAGTGCTAACACCGGATAACACTAGGAATGGCTCAGCAAAAGGACGAAGCCTTGAAGGACAGGCTCTAAGAGCAGTTAAAAAGTTGTGATCAAGTTCAGATTCTGAAGGTTCTCCCTCATTGAGAACAGCCTCAGGATGCCTCCAAATAGGCTTAAAAGGAAAAATCGAATCAGAAACCCAGAAGAACTTAGTCTTCCACTGCCCAACAGTTGTGACATGGGAAGAAAGGAGGTTTGTCTCCACTGATGATCCCTCGAAGGTGAACCAGTCACCATTCTTGGCAAGGCGAAAGAATCGCCTAAACATCAGCAAAGTGGGATCATAACCTAGGGCTCTACATAAACATTCAAAATGCAACACACGGCCAATACCATGTGGGTGGATTTGACCAAGAGAAACCCTATAATACTCAAGCACATTCAATAGAAAAACAGAGAAGGGATGACGAAGATTTGCAAACTCAAAGTGACGACAATATAAAGCAATGGAACCAGACGGACAATCAGAAACAGCAAGTTGCTTGGCTGGAGCAACAGGATTAAAAGACAGGTCTATATCCCACTCTGAACAGAACGATTCAACCTCTTTCTGAGAAAGGGTTGAAAACGTAACGGCCATGTCCTTCTTAGCGCCCATTGTGCTTAAAAAGGATGATCAGTACACTATACAAGAAGAAAAGAAACTAACCTGATGATTGAAAATCACGAAACCCTAATGATGGAGGAAACGGTTGTGGAGAAGAAAGTGAAAAAGTGAAAGAAGTAAAGTGAAAATAAAATGAAGAGGGGTTAAAAAGAAAAAAAAGAACGGTTATAATATTTAAAAATGTAACTGTCATAATGACATGCAGTAATAAGCCCTGAACAGACTGCCACATGTCACATCAGGGTCCAATCAAAATTAAAACACTGAGTATTAACCGCCCAAATCACAGCGAACCCTCGAACCCTTCAAGCAAGGAGTAAACTAAGAAAACAGTCAGAAGCTTTCAAGATAACTCGTCAAACCTTCTGACTTGGGGGGCTGATGACGTGGGTAGCTTAAAGCAAAAACGAATAAACAATATTATCGAACAAACGCTTGAAAGGTTGGAGCCTACAAAGGTTCCACAGCCGGTGGTATCACAAGTCAAAAAGATGACTTGTCACGTCGTCCCTTTCATCGAGCTAAACAAACAAAACTGATGGAGTAACATCAGTCTATAGACCGCAGGTCCATAGCAGCCTCTTGCTTTTTGTGGAATGTCCTTTAGTTGCAGATAGGATCAAGGTAATATGCTTTCCCCTTAGAGAAGACCCTCTTCTCTATAAATGAGAAGCTGAGAATCAGCTCTGGACACACCAAATCCATCACTCTCACTTCACTCTAAATATTCTCTTGGTCTCTCACGTGGGAAGAATAATCTTCTTCACTCGAGTTCCAAGAATTTCTACTTCTGTTCTTGAGTTCATCTCAGATCAGAATCTTAAAGCATATACAATAAACAATACAAGCCTTGAACCTCCTTCTACGTTTGCAACGTAGAAGGACACCACGACCTGCGTTAGGCAGATCGGAACCCTTGAACCCCTGAACCTCCCTCGTAACTCAGAACCACCGTTAGACAGATATTTGTTGTAGCAACAACCTTCTTTTTATGTTATACTATCAACTCGGTCATATCAGTGTTGTTTTATGTAATAATGTGAGTGTAGTTTATTATATTATTTAGCTTCTAGGGACGTGACCGTAGGTCTACAGTGACCCCTTCAAACATTTTCGTGTTTGGTTAATTATCAACTATTTTCCAAATTCGATTATGGTTTTCCCGGTATAAGACACATATGTAATCGTTTAGCGTTTTCATTATGTATATGATGTATACTTTTAGATAACGCGTTGATATAAAATTTATTAGATAACATGGAAAAAGTATTGTCTCGTATATATCTAAACCACTCTCTACTATTTAAGGCTACACGGTGTGGTCATGTCTTTGAAAGAGGACATAGATTGACATGTGGCGTCCACCTTAGGGTAGGTGAAATTCCCCTCCAAGATAAAAAAAACCGCGGGGTGGTGGTGGCGTGGTCGATGGCTGGGTGACCCCACGTCTGCTCGATTATTGTTTTTTTTCATTTTCGTTTTAAATTAATAAATAAAGTAAATAAAAAACATAAAATTACATAAAAATGAAAGCATTACATAAAAATAAAAACATCACATAAAAATAAATCTAAGTTAAACTCAAAACATAATTAACCTAATTTAGTGTCGGTCTCACAATTTACCACATCAAAATGTGAGGAAATTCCCCGATTGATATTTGAATTAGGTGACTCCAATTGCCATGTCTTCGAAGGTATCATCAAGTACCGCTTACAAGGTTGGATTGTTATGAACCTCGAATCATTCGCACTTGTTAAAAAGACGGAGAGATCCAAAAATCATAGAAAAATGATATCCATGAGGTTGAAGTAGGGCTGTCCAAAAAGCTCGTGGCTCGGAGCTCGCTCGGATTTAGCTCGAAAAAAGCTCGCTCGATATGGCTCGGTTTGAAACTGAGCCGAGCCGGCTCGGATCGGTTGGAAAGTGAGCCTAGCTCGGCTCGGTTCGTAACGCGCCAAGCTGGCTCGGTTTGGCTCGGATAGTTCTAATTTTGAATATATTTTGTTATATACATATAATATACTATAAAAATATTAAAAAAGTTGGGGAATATATTGCATATTTAGGGGGTTAGTTCGTATGCTGATAAACTTATACTGTATTTCGTTGAAATGTAAGACTTATTTTGTATTTTTTGAACTTGATTATAGCTTGTAATGTATTAGGTTGAGCTTATTTTAATGTGTTATTGTAAACTATTGAATAATATTTAGATTATTGAATTTTGAAAGCCAATTTTTCTTTTTTCTTTTTAAATTCGAGCCAAACAAAGCCGAGCCGAGCCAGCTCGGTTTAAAACCAAGCCGAGCTTGAGCTTTGATTTTCAGCTCGGTTTTAAATCCGAGCCGAGCCGAGCCGGCTCGGTTTAAAACCAAGCCGAGCGCGAGCTTGACCTAGCTCGGCTCGGTTCGGCTCATGAACAGCACTAGGTTGATGGGTGTTATAAATTTTGACAGCCCATGTGGGTCACATCAATATCCAAGTAATAAAAATTTAAGACCAAGTGTGACAAACTGACACAGTACCAAATTACGTTATTGCCCCCACCATATTTTCACTTTCGTTTTTTTAACTTATGTACAATTTGTCAATTTAAGTCCTTGATATTTGCTGTGACTTTTGAGATTTCGTTGCTCACTACTAGGTTGTTAATTGTTAGGGACGCGCGAGCGAATTGGCGTGAGCCACTGACGTGAGTATCAAGTAATCGGGTCACTTGACCTCGTTGTGGCTGGAGGTGAGTAATGGCGTGACCAAAGGTCACTTTTTCCCGTTAACCCACGCGGCCACCGTTGCTTGTGCTCGTGTCGGGACTGTGCGCATGGGGCTGTTGTGGCTGAGGGTGAGCACAGACGTTGAAACCTCGTTCGCGTCGTGCTGCTCGCGCGTCCACAACGGACAGTCTTAGCACAAGTCACCGTGACGAAACAAACCTTGTTATTTTTTTTAACGGCAAACAAACCTTGTTATTAATAAAACAATAAATACAAGTCACTATTATAAGCTAAAGCATCGACACCTGAAAATTGTATTTCAAGCAACCATGTCATGTGTGCAAAACCCTTACAACGTAAGCAAGACGAATATGAGAAAACACATCTTGAGCTCATTCATGTTTGACATTCCTTTTTTCATCATGTACTAACATAATATTATCGACTATGTTATACTCCGGGGCGGACCTAGTATGGGACTAGGTGTTGCGGATGTTGCGGCTCAACTTCGCGCGCGTAGTGGAAAATTAGTGGAAAATTTGTTTTTTTTTACGAAATTTGGAAAACGTTGTTACTAAAATGAAAAAAAAAATGAAAAACGTTACTACTGAAAAACATTTCTATATCCGCCACTGGTTATACTGTACAATCTTACAATGTTAAGACAAAATCTGAACGATAAAGTTGATAAGTGTCATATATACACTTCTTATTGATGTATGATTTAGGCCAGGGTGTATGAATTCTAAATAGAGAGTATATGATTCCTAAATACCTTTCCAAATACCTCTTGCATAATAATATCAATGTTGTCTCATATGACAGATTGCAAAGTGAAATTACGTTTTTTTATCATTTGAATTTCATAATCACAAAATACTAAAGGATCTTAATAATCAAGAATTGCAAAGATTTTGAATAACCTACAATATAATACTTTCTATATATAACATCTCATATAGTTGTTTTACATATTATATAAAAAAATGATTTAAAAAAATAAAAAGCATATAAACAAACAAGACTAGTACAATAAAAATAATTGATTGAATAAAAAGCATATGACAAAAGGTTCCCACTTTCCCATGTGATTGAATGTTCCCATTCATGTTATAGGTAGTTGAATGTTTTTCAAAAGTTTATACACAAATATTGCATTCTTCTGCTATCCTTTATACAAGAGTGTGCTACTCCTTTCCAAGCTTATACCCATTCCTGTGGGAATGGTGCTGTGCACTCAAGAAATAAAAAAAAATAGGTACTAAAATTACCATTTTTTGTAAATAAAAAGAAAATGAACAAGCTTGCTTCACTCTCCTCAAATAATTAAAACTTGTTTTGGATAATCCAGTAGAACTATCACACTTGCATATTCATCAGTAAATCTTTAATGGTTAAACCAAAGAATATTAAGCAATAATTTCTCCTTTGGCATCGAATTCTCGGGAATTTGGCGGTTGAGTCAATGAAGGCGATTCGGTTTCAACAGGAGAAGGAAAATCATTGGAAATGGTTTCGCATGACACATTTTCATCATTTTTTCGTCTTCTACGATCCAAAAAGGTCGGTTTAATAGGTGATTTTACCATTTCGACCTTCCAAGTGAGCATCGCCACGATTTCTGACATGGCTGGCCTTATGACTGGAAGAGGCTGAAGGCATAATAAAGCCACATGGATTGTTTTCATAACATCCCTCACTGAAAATCCATCTTTTTGCATTCTTGGATCTATGAGATCAATCATTTTGGATCTCTCATATAGCTTCCATGCCTTGTATCATTAAAACATGCAAACTAATCAATCAAGATTGTATATGCAAACTAAAAATTCTTAATGTCCAAGAGAACGATCGTTTGAATCAAATCAACGATAACTAACTTCATTCAAAATAAACTAAAATTATATGTAAAAATTTAAAAAAATGAGCTTTTCTTTCGGTTTAATTTCTAGCCTACTCCAAGTACTGTTGATAAGTATGTTACTAATTTATTCTTGTTGCTTTATAGCTTGTGTTCTGTTGCTTAATAACATAAATGTTATAATGTTAAGAAGATGTAAACAGCTTACATATTCAGGGAGATATTGCATTTCTGATGATAGCGTAAGATCGGTGTTTCTCCTGCAGCTAATGATCTCAAGAACCACAACTCCAAAACTGTATATGTCGGCTTTTTCAGACAATTCTCCCCTGATGACATATTCGGGGGCTGTATAACCTCTACATATGATAAACGCATAAACAAATATCATTAAATTTGATTGAAAAAACTTTATAAATTCATTAATATCATCATTTTTTAAGTAAAACACTTACAATGTTCCAGCGAACGTGGTGCTGAGATAAGCCTGATCCTCAGGGAAGAACCTGGCGAGACCAAAATCACCAATTTTCGGCTGAAAATTACCATCAAGTAAAATGTTGCTGGCTTTAATATCTCTATGAACAATCCTGAGGTGTGATTCTTCATGTAAGTACTGCAAACCCCGAGCGATACCCAAAATAATTTGGAATCGTGTCTTCCAGTTCAGATACTGGTTGCTTTTGCCTGTTTATAGAGTTAACTCAAGGATCAAAAAATAAACACAAATAAGATATGAGAAACGGATAAAGGTATATACCATAAATGATACGGTCCAAACTCCTGTTCTTCATGTATTCATAAACAAGTACCCTTTGGGGTCCCTCGCAGCAGCATCCAAGAAGGCGAACAAGGTTCTTGTGTTGTATGCTTGTGATCATCCTTACCTCTGCAAGAAACTCTGCCTCTCCTTGATGTGATTTCTCGAAAGATAGTTTCTTTATAGCTACCAGTCTCCCATCTTGTAATTTACCCTATAAAAAGCACATCAAACTACGAATTGTTGAATACCATTACCCTCATAGATCATCTATAATTAGGTAATAAACTAAGACGATTTAGAGGCAACATACTCGATAAACAGGCCCAAATCCACCTTTCCCGAGCAGATTACACTCATGGAAATTTTTAGACGCTTCCTTTAACGTGCGAAAGCTAAAATAGCTTATTGTCTCAAGTTTCCCACTAAAATAATCTTTTGCAGCTGCAATACATAAGAGAGTTTAATCAACTAATATGAAGTTGGCATCACATGATCCACATTTAAAATTAATTAAACAAGTAGTATTTATGCAAATTATAACGAGATAAAGCATACAACCTTTGCAGCTATCTTTTCGCTTAACGCACTTTCCTAGCTGTGGTGTTCTGATATATTTCCGAAAAGCCATAATAACAATTAGAAAAACCAGAAACAAGATTAAACCTCCCACCAAAATGAATAAACGCGTCTTGTGGGGCTTTGTATATGAGCTTTGTTGATCAAATGTTACAGGTTCCTCTGCATAAGGAAATTATAGTGTTGTTATCAAGTAAGCGCGCCCATTCTATATCCGAATTGACATTCCTTCTTTACAATTTAACATGCTCGTATTACTTTAAAGTTTGAACACAAACATGATATACAGTTGAGTCTTGTAAACTATAATCTTTAGTAATCAAGATTATACGACTACATTACATGAATGTGAATTTAGTCCACATGCGCAGGGGCGTAGCCAAGTACAACAAAAGGTGTGCGGCCGCACACCTTAAAGAAAAGTATTTAGTGTATTTTATAGGCGAAAATCCCAATCGCTCCCTTTGAAAGTTTGGAAAAAGCCACTGATCGCACCCAACCCCCCCCCCCCCCCCCCCCCGCGCGGATTGCACCCCTTGAAAACAATCCTGGATCCGCCGCGCACGCAGGTGTCAGCATTGCGGATCTTGAACTTAGTTTTCGGTAAATATGGGCAACCGAACTAAATACGTATAAAATTTACACTACAAATCGAAAAAACAGAGGGTGGTGGGCCCGGCCTGGCCCTAACAAAGATCCGCCCCTATGTTTGGCCAACTTGCATGATGCTCGCATCCAGTGGCGTAGCTTTTAAGGGGCGGGGAGGGGTGGCCGACCCCTCGAATTTTCGCTCAGAAGTTCCGATTATATAATATTCGTATAGAAATTTTTTGGTATATACGGTTTCGACCCCCCGAAATTGGTTTTTGCCCCCCGAAACTAGTGATTTCCGACCCCCCGAAGTTTCGGGTCAAGCTTCGCTACTGCTCGCATCATTACCCTGCATTTCTGCAAGAGATTGTTTCCACGACTCGAAGCGGTGGCCTCATACAAGATCAAAATTTAAAGTAACACAAGATCATTTCCGACCAATTTTTTTAAAACTAGCTCTCTCAAACAACAAAAGACTAAATCAAGATCCTTAACGCATGGGAGTTTGTGCAACCTTGTATACGCTGCGTATACACCGCATATTATAGAAGGGTGTGCAAACAATTTTAAGGAATTAAGGGTGTGTAAATACATACAAATCCCACAATCAATACCTTGAAGTAGACGACACATTTCTTTTTATTCCAACGTTTTACAGTCTTTGTTCCCTGCAACACACCTCGTAAACAGAGATACACTGGCGGGTAGTTTAAGAAACCGTCTTCTAGTTCTACAGCACCAAGAACTTTCTTTTTATTTGTCATAGAATATATATTATACGTGATCAGGAACAACAGAGCAAAAGGGGTAGTGACACGACAAAAGAAGGATGATTGAAGCAGACATGACAAATCATCGGAGATTACAAAGTGTTGTAATAAGTACAAAGAGTGGTGCATGGTGATGAGAAGAAAGATGCAAAAAACGTTTGTCTTGTTATTTAAGACGGCAGATAAAGAGAGATATGGGAATATTATCATTGTTCTGAGGGGAATAGTAAAGATTTTGTAATTGTAGTGACAGTCGGGGGAGTGTGACCAACGAATTTGGCAGAATCCTAAAACTTCTGTCTTGTTCAGTGTTTTAGATTCCCTTTTTGTTGAGAGTGTATATTGAAGCTAACAAAGTTATTATTATTATTTTTTATCAATACCGTAACAAAATTACTTTTTTAGTTTATTAAGATTTAGATCAACAATCATATATATAAACATATATTTGTTAAGATAAAAAATAAAGTACAACCAACGATTTCGATTTGGTTCATCATGGTACCACTAATACTAATACTGGTATCCATGATGTTGGCTCAAAATCGATTGTCGATGAAAAAAGTTAATCACAACTACGTATTAGCCTTTTTAAAAACGTGGATGAACGCAAATTGCTAGAAAGATAAAATAAAATAAAAATTGAATTAGTTAAATGTTTATATTATTTGTTGTATTTGGTTCTTCATGGTACCACTAATACTAATACTAATACTAATACTAATACTAATACTAATACTAATACTAATACTGGTATCCATGATGTTGGCTCAAAATTGTTTGTCGAGGAAAAAGTTAATTACAACTACGTATTTAGCCTTTTTAAAAACGTGGGTGAACGCAAGTTACTAGAAAGATAAAATAAAATAAAAATTGAGTTAGTTAAATGTTTATATTATTTGTAGTATAAGGGGCGCAATAAAAATAAAAATTGAATTAGTTACATGTTTATATTATTTGTAGCATAGGAGGTGAAATTAAGACATAGATGGTCTCAAACTTGTGGGATATGGTCCAATGTCTGATTAGTAAGACCTACAATACCATTGTAGTCTTACTGTGCTTTGTGATTTTTTTGTGTAGAGCCTTTTGCAAACATAGTGTCATCTCTCTCAACAATTGCACTTATAGTGTCACTCTCTCCCCGTTTTCAAAACTAACGCCATCACCATTATCAATGGTGAAATCCGCATCAACCAGAAAAGTTTCTGCACCTTCGCTGTTAGTAATGGTGAAAACATTCAAAAATGGTGATTTCGCAATTAGTAATGGTGAAATTTGTATGATTCTGACATTTCGTCATTGCTAAGGGCGAAACCTAGTGTTTCGCCGTTGATAATGCCGAAATTGTTGAACAATCGTATTCATTGCTATAAATTTGAAGTGTCTCTCCCGAATGTGTTTGGATGTGTTGATATGTAAGAAAGTGGATAACTATGCGAAATTGATGTTTTGTAGGTTAAACACGAAGATTGGATGTTTTGGAAGAAATACATGGATTTGAAATGAAGATATTATTTTATGATGTGAAAGGTCTTTGAAATACGAAGACGTGGCTGCGAAAATGGAGTTGAAACGAAAAAGTTATGAAGAAAACCGGAATTTCAGCAACTGGTCGCGTAGGGCAGCAGAAAATGGCTAAGGCAATCGGGTGCTGGCATAACCTACGCCAAAATTGGCGTAGGATACGCCAAAAGTTGCTGATTTCAAATACAAGCTCTTAATTGCACGAGTTTTGAGGAGGGTTACGAGGGGAATCAATAAAAATCAATTCCTCTGACCAAAAAATAGCATCTTCATTATTACCAATCATCCCCAATCATCCAAACTCATCAATTAATCATTCCATAACATCTATTCTTGAAGATTGAAGACCAAACATTGAAGATTCAAGATCCATGGCCATGAGTGGCTAATTCTCTTTGTATCACACTTGGGTGTAGACATTTGAAGTTCTAAGGTTTTAACATTTGGATATTTCTTTAAACTCCTAATTGTATTGATTGTGTGTTTGAACAATTGTGTTAAATTGTGATTAATCTTATGTTGAAGTCATTTTAGTTAATTGATCTTGTGCCAATTTCTATTGTCATGAATATGATTCCTTGCTTTAACACAAACCTAGGGTTGTATGTTCTAGTGTAATGAAGTATATTACTGTCCATCTTTGATGTTGATGATTCTTGATACCTAAACCTATTGAACAATCAATCCGTTAACACCAATTGCATCATAGTTGTTTGACCCATTTGTGAAAACCTTGGACTTCACTTGTTGAAACCCGGGTGTGGTCTTTTTAATTAATCGTTTACATCCTAATTTGTTTTCCACTATTTCTATCACAATTCAATTTCAAGTTTTATTATATTAATCAAAACCCTTTTCAACCAAATTTCTTAAATGAACAAATTGCAATCTTCATAATTAACCTACATCTTCATAAACAATATTTTCCAATCAACTAGACAACATTCACCGACCACAAACTCTTCGTGGTTCGACACCCTTATTGCCACTACTACATAACGAGAGGTAATTAGGACTTATAAATACTATTTTTGACCGGACCGCGACATCCGATCAAATTTTGGCGCCGTTTCCGGGTAGTTAGTGCACTTGGTGTTTGTGATTTTAGTTGATTTTTGTGATGAACTGCTTAATTCTTGTCTTTGCTACCTCTTTTTGTTCGTTGTTACGTGTGGTGTGTTAAGTGTGCAGGTGACAGATAATGCATGCATGCCACTTGTGTAAATGATGATAATACTTGTCCTTGTTGTGGGAGCCCATATCATTTGTGGTGAGATTGTCCAGTGGCCAGTAAGAGAATTGAAGCATATAAGGAATGACAACATCGTATTATTCTTGGGCTAGAAAAACCTGGAGGTTCACATTTATCTTCTTCACATCATCAGTCACGCTATTCAAACTCCTAAGGCTATTATCAATTAAATAACAGGTATCAAGGGAGTTCATTTAGCCAAAGGACGCAACCATATCAAAACCATGAGGAATATAATGACTACTATCTTAATCAACCTCAACCGGCATACGAAGACCCTCAAAATTCAACACATTCTAAGCTCGATACTCTTACGATTATGATCAAAGAACACCATGATAATATCAAAGATATGAAGAGAGCAAATGATGTAAGAGACAAAGCTCATGAAGCTTTGGTGATTCAAGTGGGTCAACTAGCCGAGGAAATCGCCCAACTTAAACTTAAGCGTGATGAGTTGGCTAGTAGTGTTGTGGTTTATGCTTGATATAGATGAAGATACTACAAGTCTTCCTAAATGGTTAAACCCAACTGAAGACTTAGCATCTCATGAAGATCTGGTGGCTGAGGTGAAAGTTCCTCACGAATCTAATCCCGTGTTGATTATTGCACCCAACAAAGTGGAGGATGAAGGTTCAAAGATGAAGAAGAGGAAAGTGAGCTGGGAGGATATTGGGCAATTTATTGTAAAATGGCCCCGCAACAAAAATCACCGAATTCTCATGCCAATTGGGAATCGATTATGGATTTGGCATGTAGACTACCAAGTGTATGTTGGAAACTCGATAGGAAAATGTGGAATAAAACCTTCATGCTTGGATTCGATGGACAAGTTGAAGGAGAATGAACAGATTGTGGCATGGAAGGTAAACTACCGAGCTTATCTTGGTAACCCGGTAGGAAAATGTTCACTTCGACCACCGTGAGTAAGAGATACTTGTTAGTTTTTGTATATTTTTGTATTTTTTTTTGTTTCTTTTTGTTTGTGTTTTTTTATTATTTTATTTCGTGTGGTATTAATAAACGTTGTGGATGTATTTCCTATATAACCCTCACGAGACCTCACTCGTCCTCATAACCGGGCTACCAGGAGGTTTAAAGGACCTATCTTAGTTAGTGTATATTTTGTCCACTGATCAAAATTAATTAAAAGATTACCTGGTAATGCTTTTCAACAAAAAGTAAAACTAACAACTTGTAATGTTTTTGTAAGAAGCTTGCTTCTACACACTTGCGAGTTGCAGGTTTATTTATGATGGAAATGGAACTATTTTGTTAAAGAACACATGGAACTATTTTGTTGAAGAACACCTGAATATATTATTCTTGTTTACTATTTCAAACTAGTTATTCTTGTCTATGAATGGTTTGTTAGTTTTTACTCTCATATTACTGAATTTATGTTATGTGATAAGAACATCTTAAATTTGGATCCATATTCATCACTAGATTAACTATACACGTAGTCGAAGTTAATGACTTCCCACTAGTTTAACATTATCAATTGTATTTTGTCAAAGCTGAAACTTAGAGAGTATTACCCTTTCTCATCATTGTTTTCAAACCAAATTCGAATTTTAAGTTTATTGATTTTAAATTAAAATCAAACCAAACCATCAATTTACTTTACGTGTTAATTAGTTTAAGTCACTAATTACCCGAGAAGACAACATTACTTCCAAATACTACATTTTAACTTGTTTTTATTAGAACACGGCATTCACATCAATTACTCTTGCATAATATGTAGGTTTTGAGATTTCGTTTTCGTTACTCAAAATTTCATGTCCAATTCTTTTTACTATTACTTTAGTTGAGCTCTTATCAGTTGAGGATTTATTATAGGAACCACCCTATATTATATAGAATCTGATGTACAATTGGATAATCAAGCATACACCAGGCCCAAAACTGTGTATTCCGGCTCAATTCAATAACAATCTCAGTTCTAAAATTTAATTCAGTCCAACTAAACTTAAATAAATTTTATAGAACTGAAGACCGACGTACATCTTTCATCTCAAATTTTTCTACTCAACTAAGTTATGACCAATTTATAAGAACTAATACCCACATTATATAAAATCCTACCCACGAAAAATCAACTACCGCTCGCTCGGGGATGTAGTTGTAGATACGTTAGTCTTAGTGGGTCGTTGGCTCCATAGAATCCCATCTCCCCTAACTAACAATGGGATTATTAATAACTCGTTCATGACACCCCCTTCCTTTGGCATCATGAACCCACCACCCTCTCCTTACATTTCCTCACATCGACCGTGGATAATAGGGATGTTTGGTTCATAAGGAATGTCTCAAAAAACAAACCCATAAGCTCATTATGAGCAAAATAAACAATATTGGTAGTACAAGAGACCATATATTACAATTTTCCAGGCAACTTTCAACCAACCATGTGATACTAGCTAGGGGTGTAAGGCGTTTCCTCTTGGACCCCATTGGGCCCCCGGCCCGACCCCTTTTAAGGGCGTTGCCTCATACCCGATAATGGGGTGGTGCCCTTACAACCTTGGAGATTATTTACTACATAAGTCATAATAATGTCAAAAAACGTATACTAAACGCCTCCTGACTTGCATTGTTATTTGTTAGGGTGGTGGCCCTAAGGTACACTAAACATTTTTTTTAAACTTAAAAATACATTAAACATTTTAATTAACAAACCCAAAACTAAAATTCATTAAAATAAATAAAAAAACTTACATTAATAAAAAAGAACATATGAAAAATTAAGAAAAAAACTAGTCTTCATCGTCGTCCGCATCAAGGTATGATAGATTAAAAAAAACCAGTCTTCATCGCCGTTCACAAGATCAAATCTAAGTCGAAAATGTGTATATTCATTTCATAGCTCCGTAAGAGCATTCTCGCAGTCCCTCTTGAAACCATATGTATTTTGCTTCAATATCACTTACAATTTGTTTTTTTTTTTTAAATAAACGTTTAGGCATACGAAACCTTTGTTAAAACGTTTCTTCCTTGTACATGAGGTTGTCGGCGAAATGATCTTGCATTAAAACTTCTCGACCTTTTAATTTCACAATCACATACCACAAATCTTCTATTAGATGTTGTAGTGTCTTGCTCTACGGCTCGCAAATTGATATCCGTCATAATTTCTAGGCTACTATCTGTTGAGAATAGATCATCGTCAAGTGGAATGATTAGTCCAAGAGAGTCCAAATCGTCATCCATTATTTTTTCTTTTAAAAATGAGAATGGCAAAGGTTTAATATTTGTTTGTGAAAGAAATGGTATTTAAATAACCTTCACTGGTTAAAATTTTGACCATTACAACCCCACTTTCCTTCGGTTAATGGCACACGAAATCATTAGCTAAAGTAAGGTACCTGAGGTAGAGGAGGCGGAGCCAATCGGCTACCCCTACCCAAGTGCCCTACCTGAGATTACACCCATCACCCTTATAATGTCTGATTTGGCCACAAAATAAATCTAGTTAACTAAAATAACTTGTTTAGAATCAACAACAAAATCTAACTAGCTTGGCACTTTAACTGTAGAAATTTAGGGTTTGATCCAACCAACAAACAACAAACTAAAAGAAATAATAACACAACACAATGAACAGAGAATGTAGGCGACAAATCACGGTGACAAAATCTTATTTATCCAACCCCAAAAGTGCCCACTAGAAACCCTAGATCTCAGATAAACACTGAGATCAATCAAACAAGATAATACTGAGTCTTTCACGAGATCTACTTGTAACAGCCCAAGCTAACCCGTACCACGATATTGTCCGCTTTGCCCGCCCAGCCGTATCAAACTGGTGCCAGACTCACGGTTTTGCATTGGTCTCACCCCCGAAGGACTGGCCAAAACGCATCTGGTAGAGAAGGTTCCCCCACCCCTTATAAGGAAGTGTTTGTTCTCCTTCTCAACCGATGTGGGATGCTACAATCCACCCCCCTAAGGGAGCCCAGCATCCTCGCGGGCACGACTGGCACACCGATCCGGGCCCCGGCTCTGATACCAACTGTAACAGCCCAAGCTAACCCGTACCACGATATTGTCCGCTTTGTCCGCCCAGCTGTATCAAACTGGTGCCAGACTCACGGTTTTGCATTGGTCTCACCCCCGAAGGACTGGCCAAAACGCGTATGGTAGAGAAGGTTCCCCCACCCCTTATAAGGAAGTGTTTGTTCTCCTTCTCAACTGATGTGGGATGCTACAATTTACTGATTAGTTAGATCAGTAGATCAAGAGAATGATAACCAAAACACAATACAGAGAAACTATACCTATCAAACCCTAATACATAACGAGAGAACTAAACAAGAAGATAACAAAACAAGAATGAAAGACTGAAGGATAATCAACAACGACTGTTGATTATATAGGGCAGCTGGAACCTTCCTCGAGACATTAATCCAACGATCAAGATTAAACGAATCCAACGACCAATATTATCTCCTGAAAAAATATCTCAACAACCATCACAACAACTTAATAAAACCAATTCATATAAAGGTTCATGACCCAGGTCAATAAGACCACTGGGCTAATAAACCAACAATCAGTAAACGGGCTCAAACATAAGACATAAGCCCAATACAAATACCAAGTAATTGAATTAGAGAATACACTGGACTAGCCCAATATATTTTAACATCCCCCATTAATTCAATTACCAAACATATTGCACAATCCAAGCTTTGTGCACAACAACTCATGTTGAGCACTAAACAACCCCTTTGTAAAAATGTTAGCAACTTGCTGATCAGAAGAAACCTTTACAGCATTAACAAACCCTGAACTGATCTTTTCCCTTAGGAAATGCCAATCTAGCTCAAAGTGTTTAGTCCTGTCATGAAAGGCTGGATTCTCTGCTATAGAAATAGCAGACTTGCTATCACAAAACAAGTTTATAGGTAATTTGACTTCAACATCTAATTCTTTCAATAAATTAGATATCCATACAAGTTCACAAGTAGTAGAGCACATTGCCCTGTACTCAACTTCAGTTGAAGAACGTGCAACAGTGCTCTGCTTCTTACTTTTCCATGACACAAGACACCCACCGACAAATACACAAAAACCAGTGACAGACTTACGAGTTGTAAGACATTTAGCCCAATCAGCGTCTGAATATGCTGATAGAGCTAAACCTGTCCCTTTCTTAAACATAATCCCTTTTCCTGGAGAGAGCTTTAGATATCTAAGCAATCTCAAAGCTATCTTTTGCACATTCTGAGTTGGTTTATGCATAAACTGACTCAAGAATTGCACAACATAGCTTATATTAGGACGGGTTAAGGACAAGTAAATTAGTTTACCTATAAGCTTTTGATATCCTGTTATATCTTCCAAGACTTTCTCATTCTTGTCATTTTTAATAGACAAGTTATAATTCTATTCAATTGGAACACTAACAGGTTTGCAACCAAGATATCCAAACTCATCTAAGAGATCTAGACAGTATTTCCTCTGATGAAGACAAATACCTTGATCGAATACAAAACTTCAATACCAAGGAAATACTTTAGCTTGCCTAAGTCTTTTATTTGAAAGCTTTCTTTTAACAATGTTTTCACCTTATCAATTTCAGACTTACTATTGCCAGTAATAACTATATCATCTACATAAACAAGTAGCACAACAAAAACATCATTAACAGTTTTAACAAACATGGAATGATCACATACACTTTGAACAAAACAAATATTTTTTAACACATCAACTAATTTCTCATTCCATTTCCTAGGGGCTTGTTTCAACCCATATAAAGACTTAACAAGTTTGCACACTTTAGATTCATTTCCAGAAGCATAACCTTCTGGTAAATGCATGTATACATCTTCTGTTATTGACCCATATAAGAAAGCATTGTTTATATCAAGTTGAAACAAGGTCCAATTATTCTGAACAGCTAAGCTGATATCTGTCCTAACAGTTACCATCTTTACAATAGGAGAAAAGGTTTCTCCAAAGTCTAAGCCCTCTCTTTGGTTATAGCCTTTTGCTACTAACCTAGCTTTATATCTATCTATCTATCTCACCATTGGATTTATATTTTATCTTGTAAACCCATTTGCACCCAATAGCCTTTCTACCTGGATGTATCATCAGGTTCCCCATCATCATTGGGAAGGTTTGAAAAAAATTTTGATTTATCACTTGAAGGAATTTCATTTTCAAAAATATCAAAGAAGTTTAGATGATTAACTTTTCCAAAAACAAGCTGTTTATGCTCAGTTTTAAAGGGAAAAATAATTTCATAAAACTTGACATCCCTTGAAAACTCAACCTTTTTTGTATCTAAATCAAAAATTTTATATCCTTTTTTAACAAATGAATATCCTATTAAAACACTTTTATTTGCCCTGCTATAAAGCTTATCAGGACCATCTAAAATTGTTTTAAATCACAAACACCCAAAATTCCTCAAGTGATTAAGTTCAGGGGGGAACCCATATACTAACTCATAGGGACTCTTACCATTTAAGACAGACGAAGGTATCCTGTTAATCAAATAGACAGCAGTAAGCACACAATTAGACCAAAAATTAAGAGGAACACAACTTTGGAACAGAAGTGCCCTAGCTGTATTTAAAAGATGTTTGTGCTTCCTCTCCACAACACCATTTTGTTGTGGAGTGTAAGCACAAGATGTTTGATGAAGAATCCCATTTTTATCACAAAAATCATTTACTTGTTTATTTATGAACTCAGTTCCATTGTCACTCCTAAACATTTTAATACTTTTAGAAAATTGTGTTTTAACAAGTTCATAAAAATTTACAAGATTTTCAAAAACTTCAGACTTAGACTTTAACATGTATACCCAAACAGATCTAGAGTAATCATCAACCACAGTAAGAAAGAATCTAAAACCCTCTCTACTAGTGACTTTATAGGGTCCCCACACATCAAGATGAACAAGGTCCCTTGTATTTTTAGACTTATGGTCACTAAGTGGGAAAGGAACCCTAACCTGTTTAGCCTTGTGACATACCTCACAAGGCTCAGAATCTGACTCTCCAACATTCAGACTATCCTTTAAAACAGCTAGAACTTGACTAGAAGGATGTCCTAGTCTACTGTGCCATAGACTATGTTCAGTGATACTATTAAAGCAAACATTACTAAAATTAACATTTTTTACCAACAAAATATAGACCATCCTGCTGTCTACCAGTCACAAGGACTTTCCATGATTTGGAATCCTGAACAAAGCACTTATGTTCATTAAACAAAACATCTAATTTATTATCCTTAGCAAGTTTATGAATTGACACCAAGTTAACACAATAATCAGGAATGTAAAACACATCATGCAAGACAACTCCATTAGCCAACTTGATATCACCTATTTTAGTGACTCTAGCATTTGTACCATTAGGATGTTTTACCTCCATATTATATTTAGACACATCAACACTATTAATTAGATGTCCATCATTCCCAACCATATGTTGATTAGCCCTTGAATCCATTATCCAACTAAAAAATAATGCGTACTTTATAATACTAGAACAACTAGAAAAGTTTTTAAACATTTTAGCAATTTTGGACAAAACAGACATGCTCGAAAAACCATTTACAACCACTGACTCACCTCCTACTTTAGAACTCTGAGGATCTCCTCCAGATTTCTCACTTATCAAACTCATCAACTTAGAAATCTGCTCAGAAGTAAAAGGTGAACCAGAAGAAACATTTGCACTTACACTGTTACTAGTATTGGACACACCAGTTTTCCAATTATTTTGAGATCTATTGTTATTATTTTTATTATTAAACTGATTACCAGTTTTCTTTGGACCATTTGTTGGATATCCAACAATTTCAAAACATCTTTCAATAGTGTGTCCAACTCTATTACAGTGAGTGCACTTCAAATTAGGATTAGGTCCCCTAGAGAACCCTTTCCTATTATCAGTCACTTGATTAGCCCTAGTGGCAAAAGAAACATTAGTTGCCTTTGATCCACTACTTGAACCTCTATGAGATTCATCTCTAGAGACAATAGCAAAGGCTGACTTTACTGAGGGTAGTGGGTCACTGGTCAACAATGTTGTTCTAACAGGTTGATAAACTTCATCAAGTCCCATCAGGAATTGCATGAGTTTAATAAGGCTATTAAAATCATTGAATTCCTTAGAGGCTTGACAAGTACAAACAGGTAATTGAACAATAGAATCCAATTGTTTCCACATAGTGTTTAACTTGTTATAATATTCAGACACAGAACTACCACTTTGTGTTATACCATTTATTTTTTGATGCAAGTTAAACATAACACACCCATCAATTCTATCATAAGTTTCCCTTAGGTCAAGCCAAACATCTCTAGCACTTTCAGAAAAAACCTGACCTAAATACAACTCCTCACAAACAGAATTAATAAACCAAGAAAGGACCACAGAGTTGCACTTATCCAACTGATTTGCTAAAACATCATTATCAGTAGGTTTAACACAAGTTCCATCAATAAATCCTAGCTTATTTTTACCCTGTAAAGCTAGTTTCATAGATTTAGACCACACAGAATAGTTTTCTGTGCCTTTCAGTTTGATGCTAATAATAGACAAACTAGAAGTGTCACTAGGATATAAAAACAGTGGATCACTGATATCAAGTTTACTAACAAGAGTTCCTAATGCACCATCACCACCACCAAGGTTGGGGCCACCACCACCAGGGTTGCCATCCCCACCTCCTGGTGGATTAACAACATCACCCATAATATGCAATCAAATGGAACACACAAACAAGAAACAAAATTAACAGAACACAACCAATCCTAGAAGGACGAAGCTGAGTCAGTGTACAGATAGTGGATTCGTCACTCAATGGTGTCCACCCAGTTCTTAACTCAAGAGTCCTTTTATTATCTATATATATATGTATATGTATATATATATATATAACAAATAGAACCAGACAAACAAAGAACAAGAACAACCACAAATAACCAGACAAATCACCAAACAAGACACCAAATAGTTGGCCAATACCGGTCCACCCTAACCCAATCAGGGCCTCTAGACACAACAAACAAAAACAAGTAAGGAAAGATCTCACAGAGAGGGGAACCCAAGATAGGGTTTCGCCAAACCCACAACCAGCACCTTCACTTAGGGTACTGAGTTGTGAGTGTAACTGTTGCTTTAACTCCAATCCAATACTCCACAGCAATCAACAGCCAACAGATGTTGACCTCAAAACAATCCTGATCACAAAACCAAGGACACACAGAGGTAATAGACCAGATCTACAAATCAGATCAGATCTACTACTCAAATACACAAGAACCAGATCTATATTCAGATAAGATCCTTAACAGTATAGACACAAGAAATAACAGCGGAAAACAAAACGACACCAAGATCAAGAGCCTGAGGCTCTGATACCATGTAGAAATTTAGGGTTTGATCCAAACAACAAACAACAAACTAAAAGAAATAATAACACAACACAATGAACAGAGAATGTAGGCGACAAATCACGGTGACAAAATCTTATTTATCCAACCCCAAAAGTGCCCACCAGAAACCCTAGATCTCAGATAAACACTGAGATCAATCAAACAAGATAATACAGAGTCTTTCACGAGATCTACTGATTAGTTAGGTCAGTAGATCAAGAGAATGATAACCAAAACACAATACAGAGAAACTATACCTATCAAACCCTAATACAGAACGAGAGAACTAAACAAGAAGATAACAAAACAAGAATGAAAGACTGAAGAATAATCAACAACGACTGTTGATTATATAGGGCAGCTGGAACCTTCCTCGAGACATTAATCCAACGATCAAGATTAAACGAATCCAATGGCCAATATTATCTCCTGAAAAATATCTCAACAACCATCACAACAAATTAATAAAACCAGTTCATATAAAGGTTTCATGACCCAGGTCAATAAGACCACTGGGCTAATAAACCAACAATCAGTAAACGGGCTCAAACATAAGACATAAGCCCAATACAAATACCCAGTAATTGAATTAGAGAATACACTGGACTAGCCCAATATATTTTAACATCAACCTATGAGTACTTGCTTAATATACCAAACTTCTATTTTTGAAGAACCCATATATGGAAGGACCGGCATGCATTAACACCAGCACAACTACTATTTCCCCGTTAAAGTGGTAAGGTTGAGTGGTATGAGATAGTGTCTTCTGTAATCTCAACCCAATCCCCCCACAATTAACCAGGGAGTAATTTTCTTAATAATTTATGTTCCACTTTTATCCCTCTTGTATATACTTGTGTACACACCTGAAGCACGTCACGTATTTCCATCTACATTTTACCTCATAATATACCAGGCTGATCGAATTTTGTTGGACATTAAAAAAATTGTGAACTTATTATAATATAATTTAATTAGTTTGTTAAAATAGTTCTTAGTCTTAATCTTAATATTATTCGTTTTCTTAACGGTACATATAACATGTAAAAACTAAACAATGATATACATAGTTAATTAAAAGGCACCAACCACAAATTTGGCTTTTCTTTAACTCGATCAAACAACTTCATTTCAGTATTACAAACCAAAACTTTTAAAGTTTGGTAGGGTTAACAACATAATCATAAGTATAATTTATTATTAACAGCTTGCAAAAACCTCTAGAGAATCCCTAGTTCAAATTATTTATTAATAACATAATTAAAGTCTTTGTACTTCCAGCCATCACAATGTACCGGTAGCATTGATTTAGTACAATTATTCTGTTCACGGGTTTTCACCGTAGGTTGTTCCAATCATGTATGGTATGTCTCCGTGGTAGTTTGGTGTCCGATATAAAAAGGTGGCTGCGGTTGTAGTGGTTGTGGCTGCCGATCAAGCTTTAACGATGAACTACGCCGTGCTTCTCGCAGTTCTTTCTTAAGTCTGCAGTTTTCATCGCTAAGGGTTGCACAACATTTCCTTAAGTACACACATTCTTGTTCAATTTGCTTTAATTTAGTCCTGTACTATATGATAAAATTTGGTAGTAACACGTTAAGAATTAAGAATAAACAAACTATAAAGACATATATATTACCGAATACACTAGTTTTAGCGAATTTTTTGACTTCTAAGTGTTACAACCTAAACAGGAGAACTCATCCCAAAAGACTAGTCTGATGGGAGAGAGAGCCCACTTGGGTTATAAACCCCACATTGATTGCCCATACAACCGATATGGGATAAGTCCCATACCTTACAATGGGTTCAGTCCATAACACTAAGTGGTCTTGAGATTTCATTAGTGTTTGCATGAGGTTTGTGAAACTTGTTCAACAAATAGCTAGCTCGCTACTCAAAGGAAGTTGACTTTTTTTTTTTATATTTATTATTTTTTATTTGAGAACTTGGATAAGGAAAAAACTATAAAACTCAAACCAACATTGATAACTATTGTGGCCATGCATGGAGTGAAAGATTGAATTTGCACATTTGACCATTGAACTCAAGGCGCGCAAGTTTAAGTTGTCACACTTGCGAACGCAAAGAGTTTGCTTGCCACCTCAACGGACCTGCATGAGTTCGCTGTATAGCAAACTACCTATTTATCAAACATGTTTCAAAAACTTTTACTAGATGACCTAAAAAAATGTCCAGTTTTATATCTTTTATAATTAAGCATAAGTCTCCAAATGATAAAAACACAGCAATAATTTGTGTTCTTGATTACCATATTTCAACTCACCTTTTTATAATTTGTGCAAACTTTATCATATAACGATCACTAATTATGCAAATAAAATGAATAACTAGTATACTTGAAGGCTAACATCTTCACAAATATAACTACTCACCCATATATAATACCAGAAATGGTAATTTGCTATTTAGAGAATATACCATGAAATTTCTATCTGAAGCATAATATATTTGGATTTCAACTGATTAAATTTATTCAGTATTTCTCCAATGACATTAAATATGAAAGATATCGCCAATCTAGCTACTTTGAGTAGAATTTCACGTTTTTTTCCCACTTGTGTTCCTAAAATGAAAAGAGTTTACGTATTCATGAGAGAAAGTAAAAGATAACCTGGCTCTTCGGTTTTGAAACCAGACTTCGATTTGCCGAGGAAGAAGATGCAACTTCTTGGCAAGTTCTTGTTTCTGCCCCTGCAATCAGAATAAGATTTTTGATTGACATAACTACCTCATACATATAAACCTAAAATCTATAGTATATTTCATTATAATAAATATATAGATTAATTTAAAAAAAAGTAGATCGAATAATTAAGAAGTTGTGAAGAAATACACAGATTGGAAACACTTAGTAACATTTATAAATAGGAGGTGATTCTTACACGGTGATTGTTGTTTTACATGACCTATAATACAACCAAATAATACATGTATGTGTGTATGGAAACAATACCTATCGTGTAAGAATAATCTCTCTTATCAAACATGCCATCATTTTGAGATACAAAAAAACTTAAGAGTGACTTAACGGGAACACTCTGGTTACTATTAATCTATTTTTTTCCCTTCGAAATTTATATACAAGTCTAACATTTATTTTCATGACCTTTTAATTCTTAAAATTAAGTGGTCATGCATCTTGTTACAGATGGAGTGCATATAGGGGTGTTCGAAACCACATATCTGAAACTTATGATATCCGTCGAACTTCGGATATCCGAAATTTATGGATATCTAGTTTCACTATCACAATATGTATCCGGAATTTCAGATATCTGATCGGATAGTGAATTGGATTTCCGAATGTCTAATGTTTATGATAATTTTTATTGTATATTGTTTATATATTCAAAACCGAATAATATCCGTATCTAAATTTTTGGATATTTTGGATAATTCAAATATTTTGGATATCCGATAAAAATAAATTTATAAATTCAGATAATTTTAAAATCACTATAGGAATCCGAATGTCAAATTCTGATGTTCGAATTTTCGGATAGTTTCGGATTCGGATGTCGAATAGCTCAGATCGGATTTTCGGATTCAGATATATTTGGACATCCTAAGTGCATACCGTATTGAGGGTGCTATGGATTTTGAAACTATCTTCAAGCAATGTAATTTGTTCCGAAGAGAGTTTTAACTTCTTTCTTGATCCACTACTATTGTCTAGATAAACATCATTGTTGCTAAAATCAATTCTCTTCATAAACCGTCTCTCTTCTTCTTTCTCATGATCATCGGTGATTTTAGAACTAAATGAATCCTGGTCATCTTTCTCATCGTCATGTGTATCATCATGATCTTCATGATCGCTACCTTCGATATTCGGACGAATTGGTAAAGAAAGATCCAACCAAAGTTCCCTCTTACTTTGCTTTATTTGCTTCTCCTTTTTAACCTCCACCTCAATTCCAAGCCTAAGTGTTGTGTTGCAAAGCTTTTCTTTGTTCATAGTCTTGAAAAAAAATTTATATATATATTTACAAACAACAATACAACTGATGTAAATACAAATTGGGAAGATGAGAACTTTATGATGAGACTAGAAATGAAGATAGAAAAGGGGATTTATAGATGAAAAAGTCTTAATCAGTTACCTATTGAGTTCTTAGGTGCTAGTAATTAAGACATAATTAGAACCATAACAATAATTAGTAATTAATACTTTGTAATAATAAAAATAATACGAATATGAGTTTAGAGTTGAATTACGTTACAATACAATACAAAATAACTCCTGCCACGTTGGCTCGTTGCCACCCCTCATTCTTGACTTTTCATTAATGAAAGTTAAAAGATAGTTAAGGAGAGTATTTTGAGATCGTGATTAATCTTGTTTATCTAGTTAATGTAAACGATTCATTGCAATTAAATTTATTCCTAGTAAAAGGAATACAAAGGCCAATCACCATTGGGTGGAGTGCCAGCCCTATGACTTTCCAATGTGGAGGTTGTAGGTTGAGTCTCATATGGAGCAAGTTTATTCTAGGTTGGGGCAGATGTTTTACCACATTCAGCCTTCGGGTGGTGGGTTTCCTCTGCAATGGTGGCGTGTTGGGTCACCAGCGTCGTCTGCGTTTGTGGGCGTGGGTAGCCTTTTGTCATTGGATGATACCCAGGTGACTGTGCGTTGGACGTTAAAAAAAAGAATACAAAGTTTATTTATCTTTAATCTTTTAAAGTTTTAACAGGGTAATTTAACAGTTTATAAGAATAAATATCTGTTTTTATTTTATGTACTATATATACTTTAATACAACTGAACATAAGGGTAGGTCTAAGTTTAACGGAAAACCTCATAAAAGTGGGGAATTTGAGAACTACCCATTTAACATGTTAAATATATATCACAAGTTCAATTTAACATTAAATTTTTTTTTCTTTTGGATCTTTTGTATATAAATGCATGTAGAAGTGTTTTAAGTAAAAAACAATTTAAAAAATGCTTAAAATAAGTTAAAAAGGTAAAAAATTATCTTTATATGCAAAAGTTCCTAAAAAATTTAATATGTTAACTAATGTATGGTCCTTGGTTCCCCATTGAACACACACACTATATACATATATACAATTTTTCATTCATTTCTATCCAATAAAGAAAACATTTTTGTAATTGATTTCGGAATTTGAATCAATTGAAAGATAAAAAAGACCATTATTAAGAATTTATCCCTTATTTGTATTTAGTCCTTATTAGGTTCAACGTACAAAGTGTGAAATGTCTATATAGGCATATATCGTGTTTTAAATTTTAGGCATGATGTTTTATATTTTTTTTAGCATAGTATTGTATAGAAAAAAAAAAACAAAACGTAATAATTTAAAATACTAATTAATGTATTTTTCGACATGCAATCTAAAGCACTATGCGAAGAAAGTAATCAGTGTGTTTATAATTTAATGTCTAGAATACATTTGATTGTGCTTTAAATTATTGCGTTTGACATTTTTCAATATAATACAATGCACAATGAATCAAAAACATCATAGCAAAAATTTAAACTCAATGTCTACATAGACATATCACACTTTTATCACACTTTGTACAAAAAATGAACTTTGTACAGGAACCTATAACCCTATATATAAGTTGTCTAAATGTCAAAAGTTTTAGTGATTTTCTTTCTAAAACAGAATGCAACATTTTATTCACTGTTTGGTTTATAAAGTTAAAATAAGTCACACAATGATAGTATGAAAACCATATCTTATAAATAAACATACTTATAAAAAAGAATTCACTCTCTAAATAATTCATCATGTCTTTCAAAATTACTCATTATAAAATTTACACATGTGTAAAAAACATTTATTTATTTTACGTTTACAATTTTTAATGCTTAGATTATTTTTTAATGTTGTATTTTAATAATAATGATAACTGTAAAATTAAAATTTTAATTTGAATGGTTTTTGATCGAGTTATCGAAGCTCCCAAAATAAGATGTGTGTCTGCTATGTTTCTTCCTCAAATACGCAAGCGTATATGTTAAGTCTCAATTATTGAACACGAAAAAGGCAGGTACCAGTGGCAACAATTCGGTTTTAGGGGGATGTTATTTACACAAGAAGAAAAAGTTAATTTTCACAGCCCTCTACGGCCCGTATAGGGCTCTACGGGCCGTAGAGGGTGTCAGTGTAATAAATGCTCAACCCTCTACGGCCCGTAAAGCCCTATACGGCCCGTAGAGGGGAGTTTGGTGGGGTGCATTTAAACCCTATACGGGCCGTAGAGGTCTCTACGGCCCGTAGGCTGTACGAGGTACGAGGTCATTGAATGAAGCCTCTGACATTCAGTGTGTCAGTCTGAAAAGTCTCTGAAAAAGCTAACCCTCTACGGGCCGTAGAGGGCTATACGGCCCGTAGGAAACCTGGTTGTTGGGAGCATTAAACCCTATACGGCCCGTATAGGCCTCTACGGGCCGTAGAGGGTCCAGATATATTCTTCTTCCTTGTCTTCTTTCTTCAGTTAACGAAAAAAAATTTAAACACGCGGTGCACAAAAATCCGGTCGATTTCAAGCTACCACGATGTCTTCGGGTCACTACGGTAATGTTTGGGATGAATGGGAGCATTCGTTTAGCCTATGTCACGTCTCGGAAAACCTTTTCGGAGCCGTGGTGGAACGTGGTGAGGAGGAGGTTAGCTCCGTTGTTCGCTATGGTGACGGGAATGCACTACCCGATTTGAACCTGCTGCCCGATTTGAACCAGGAGTACGTAGAAGAACCGGAGTCATTTTACGTGCCTCCGCCAAGTCAACCACAGTACGAATACGCTGGTGCATCAGGGCACGACGGAGGTGATAACGGTGGCGAGGAACCTGTCCCGGATGTTTCGTACGAAACGAATCAGGTGTGTTTATGTATTTGCACTTGTTTATAATTTAGACCCGTGTATATTTAGACTCGTATATTTAGGGTTTGTGAGATATTTAGACCCGTGTACACATTTAGACTCGTATATTTAGTCCCGTACCTAAATTTGTTTTAGGGTTTGTGAGATTTGAACTCGTATATATTAGTTGTTATTTGAACTCGTAGGGTTTGTGAGATTTGAAGTAGTATTTATTAGTTGTTATTTGAACTCGTAGGGTTTGTGAGATTTTGAACTCGTAGGGTTTGTGAGATTTTGAACTCGTATATATTAGTTGTTATTTGAACTCGTAGGGTTTGTGAGATTTTGAACTCGTAGGGTTTGTGAGATTTGAACTCGTATATATTAGTTGCTATTTGAAGTCGTATATAAATTTTGCAGGTATTCAGGTCTCTTAAAGACCTCACAGATTGGGTTTATCAAAGAGCAAAAGAAAATGGTTACATTACCGTATACGGACGTACTGTTTCGGATGGCAGGGGGCCGAATAGGAGGGTGACGACGGCATGGATACGATGTGACCGTAGTGGCGTACATCGTAGTGTAGCCACGGTTCGAAAGACGGGGAGCAAAAAATGTGATTGCAAGTTTGAACTAAAAGGGAAATACCACTCCGGCCACGATGGTTATATTTTGGAGGTCGTGAACCAAAAACATAATCACAAACCTTTCCAACACATCGAGGGTCACGCGTATGCTAGGAGGCTGGGTGCGGGCGAGTTAAAATTGGTGGATACACTTTACTTTCAAAATGTTACGCCAGTAGACATACATACGGCCGTTAGAAAACAAAACCCGGATAGTCCCTGCATCTTAAGAGACATACATAACACAATAACCAAGGTTAGGCATTTGTTATACGGGGGCAGGACTCAAATGCAGGTATTATTATCTCTTGTTATTAATTATTATTATTACTGCTACTACTAATTTATTATTATTTTTTAATTATTATTATTATTGCTATGCAGGTACTCGAAACCACATTGGTGGAAAAAGAATTTATTTACTTCACCCGGAAGAATGCCTCTACAAAAGCGATCGAGGATATTTTGTTTGTCCATCCCATCGCGCACAGATTATGGCGTGCGTTCCCGCATGTGCTGATGATTGATGCGACCTACAAAACGAACGAGCATAAACTTCCGTTTGTTCAAGTTGTGGGTATGACATCAACATCCAAGTCGTTTTGTGTCGCCCATGCATTTATCTCCCGTGAAAAAAATGATAACTACCTGTGGGTGCTACAAAGGCTTAAAGATTTGCTAGAAGATAGTACAGAGCCCCGTGCTATAATAACTGATTGTGAGAAAGCCTTGATGAATGCATGCGACATTGTATTTCCAGCAGCTTCAAAGTTGTTATGCAGGTAATTATTATTATTATTATTATTATTATTATTATTACGAGTTTTATTATGCATTCAGGTATCACATTCACAAAAATATATTGAAGCACTGCAGACAAGCCTTTGGAGATAAAGATTGGAAAATATTTGTGAAATCTTTTAAGCGACTATGTAGATCTTCATCTCCAGAATGGTACCGACACTGGTTAGACCGATTCTACAAACGACTATGTCAGGACGAACGAGATGGTACATTCACCGTATTAATTTAGTTTAAAACGCATACACACATTAACAAATAACTTTGTTCTATTTTTTACAGATGTTTTTGATTATGTAGACCGGGTCTGGCTACGTGACTACAAAGAACGGTTTGTTTCTGCATGGACAGACACAAACTACAACTTTGGTCAGTATACGACCAACAGAGTTGAGAGCCAGCATTCCAGGTTTAAGATGCACATTAAGGGGCCTAACAACTCGCTCCACAAACTTGTGATGATTGTAGACGATGTGGTAACGTCACAAGAGAGGGCAATAAACCACTCGTTTGAAGAGAGTCTGTCGGTGAAAAAGGTGCACCATGACATACCGATTTTTGAGGACCTACTCGGTAAAGTTTCCCATGCAGCGATCGAAAAGTTGTTAAGTGAGATAAATTATATACAGAATTTGAGGAAACAAAAAAATACTTGTGGTCACCAGCTTTTCACGAGTTCTGGGTTGCCGTGTGCATGTCGATTAGATTCGTATATAAAAACAGGTAATACCATTACTTTATTAATTATTATTATATATTAATTATTATTATAATTATTATTATTAATATTATTATTATTATTATAAAATACAGGAATAAAAATACAGTTGTCTGAAGTAGACGTCTTCTGGAGACGACTGAATTACGAACCGGAAGTAGTAGTGGGGGAACGTGACCTTGCGAGTGAGTGGGAAATAGTCAAAAAAGCAATACAGTCTCAACCACCACGGGTTCAAAGAAATATGTTGTCAAAAATAAAGTCGGTGGTAAATCCAAGTATGACTGACACTCAACCTCCTGAGAAACAAAAGAATACTCGCGGGCGCCCAACTAAAAAATCACAGAAAAAAAAACAGGAGGAGGATGCGAAAGAAAAGGTTAGTATTATTATTATTATTATTATTATTATTATTATTATTATTATTATTATTATTATTATTATTATTATTATTATTTGGGAAACTTGTAGACAACTTGTGTTGTCTGGTTTGAACGAAAACAGGGGAAACTCTGCCCAATTTTTTTATAAAATCTTTGATTATTTATTTAATTATTTATTTATTGTTATTATTATTATTATTATTATTATTTAATTATTTATTTATTATTATCCATTGTAGGAGGACGAGCCTGCTAGAAGACGTAGGCCATCAGATCCGGGTAAAGATAAAATGAAAGTGTGTGATAGAGATTTTCCACTCTTAGTAGGGAACAGGTACATTAATAACTATTCATACATACATACATGATTTTCCACTGTTTGTATAGATTTTCCCTAATCATGATTTCCCAATATTTGGCGGTGACAGGTATAGATTTGCGTGTCGAGAATTTAAGCACGCGATTCATCCCCTTTTCCGACAGTTTGTCACGCACATTCAAGATGTTCAGCCGGACGGTAACTGTGGATTCCGAGCTGCATGTGTGGCTTTAGATTTGCTGGAGGGAGACTGGGAATGGATGCGCCAAGTTCTTCTACAAGAGATGATGGGGGACAGCCGGCAAGATTGGGAAAGGGTTTTCAACACTATTTCTACAAGAGATGATGCGCCAAGTTCTTCTACGAGAGATAACGGGTTCGCCCACATATACTCGACATTAGATTGGAGGGGAACGGGGAACGCACCCTATTCAAAATGGATGGAAGTGCCTGCGACTGCATTACTGATTGCTCAGGTATTTGGTGTGGTTGTTCAACTCTTCTCCGCTGATGGAGCGTGCACTGTCTTCCCTTTGTTTACTCATCCTGATAGCGTACCACAACATCGTATCATATCGATAGCCTTCGTGAACGGCAACCACTACATCATGCTTAACCTAGCAGACGGCGCTCCAATGCCATATCCGAGTGGAGCATGGTCGACGTGGGTAGATGTAGAACGCAACCCATGGTTGGCGCTATACGGGGATCGTATAGAGGCGGGACGTACGCTATCTCAAAGACCTCCACAGTATTGTGACCTTACTCGTAGTCCTAGTAGTTCTGATTCTTCTGATTCTGATGATCCGGTGTAACTTTGTTTCTATAATGTATAATGATTTATTATGTAGATTTTTTTTTTTGTTTTTATTATTTTACCTATACAATAAGAAATCAAAACGTTTTTTTTATAAAAAAACTTATAAAACATAATTAAAACAACAAAATACAAAAAAAACCAAAAAATCTACTGGACCGTATAGGGCTATATGGGCCGTATTGCTGATACAGCTACGGGCCGTATAGACCTATACGGCCCGTAAGGCTTCTGGAAGATGGTCGTAGAAGACCCTCTATGGCTCGTAGAAGGAACTAGTCTACGGGCCGTAGAGGTCCATACGGCCCGTAGAGAGTTTTTTTTTTTCAAACAATTTTTGAAGTTTATATATATAAATCAGAATTTTTTTAAAAAAAATTTGTGTCTCTACGGGCCGTAGAGATCTTTACGGGCCGTAGAGAACTCTGGTTCATGGTCGTAGAGACCATCTATGGCTCGTAGAGGATTTTTTTTTTAAAAATTTTTTGTCTACGGGCCGTATTGGTCTCTACGGGCCGTAGACGAGGATTTTTTGGTTTTTAAAAACTTTGTAAAGTTTATAAATATAATCAGTAGTTTTTTAAAAAAAATATGAGTCTACGACCCGTATTGGTCTCTACGGGCCGTAGACAAAGATTTTTTTTAAAAAAATTTGGGTTTTCAGTCTTATGTTATATATAAATTTTTTGAATATTATTCCAGCGAACTGGTAGCCCAGATGGTTTGTATGTGTGTGTATAAGGTGTTGTGTATGTGTGTGTGATAATATGCCAAAGCTCGATCCTCGTCCCAAACCGTTTTGAATTTTTATAATTATCTACGGCCCGTAAAGACCTATACGGGCCGTATTGAAGTTTTAATGCCCATCTACGGCCCGTAAAGCCCCATACGGGCCGTATTGAAGTTACTATATCAGTTTCACAGCAGACTTACAGAAACATAACCCACAATCACAAAAAATAACCCAACCCTAACCCCTTCGCCGCCCCTTTCTTCAAAACCACCACCACCACCCTAATCCACCACCACCACCCTAATCCACCACCACCACTTCCTTCTCCACCACTGCAAACACCACCACCACCCGAATCCGACCACGAAAACCCTCCTTTCAACCCGAATCCATCCACATTTCGAAAAAGGTATTTTTTTTTTAAAGTTAATTTTAATTAGTTTTTATGTTTAAATTAGTTAATAGTTGTAGATTATTGTTTAGGGTTTAGAAAATTGTTGATTTTAGTTTTTTTTTTTCATTTTTTTTCAGTTTTTTTTTTTTTTTTTTAGATAATTGTAGAATATCCTATAGAATTGTTCATAATTGTTATTATTGTTGATTATTGTTGATAATTTTTTTTCAGTTTTTTTTTTTTTTTTCAGTTTTTTTTTTCAATTTTTTTTTAGGGTTTAGATAATTGTTGATTATTGTTGATGGTTGTAGATAATGGTTTGATATAGTTTTGGCGATTCTTTTGAATCGCCAAAAACTATATAGTTTTGGCGATTCTTTTGAATCGCCAAAAACTATATAGTTTTGGCGATTCTTTTGAATCGCCAAAAACTATATTAGTTTTGGCGATTCTTTTGAATCGCCAAAAACTATATTAGTTTTGGCGATTCTTTTGAAACGCCAAAAACTATATAGTTTTGGCGATTCTTTTGAAACGCCAAAACTATATAGTTTTGGCGATTCTTTTGAAACGCCAAAAACTATATAGTTTTGGCGATTCTTTTGAAACGCCAAAACTATATTAGTTTTGGCGATTATTTTGAAACGCCAAAACTATATTAGTTTTGGCGTTTCTTTTGAAACGCCAAAACTATATAGTTTTGGCGTTTCTTTTGAATCGCCATAAACTATATAGTTTTGGCGATTCTTTTGAAACGCCAAAACTATATTAGTTTTGGCGATTCTTTTGAAACGCCAAAACTATATAGTTTTGGCGTTTCTTTTGAAACCCCTTAATTATAGAAACGCCCTAACTAACTATAAATTCTTTGATTTTGCAGTTATGGCAGGTTATATGGACGAGGATTACGTGAACGAGGAGGAGGATGAGCAGCAGGAGGATGAGCCCGTGGTCCAGGAGGGGGCTGCCACGGCAGGGGGTGACTTGTCAGGCTATGAGCCTTGTCGGTTTCGGCGATTCGATTACCCGACTCCCAGATTCGAGAGGTTGAAGAAGAAGAAGATTTCAAAGGCGCGTGGGATTTCTTGGGACGCGCTTCGGGCCACTAGGGGGGGTGCTGAGGAGATTGCCCGAGGGTGGATCCCGGAAGGGAGTCCACTCGACAGGTTTTTTGAGGACTTTCAGGCGCCGTCCCATCGGCCGTTGGTGATAGAGTTCATATCCACCTTTCGGTATCGGCCGCCCACCGCCGGATCGTCCGGCGCCGGATCGTCGGGCGCCGGAGCCTCGAGCCGCACACAGCCCACCGCCAGATCGTCGGGCGCCGGATCGTCGGGCGCCGGAGCCTCGAGCCGCACACAGCCCACCGCCAGATCGTCGGGCGCCGGATCGTCGGGCGCCGGAGCATCGATCCGCCTACCGCCCAGCAGCGACCGCCCACCGAAGGATATCGAGTTTTCCATACTCGGCAAGGAGTATAGTTATTCTGTAGATGAGTGGGCTACACACCTCGGGTGGTACACTCCCGACGACCTTACAGAGGTATTAATACTATTTATTTTTTATTCTTATTATTTTTGTTTTTGTTCTTATTCGAAATGTTAATGTTAATGTTAATGTTCAGGATGTCTACACTAGGGGTGTGACTACTGTCGCTGATGACGATATCTACGCGTGGTGGCCCACCATTGGCGGTCCAGTGTTCGGGAACCCTGGCCAGAAGTATTATTATTATTATTATTTATTATTATCATCATCATTATTATTATTTTTTAATATCTTTGTTCTAATTATTATTACTATTATTATGCTGTGCAGGGAGAGGACAGACAGGGCATCTAACATTCGTCACCCCGTCATTCGTTACATTCACCGTTGCATTACTTATTCCCTAACGGCACGGGAGAATAGTAACGAGCGGGTGACGAAGACGGACCTGATGTACCTGTATTGCATACTCACTGGCAGGCCGATTGCCTTGCATCGGGTCATGGCCGAGTACTTTGCCGCCTTCCCCCATAAGCCGTTGAAGGGAGGCATCGCATGCGGGGGGCTCATCAGCAAGATTGCCGAGCGCTGCGACGCCGAGAAGTATTTCGGTTATGTTAACCGAAATAGGTACCCGTCACTCCCGGCCAGGTATTTCGGTTATTAATGTTGTTATTATTATTATTATTATTATTATTATTATTATTATTATTATTATTATTATTATTATTATTATGTTATTTGTTTCAGCATACTAAGCCAATCAACGATGAATGCTATGGGTTGTACGATGAAGGTCCCGGCGACGGATGATGAGCCCGTCTACTACTACCTGATTGGTCCGGATAAGGAGCCGTTTGTGCATGAGCCGTTGGTGCATCAGGGCCTTGACGGTATTATTATTATTTTTATTATTATTATTATTATTATTATTATTATTATTATTGTTACTTGGGAAACTTGTAGACAACTTGTGTTGTCTGGTTTGCACGAAAACAGGGGAAACTCTGTCCAATTTTTTTTATAAAATCCTAGATTATTATTATTATTTATTAATTATTTATTGTTATCCATTGCAGGTGGTGCTGTGGAGGTCGGGTTACGGTACGTTGCTGAGGAGCAGGGGGGCGGTCTGAGGGACGTCGAGATGCCTGAGCAGCAGCCTGAGGACGTGCAGATACCGGCGCGCGTTTATCACTCTCTCAGGTTGCCTCCTGATGTTAGGGCGGACGTACGTGCGGCTGCCGAGGAGGCTGCCGAGATGCGTGTGTGGCGTCAGCAGCAGGACATCTGGCGTGTGCAGCAGGACATCTGGCGTCAGCAGCAGGAGGTAGAGATGCGTGCGTGGCGTGGTCGGCAGGATGATGCGATGCGCTGGCTGATTGCTGGCCAGCAGGATATGTACCGCCACATGGGCATGCCGACTCGTCCCCCACCGGATATGTACACCCAGCATGAGTCCGGTACCTCCTCGCAGCAGCCCGGGACCTCGCAGCAGCCCGGGACCTCGCAGCCGCAGACGCAGCCGACGCCTGATGACAGTTATTTTGATATGTGATTTTCTGATGAAATGTTCGTACGAAACAATTTTTATTTTGCTACGCTTGTTTGAATGTTTTAACTTTTAGTTTTATCGTTTGGTTATATAAACGTTTGTGTTTATATTGGTTTATCGTTTATATCGAGACGACTTTGTGTTTATATTGGTTTATGGTTTATATCGAGACGACTTGTGTGTTTGTGTGATAATGTCCGCAAGATCGAACCTTGTGCAGCTACTGTTAAGTAGTTTTAGTCTTCTACGGCCCGTAAAGGCCTATACGGGCCGTATGTCACACAAATCAAACTTATCCTTCCCTGCATTCTGCTAAAATAAGTTTTGAGCCTTATACGGGCCGTAGAGGCCTCTACGGCCCGTAGGCAATCATTACCAATGATTGACAAGCATTCAATCATTGTGATGATTGCCTACGGCCCGTAAAGGCCTATACGGGCCGTAGAGAGCTCAAAAATGTTGTATACGGGCCGTAAAGCCCTATACGGCCCGTAGAGGGTTGTGTAGATAAAAATTTCGCTTGTGCAAATAGTGGGAGCCTTTAGTTAACTAGACTGAACCTCATGATTTCTTCATCATTATGAGTACTGCACATTCAAATCTTTAACCCTAATTTGGTAGGGTTGGCTGACAACATAATCATGAGTAATTAATTAATTAGGGATTGCCTAACATCCTAAAGCAACCCTACTTATTAATAACAATCAAAGCCGCTGTTTTTTTAACCCTACAACAATTTATCAGCTGTAGCATTCTTTTTATTACTATTATCACGTACGCACATGGTCCATGCTGCCTCCATTCACGACTGAAAATGCTTTCTTTTCTTCAATCTTATTGCAGGAACGATAATGCATAGTTGTAGCAGTCGGGTACTTCAGGAAGAATGGTAGTGGTGCTGTTGGTGGCGGTTGATGATGATGATCTGAAACTAATGGACAACCAACTTCTTGCAACTCTTTCTTCAGCCTACGATTTTCGTCATTTAGAGTTTCGCAATATTTCTTTAATAACTCATATTCCTTTTCGATTTGCTTCAACTTTGTCCTGTCCCCATATGATCATTAGTTACAAATCCAATTTTTTATAATCAAGAAAAAGAAATTACTTGATAGGATTTAATGAATAACAATACTTTGATAAAGATTATGATATGAAAAATGCATATTGGATATGAGAACCCATGATAGTATATGTTTTAAAGTCGAAATGAGCCAAGTTCTAAATGATTAAAATGTTATAATACTTGTGTTCTTGTTTAATTATATAGTTTTCTTTCCCAATTTAGTACGCGAAACACATTTGTGTTCTTGTTTAATTATATAGTGTTCTCTGTTTAATTATATAGTTTTCTTTTCCAGGTTCTGACTTTTTGATTTTGTTATAAGGAGTTAGTTAAGAGGGTACACAAGTTAGGAATGCAATTAATGAAAACTGAAACTTGTTTATAATTAGAAATGTAACATGAGAGGCGAAGCTGATAGCAACGGTAACGTTGTTGCCATGTGATCTGGAGTAGTGGCGGACTTACCATGGGAGGAGGGGTAGCGCCCGCTACCCCTAAATTTTTCCGCCGTAGGGGAAAATTTTCATAATTTTGATATTTTTCGTACTACGCTACCCCTAAATCCCATTGCGCGTTACCCCCTAAAACTTTGGTCTAGATCCGCCACTGATATGGAGGTCACGGGTTCCAGTAGTGGAAACAAGCTCTTACTGAAATGCATATTAATTAAGAATGCGTACATTAGACCTAAGTTGCCTCGTGAATCGGGTTTACCATTTTTACATGATGGGGATTGTTTCTAAATCTGCTCATATCTGGGTGGTTTTGTCATGTCTGTTTTGGACTGGATGGTAACTAACTGGGGGCATAATATAGGGGATATGTAGCTGCAAGTTTTGGTGGTAATCTTTGTTTACTTTGAGCTAATTTTGGCCTGTTGTATATAGTATGCTAGGGCGATTGTAACGGGTGGTTTTTGCTAGTTCCCCGCTAGCGCTTGGTGGTAATAAATAATTTGTTGGTCGTTCAAAAAAAAAATCCGCTCATATAAATGGATTAATTATATTATCCTATATATTAGTTTGTAAACTTCATGAACAGCGTCGAGGGCTGTTTGGTAATTTGGAGCTATGGTTTTAGGGATGGTTTAGTAAATTGTTGTGTTGTGGATGTGGGTTGTTGTGTATGGTAATTATATTTCCATGATGATCAAAAGAACATATTTGGTTGGCTCTAATCCATTTATCAGTACTGATCATATCAGGGTTTAATCACCAATTGCTCCATACCTTATCTGTTCTAGCTAGGTCTATGAAACAAGTTTAATTTAAGTTCTTTTTATGAGATAATTTTTCTAATTAGTTCAAGAATATGTGTGTATGCATGTACATGCGAAAGTGAAAAAGTAAACCTTGCTCTTCTATTTTGGAACCAAACTTCGATCTGACGAGGAAGAAGATTCAACTTCTTTGCTAGTTCTTGTTTCTGGCCCTGCAATCACCCATGACACTTAAATCACATTTGATATATCATGCAATTTTATTATTATTATACTTTGGCACCGGAAGCCATCTGTTTCCTGTCCAGAGTCCAACAGGTTATTCATAGCAGTGTCTCGACTCTGGGGGGGGCAGGGGTTCGTTTTTAGTAGGCTAGGGTTTGCTATCCAGAAAGGGGTGGCGGCACAGCTTGTTGCCCGCCTGCCCGCTATCTTGATGTAATTTTTCGCGATTATGTTTTAATTTTTATAAATTAACTACAAACTAAAAAAAAAAAAAAAAATCATACTAAATACTAATAGATCGGAGGCAAGTAAAATTTTATAAATTATATTACACTTCCTAAGATTTATGCAATCAACATATATGTTCATTATTTTTGTTATAGATCATTTTATCATTCTAAATTTGGATATACCATTCTTTCATTTTGTGAGTTTAGTTGTATACTTAAGCAAAAAGTATAATAATAATAATAATAATAATAATAATAATGTAGCTTGGTTTTGGATGAGTGAAAATTGTAAAGCTAGAGGGTGAAGAAAATTAGTTCATGGAAAGTCATATAACACATATCTATTGTTGTACTAGCATGCACAATTCTTTGATGCATCTGGTGAATTTCCAACAACTTATTGATCAATGATACCTAGTTTGTAAATAAATTGGACGAATTTGATTACTAGCTAGTAAAGAAAAACATACTGTATTAAGGGTGCTATGGATGTTGAAGCTATCTTCAAGCATCTTAGTTTGCTCGGTTGTGAGTTTTAGCTTCTTTCTTGATCCGTCGTCATTGTTGTTAAAAACATTTGCGTTGCTAACGCCGTTTCTCATCCTTATCTCTTTTTCTTCTTGATCATCAATAGTTTTTGAACTAAAAGAATCTTGATCATCTTTCTGATCGTCATTCTTATAATCATGATCATCACTGGCTTCAATCTTTGGATGAAGAGGCAATGAAAGATCCAACCAAAACCCCCTCTTCTTATTCTTTGATTGCTTCTCCCTTTTGATCCCTACTCCATTAATCCCAAGACCAAGGGTTGTGTTGCATATCTCTTCTTCATGATTCATAATTTCAGATTGGGGAAAAATAAATTGTTAATAGGTGAAAAGGACGAAAATCATAGGAAAATTGCTGTGAAAATTTTCAGGAAATATGGGAACCTTTTGGTGGGAAAAATATGAAGATGGAAGTATAGTTTATAGATAGATCAATGCCATAACAATCATAATTAATTATGTATTAATTAGTTAGGAACCTTAAGTAAATGTTAAATAAAACAATAACAATAAAAAAAACAATAACAATAATTAATAATAATATGAGAATGAGTTTAAACTTGTGTTACGTTACAATATAATTATAACCACTTGGAGAGGAAACCAAAACATAATTACTAGTGCTTTGACACCATCCTACATTCTTGACTTTTCCATAATGGAAGTCAAAGTTTCGTTAAAGGGTATTTAGAAGTCATAATTGCCATTCATTCTAGTTAATACGTACACGACTTGATTCATAATTGTACGTACGTACAATCGATAAAGCCAAGTATTCGATCCACATAATACCTCTTTAATTTTCTTTTCTTGTTTGACCATGTTATAATTAATGATCATCTTAAGATTAATGTTTACCACAAGCCATATTTATATTTACTCAATATCAGGAGTAGTACTCAAAACCCAAACAAAAGACCGTTCGAATGTCATGGATATACTCATTTGTTTCCCACAACAAAACCTAACAACAGTAAAGTACTTGTTTGAGGCAAGGTTGTAAAAATTGCGGTTAATCACCGATTAATAGGTGATTAATTGCTAGTCCCCACTTTACTGATTAAGTTTAAGCTAATCACTCAATTAATCGGTGTCGGTCCAGAGTTGTAAAAATCGCGATTAATCAACAATTAGTCGGACAAATTGTTTCTAGTCGGACCTAAAAAAACTCAAATTAGTCAAAAATGAATTCGAATGTGTCAAACTAGAGCAAATCGATCAAATAAAACAAGTTCTTACCTCAAAATCGGATGATAATCCATGATTTAGAACCAATATTGATGAAACTCTATTAACCCTAGTTGCGTTTGATGTTTTTGTGTGATGAAAGAAGGAATTGGCAGGAAAAAATGGGATATGGTGAACGATTGAGGTGACTAAGGTTATTTAACTTTAGGTATTTTAATATTTAACCCCCCTCCATATTCACTAGTTTATATTTGGCTCCTAAATTTTTATCTTTATATATAAGGTATAAAATTAACATTATATATGTATAAACTAGATTATATCCCGGAAGCTTTCCGAGATAGACAAATCTAATATGAAGTGTTAAAATATGTGTTAAGATGTAACATAAAAATTAATGACTACAATATGACAAAACTACAATTTTAATTATGTGAATAAAAATGAAAATGTATATTAAAAAGAAGATCTTTTCTTAAACAGAAGATATATGTTTAGATGAGGAGTAGAGCCAGAAGCAACTATTGCAAGGCGTGATTGAGGCGTTGGTCTCAAGGTATGATTTTTTTTAAAGGAGTGGTTCTAACATATTTTGCTTTGGATGAAAATAGAATTCATATTTACTGGTTTGAATATGATTAGTGACTTGCCTAGACATGATTAATGAATTACCTTCCGGCATAGATAAATTTAATATGAAGGGATAAAATATGTGTTATGATGTAACATAAAAATTAATATACTATAATATTAGAATCAACAATTTGAATCATGTGAATAAGAATGAAAATGTATATTAAAACGAAGATGTATGTTTGGAGGAGGAGCAAAGCTGGAAATTACCATTACAGGGCGTGATTGTCACGGTGGTCTTGAAGGTGTGACTTCTTCTTCTTCTTTTTGTTTTTTTGAAAATAAGTGGTTTTAATCTATTATGCTCTTAATGAAAATAGAATTCCTAATTTGAACATGATTAGTGACTACTTGCCTAGACATGATTAATGAATTACCTTAACACATTGTGTTTTTTTCCTGTATGAACAAAAACCCACAAAAAAAATCATTTTTTCCGTTTTTTTGTATAGCACTATGGTACTCGTTGGAAAGATAATATTATTTATAAAAAAAAACATATATAAATGTTATTAACGTTTTAAAATTGTGAGAGAAACATGAGAGAGATAAAAACTTTTGGAGAAAAATAAGGAGGAAGATGCTACGTGGCACACCCAAGGGGAGAGTGTTGGTGCTGGATATTTTGGGGATATCTTTATTAGTGATATTGAATACACATCCTCGAGATGACTGACATAATGTTATGTTCAGGATATATCTGTATAATCGTAATGTGTTATAACCTGAAACTGACTAATGTTCTTTGTCCATTAAAACTTTTTGTGCAGGTCAAGTTTGACTGAATTACTAAAGACTAGGTGTTGCTTGAATCTTGGGAGATCAGTTTATACCCTTTCGAGGACGTGTGGAAGAGAGAAGAAGATGTAACGGTATAAAGCCTAAGTATAAGCTATCCCGGATTTGTAGGGATGTTAGTTACTTTCTATTTTTGTATAAATAGTGACCTTGGACCATCGTTTAGGCTCACTCACTGCTTTCTTATTTCAGCTAACACTCTTTTGCAATACTCACTATACACTTGCTATTTGTAACACATTTAGTCGATCGTTCAATCTTTTCCAAAGTTGTAGTATAAAAATTCTTTTAATAAAACAATAAGGCAGGGGTGTTTGACTCCTCCCGAAGTTTTATGCCGACGATCTAGATTGATTAAGGGCTTTCCTCGTACATCTCATGTTCTTTATTGCATCATTTCATTTACTTTCATTCATTTCACCCTAGGAATATCATTGTGACCAGATCTGACACTACAGTGATATTCTGAGGATATTAGTTTATAGTTGTCAAAGTTTTGTCTTTATCATCTTTATTACGATTTCCTAAAAATATAGTTAACTCCCAATTTACGAGTTTACTGAAAATATTATAGCATACTACCTCACTTTACTAATTTGAAATACAAAATTTAGTTGTTAATTTTTGACTAAAACAATTTAGCGTCCACCGTGAGGTAAGTGGTGCTAATCTTCATAAAACTTCAAAAAAATCTTATTAAAATTTTTTGCTTAACCAATTTATTTCAAAAATTTTGACAACTATGGCCTCCAACCCAAAATCCGTATCTTCGACCATGCCTTCCTCTAATTCTACTCCCAATGTGTCTCTACCACCTCCACCTGCATTCCCAAGAAGGAATGTAGATCCTAACACCCGTGGAGTATCCCAGACATATTCCAGGACCTGAATGGGGACATCCACTATGACTTCCCCGGTTTTGATCTCAAATAATGAGATCCTTTCCATGTTTTCGATGGTTAAGGAGCAAATGAAAAACCAACAGGAGACCAATTAGATGCTGATCAGAGAGATCCAGACGATGAAAGCATCTTCCAAAAGGCCGATTGAGGATGTAACAACACCTCTGCATCCTCAGATATTGGACATAAACTCAACTTCAACTAGGGACAATCATCAAGGCAATTTCATCCCCATGCAGTCTAGAACCACAGTTCCAAAAGCTACACCATCCCTAAGAGTCACAACATCCAAAGAATCGGGATATGCAGAGTCATCCCAAGACAAAATGCTGGTATCACTTTCAATAATAATGCTATTACTAGTAACAATCTTAAATCTATGCAGGATACTAGTATTAGCCCTTAGATGGCTAAGGAGTTACAGAAGCTAAGGGATATGATATCAAGTTTTCCAGAGATAGTGCAACATATTCCTGAAGTATCTTCAAGCTGTTACATGATATCCCAATTTGCCCCTCCTATTTGTGATGCTGAAATCCCAAAAAGATTTTAGACCCCAAATATGAAGCTGTATGATGGATCTACAGATCCTGAAGAGCATGTGGCATAATACAGGGAAAGGATGGAAATAAACCCTATCCCTGCACACCTTAAATAAGCCTGCTTGTGCAAAGGTTTCGAATCCACACTGACTGGTCCATCCCTAAAATGGCTGCTAAGTGTTCCTCCATACTCGATTACTTTTTTCGCTCATTTAATTAATATATTTAATAACCAGTTTTCTTGTAGCAGAACATTTGAACGGTTGACTAGTGACTTATACAGGGTTACCCAAGCTGCATGAGAATCCCTAAGAGATTATATCACCAAGTTTGGAAGAAAGTCAGTTGACATCCCTAACTTGGATGTTACTCTGGCAGTTCAAGCATTTAAGATAGGGCTCCAAAAAGATTCATCATTCTATCAAGAATTAGTGATGAACCCTTGTAGGAACCTCGATGAAGTCAGGAACATGGCGTTAAGATTCATCAGACTTGAGGATGAGAAGAAGATACAAGAGAGGCTAGATGCATCGTCAAGATACAATAACCCTAACAGAAAGTCGGAATCCAAACACAAAACCTTTAAATCCAAACCCTACTCTAGGGCCGACAACAAAAGGGTCAATGTGGTGGAGGATGATGATGATGATTATCCTAAACTGACTGATTACTGTTTTTCTGTGGATGTAACAGGTTTAATGCACACAATGAAGGATCTCGGGGATAAAGCAAGATGGCCAAAAAAGAATGACAAGGGCACTGGAAAGACAAGTCAAAGTGGTGTGCCTACCACAAAGACTTTGGCCATATCATCGAGAATTGTGTTGCCTTACGGAAAGAGATTAGTTACCTACTCAGCAAAGGACATCTAAAGGAATTACTAGGCAAGAAGAAGGATAAGACCTATGATGGCGATAGAGTCCCTGCGAGAGCAGCTTCTCCACCTCGGGATGCCTGTATACTAAACTTTATACCCGGAGGTTTCGACATATTTGGGACATCATATTCAGCTTCCAAAAGACATGCTTGGGAAACCAAAGCCAAAGAGGGATAGAAGCCTACAAGGAGTTCGAGATTGACTAATTCAAGAGTGATTAGTTTCGAAGAGGACGATCGAGAGAATGTCCTTGATCCTCATCATGATGGTTTGGTCATTACTTTATATATTGCTAACCATTTTGTATGCAGAATATTGATAGACAGTGGAAGCTCTGTCAACATCATCCAATGGGAGACCCTCAAAAGAATGAATAGCCCGGAAGCCGAGATTGCGTCTAAGTCATCCATCCTAGTGGGACTTAGCGGTGAAACAAAAAGCACTATGGGAGAGATTAAATTTCCCATTTATGTTGAAGGGGTAAATTCTCTGCAACGCTTTTGTGTTATTAATTGTTTATCTTGTTATAAGGTTATCCTAGGGAGACCTTGGATACATGATATGAAAGTAGTACCCTTAAGCTATCACCAATGTGTGAAAATCCTAACACCTTGGGGAGTAGTGAGAGTAGATAGTGATCAACAAGAAGCCAAAGATTGCCAAACTTCCTCAATGAAAGAAGCGACCCAACAACAACAAGCATAGCGGTCAAGAACCATACCTCCATTGTCTCAATGAGGGATTGCTGAAGCCTGTTACAAGAATGTGAGGATGCCAAGATCCCTAATTCTAAAGCTAGCAAGGATGCGTAGTGGTAATCTATTTTGGAGAATCATGGAGTACTATCTACTTAAAATAATATTATATAGAAGATGTGAATTTTCCAAGGTATGTTTTATCCTGTATTTATCATGGAGTTTTAATTTATTCTAATTCGGTCTTTTGAAAAAGAATTTATTGAAGTGTTTTTAGAATTTTTCAAAATACATTCTAAGGATATGCTGTTGAAGATTAGAGGATTGCCCCCTCTACGTTTAAGTTACATAAACCCTTCTAAAGTTTAAAAGTTTTCACCTTTCTTGAAGAGTTGGTTTTGAACACCTTGACTGGAGCGCACGTTTTCAAATATTGTTCAGGATGATAGGACCAGTACATGCTTCAGTAGTGGCTGACAATTTCATCATCATTGGATATATATTGAACTCTAACGCACGGAAGAATTTAACACTCTCGTGTTAGACTAAGGTTTTGACATTATCGTGTCACTTATAGTAGTTTTGGCTTGGTCCCAAGTATCCTAAAAGTTATGGCTTGGTCCCAAGTATCTTAAAGTTTGGATCCCAAGTTATTGGATTAGTCCCAAGTTAATTTGTTATTGGCTTTGTCCCAAGTTACCTTTGTTTCATGTTGGTTTTGTACTAAAATAATATGATATATGCCTTAATTCCTAAGTATTCAGTTTAAAACGTGATTTGTACCGACTATTAATCTTAATAACTAATATATTTTTGCAAGTTATTAGGGATGGAGTCATGCTTTGAAGGAATAACACTGGGGACATTCTCGAGGTGATTACTTTTACAATATTCCTAAGGTAGTAATTTTGTTTGGGCTGATTTTGATCAAGGCCATTCCACAATTTGTTTGAAGATAGCAGGTATAATCTTTATATTTGATCTGTGTTTGGGATTACAAGAGTAATGTTGTAGGAATAAAAGATAAACGATGCTAAGGATGTAAAATTCAAAAGACGACAATTTCTCTGGATCAGGATACTCCATAGGAGCACCACCAAGTGTAGCAATTCTCTCTTGCCGCCCTTCAATATCCCATTCCGATTTATCAAATAAGCTGGGATCATAAGCTTGAAGGGCCATCTTTACTCAGGCTTGTGCCACTAAGATAGCTGCTGAAGACATCAAGATTTGCTTATACTCCTCCATCTCTTTATCCTTATCAGCTGCCACCTTTTCCTTCTCGCTAAAGGCTGCCTTCAGTTCCTTTTCTAGTTTGTCCATCCTCTTGCTCATATCAGCCTCTTTTACGAAAGAAATCTTCCTCAGATCAGAGATGGTGGACATTGATTCCTGAACCCAAAAGGCTACAGCATCGAAGGCCTTCTGGAGCTGCTCTTGTCCCTAAAAGAAGAGAAAAACAGGTAAGTTTATAAGGATACACTTGAGTAATTTTTATATTCAGGATATAACTGTACCTAAATAAGGATGTAAGAAAGTTTTGCATGAGCATCGTGGAACCCCATTCCATCAAAAGGATAGGACTCAGAGCTTGGAGTAGTATATCCCTTTCCTTTCTTGGACGAAGCAGGTTTAGTTTTAGGAGGCGGACTCGATTACCTGGAAAAAGATGGGGATGCAACTTTGGTAGGCTTAGATGTAGTCAGGCTGTCAATGTCCTCGAGATTGAAAGACGAGATCTTTTTGCCTAATCAGGAAAATAGTGTTAGAAAGTACAATTTAAGCATTTTCAGGATAATGAGAAAGCTTACTTGACATGGCGGTGGCTTGGTTGGTTGATTAGGAAACTTCCACTACAAAAGTTGTTTCACTGTTGATTAGGTCCTGGGTTTATTTGATCTGATGAAAGAATATTCAAATGAAGGAGCTAGTTGATCCAACTTTGTACCTGCAAAAGGGAACGAGGATCAAGATATTAGAAATATCTTCAGGATGCGTTTGACATAATTTTTATCTATTATTATTTTACAATTTATTACCACTTTTAAACCACTTTTTTGGAAGACACTTTCCACCCGGAATTGAGTCTTGTCTAACAAAAAAGAATTTTGACTTCCAGGACTTCTCGTTTTTGACAACATTGCTCAGGAATGGAGGATCCCTGTGTATCAACTGGAGAACGAATCTTTGAGATCCATGTGTTATCAGCTTGCACACCATAGAGAGATCTCCAACTTCAAGAGGGATGTTATGGTTTTCGACTACTCTGTTCAAGACTATTAAGATTTTCCATACCTCAAGCATGGCTTGAGCATAACACATACCGGTGATTTGGAAAAAATCATTGATAAATTGTGGGAATGGGTATCTCAAGCCAAGAGCAAAAAAGTGTATAGAAAACAGACCTATTTATCAAAGATAAAATCAGATTTCATGTTTCGGTTGTATGGATGAAAAACAATATTCTTTCGAAAAACCCCTGATTCTCAAAGGGAAGAGATGTCTTTATCAGAAAAGTACGTATCTCCTCTTCGGGTTTGTCGAGTAAACCCTGAGGGTTGAAATCACTAGGGATTTCATAGTTAGTAACGACCCTTGTACATTTGACCGGCATTAGCTTTAACAAAAAAGGATAAAGTTTAATGCAGGTTGAGGAAAAGAAAAGAAAAAAGAGAAGTACCTTTCAAATAAATAAGGCTGATGAGGTTTTCAAGAGGAAGAAAAAAAACCCTAAATATAGAGGTAATAAGTGATAAGGACCCAAACGTCTAGTCCGTCATAATTGCCTCGGTTCTAGCAGAATGTCAAATCATTCTGATATGCTTACGTCAGCCTATAGGAAGTAATTAGAAAAAATTATGACCATTATGTTGAGGACGTAACGTTCTAATTTTTTGGGGACAATTGTTGGTGTTGGATATTTTGGGGATATATTTATTAGTGATATTGAATACACATCATCGGGATGACTAACATAATGTTATGTTCGGGATATATATGTATAATCTTAATGTGTTATATCCTGAAAATGACTAATGTTCTTTGTCCATTAAACTCTTTGTGCAGGTCAAGTTTGACTGAATTACTAAAGACTAGGTCCTGCTTGAATCTCGGAAGATCAGTTTATACCCGTTGGAGGACGTGTGGAAAAGAAAAGAAGATGTAATGGTTATGAAGACTAAGTATAAGCTATACTGGATATGTAGGGATGTTAGTTACTTTCTTTGTGTGTTTAAATAGGGACCTTGGACGATCGTTTAGGCTCACCCACTGCTTTCTTATTTCAGCTAACACTCTTTTGCAACACTCACTACACACTTGTTATTTATAACACATTTAGTCGATTGTTCAATTGTTTCCAAAGTTGTACCACAAAAATTCTTTTAATAAAACAACAAGGCAGGGGCGTTTGACTCCTCCCGAGATTTTATCCCGGCGATCTAGATTGATCAAGGGCTTTCCTCGTACATCTCGTGTTCTTTAATTGCATCATTTCATTTACTTTCATTCATTTCATCTCAAAATTTGATCGGATATCGCGGTCCGGTCAAAGATAGTATTTATATGTCCTATATTACCTCAACTAATGTACTAGTGGCAACAAAGGGTGTCGAATCGCGAAGAGTTTGTGGTTGGTGAAATAGGTGTTAGTTGATTAAAAAGATGTCACTTTATGAAGTTTAGTCAATTATGAAGTTTGCATATTTTTGTTCATTTAAGAATTGTTTGATTGAAAGATATGAATCACAATGGATTCGAATTGATTGCAAGTATAAAACAAATTAATTGATTAAGTAAATGATTGTTGTAACAATGATAATAAAGGACTCACACCCGGGTTTCAACAATTGATTACTAAGGTTTTATCAAATGGGTTAACTATAACTATTGCGAATGATGCTCGCGGGTTGGTGGTTTCATTAGGTTTAGGTATCAATAATCATCAAAATCTATGATGAACAATAATATACTTTATAACACTAGAACATACAACCCTAGGTTTGTGTTAAAGCAAGGAATCATGGTCAGACACTAAAAAATTGGCACAAGATCAATTAGCTAAAATGAATTCAACATAAGATTAATCGCAATTCAACACAATTTTTTGACATTCAAAAGCAAATACAAGATAGAAAATACCCAATGTTTAGAACCCTAGAATCAATGTTTACACCCGGATATGAATATAAGATTAGCCAAGGATGGCCATAGAAATCATCATATATTGTTGTTGGTCTTCAATCTTCAAGAATGGACGTTATGGAATGATTAGGAATCAATGGGATGATTGGAGATGAATGTTGGTGGAAAAGATCATGATTTTTGGTCAAAGAGAATGATTTTTATCAATAATATTCGTAACCCCCCCCGGTCATAAGTAGTCCATTAAAGCTGAAAATTCGAATTTCCTCAGGTTTTGGCGTAACTTACGCCATTTTTGGCGTAGGTTACACCACCCTTGTTCCCCTAAGCCATTTGCTTCGTCAAAACGCCATTTGGAGTTCTTTCTACGCAGTTGGCGTAACTTATGCCATTTTTGGCCTATCCTATGCCATTTCTGGCGTATCCTACGCCTAACCGTCGCTGAAATTCCAGTTTTCTTGTTTTCTTTATAACTTTTTCATTTCAACTCCGTTTTACTCTGTTTTTTCGGCTACGTCTTCATTTTTCAATCCTTTTCATGACACACACAAATATATTAATATCCCCTCCATATAAATTCTCAAAAACACATTAAATCTTCGTTCTTTGCTCCCAGTTGCTCGTTTCTTGCACCAGGTTCCTCCTAGCTTCAATCCAATTCGTCATTTAACTCCCAAAATGCATTCTAAACCTATCAATTCTTGTAAAACATAAATCATATCAAATTAGATAATTCAGGACTCAAATGCACATCAAAAAGTCAATCTTAAGCACTAGAACTTGAGGCTTTTCAACCATGCATCACATCCCAAACTTAGATTTTTTTGCTTGTCCTCAAGCAAACTTATTCTACACTTTCACAATTCCAAACACAAAGCATACTCCCCATCCTCAAACATAAATGAGTTAAGGTCCAATGTCATACTTGGTTCTTATTTTCTACACTTCAATGCTTACCCAACTATTCATTTGATTAACTTTAAAAAACAAGTGGTTACCCAAGCTCAACCTACCTTTCAAGAAGATAACCTACATACATATCCCTCACAATTGTTCTCTCCACTCGGTTTAATCATAAATAGTTGTGATGCACTAGTATATATTATATCAGTCACTAGAAACCGATTATAATGCATGTTAGTATAAGCTTGCAACTTAACCGCACTTCACCAAGTTACACAAAAGCAAACACAAGTCAAAAGGTCTTTAACGGGTTGTAACTTGGCTGGGCGAAGGGTATGGAATGGGATATTTAAAAAGTGGCTAAGGTGATGAAAATTGTATTTTTATTACATCAACAGTCTAAACAATAAATGCAAACTAAACACTTCAACTAAGCAATATTGGTGCCTTTATTCAATGATCACTACAAATATTTTTGTGCTTTTTTTGCACTATTTTTCTTAGCTTTTTTGCTTTTTTTTAACTTCATAAAAAAGATATAATCTCACTATTTACAACACGATAAAACATCCAATAATCAAATTTTCATCACTCGGGTTTAAAATAAAAAGGCTAAATCGGTCAAATGGGTTAAAGTGGGTGGTCAAAAGAAAGGTTTAGGCTCAAACTTGGTTAACTAAGGAATGATTTTAAACGGGTGAAGAATTAAAAAGGTTTAAAATAAAAAGGTTAACCTAATGCCTTAATCATTCTTTTGCTCACAATTGGTCTAGGGTGGTAAACGTATCAAAACTTGCAAGTTCTACCTTATGCAATTATAATGGCACACTCAATTCAAATGAACACAACATGCAAATAGGAATGGAAATTTATAAAGTGTAACATGTTGTGATGGCTCAATTATCTCACATGGAAAGATAGGTAAGATATGTGATATGCATGTATTAAATCGACCCTTCCGGCAAACTATTCCTGAATAACCACCCATAACTTTTTTTTTCATAAAACTAGTTGAAAGCTTTTTCATATGAATTTTTGAACCCAACCATGACAAAGGACCATAATGGTTTATAACATCCCGTGTTGACTTAGTTAATAATGTTTTTTTCAAATGCTAAAAAGAGGACATTTTAGAAAAAATTTCAAATTTTCTCCCCATCCACACACTTGAGGTCAACATTGTCCTCAATGTGTAGTGTTTAAATGGAGGATTTCAAAATGCTTAAATTTTTCTCCTCTCCCCACACTTAGAGTCCACATTGTCCTTAATGTGTAGGAGAGGGTTAAAAAGAAAATGTTCGTGGGAATGTGATAGCCAACTCAAATATTTCACCCAGGTCCAAACGAACAAAAACAAATCAAACAAATAAAAACACACAAATCAGTCAAACAAAAATAAAAATGATCATGCCCACACGAATAATATAAGAAGGGAAAGGATACATGGACTTGATCAACGGGCTAAGTTTATGGGTCTTCAGTCGGACCGTATAATCTTTGTCTCTCATGGTGGTCTACGTGAAAATATTCCTACCGAGTTTCCAAGGTAAGCTCGGTAGTTCACCTTCCATGCCCCAATTTGTTCATTCTCCTTCAACGTGTCCATCGAATCCATGCATGAAAATCTAAACCCACATTTTCCTACCGAGTTTCCAACATACACTCGGTAGCTTATATGCCAAATCCACAATTTCTTCCCAATGATTGAAAGGAAATGTGGGTGATTCTTGTTGCGAAGCCACTTCATGGTAGTTTGCCCAAGATCTTGGCATGTCACCTTCCTTACCTTCAAACTCACACTCTTTTCCTCAACTTTGTCAATTAAAATAATAGATGTCCGAGAATGGTCAGTATACACTGTGATTCCATCGGTAACTATTTCTTTAACAAATGTTACATCTTTACTTGAACTTAAACACTCATGCCCTGGAAGACTTGTAACCCCATCATCCCCTTCAACATCTACCACAATATCACTAGCAAACTCATCTTGCACCCGCCTAAGTTGGGTTAATTCCTCAGCTAGTTGACGTACCTGCATAACCAAAGCTTCATGAGCTTTGTCTCTCGCTTCATTATCTCGTTTCATCCCTTTTATCATATCTAGGATAACATCAAGCTTCGAATTTCTTGATTCTTGAGGCTACTCGTATGCTGGCTGGAGGTAATCATAAGAGTAGTTGTCACACTCCTCCTGGTAATTGAAAAAAATGTGGCATATCAGGTCCATGTTTGTTGTAATCCCAAACTTCCTCAATCATACACCCTAGCCCTCGATATTTATGATCACTTCTACCCATGTAGCTAGGATCTCGGATATAGATGTTGTTGCACCATTTTCCCCTTTGGTTTTGATCACCACGATTTAGTACTGGTCGTTGGTTGGGATATTGGTTATTGTTGGAGTTTTGAGGTGGGTTGTAATAGGGGCCATGTTGTGGTGGGTGTTGGTTTCGTTTTTGATTTGGATATGGTGGGGTATTGACACAGTTTTGGTTAATGGAAGTTGGTGGGAAAGGTGGTCATCGGTTCTTACCTCCACGATAGATTGTTCCGGTTTTGCATGTTGGTGGTTTTGAACGATTGAGAATTGGTTGCAGGTAGCCTTCACGTTCATTCTATTCATGAACTTTCTTTTGGAACACTATACAATCTTGTAACAAATGCCCTTGGTTCCCAAAACACTCACATGGATCGTCATCTACCTAATTCATGACTATCTTGTCCTAGTAATTTCAAATTCTTCGAGTTGCATACTGGTGGTGAGCTTCTTCCCGAATGTCAGGTATGCATGCATTATCGGTCACCTGCATACTAAAAAAACCACACGTAACAACGAACAAACATAAATAACAAAGACAAAAATTAAACAGTTAATCACACAAATCAACTAAAAACACAAAAACACCAAGCGCACAAACTCCCCGACAACGGGGCCAAAATTTGACCGGATTTTGTGGTCCGGTCAAAGATAGTATTTATATGTCCTATATTACCTCAACTAATGTAGTAGTGGCAACAAAGGGTGTGGAACCACAAAGAGTCTGTGATCGGTGAAATAGGGTTTACTTGATTAAAAAGATGTCACTTTATGAAGTTTAGTCAATATGAAGTTTCCATATTTTTGTTCATTTAAGAATTGTTTGATTGAAAGTTGTGAACCACATTGGATTCGAATTGATTGCAAGTATAAAAGAAAGTAGTTGATTCAGTAAATGATTGTTGTAACAATGATAACAAAGGACTCACACCCGGATTTCAACAATTGATTACTAAGGTTCTATAAAATGAGTCAACTATAACTATTGCGAATGATGTTCGCGGGTTGGTGGTTTCATTAGGTTTATGTATCAATAATCATCAACATCAATGATGGACAATAATATACTTTATAACACTAGAACATACAACCCTAGGTTTGTGTTAAAGGAAGGAATCATGTTCATGGCACTAGAAATTGGCACAAGATCAATTAGCTAAAATGAATTCAACATAAGATTAATCGCAATTCAACACAATTGTTTGCCATTCAAAAGCAAATACAAGATATAAAATACCCAATGTTTAGAACCCTAGAATAAACGTTTACACCCGGATATGAATACAAGCTTAGCCAAGCATGGCCATAGAAATTATCATATGTTGTTGTTGGTCTTTAATCTTCAAGAATGGACGTTATGGAATGATTAGGAATCAATGGGATGATTGGAGATGAATGTTGGTGGAAAAGATCATGATTTTTGGTCAAAAGGAATGATTTTTATTAATAATATCCGTAACCCCCATCATAACTAGTCCATTGAAGCTGACAATTCAAATTTCCTCATGTTTTGGCATAACATACGCCATTTTTGGCGTAGGTTACACTAGCCTTGTTCCCCTACGCCATTTTCTTTGTCAAAACACCATCTTGGAGCTCTTTTTACGCAGTTGGCGTAACTTACGCCATTTTTGGTGCATCCTACGCCAAACCGTCGCTGAAATTCCAGTTTTCTTCTTTTCTTCATAACTTTTCCGTTTCAACCCTGTTTTACTTCGTTTTTGCAGCTCAATCTTTGTTTTCAATCCTTTTTCATGAAATACACAAATATATTAATTTCCACTCCATATAAATTCTCAAAAAACACCTTAAATCTTCATTCTTTGCTACCAGTTGCTCGTTTCTTGCACCCGGTTCCTCCTAGCTTCAATCCAATGCGTCATTTAACTCCCAAAATGCACTCTATACCTATCAAGTCCTGTAAAACATAAATCATATCAAAGTAGATAATTCAGGACACAAATACACATCAAAAAGTCAAACTTAAGCATTAGAACTTGAGGCTTTTCAACCACGCATCAAATGTCATTGTGACCAGATCTGACATTATAGTGATATTATGAGGATATTGGTTTATAGTTGTCAAAGTTTTGTCTTTATCATCTTTATTACGATTTCCTAAGAATATAGTTAACTCCCAATTTACGAACTTACTGAAAATATTATAGCATACTACCTCACTTTACTAATTTGGGATACAAAATTTAGTTGTTAATTTTTGACCAAAACATAGAGGGTGACCTCTTTGAGTGCCATTTAGGATTTAGTGCTTTGATTTATTAATATATATAGATATATAGATTTTTAAAAATATATATGAAAATCCAATCTGATTAATCCCTAGTCGATACCCTACCGGTCGACTAGCGCCTAACGAGTTCTAAAACAATGGTTTGAGGTCCCTTAAACAGTACCGATCCAGACCATGAACTAATGTCCCTTAAACACTTCACACCAACCAAGTAAATGGGGATCTTCGGTGTAGTTATGCATATCTCTTGTCGTCTCCAATAGATATTTGGACTTATTTGAATATAAGAAATAACAGAAACTCTATGTTGCTCTGTTATATTTGTTGCACAAGTTATTTTACCTCAATTACCCAACACATGTGTGTTTTGACTTTATAAAAATCAAGCACTTCAAGCCATGGATGTTGGTTGACTTGTTCCAAGTGCAAGGGTTTTCCGTTCGAATTTCACCCGTCAATTTTTTGTTACTATACAATGGCGAACTCACATACTCCCTGTAAGCATACTCCTAAATAGGTCGCACTGAGGTATACGCTAGGTCTGCCTGCTAAATCACACCAATATTCATAATAGGACTAAAACCTTTAGTTATCTAAGGGGAAATACATTTACTACACACCTAGATACCGAATTAGTTAAGAATGCCATGTTATACATAAACAGACTATGGATAACCAATCCAAATGAGAAAGAACTTTTTTAATCCAACCCCGAACCCTAAAGAAGTTCATTCTCAAGCCTTCTTGTTGCTACAACAAGGAAAATGACCGGGATTAGGTTAAGAGATGCATATGATTATAAGTTAAGGGTGTGTTAGGTTTAGGTTTAGGGGATCCTCTAGCTCCTGGAAGGACCTGCACAAGGTAACAGACACCGTTAGCCTTAACGCAGGAGGGGGCCTCCTGCGTTTGGACTCCGGCGTGAGAATAACTATATATTCGATTGGAGTTGGGAAATAATGTAGAGAGTGTAAGAGTAAAGAGAAGAAGTGAGAAGTGAGTGTGTGGAATGACAACCCAATGGTCTCTTTATATAGGCAGTGGAATTCTGCCCAGGAGCTCCCTTATGGTAGCCTCCCTACTATACCTGGTAAGGATTGACTCTCTATATGTTCCCTGCAGTGAGACTTTGCCCATTTGGTATATTTTCAGCTTTTACTATTTCCTAGGCATGGCTTGGAGCTGTGTGATTTTTTGTCTTTGCCCATAGTAAGAAGCCAAAATACCTTTTTACATTTCCAATGAGTTTTACTATTTACTTTCTGCTGTGTAGTTACCGTATGACAGCCAGGCTGCCTTATATTAGCTGCTCAGCTCCAATAAGTCAGGTAAACCTTAACACTTTACTTTGCTTTATTTTTTGACAAGGGACTAAACGTGGGCGTTTTAGGACCCACATAATCACTTCTAATAAGTGAAAATAATAAGTGCATCTAAGAGGACAAAAAAACATGTCTAGTAAGTTGCGAGATCATAGAAACATCATACTTAAAAACACAATTTCTTCTCCACTAGAAAGACCGGGGAATAATGACATATCATCACTACCTTTTACATTTATCACTAAGGATGTAAGGTGTGGTTTTGGGGACTTTCCATATCGGACGGGGAGACTTAGAACACTACGCCTCCTGACCCGATTCTTGGTGTGAACTGCAAACTCATCTTGTCTTCCACGAAGCATGTCCCTTTTTTGTATGCCCGTATTCTTATTACACAAGAACGTGATTCAAGCGGGTTTGATCCGAAACAAAGGTTGAAACAATGTTATAGTTATAAGGAAGATGATAAGAAAGATAAACACATAAAGATTCATTCAAAACTTCCTTTCAATAAGATCTCACACAAATAATTCGTTTACACCACAAAAACACACACTTAAGGAACATGAAAATGGACAACTCTCTTTGTGAGATGAGAGACTGAGCTTATATAGTGTTGCTCAATATCTCCAGGCTTGATAAGTCGCTTGAGCTAAAAATTACTAAATTGCCCTCAACAATAATAATTAAACAAAAACCTAGCCAACGACCTAACTAAGTTATCACTAGTTGGGGATATACATAAAATGTACTAACAATCTCACCCTTGGACCTAGCTAGTGATTTACAGACTCAATATTATCACCCACCTGGGGAGGTACACGAAGTTTACTTACAAACTCTCATCAGAAACGTCAAAAATCCGGACTTAATCAAAATTCTCAGATTTTGTACCTCTTGAAGTTAATGGATCTTAGAACACTCATTCAACTTCCTAGATTTGTCCATTTTAAGCCTTGATCTTCCGACCATTTGGAGATATGACTCATTCACCTATTAGCTTTAGGTGAATGACTCATTCTCCCCATGAAATTTTAAATATATACCTGAACCTTTTAAAATCACTTTTAATCTTGAAATTGATGTTTTTGATTAAAATTTTAAAAATATCAACTTATCGTGTTTTGGCTTCGGATCTGAAATTCCGATAGAAGAATTTAGTATTCCAACATCGGTCAATCAAAAATAAAAAAACATTTTTTTCATAATTTAAGCTAAAAACCACACATTTTTTAACTATAAAGACTTAAAATAATTAAATTAATATTCACATGCAATCATTTTGGAGTATCACTAGTAATAGAATCCTATTAGTATCTGGATCTGCCAAGATAACTTTTTGTTTGATTAGTTAGGATTTAGAATAAACATTAAAGAAACAACTACCGATATTATTGTCCACTTTAACGTTAAAATCAAGTTTACCCAATGGACACTCCTATGGCCCAGTGTTCACGACCTCTCTCTTTCACGGAGAAAACGAGGGTTTAAGTCCCTCTGGGGGTATACCAAGACTAAAGAACGAATACGTTTATTTTGCAAATGATTCATATCGTCAAGTGTATCCATTCCAAATTTTATTCGAATCAAACGATCCGAGGCTGCCAATATATCTCGCGGTAACAAAAATTGATTGGTCTGAGGTTATCGACAAAAAAGATTTGTCTAAGCCTTTGGATACAATTAAGAGGTCAAATTAATACTCTAGACCTGTGGTTTCCCCATACGTAACACATTCTCGTATATTGTTATCATACGTATTTACAAAATATTAACAAACAGAAACATAGAAGTCTGTGGATAGAAAGGATATAATATGTATGTCGCGTCATGGTATCCGGTCTTGGATTATAGTTTCGGCCCATAGAAGTCCAAGTAGGGGTGTAAACCAGCCGAGCCCAAGCCTGATTGGATTCGAGCTCGGCTTGTCATGCTTTTATGAAGCTCGGCTCGGTTCGACCCTAATACTTTGAGCTCGGCTCGAAATAATTTTAGAACAGTTTTAAAGGAGCTAAAAGCTCGTCTCGGGCTCAAGCTCGCATCAATAGCTTATACCAGCCAAAGCTCGGCTAGAGCTCGGCTCGCCAATGTTAAATAGTAGGTGTACTATAAAAAAAATAATAATGTAAAAATTTTTTTGGGCTTGTTTAGGCCCGTGAGCCTAAACGGTCTTTGTATGATAAACTCGAGCTAGGGCTCGATAACTAAACGAGTCATTTTTCAAGCTCGGGCTCGTTAAAGCTCGGCTCATTCAAGCTTTTTACCGATCCGATCCTGAGTAGCTTTCGAGCCGTTGCACATCATTTACACCCGTAAGTCCAAGTGCGACTCAAGTGTGCTTAGCTTGAACCAACTTAGTTTGGAAGTACCCAGTTTATCGAAAGAAATGGGTTGATAGTCGGGGAATATATGAATGGGCTCGCAATGATTCCAATGACAATGGTGGATCCATAATGACACTATTAGTAGTTATTGAGGAAATTTACTGGAAAGATAATGTGGCGGAGATAGAGACTAAGGCTATGGGGTGTGGAGACATGAAAAAGGTCATGTCTTCATGCCATGTAGGATGCCACATCATCAAAGTGGTATCTCAACATTCTTGAGATATGGGTGGGGTGTGGAGACATGAAAAACTCATGTCACAAACATTTATTACTTTTTAATTTATTTTTGAATATTAAATTTAGTTTGTTTTTATAGTAATAAATAAATAAAGTAATGTTAAAATAAACACTAAATATTATAAATAAAAATTACAAAAGCATAATAAAATTAAAAAAAAACGAACACACCGAAAAAAAATACGATTTCCTAAAATTTTATAAAACTACTTCCACTTTTCAACAAACTTGTCTTGCAATTTCTTAATCGCGGCACGTCGTTCTTCGGGATACTTCGAGATATCCGCCTCCATAATTCTCTACTCTTCCACCGCCTTCGATTCATCAATCAATCAACCGAATCTTTTCCTTCTTGAGCTTTATTTTTTCGTCATTAGCTTTGTTGAAAGCTTCCATAGCTGCAGTTAATTTATCAAGCTTTGAAGCGCTCCCGCTTGTGCTACCCGACGCCACTTTCTTTCCTGCCGCCGCTTCCTTTCAAGCTTTGTCCCGACCTACATAAAAAACGCAACCATTTTTATACTATAAAGAAAACGCAACGAATTATATAAAAAAAAACTATAAATTTATAAACCTATGGGGCGTTCCTCCTCCACATATATTGGTTCTTCGAACCCGGGCTCGTCGTTCATATCAATGTCGATTGGAACGGACGGGCCTGCTTTTTTAGCTTTAGGTTTTCGTTTGGCCCGTTCAACCTCGTTTCGGACCGCCGCCCATTTTTGTTCATCTTTCAAAACCTGCTAAGCCCGTATCATCGAGAATGATCTGTGTACCTCAGTTTTATAGTCCGACAACGCTCGCTCGAAAATCATTTGCTCGTTCCATCCACTAGGCGGGTTCGACTTAATACGGTTGTAAATTCCATTGAATTTACCACAATCCGAATTCATCTTTCTCCATTTCGAGCTTAGAGCATCGTTTAGTCGATACGGCTTAGCTTGCATATACTTATGAAAGTATTCGTTCGCCGTCTCCCATAAATTCTCAACCGATTGGGCGGTACCTTTGAATTTAAAAAAACGTAACTATATATATATATATATATAATCGGAATTTAAAAAAACATAAATATATATATATATTCGGAACAAAAAAAAAACATAAATATATATACATTTTCGGAATTAAAAAAATACATAAATATATAGTTTGCGCAAGTTTAAAAAATTTACCGACTGTGGGCCGTTTTGAAGCCGCGAGCCACGCCTTAGCTAAGGCTTCCTCTTCAACATCGGACCATGGCCTAGGGATTCCTTCTAGTGGTTTACCACGTCCCGATCCTTTCTCTCTTTGTTTTCCTTTGCGTTTCCCTTTAGCTTTTTCGGTGGGTGGCATATCTTGGGTTTCGGGAATTATCTCCTCCTCGGTTTCGTTCTCATCCTCTACGGGTTGAGATGTTCCCATAGGTGTAGTGGGTTGAGATGTTCCGATAGGTGTAGTGGGTTGTGATTGTGGAGAAAATTGTGGAGAAATTGTTGGTTACTTTGATAACATTGCATTTGGGCTACTTGTTGCATATAGTTTTGCATTTGCATGAATTGTATCGGGTTTAATTGGGCATAAGCCGCCAGGTTTTGAAGCATTTGGGCTACCGCCGGCATTGGTGGAACGGTTTGCGATATGGGTGGATCGATGACCGGCGTGTAACCGGGTGTGGTGAAAGGTTGATTCGGGTTTTGGTTGAATTGTTGGAATGGATCCATGAAGTTTTTTTATAAAATGTTGGGAGTTTATAAAATAAAAGGTTTAAAAGGTAGAGATGAGATGTAGAAAAAAGTTGATTTGGTTAAATATATATAGTTTGAATTTGGTTAAAAAAAATTAAAAAAAATAGTCGTTGGCCTTCATGTGACCGTTATACAACGTTTAAAAAAAAAAAAAGAAATTCTCCTATTGGTGCGTCCCTTATGTTTTGGCGAGAACGGGGGGACGGGGCAGGGAGGGACGGGGCATGCGGGGCGGTGTAGCGGTGGGGGACAGGGGAAAATATGGAGGACTGGGGGTGGGTGCCGTCTGTGTACCATATAGCCTAAAGATAGATGGAGCGAGATCCGAACGAAGTCATTTTAATTTATCTAGTTTTATGTTTACCAAAAATAAAAGGTCGTGTTTTTTTTAACGGCCAACGAATTAATTTCCGAGCATTCTCGGGCACCCTTTTGGCGAATCAGGTACTCGAGAGTACCCGGGCCACCAATTGCCACCAATTCCCGGGAAAACCCGACCACTCACCCGCCCGAAGGCACGACAGTGAAATAATCGGTAAAATCGGTCGGGATCAGGACTTGAACCCAAGCCAATGGCCGGGTCATCCCTCATTTCCCCTCCACCAATGTCCTCCAAATGTAGCTAGTGGGAATTGAACCCAAGCCTCCCGTAGGAAACTTTAGACCCTCAACCAACTGGACTACAAGTGTTGGACAATAAAAGGTCATGTTAACACCAACTATTTTTAACACCTCGTAATAAACTTAATTAGGTGATTGGTTATCTTAAATGCAATATATCAAATGTCTCAATAATTTATGATAGACATATATATAAGTTTATAAACATCAATTCCTTTCACCATTAAAAGTATTTATCCTTAAAAAAGGGTCTCCATTTGCCAAATACATAAATATGAGACAATCAATGCACAAATATGCGAAAATCATGGGTAAATATCCTTAAAATAAAGGTCTCCGTTTACCAAGTCATGCCTCACCTTAGATCAGTCTCCGTTTGCCAAATGCACAAATTTTAAACACCCATGCAAAAGTTTTCGCTTACTGACAACCACAGGAGATAAACAAACTACCTCATCTTATCACTGGATCTTATATATTGGCTTTATATAGAATGAATATGCATATTGTATGTCCATCCAAACAAATGATGAGATTGCTACATACCATTTTATTTTTTAGTGCATTTGTAATTTATGCAGATAGCGAACCTGTACAATTTTGCAAAAAGAAATGCCCTGTAGAGGTAACGAAAGGCGTTAATGGCCTTGAAAAGGTTACACTCACTCAAAATAAAGGCAGTAGTGTGGAGGTATGTTGTATGTTGTATGTACACTGTGTCCAGATTGTTATTTTAGATTGAGATGTGTATGTCTACACATTGTTGATTTGTATGATCTAGATTACAAATGTACACAACCCTTATTGGATTTGTTGTTTTGTGAAACAAAATGTTGCAGGTTTATATGTATGGAGCTCATGTGACTTCTTGGAAGAATGACCAAGGTGAAGAGTTGCTTTTTCTCAGCAATAAGGTACCACCTATTCATGATTTTATCTGGGTAGGGCTATACAAACACGACTAACGTGTCATACGACGGGCCTTTTGATAGAGCGAAAAGTTGTCAAAACAGGCTGTATAATGTGGCGAAACATAATCATATGGGTTGTTGTATGATGTTTTAACTCACAAAAGAAATGAATGATGTAACCATTGACAAATATGGGTTGCATGGAGGATTGGGCAAATAGAACTCAAAACAGACCGTATGATACGGTGTAAAATGGTCATTTTGGCCGTATGAGGGCCAAATCATATGCCTGGTGTGATGTTTTGACCAACAAAGAAATGAATGATGTGTATGTTGGAATCAGGCCCTTCGATTCAAGCTACTATATTTGCAAACAATATGTTTCTTTGTATGTGGTATGAACAATATAGAGTAACAGAAGATTAGTTTTGTAGAATGAAAGGCACACTTGTTTATTCAGAATATCATGGCTATATAAAGCCATAGATTACAACGTTAACCAGAAAACTAGTTCTACCCTTAAGACCCGTTAACAAACTCAACAACCTTTGACTCAACTTAAATCCTAACGGCTGGAAATCTGAAAACAATAACCATGTGGGCAAAGCCCATTATTGAACCTAAATAAAACACAAAGACCCAAACAAACTAACTAAAGCCCAAGTCAAGATTAACCCAACAGTGTATGACCTTTCTCCGTTGTGTCATGCGGCCCATATGATGATAGGTGGGTTGATGTACACTGGTCGTCTTCTTTGATCATCCAGAGAGTGTGTATTTTTGCAGGCAATCTTTAGTCCTCCAAAGCCCATACGCGGTGGTATTCCTATTGTATTTCCTCAAGTATGTATCTTTATAATCTTTTCAGCTGGTTAACTCATTGAATTTGGATTTCTTATGGTTATTGACATGAATTTGCATGCAGTTCTCAAATCTTGGCCCTCTTCCATCACATGGATTTGCTAGGAACAGATTATGGGTCAGAGACGACTACCACCATCCAGATACAGTCAGGGTCGCCGATGGAGTTTTTGTTGATCTGTTACTAAAGCCAACCGAAGAGGATTTGAAGATATGGCCACACAGGTACACGACTATCTTGTCCGCTAGAAAATCTGGTTGTATTGCCATTAATCTCATTGTAGACAGATGATTGTGACGTCGTTTATGATAGAGTTTCTACTCTCTAACTGACTGTTTATTTGTAGATTTGAGTTTCGGTTGAGGATTACATTGACACCTAGAGGAGAATTAATAATGGCATCTTGTGTCAAAAATGCCGATACTGATGGACAGCCGTTTACATTCACATTTGCACATCACACCTATTTGTCTGTTTCAGATATAAGGTAAATTGGTTTCACATGTTTCAGTTGGTATCCTATGACAGACTTGGTGTCTACTAGGATCTTTCTGATGCGGGACGATGACATGAAACAAGTAGTTGTTCTCGTTCATCGCTTCATTGTTTTTTTATCAATGTTGAATTGTTTTAAGTAATACATTTTGATTATTTTTCCCTCCAGTAAAGTTGAAGTGAAAGGATTGGCGAAGCTTGATTATCTTGACAATTTGCAGAATAGGACGCGACAGACAGAAAATAGAGATACTATAACCATTAACTCACAGGTACTTTTATTACCGCACTTTGATGACTCTACCATATATGGTTAGGCTTATGTAGTGCCGATTGTTTTCTCAGTTTGACAATATCTACCTTAGCACACCAAAGAAGATTGAAGTTTTGGATCCTGAAAAGAAGCGAACAATTGTCATTCAAAAAGAGGGGCTTCCTGATGTTGGTGAGACATGCATTTCGCCTTAATATTTCTCACAATTTGATAGGTGATTATGTATTTAAGTAGTACATAAGTAACAAAATTGTGTTGTTTCGTTCGTGTGTTAGTGGTGTGGAATCCAGGGGAAGAGAAGGCCAAAACTATAGAGGATCTTGGTGAAGGTGAGTACAAAAACTTTGTTGCTGTGGAGGCAGCAGCAATTGAAAAGCCGGTTACATTGAAGCCTGGTGAAGAATGGGAAGGAAGGCTAGAATTTTCAACTCGACGCTTATAATTGAAAAAACAGATGATGTTCGTTATCTTGCGCTTGCTGAATCCAAATAACTTTTTTTTTTGTAACCATGACGTCTGACCTATGGCTCTCCCAAAGGAGGACTCGCGTGGTCACACTATGTATTTCTTCCTTTTTGTGTTGAATAAAAATACTTCATGTCACCCTAGATTACTTTGGTTATAAGAATGTTTAGTGGTGTGCTACAAAAACTGTCAACCACTTCTTGTATAAACCATTATGTACAATAAGGGTTAGGATTCTGCTACTCATAAAGTTCTGTTTACATTGTTATGTACATAATAAAGCATGACATTTGACATTTAGAACAAGGTAAATTGATGGTTGCACCTAGCAACTTATCAACATAATGATGAATTTAAGGTTACATATATTACGAAAAAGGTAGCACTCACGCGATTCCTGATCATGTAAAGGCACGTTTTAATACACAACGAATCAGGTACTTAAGCGAACTATTCCTAGATGACAGACACCATTTGGCTAGTTTCATAATCATAGCCATGCCTTCAGTTGGAGCAATAACCACTGTAGATGAGAGCAAACAATATGATCAACACTAGTAGTTGATTGAATGTCATCTTCATAGTCATATACCCATATCATTGCTAAAAGAATTAACTATCCATTTTTCCAATTGAAGTCATTTGTTATTGGGTAATTGGATTTTAGTAATCCAAAATTTGCCTCATTGGCCGACAATAATCTGTACCTAAGAAAATTCCCACAACAGTCCCAACTTTTAACGTATTGGTCAATAATGAACATTTTAACTTTCAACCTCTTTCAGTTTTGAAAATGGATTAGTTTTCCGTTAACAAAAGTTCATTGCCGGACAATACTTTGAAAGTTGGGACTGTTGTGGGGAATTTTTTAAGTACTGATTATTACCGGCCAATGAGGCAAAGTTTGAATTGTTAACCAACCATCTTTTTCTTCCAATTTACCCACCCTCTTCAGAAACTGGTTTCAAAATAACCAATCACTATTAATTCAATATCTCGCCATTAATATATATATATATATATATATATATATATATATATATATATATATATAAGAAACATATCTGATTAACAAATGGTGGGATGGAATTAGAAGTCAAGCAACAAACCAAACCAATGATGTAAATAACTATCAGTTAATTTTTACATTTATAATTAATTTGAGCACTTAGGTTAATACTGATGGCTAATTTCCTAAGGCCAATGCTTCATATCTTTCTATCTTTATCTCTCTTCGGGGGTCGGAAGTCAACGGGGGGTCGTAAGTCAATAGTTTCGGGGGGGTCGAAAACCTGTTTCGGGGGTCGAAACCCTGTATTTTCAAAATTTTCTATACGAATACTATATAATCGGAACTTCTGCGCGAAAATTCGGAGGGGTCGGCCGCCCCTCCCCGCACCAACTAAGCTACGCCCCTGGTTTCGTCGAACTCCGGCGATGCCTCCAGCTCTTTTGTGACTATTCGTATAGTCGGTTTCTGATAAATAAATTGAAGAAGACGATGATGATGGAGATGGAGATGAGGGGTATGTTTGGCAAAACTAGCTGTTAGCTGTAGCTGAAAGTTGGTAGCTGTAGCTTTTTAAATATATTTTGGTGTTTGGCAGAGTAAGATGGTATGGGCATGTGAGTAAAACAGAGGTATATATGCCAAGATAAAGGAAGGAAGATTAAGATGGTATGGGCATGTGAAGAGGAGGCAATTTACGGCCCCAGTTAGAGTAGTGGAAACCCTCACTGTGGAGGGAAGAAGGTGTAGAGGAAGGCCCAAATTGACTTGGGATGAGCGGGTTAAGCATGATTTAGTAGAGATGCACCTCTCTGAGGACATGGTCGAGGATAGGGGTTCGTGGAGGCTCAGGATTAGGGTTAAGGATTGTTAGGGAGGGTTTGGATTAGTAGCGTGGTTCTAGGAGCTTAGACTTTTTCTACAACTGGTAGGAGGACTATAAGGGTGACAAGTTTTAGGGTGACTTGTATTAGGGCCTTTATGGTTATGTTGTTTTATGTTGTTTTTTCAATTGGCATATATACCTCTGTTTTACTTTATGATGCTTTCAATGTTCTTTAAATTCAGTAGCTTTTTATTACCTTTTCAGTGCTGTTTTCTTGTCGATTTTGAGTGGTGGAGCTGGGGGTCTCTTTGGAAGCAGCCTCTCTATCCGTGAGGATGGGGGTAAGGTCTGCCTACGTCTCACCCTCCCCAGACTCTACTCTTAGCTGTGCTATTTGTGGGATTTACTGGGTAAGGTTGTTGTTGTTGTTTGGCAGAGTAGCTGGAGCTTTTAATAAAATTTATTAAATGACCAAAATGGGCATTAACTAAAAGCTTGTATGATGTTTTTTTTTTTATTTTTTTATGAGAGAATGGGTATTTGTGCGATTTACTCATTAAAAGCCTAAAGCTAATAGGAGTTTTTTCTTAAACGCTAGTACTAGTAGCTTTTCAATATAAATATTTTTCTCATAACCTAAAAGCTTCAAGCTCTTTCAACCAAACAAAGCTTTTTATTGGTTAGGAGCTTTTTCTTAAAAGCTTGAAGCTTAAAGCTCATAAAAGCTCCTTACCAAACATATCCGATGTTGAATCTTTCATTATGACGCTTCTAGGACGGTTCTTCTCTTTGTTGGTCGGTTTTAAAGGGCAAAGCCCACAGAAGAGTATTGTGGAGCTTGTCCATTGTGTGTTGGAAATTTAGTGAGAAATGAAATTTTCACAAATATAGGAAAAATGAGTTTTCTTTATTTTTGGACAAAAATAGATAATTGAAACTGAGGTTAATTTATATATTTCTTTGTGGGTTTGTACTAAGTGTTGTGAGAGCTTCGCAACGAATCAAACTGCGTCCAAAACAGAGCTAAGATGAATGAGATATTATTGCTCAAATAGTGGTGAATGAAACTGTTAATGCTGAAAATATGGAAATGAAATAGGCGTGTACGCGCAGAGGAGGAACTTGTCCTACATTGGAGGACGAACATAACTTGAAGTGGTATATAAATAGGAATCCCCTGTCCTTATTATTTCATAGAAGCACACACTAGTGAAGTCGCGAAAGATGAGGAGCACCTTAACTTGCACACGCGCATGCGCATGGCGTGGGCGATGAGACGCTTTGATGGCGCACTTTGCACGCCGCGAGCCCCTTGAGAGCCGTCTTTGTATTTTTTACCGCGTGTGCATGGTTCAGTACCGAGGTTGTAAAGACCACGTGGCATCCTAGTATGCGTGGCAGCTTCCAAATGGCGTACGTAACTTGGTAGCACGTGTGCAACGTACGACGTGGATTTCATATGGCGCGACTTCATGGTGTGTTGTATATGGAGCATGTGGAAGACGTGGCATGTACCTGTGTGACATGATGGCGCGAACCCGCAGGTTCGTATACGCATAAGTTCCACATGCGCGCGGCTTCGCGAGTAGGTTTGCAACAACCGCTGTCAATTTTTTGTGTAAAAAAAATAATTTGTTTTTTTTTTTTGAAAAACGTTGAATATATTTAACGGCATATAAGTAAAAGCCATAAATACGTATATGGCATAAAAGTGGCACAATTAAAGTTTCATTATAAATTTTTATTCCAGGACAAAGAAAATTACATTAAGATAACGGGTAGGCGGGCAACAAGCTACGCCGACACCCCTTAAAAGATAAATTTTGTGGCATAAGTGATATATGTCATTAAAACTACGGGTCAAACAATTGTAGCATACACAAAGTGCCACTAAAACCCTATATTAGTGGCACAATGTAAAATGACACTATGAGTGTGTGTCACTAAAAGTTTAATTTTGTGGCATAAATGATAAAACGCCACTAAAGCTATGAATCAAGCAAATGTGGCACACGTAAAGTGCCACTAAAACCTTATATTAGTGGCACAAAAGCTAAATGCCATTAAGAGTGTGTGCCACTATATGACAATTTTTTTGTAGTGTGTAAAGAAGAGTTTCAGGTCTGAAGTTGAAAATGATAACTTAATATCTTTGATTGAGAATTAAAGACTAAATTAAAGTGCATTGAAGACGTTTAATGCAGTTTAGTTTTTCGTCTTTATTTCTTTTTGTTGTTTCGTCTCAAGGTTCAGTGTATAAACCAAGGTGAGACTTGGTTGAAGACACACCAGTTTAATGCAACTTATTTCCAGCTTGTTCTTGATCCTCTTTCTAACTTTCAAGTACCGTACAGATTTTTAGAGTTAACTCCGACAGTGCAACTACTTAGGTTGTTGTATCATTGAAACAAACGGGTTTTTTGTGGAGACCCGAAATTTGTTTTAAGAAACCTGTGTTCAACACGGTCCTTAGCCACACACACTTTCTACTTCTACTCATTTCTTCTTTTTTTCATCTATTTCAGTTGTAAGTCGTGCTTGTAGTTTACTGTTTTCTTTGCTTAGGCTGACCAGTATGGATCCGCACCCCCTCCACCTCAACCATTTTACCTTCAATAATGCCCCCTCCTCCATTTCCTAAGCACTATTGAGGGGCGTTGTTGACCCTTTCCAGCGCAATAACGACGGGCAACAACTATTTTTCAGTGGGGCCATATGTTTTGACCATTCCCAAACAGTAAAAACGCATAAAAAATATTACTAATACGTATTTTTTTAAATCTATATAAACCAACCACTTTTCATTTTTTACCCACAAATATTCACTCCCCTCTCTCAACTAGAAAATATATCTCATTTCACAACCCAAAAACCTTATTTCAAAACCCACTTCACCTTGTTTCCGTATAACAACGACCCAAACGCATTTGATCCCAACAACCCACCCCGTAACATAAACACTCAAAATACCTCGTGGGTGATTAATGCTAATATTGGCCAAAGTGAATGTCGTCCACTACGATGGGACATGTCATCGTCACAACTCCCCATGACCCACACAAGTAAATGCTCGGTTTTGTATATTATTCTACACAACCCCTTTATGTCTCAATCCATACCTGAAACCCAAATCTTACCCGAAACCCAACCTGCATTTGGAAGTCTCCCAACATGTAGACATCAAAGGAAGCAACCGGACGAAGAACATCCTCCAAAGTCACACCAGAAGTGGTCTATGAAGGAAGAGTTCACTTTGGCACGAGCATGGCTCGTCGTTTCAAAAGACCATATTGTTGGTATATATATATATGGAAAGGATATTTTGGAAACCCACTTGAGTTGAGAAAACCTTTGAAAACCCATGTAAAAAACCATTATTTTTTTTTTTGAAAAAAATAACCAATGTAAAATACATGTTTTTAAGCATTTTGGGCAAAAAAAATAACAAAAGCGCTGATGGGATTTTTTTTAAAAAAAATAAACAAAGTTGCTAAAAAAACATATGTTTTCAGCTATTTACCTATGTTTTTAGCAACTTTGTTTATTTTTTTTTTTAAAAATCCCATCAGCGCCTTTTTTATTTTTTTGGCCCAAAACGCTTACAAACATGTATTTTACATTTGTTATTTTTTTCAAAGAAAAAAATCGTTTTTTACATGGGTTTTCGAAGGTTTTCTCAACTCAAACGGGTTTTCACTTTATAATTGACTTATATATATATATGGTGAGGTTCCTGTACAAAGTGTATTTTTCGTACAAAGTGTGAGAAGTCTATATAGGAATTGTGTTTTAAATTTTAGGCATGATGTTTTATGTTCCTTTGGCATAGTATTACATAGAAAAACAAAAAAATTAACAATTTAAAACACCAATTAATGTATTCTCAACATGCAATCTAAAAAACCCTACGAAGAAAGTAATTAGTGTGTTTTAAATTTAATGTCTAGAATACATTTGATTATGTTTTAAATTGTAACGTTTGGTGCTTTTGTATATAAATCAATGCAAAAGGAATAAAAAACATTATAGCCAAACTTTAAAACACAATGACTATATAGACTTCTTACACTTTGTACGAAAAATGTACTTTGTATAGGAACCTATACATATATATATATATATATATATATATATATATATATATTTAAATTTGTTTACTTAAAATGTTGATAAAATTGTTTATCTAAATTATTTATTTAAATTTGTTTACTTAAAATGTTTAATTTGTTTACATAGGCGACGATCAAGAGCAAAATGTGTTCGAGGGGCACATTCCTAGAAAAAAAAGCGCCGAAATGAACTGCGGCCCTTACCGTTCCAATGATTCGTTCTTAGGCAAATGGACAAAAATGAGAACAAAAATTAGCAACTTCAACATTGTCAACCGACTTACTAACAATCGTCAACAAACAAGTTGTGCGAACAATGTGGATGTCTTGACGGCCACCTACAAAGAATTTAGAGCTAATTATAGTTGTTCGTTTAACATGGAAAAATCTTGGGAGCTACTTTGAAAGTCTCTAGAATGGCATCTTGTGCCACATGTCAACATAGGTCGATCGCCTAAGCTGTCCAAGAGTACTTCAGGTACACCGAACCGAAGCCAAACTCGTCTGTAGGTGGGTCGGTTGCTCGTCCCGGTTAAACTCAAATGACACCACTGATGACCTTGAATTTGAGGAACCGTTTGAGTTGGCACCCCCGCCTGAGAGAAATATAAAAGCCAAAGGCAAACCCTCCTCGCTACAACAACGAATACCGAGGGTGGTTTAAACTTGCTCGAGTTCTTTCGATTAAGGAACAAGAACATCAATTGCAAACGGAAAAAAAAGGGAAAAAGATCTTTAGGTTCCTTCAGAATGATTTCTCGCATCTCCTCGAGGATGACCGTATAATTATGGAATAAGAGAAAAAATATATTCGACCACAATATCTCAACAAGCAGAGTTCTTAAGTTGTTTTTTATTCTTTTTGCATTGGTTTAAATTTTAGTTTTTTTATAGTTTAATATTATGTTTTTCTTATCAATGTTATGTTTTTTTAAATGTTATTTTTTATTCTTTTCTTAAATGTTAATTTTATGTTTTTAATGATTGAATGGGCTTTATACTATTGTCTCGGTGTTATTAAAAAGGAGAAAATGGAGCATCTTATTCACTTGGCGCTGAAATAAGACAGAGCTACATTCCAAACCACGTATCCTTATTGTATTATAATTGGAATAAAAGTGTTTCTTTATTTATTTTATTTGATTTGATGCGCGAATGGAAAGGAAGAGAGCAAGGGGGATTTTGTGGAATGACGGTAGACCAATCATTAAATATTAATTTAATGGATAATATCTTTAGAAAGAAAAAAATCTCCCTTTACCAAGTCAAATCAGCCACCTTAGAAAAGTCTCGTTTTGCCAAATGCACAAGTTTCAAACACCCACCTACCCAAAAGTCTTCGGTGGATCTTATATTTTGGCTTTATATATGCATATTGTATGGATCTTCATCCAAACAAATATAAATCATGAGATTGTTACATAGCATCTTCTTTTTTATTGCATTTGTAATTTATGCACATAGCAAACCTGTAGAGATAACTAATGGCATTAATGGCCTTGAAAAGGTTATACTCACTCAAACTAAAGGCAGTAGTGTGGAGGTATATATGTTTGTCCAGATTGTTTTTTTTTTTTTTTGGGCATAACATGAATGATATAGATTGGAAATGTACAAAATGTTGCAGGTGTATCTGTATGGAGCTCTTGTGACTTCTTGGAAGAATGATCAAGGTGAAGAGTTGCTTTTTGTCAGTAGTAAGGTACCACCTATCCATTTTTATACAAACAGTGTCAAAACTACAAACAGACCGTATGATTCGGCGAAATATAGTCATATGGGTCGTATGAGAGCCAAATCGTATGATGTTTTGATTGACAAAGAAATGACTTATGTGACCACCGACAACCCCATAGGATTGGGTGAATAGTGGTTAAAGCAGACCGTATGATACGGTGAAAAATGGTCATTTGGTTGGATGAGGGCCAAATCATACGGTTTGTATGATGTTTTGACTTTTCACCAACAAAGAAATGATGGATGTGACCACTGACAAACCCATACACCATTTATGACCTTTCTTCGCCCTGTCATACGACCCATGTAACATTATTTCGCCCCGTCATATGATGTGATAGGTGGGCTGTTGTACGCTAATGGGTGGTGTCTCTTTAGCAGCACTATGTTTGTACCTTGCGGTCGTCTTTTTTGATAATCCAGAAAGTATGCATTTTTGCAGGCAACCTTTACTCCTCCAAAGGCGATACGCGGTGGTATTCCTGTTTTGTTTCCTCAAGTATGTATCTTTATAATCTTTTCAGCTGGTTAACTCACTGAATTTGGATTTATTGTGGTTATTGACATGAATTCGTACGCAGTATGCAAATACTGGCCCTCTTCCATCACATGGATTTGCTAGGAACAGATTCTGGACCATAGACAATAACCCATCTCCAGATATACCCGAGATCCCCAATGGAGTTTCTGTTGATTTCTTACTAAAGTCGACCGATGAGGATTTAAAGATATGGCCTCACAGGTACATGACTATCTTGTCTCCTAGAAAATCCGGTTGTATTGCTATCATTATTATGTTCATTGTAGATAGATGATTGTGAAGTTGTTTATGATGTAGATTTGTGTATTTGTAGCTTTGAGTTTCGCTCGAGGGTTACTCTGACATCAGAGGGAGACTTAATATTAGCATCTTGTATCAGAAATATCGACGCTGCTGGAAGGCCGTTTACATTCACATTTGGACATCACCCCTATTTTAAAGTTTCAGATATCAGGTAAATTGGTTTCACATGTTAGGATCTTTCTAATGCTGGTTGATGACATGAAACAAGTAGTTGTCGTTCATCACTTCGTTGTTTTTATAACAATGTTGAATTGTTTTAAATAATGCATTCTGATTATTTGCCCTGCAGTAACGTTGAAGTGAAAGGAATGGCGAAGCTTGATTATCTTGACCAAACACAGAACAGGACGCGATTCACAGAAAATAAAGACACTATAACCTTTAATATTAATTCACGGGTATGTTTGTTACCACACTTTGATTAGTTTGAGATACATGGTTAGGCTTATGTAGCGCCGATTATTTTCTCAGTTTGACAGGATCTATCTTAGCACACCAGATAAGATTAAAATTTTGGACCATGGAAACAAGCGAACATTTGTCGTTCAAAAAGATGGTTTTCCTGATGCTGGTGAGACATCCATTTCGTGTTAATGTTTCTCACAATTTGATAGATGATTTTGTATTTTAAGGAGTACATAAGTAACAAAATTGTGTTGTTTCGTTTGCGTGTTAGTGGTGTGGAATCCAGGGGAAGAGAGAGCGAAAACTATAGAGGATCTTGGTGAAGGTGAGTACAAATACTTTGTTGCTGTGGAGCCAGTAGTAGTTGAAAAGCCAGTTACATTGAATCCTGGAGAAAAATGGAATGCAAGGATGGAACTTTCGACTCGATGTTGATGTCTGACCTATGGCTCTCCCAAAGGAAGACTCGCGTTGTCACATTATGTTTTTTTTTTCCTTTGGTTATAAGAATGTTAAGTGGTGTGCTACAGAAACTGTCAGCTAAGGGTTAGGATTCTTTTAATTCACAAATTAAGTTCTGTTTACATTGTTATGAACGTAATAAAGCAAGTTAACATTGATTGATAACTAGGTAGCTTGATGGTTGAACTTAGCCACTTATCAACATAATGGTGAATTTACGGTTACATATATTATGAAACAGGTAGCATGCACGCGATGCCTGATCATATTTTCTTCGCTTTGTTTGATTTGGTGTTTCATTGTTGTTATGATCCTGTTGTGTTTCATGTTGTTAAGGTTTCGGAGATTGATCTCCAATTCGAGTTGACCAAATTAAGTACACCAAGGGGATATGTTAGTGTGGTAGCCTGGGCGTGATGACTTTTGGAACGATTGTGTTGACGAGTGGTGGTTTGTAAGTTAAGTGGTAGCCTTGGGCGTGATAGGGACGCTTAGGGCCGTATTTTAGTGGTGGTTTGTAAGTTAAGTGGTATATGTTGCCATGTTGGTTGGTTCGTTCGTTCGGTTATAACTTTTATATGTGATGGCTATGCAGTATTCATTGCGGACATAGTTTTCGACTTTTTGTTGATTGAACACTATATAATCTTTCAGAGAATACCCCAAGCACGTGTAGCTGGTATAAGTTGAAACTATAGTACATAAATGTTGTCACATAAGTTGTTATCAATCATATCTAAATAGCTCAATGTATTCCCTAATCCCTAAGATATTTTTTGGAAATCTTGATAAATTATCCAAAAAATAAAATTAAATAAAAGAATAAAATGGGACAAGACAATGGTTAGCAATCATGATTGTTTTTAACGTATGATACAACTTACGCCAATAAATAATGGAATGGAAACATGTCAATAATTCACACAAAGTGAATCAATGAAAAAGGCCTTGATGCGAAATGCTTTACGTTCAATTATTTGTTTTTTCAAAAAGCTAATAATTTAAAAAAAGAGTAAATGGTCAAATTCGTCCCTGAGGTTTGATCAATATTGCTAGATCCATCCAAAATAAGAATTTTTGACACCTGAGCCACTAAGGTTTGAAATTTAGTGCTAATTCAGTCCAATTTGCAAACTCTGTTAAATACTAACGTTAACTCAGGGGCATTTTGGTCATTTCCTATTTCTTAATTACAAATTCATCCCTGAGGTTTGTTCTAAATTGCTAGATCAGTCCAAAGTGAGAATTTGTAATGAATTACAAATTTATTAGGCAATATTGACCAAATTTAAATATTAAAGATTTTAGAATAAAACATTTAAAATCTAAATAGAAAATTTTAAAACTCCCTTACACTTATTAGAGTTTGTACATCTTATTTTCATATTATGTTTACTTTGGTTTGATATAGAAGTTATATTAACTAACCCAATAAATAATACTTGATTATTTTCTGTACAGCATTTACACTATTATGTATTTTATAAACTTCACTATTTTTTAAGAGATTTTATTTAAGCTAGTATAATTATAATGGAAATATAATTACTTAAGAGATTTTATATAAATTTAAATCAATTTCTGGAAGCCGTGTTTATTCCAAGATGATTTGAAAATTACAAAAGAAATAGTCTTGTTACTTTTTGCTAGTTCCCTCTAAATTTTGGCCTTTAAAAATAAACTAAGTCTCATGTTTTTATATATCATAAAGAAGTTAAACATGACAGTAATTCAAAAGTATTTGAGCAATTGTAAAATTGTTTATTGATATAATTTGAGTACTACGTACATGTTCATCATCCCATTGTCATTTTTCATTTTTTTTGAAAAAAGTTTAAATCCAAATTATATATATGATTTGAAGAATACACCCTGTGTTTAAAAAAATATAAAATTCATACACAAATATATACATATATATAGATATGTGTGTGTATATGCGCGCGCGCATATATATATATATATATCTAAATAAAGTATAACTTGAACTATAATTTTTGTTCTAAGTATAAAACTTATATGATTTTTATATGTTTCTAGATACAAATTAAAAGAAAAATATATAACATGTGTTTTTCTTTTCAATTTATCCCAAACTTAATGAATTACAAACTTATTAGGCAATATATTGACCAAATTTAAATATTAACGATTATAATAGTATTAATTTACAAATTTTTCGTGCATCATGGGTTGTACATAATGCTTTATGGGTGTTTTCTGCATTACTTAGTTGTATCTTGGGCATGGATAGTTGTACATAGATAACTAACTACTGCCTGCACAAAACCCACACTCTCTCACAACTGTCGCACACACTTCTAGAGAGAGAGAGAGAGAGCTGGAAAGAACCAGAGATGGTCTCCGGCCACCTTCGACAGAGGAAGTCACGGCACACACACTTCTAGATAGAGGATCGAGAGAGAGAGAGAGAGAGAGCAGGAAGGAAGAGGAAGTCGGAAGAGAGAGAGGGATGGAGAGTCGGATGGTCTGCGACGGTTAAGTTTTCGTTTTAATGTTTAGGCCAGAAACCTAATTAGCCATGACCCCTTTTCCGGTAGTGTCAACACCACCTGAAACCTCTGCCACCAAAGCCCTTCTGTTTCCTCCACCTTCTCCGGCAAGGATCGCACACCAGCCGTTCGCATGGCGGCAACGGATATGTGGCTGCGTGCGTTCAGCTTCACACTCCACCATCAGACGATGATGGGTTCTGGTGGTTAACAGATACACAAGCGACGGTAAGGTTCTAGGGTTCCGATGATGGTGGTTCACGGATTCAGCGAGATGGTGGTCCACGGATTCAGCAGTAAGGTTTTGGGTTTTCATCAGTTTCTTCTTCATGCTTTTGATGGCATGTGATGTTCTTTGTTTTGATGTTCGGTTTGAGTCGTTTGTGTAGTTTGTTTTTGTTTTTGTTTCCTTATTTGCTTCCTTCTTGGCTTTATTGTGATTTGTTGCCTTATAGTTGAGGTGTAACTACTTCTTACTTCCGATTTAACCTTAGGATGATTTAAGTTGAATACCTTGAATTTTGTAATTGAATTGATATCATGGGTTTCTTGAACTGTGTTGTTATTTGTTGGATGCTCTGCTTCATTTATATTACTAACTAATTCACAAGTAGACCATCAGAGTTGTCCAACGAGGTGATATCATATGGTTGGTTTAGGCGTTTGAACACAAAACGGTTTTGGAATTATCTTTGTGTAAAGTTTGGCAGTTGTTTCGGGGGACAAAAGGATTTAGGCCGACTGTTTTCGCGCTTTGCCACATTTATCTTTAATTAGATTGCCTCAAACCCGTTGTATCTCTGTTGGTAGAGCGCGTGGCGTTTGTCCACATGGTCGTGATTTCATTCCGGCCATATTTATTCGGTACGTCTTTCCATTTGGTTAAATGCGCGTCCGCGGGACAACAGCCGTGGTATTGCGTTTTACACTTCATGTGTTAATGCACAGTTGAACCCGCTATGCGCCGCCGCAACGCGCGGCAGGCAAATTACTAGTTTTAGAATAAAACATTTAAAATCTAAATAGAAAATTTTAAAACTCCCTTACACTTATTAGAGTTTGTACATATTATTTTCGTATTGTGTTTACTTTGGTTTGGTATAGAAGTTATATTAACTAATCCAATAAATAATACTTGATTATTTTCGTATTGTCTTTATATATGATAGTTTGTATAGCATTTACATTATTATGTATTTTATAAACTTCACTATTTTTTTAATTCATTAAAATTATTATTTTGGACTGATCTAGCAATTTGGAACAAACCTCAGGGACGAATTTGCAATTAAGAAATAGGAATTGACCAAAATGCCCCTGATTTATCGTTAGTATTTAACAGAGTTTGCAAATTGAACGGATTTAGCACTAAATTTCAAACCTTAGTGGCTCAGGTGTCAAAAATTCGTATTTTGGATGGATCTAGCAATATTGATCAAACCTCAGGGACGAATTTGGCCATTTACTCTTAAAAAAAGTGTTTGTTCATTAATAATAAGGTTTTTTATATTAAGAAAGTATTAGCCCCGCTTACGGCTGTGCGCATATAATGTATATATGTGTGGCCCTCGGGGGGCAAAAGTAAAGTTGCACTAATTTTAACGTTATTTTACTAATTTCGTGAAAATAACGTTAAAAACGACGGACGGTTAATCATGCATCATGTGGTGGCGTTGATAGCCAAAAGACAAGGGGCACATGCACCAATCGGGCTTGTCCCGATTGTTATGTGTTTTGTGCCTTATATCCAAGGCTTGATACAAAACCACTATCGAGCTGGGGGTCTCATTGGAAGCAGCTTCTCTATTCCCACGGGGTAGAGGTAAGGCTGTCTAGATCTTACCCTCCTCAGATCCTACCTTAGCTTTACTATTGGTGAGATAAACTGAGTATGATGATGATGATATTAAGAAAGTATTGTGTAAAACTAAAAAGTATCTTAACATAAAAAGGATTATGGGCTTTTAATCTAAATTAATGAATGGATGAGATTAAAATGGGGAATATATACGTCGGAGTTTCTAAAAAAGAGAGAGAATGGCAAAAAGGTATAACCTACAATTATTGAGTTTCACCCCCATTTTTTTAAGGGGTATTGGATTTTAATAATTCAAACTTTTAACCTTTAACTGGCAATAATCTGTAATTCAAAAATTCCCCATAACGACTCCAACTTTCAACGTATTAACCGACAATAAACCTTTGTTAACTGAGAACTAACTTAGTTATGCCAGCGAAACTAATGATTCGTCGCCTAAATGGCATCATATGTTCACTATTTATCCACAGCAAACCACATACTTTCGTAATATTATGCCAGCGAAACGATTGAATTTTTTCATGCCTACTTTTGCAATATATCTTCGTCATTTAGATTATGATCATTTATGCGTGTTTGGGTGTGCGTCTTACCCATATGCCTCCACGGCTCCACTATCCAAACAAACAAACTTCATAGATAGTCCATTCGTTGCATCTTTGTTTAGATATCCACCGGAGTTTCGTGGGTATCGTTGCTTTGATCTCACATCGGGTAAAGTCCATATTTCACGTTGTTTTACTTTTGATGAACACATTTTCCCTATACAATTCCTACACCCAATACGGCCTATAATTTCCTTGACAATCCTATACCCGATGCCTTTACATTTCAACTTCCTCCAGTGTCTACTACCTCTCGGTCTTCACCCATCACCCTAACCCAACCTCCACCCCACCACCATTTCTCCAATGCCTCCACATATGCCAAAGCTTTTTTATCCAAATTTATTACACGACATGCACACTGAATTTAATGCACACTGAATTTAATGCGCTACAAGAAAATGATACTTGGGAGTTGGTACCACATCCTGTTGATCGACGAATTATTTTATGCATGTGGCTGTATCATCATAAGTTTAAATCTTATGGGTCCTTGGAAACATATAAAGCCCACTTGGTTGTTAATGGGAAATCAAACCGTGGGGATCGATTGTGAGGAACTTTTAATTTGGGCACTTGAACAAAAAAATCTTTATGCATCAACCTCTGAGTTTTGTTGATAATAGGTCCCCCAATTTTGTGCGCCGATTTAAAAAAATCATTATGTGCTCTGGGAGCTTGGTACACGCGGTTTGCTAATTATATCCTCTCTCATGGACTTTGGAGTAGTGCTTATGATGATTCTTTATTTATTTACGCTAAGAACAGTAGCATTGCATACTTACTGGCTCTATATCGATGATGTTGTGCTGACAACCTCTATTGATGTGTTACAGAACGACATTATTCGCAAACTCTCATTAGAGTTTGTCATGACTGATATGGGAAAATTAAATCACTTATTGGATATTACGGTCACCCAACATTCTAGTGGCTTATTTTTATCTCAAGCACAATACATAAAGGATATTAGTGCTCGAGCCTCGATGTTTATATGCAAATCGTGTACCACAATTGTGGATTTTCCACTAAACTCAGTGCTACTGACATTGAACATTTTTATGATCATACTTTGTATCGAAGTTTGGCATGCGCGTTACATTACCTTTCTTTCACTTGACACGATATATCGTATGTCGTCCAACAGGTTTGCATGCTCATGCATGAACCTCATTTTACTCATGAAACATATCATCGGGTATTTTCAGGGTACAATTGACTATGGTACATAGATGGTTAAGTCTGACACTCATTCCTTGGTACTTTATTCAGATGCTGACTAAGGAGGATGTGCAGATTCACGGCGTCCACTAATGGTTATTGTGTCTTTCTTGGAAACAACCTCATTTCATGGTCTTCAAAACGTCAACCGACTATCTCTCCTTCTAGTGTAGAGGGCGAATATCGGGGCGTGGCTAATGCGGTTTGCAGAGACCACATGGCTTCGTAATTTATTGCTTGATTACAGGTTCCATTACAACAGGCATTTGTGGTCTATTATGATAACGTTTCAGCAACATATTTTTCTGACAACCTAGTTCAACATCAATGGACTAGGCATATTGAAAGTGATATTCACTTCGTTCGTGAAAATGTTTGCATTGGTTGCATCCACATTTTTCATGTTTCGCCGCATTACAGTATGTGGACATTTTCACAAAGGGGCTCTGGCGACAACTTTTTCGGTCTTTCAGATCCAGTGTGATTGTTGTCTTTTGCCCTCTCAAACTAGGGGGGGGGGGGGGTATTAGCGCACGATATATGCGCTATGTATATATTTAGGAATATATTATTCTGTTTAGATTGTTTTGTATTTTGTAACGTATATCAATTTCTAAAATAGTGTCGGTGTTCATGTATTCAATAAAGATTATCAAATAATTTATACCATAAACACTTTTACGAACTTTATAGATGTATACAACAATTAAACTTTCATATTAAATAAACCCAGTTATACTAAAGTAATCTTAATGACACTAAAATTACTAACATAAACATAGAAGTATGTGGATAGAAAGAATACAATATGTAGGTTTGGGATTATGGTCCCAAGTCAACAAGATCCTGTCATGGATTGTAGTTTCGGACCTAGAAGTCCTGATGTGACTCAAGTGTGCTTAGCTTGAATCAAATTAGACCGGAAGTACCTACTTTATCAAAAGAAATGGATTGCTACTCATAATGTTTTCAATGATAGTGGTGGATTGACAATGATAATATATAGGGACTAGCGTCGTGTTTCCGAGTGTTTCTTTCACAAGAGAAAAAGAAGAATAAGGCTCACCTTCCTTTCCTTTTTTTCGCTTTATTTTCTCTTCTCTTCCGTCCACTTCTTCCTAATTTCAAAGGATGAAAGTTATCCCAAAATCCCATTTCTTTCCCTTTTCTTCTTTCCAAAAAAAAAAAAATGTTTGTAACACATTTTTTTTTCCTTTCCTTCCATTTTTTTTTATTAAAAAAAAAAACTCTCAAACATAGAGTGAGAAATAAAACATGAGTGAGATGTGAACACATGAATCATTTTAATTTGTTAATATACAACTTTTAAGTTTTAACACCTCATTATAAGTGTAATTTTATAACCTCGATATGAATGAAATGAAACTTTACACTTTTAATTAACTAGGCGATTGATTATCCTAAATGCAATAAATTAAATATCTAAATAACTTATGATAGACATAAAGTTATATATGTTGTGGCTCGCGGGCGAGTAGCCGTGAGTCACCAACAAAATCACGTGGATTGCGTGAACCACAAACACTAGTGTGTGAACGCTGGCGCAAGTGAGCCCACGGTGCCCTGCTCGCGTGGGCTGGCGAGGAAAAAATGACTGTTGGCGACAACTAGCCGTTGGCCAACATCTACTTTTGAAGTTTATAAAAAAATCATTTTTATTTCATTACACCAAAATCAAAAAATTCACAAACAATACAATCTTCAAATCTTCAAAATACAAACCGAAATGGATCACACACAATGGAAATGACGTTACACACCGGCGCTCGAGTTCCTAACGGAAGACGAGTTTGGCACGAATAGCGAAATCAAAGAAAACCTTAGCCAAATACCACCCCTGTCTGGGTTTGTTATTCCGGATACGCAAGTTTTTTATGTTTTTTTTACTAATTATGTGTTTGTAATGTTTTTTATTAATTAATATTTTATGTTTATTATTTAATTTGTCTTTCAAATTTAAATATTATATCACATTTTAAATAATAATGTTTAAAAAAAACTGGATACAGCTACTGCTCACCTCTAGTCACAACAGGATCAAATGAGTAAGCTGCAGCTTTATCACTCTGTCATGTCAGCGCTTACATGGCACAATATTAGAGGATAGAGTTGCGCTCACCACTAGCACAACACATAGTTTTATATGTATACCTTTCACCATCAAAAAGTCAACATTTTTTATTTTTAGTAACACGTTTCTAAGATGTTGATTATATGCGATAATCATGGGCATCTGCCATTAAGTCATATGAATCTAAATAATAAAAAAGTCAACGCTTACCAAGTCAAAAGTCTCCTTTTACCAAACGCGCACACACACTGAAAAAGTCTTTGCTTACTCACAACCACATGAGATAAACACATCTTATCAATGGATCTCATTGGCTATTTGTAGGATGAATATGTTGATTGTATGTTCATTCAAACAAATGATGAGATTGCTACATACCATTTTATTTTTTAGTGCACTTGTGATTTATACAGATAGCAAATCTGTAGAGGTTACTAAAGGCATCAATGGCTTAGAAAAAGTCAAACTCAGTCAAACTCATGGCAGTAGTGTGGAGGTTTGTATGTACAACACATTGTAGATTGGTTCCAGTATGTATAATATGAATGAGCTAGATTACTAATGTAAAAAACACTGATTGGATTTGTTGTTTTGTAAAACAAAATGTTGCAGGTGTATCTGTATGGAGCTCATGTGACTTCTTGGAAGAATGAGCAAGGTGAAGAGTTGCTTTTTGTTAGTAGTAAGGTACCACTTATCCATGATTTCTTATTGGGCAGAGCTATATAAACATTGTAGACACATTACCAGACAGCAGACGCCACTAACGGGTCATACATGTTGATTATATGGCGAAAAGTGGTCGAAAACTGGTCATATGGGTCGTATGAGGGTCAAATCATATAACTCATATCATGTTTTGACCCACAAAGAAATTACTGATGTGACCAGTGACAAACTCATATGATACGTGTTGTGTGGTCATATTATTCATAGGTTAGGGCGAATAGTGGTCAAACAAACTGTATGATACGGTGAGAAATGGTCATATTCGTCATATGAGGGCCAAATCATGTGGCTTGTATGATGTTTTGACCAACAAAGAAATGACTGCAAACACTGACAAATCCATAAAGTCTGTATGACCTTTGTTCGCCCTGTCATACAGCCTGTGTAATCTTTTTTCGCCCTGTTGTACGGCTCGTGTGATGTGACAAGGGAGTTGTTGTAAGCTAATGGGTGTGGTGTATCTTTCTGTTTCGTACCTCGTGGCCGTCTTCTTCGCTCATCTATAAAATTTGTATTATTTGCAGGCAACCTTTAGTCCTCCAAAGCCAATACGCGGGGGTATTCCTATTGTCTTTCCTCAAGTATGTACCTTGGTCATCTATTCAGCTGGTTAACTCACTGAATTTGGATTTATTGTAGTTATTGACATGATTTTGCATGCAGTTCTCAAATCTTGGCTCTCTTCAATCACATGGATTTGCTAGGAACAGATTCTGGACCATAGACAATAACCCATCTCCAGATGTATCCAAGATCACCAATGGAGTTTTTGTTGATCTGTTACTAAAGCCGACCGATGAGGATTTGAAGATATGGCCTCATAGGTAAATGACTATATTTTCTGCTAGAAAATCCGGTTGTATTGCTATTATTATTATGTTCATTGTAGATAGATGATTGTGAAGTTGTTTATGATGTAGATCTAGAGTTTCTACTTTCCTGTTGACTATTTGTTTATTTGTAGATTTGAGTTTCGGTTGAGGGTTACTCTGACACCTGGAGGAAACTTAGTGTTGACGTCTAGTATCAGAAATACCGACGCTGTTGGAAAGCAATTTACGTTCACATTTGCACATCACACTTATTTTTCGATTTCAAATATCAGGTAAATTGGTTTCACATGTTTCAGTTGATAAGGGTCGATGATATGAAACAATTAGATGATCTTGTAACTCGTTCGTTGTTCATTTTGGATCAATGGTTGACTGTTTTTAAATAACGCGTACTTATAATTTTCTCTCCAGTGAAGTTGAAGTTAAAGGAATGGCGAAGCTTGATTATCTCGACAATTTGAAGAACAGGACGCGATATACAGAAACTAAAGATACTATAACCATTAATTCAGAGGTATTTTGTTACCTTTTACTCTTATAATTTTGCCATATATGGTTAGCCTTATCATGTCCCAATTTTTTCTCAGTTCGACCGGATCTATCTTAGCACGCCAAAGAAGATTGCAGTTTTGGATCATAAAAAGAAGCAAACAATTGTCATTCAAAAACATGGGCTTCCTGATGCTGGTGAGATATGCATAATATTTCTCAGAATTTGTTTGGTTAATTTGTATTTGAAGTAAAACATAAGTAACAAAATTGTGTTGTTTTGTACGCGTGTTAGTGGTGTGGAATCCAGGGGAAAAGAAGGCCAAAACTATAGTGGATCTTGGTGAAGGTGAGTACAAATACTTTGTTGCTGTGGAGGCAGCAGCGATTGGAAAGCCGGTTACATTGAAGCCTGGTGAAGAATGGAACGGAAGACTAGAACTTTCAACTATACACTAATAATCAAGAAACATATGCTGAACAATATCATGAACTTGCAGAATCCAAATACCTTTTTTTTTGTAATCCCAAAGGAAGACTCGTGTGGCCACATTATCGTTTTTGGTCCTTTTCCTGTTGAATACAAATATGTCACCCAGATTACTTTGGTTATAAGAAATAAGAATGTTTAGTTGTGTGCTATAAAAAGTGTTAGCCAATTGTACAATAAGGGTTAGGCTTCTGCTAACACATAAAGTTCTGTTTACTTCGTTATGAACATAATAAAGCAAGACTTTGTCATAGGTGTGTGTATTGTTCCATCTCTGATATCTGTTAGCAATCATTGTTTTTAGTTTATGATACAGGATACAGAGCTGATATAAGAGCAAAGACGTCATACTTGGTCAAACTGTTTTGAGAAATTTACTCGTTTAGGTTACACAGTCAACTTCGGTTTATCAAAAGTTGGCTCGACTTGTCAAATTTAGATTTGCCATATAAAAAAGGTTTTGATGGGAAACGCTTTACGTGGCTTTCTTGTTTCTAAATAAACATACACAAAACAGCAGCAGCAACCATATGCTGTAATACTCGGAAATGCACTAAAAAAACAGAACAAGTAAACAGTTTCGGGGGGTTACATTCCAATTCCAGCATAAAATACTGTCTCCCCACACGAGTTATCAACTTCTACTAGTCTAGTAATAATACGTTAAAAAAAAACAAAAGACTTGTTTCCGCTGCTCTCTCACACGGTATAGTGCTGTTGCATCGTGTCGATATCTAGCCCCTTCAGCTTCACCACCGACTCAACATGCCCCTTCAGTGTAAGCACCTCCCGCAGCCTGTACGCATACCACCAAATTTTTATAAAGTTCAATATTCTTATAAAATATCTAAACAAGTTGGAAATACAGATAACAATATACCTTGCAACTTCAGCGCGCCTCTTAGCTTGTTCGGCTATCTCAGACAGTTCCCTGTAGCTGCTCTTTTCGTTAAAGATATTTGAGGTTTCTGGTTGTTGCAGCCCATGCAGTGTCCTCTGAGCAAGAGCCCATTGCGCCTCTCTCTCTTCTCTTCCATAATCCTTCTTGCTTGTGAAAGCGGTCTGTTTCGAAATTGCAGGCTTAGTTCAGAACTTAAAATCCATATTTTATAAACTTTCTTAACAATAAAAATAAGAGTAGAAATAAGAGTGAATGTACCTTGTTTTCAAGCAAGTTGTTCCATGCTTTCCCGCTGAGGATATATCGAATGGCGAATTTCATAAGGTCGAGAGGGAAGTAGAAGACGATGCTGTAGATCCAGATGACACCAGCCCATCCCCAGCCGACTCCCTTGATTCTTGCGAATTCCCAATTTGCATATACTGCTATTAAGGTTGCCACCTGAAAGTTTTCATATTTATAACAGCTTTAGTTTGTTAATAAACAATATGCGGTTAGTATAGAAATTCGGGCGGATTTCTTTACCAGTTGTGCTGCTAAGAAAGCCCCCAAAAGTAAGAGACCGGGGCGTTCAATAAATGACCAACTGCGAGAACGGGTCACGAAGATTAAAGCCTGGCTGACTATACTGACTTGAAGATATAACGCAGCCATCATCTCGACTTCACTGTTTCTCAATGATCTAACACCAAACGTGTCCTGTACGGAAATAAGAAAACAAAAGTTAGTTTTTTGTGCAGTTGTGCCGTGTCTTTAATTCGGTCAACTATTTTACGTACTGAGAAGAAGTTTGTGTCTTTCATGATCCAGAAGAATATGACAGTCATCAATGCTAGGTAACCACCAAGCACAATGCCGGTGGCAAAGATCTCTTTTAGCTTCCAGCTGTCAGGTAACGGAGATGGTTTCACCCTATCCTTTGAGATTGTCATGATTGTGCCTTTCGAATGATAAACAAAATTGGAAATTAGTACAAATACGGGTTACAAAGTTGGCGTTATTGAACGTAATGGAAGTGAAAACTCACCATCATTGAGGATTGCGATAATCAAAACCATGAAGGGAGAGAAGTCAAACTTCCATATCAAGGCAATGAACATAAATCCGAACTACAAAAGATTAAAGTAATTTGGTCAATAAACTTGAACTTATTATTATCACAAGTGTTGTAAGGATTTTAATGTCACATACAACTTACCACAATACGAATGGTGATAGAAACAGCATAGATCTGCAAAAAGTACAGATAACGTTAAATAAAACAAGATGCGTCGATGGAATAATCAACGATAATTTAAGAAAAAGAGATAAACTAACGGTATAGTTCTTCATTCTTTGGAAAATAGCGCGACTGGTAAGCACTGCACTGATGATGACACTAAGCCCAGGCTCAGTAAGCACAATGTCAGATGCACTCCTTGCAGCATCAGTAGCGTCGGCAACAGCAATACCAATGTCAGCCTTCTTCAAAGCAGGTGCATCATTCACACCATCACCCGTCATTCCACAAATGTGCTTTCTTTCTTGTAACTTCTTCACAATCTCGTACTTGTGTTCTGTATAATCAGATAAAAAGATTCAGTGTGAGAAGAGTATTATTACGATAATACTTCAAGGAGAAAAATAAGCACTAACCTGGGAAAACTCCAGCAAATCCATCGGCTTTCTCAATCAACTCTTCAATAGGGATAGCTGCTATAGATGCATCCTTGTGGCCACCAAGTAAAGACGAAGAAGGGTACATGTTTGTTCCCATACCAAGTCGTCTACCAGTCTCCTTAGCAATAGCAAGTTGATCACCTATATAACGATTACAATTAATGATTTAGTTTACAAATAAATAAATAAATAAATAATGAGTTCCATTATCAGTAGATATGATTCATTACCAGTAATCATCTTGACATTTACACCAAGATTGAGAGCTCTGCGAATGGTCTCAGCACTGTCATGCCTTGGAGGGTCAAATAACGACAACAATCCAACAAACTGCCACGGTCCACCAGGGCTGTCTTTATTCTTCTCGGGTACTTCCTACAAATTCATCGTCATAACAAGAGTAAGGAAACATCATCAAACATAAAACTAGAAGAGTGTGGATAAATATGATATAAAATACAGACCTGTTTTGCTACAGCCAAAGAACGCAACCCACGTTCAGCGAATTTATCAATCATTGCGTGAACTTTCTTTTTCATATCTTCTTTGCATCCACAGAGTGTCAAAATCTGTTCGGGAGCACCTTTGCTTGTTCTATGCCAGTTACCACGGTCATCAATGTAAGTCAAAGCGGTCCTCTTGTCAACAGGATTAAATGGGAAGAAATGCACCTCCCTGATTCCAGCTCGTGCCTACAAATTCATATACAATTACTCAAGTTAAATCATTTTAATAACAATCTAATTTTTGTATAAAGTGATATATAGATGGTAGAAAGATACCTCTTTAGGGTCAGCAAGGGTTCCAACAATGGCAGCATCAATAGCGTCCTGGTTTTCAGTCCTCGAAGCTCTAGCAGCGTAAAGCAAAACTTGCTCCTTATCCACACCCTTAGCGAAAACCTCAATCAAATTTTTATCAACTGAAAGCTTGTTAAGTGTCAGTGTTCCGGTTTTATCACTGCAAAGTACATCCATTCCGGCCATTTCTTCGATTGCAGTCATTCTTTTAGTAATAGCACCCTGTTGTGAAAGCCTATGTGATCCGATAGCCATGGTGACCGAAAGAACAGTTGGCATAGCAATCGGAATACCACCAATAAGCAACACCAAAAGATTGTCAATTCCACTTCTGTACGGCCGGTGCTGAATTGGATACATGACAATGATCTCAACCAACATTCCCACAGCAATTGAGCAAATACAGAAGTTTCCAATAGCGGTTAAAACTTGTTGGAAATGACCAACTTGGTTAGTGCTGTCCACTAAATGTGCAGCTTTCCCGAAGAAAGTGTGCACACCGGTTGCAATAACAACAGCTTCTATTTCTCCTTGCTTGCAAGTTGAGCCAGAAAACACCTCGTCGTAAGGGTTCTTGTTGACAGGAAGTGATTCACCAGTTAGCGCAGATTGGTCAATCTTTAAAGGGTCACCTTCTAGAAGACGAGCATCAGCAGGAACGATATCACCAAGTTTGATACTGATAATATCTCCTGGAACCAAGATTGACGCTTCTTGTTCACTCCAACGACCATCCCTCAGAACCTGAAGTAAAAACAGATTAGTCAATTTTTAAGCTTTATTATTGAGTATATTTTTGTAAATGATTAGAATGCATACCTTGGTTTTAGGGGCGAGACCAGCCATAAGCGCAGCAGCAGCATTTCCAGCATTGTTTTCTTCAATAAAACTGATGGTCGAGTTGATAACGAGAAGGCAAACAATACCTACAAAGTCTTGCCAATCTGGTGGCTTTCCGCCTCCATTAGCCAATGCAATCGCCATAATGGCTGCAGCTTCCATGACCCATGATAGCGGATTCCACATGAACCCAAGAAACTTGAGTAATTTGCTTTCCTATGTTGATTTAACAAATATATATATAAAACTTAAAACATTAAGCACATTAAAGTTAACAAAAACCAAATAAGCTAGATCATTATCAGGAGTTCATGACTATGATTGATTGAACAAACCTTTTTCTCCTCCAGTTTGTTGGGTCCAAAAATTTGAAGTCTTGAGGCCCCTTCATCCGAACTTAGACCTTCTCGGTTACATTTCAACTGTTCAAACACCTCCTCGATCGGTACTTTCTCCTGTAATGAGATATAAACTTATAAGATAAACATTAAGGGACCGTTAAATCGTTATTATTCTGTTAGCTGAATGTGTCAGCATGCTTAACTAACAATTAAGATGTTAACTCTTTTAGTCATCATACTTGTAACTCATGCACTAAAATGGTATCATACAATGGAATTTGTCATTACACTAAAAGAAAAGGTAACATGCGTTTCATAATTAGGTTAGATTCAATTGCAAAGTAACACATATATTATGTATTTTAGAAACAAATAATACAAACAATAATTAATTACAAAGTAAGTAAATATAAGATATAAATCACAAAGCTACTTTAGTTTATCTTTACTTTTTATATTCCACAATTTAATGTGAATGGGTATAAGGTTCCAATGATTATGAGCCAACACATAAAAATCAGGCAAGGGAATCAAAGTCCACTAAAAGTGAGAATAATTCTTTTTTGATAATTATTATGAATTTAATATATTAAATAAATATAAATCAATAAAACACTAATGACGTGAGGAAATTTTCTTATCAAAGATGTTCTATCTTTTTTATCTTGTTGGGTCAAAATGATCAAGTAATGAATTTCCAAGAAACATATTAAGATGGGGTAGATGGAATTATAAAAGAAAACAACCCAAACAAAGATATGAATGGTTGAGTAACGCAAATTGACTTTCCACAAAACTCAATATGGTGGGACCCATACCCCAAAATAAAATGGTGGGTGTGAGTGTGTGAAGCACAGAATACCAAAAAGTCCTAAAAGCCTACCCAGTCACACGAGAAAGCTAGGGGTATATCGGGAATTCCGTGCCAAAAAAAAAAGTGGTGGGCTAAAAGAAAAAAAAAAGAATAATATTTGCATATAGAAAAACAAATAAATTATGATCAATATTTATTAATATTTTGTTAATACATGCTTTTCATAAATAAATATAAAGTTTCTTCGTTTTTTACATGAAATGAATATAAAATGATAGTTTATTTAGTAGTATTAATATGAGTCAGCTAACCAGAAATAAATAGCAAAAAAACAAATAACATAAAATAAGACTGAAGTACCACGGACATGTACACACTACACACCGCCCGTTCCCCGCATGCAACAGACACATTCTGATTATTAATTTATTTAAAATTACTCTTCTACCCTTTCTCTCTCTCTCTCCCTATGAATTTCTTAATTTAAAAATCATTTGTACAAGTCAGCATAAATTAAAATATAATAATAATAATAATAGTATATAATATACTTAGTTTACACTTTATTTTTTTTTTTAATAAATAAGCAATCAAGTATCCCAACAGAATACATCCAGATTTGGTGCCTAACAAATATCCGGATTTTTCTATAATTAAAAGATTTAAAAAAATCATGCATAACAATATATCGAAATAAAATATGTGAATTTCTCCTCTTTTTTCCTCGTTTATTCAAATTATCTCCAGAAATTTTGCTTAAATATAGGCACTTCCTTTGACTAACAATTTGAATAAAAAGTCAAAAAAAAAACACATGATTCATAGGTGTGCTAAAAAAAGAGTCCCAAACTATTAATCTACCTCTATTCAATATTCATCAACTATTGAACTTATTGTAGATGCTAAAAACTTATATTTACCAAAATTCAAAATTCAATGAGTAGTAATTAAGTTTTACCAATATTTCAAGTCGGTTGTTAAGATGAGTCTAAAACCGAGCTTCATGTTATTGTAAAGAATAGTTACAATAAGTGGTGGAACCAGAGTTTTTTTTTTTTTAAAGGTCTAATAAGCTTCTATTCTCTACCGGCTACCACTAGAAGATCCAATTAATGTTTTCCCGAGAAAAACATTTTCTTAACATATAGACATTTAACAAATTCCTGAGGTTAGAGAATCAGCAGACCCTCTTGACTCCCCTTTAATTCTGACATGGTGATAATAGCGGAACCATGACAAACCGGACCGGTTTCAATTTTATCAAGCAACTTAAGTAAAAAATTGAATATGAAATCTAAAACATTTACACACAAAAATAAAGAATTTGTCGATTAGCATGAAATCCGTACACACATTAAAACGATTATTATTTAATCAATCTGTAACTGACGAATAGTAAAAACATTAAAAAAAGAAAACAATTAAAAACTAATCATAAGTAGAATAAGGTTTTAGTTTATGAAAAAAATAAATAAATAAATAAATAAAGCTCACATGGGTGAACTCACATAAACCAAAACAAAATTACGATACATGAAGCATCAATCAACAACAAGTTTAACGTTGAGCATGTCGATTGCAACAAAAAATCAATACCCACATCACTTAATTACTAAATTTCCAACTAGTCAAAAACAATAATCGATCAGAAAACAAAAAAAAAAAAACAGAGTAAAAGTTAGAATTAATACCAGATCAACAGTTTCATTCTTAATCTCTTCGAGACTGAGCGCCTTATCGCCGCCCATGATTGCAGCGTTTGAGATACGCCGATGAAATTAACGACCAAAGTGGATTTAATTATTATATGGGATATTAATGGGTGAAACAGAGCATCGAACAGAGTATATAATGAAGAGAGAGAAACAAGAGAGAGAGAGAGATGATGATGATATTGTGTTTGAAAGAGGTGAGGTTTATTGAGTGTCTTTATATACTTCACCACTACCTCCTTCCCTTGTTGATATACCACCCGATGAAACCTCCACCTTCTACTTTTTTTATTTTTTTTTTATTCCTTTAATAATTATCACTTTAATAATACTTTATATTTGGTAAAAGATTTAATTAATTAAATAATAATATATTATATTATATTAAATTGTTTTTTTTTTTATGAAAGGCATGTTATATTGAATTTAATGGATTTTTATATGAGCTTGTTTGAAATTTGAAAATTTAGGCTTATCGGTCTAAATAGGTTAAAAGATTAAGTTGATAAATTGTGGGCGAAAATCCATGAAAGTTAGTTAATCCAGGCACTTTATAAGTTTATTAATAATTAATATTTTTATAATAGTTTTTTAGACATTATAAAATTGGAATTTTTAATAAGTTGTGCCGTTGTAATTTCTAATTGAAACCACTTGAAAAAGAACAATAGAGCTAAGTCCACACTGGCGGTTCTAGACGGTTGGCCAGGGATGGTCATGACCATCCCGTTAATCTCGTGATGGGAAAAAATTGTCACCGTCGTGATGTACATCGTGGCCGTGACAAATGTGTGTAGAGTGGTGGTTTGTTTAGGGGATGATATGTAATATTGTGATTGGTTGGTTTTTTTTTGTGATTGGTGAAGAATGATTTAGTGATGTGTGATTGGTTGGTTTTTTTTTTGTGATTGGTGAAGAATGATTTAGTGATGGTGTGATACACTGTTTCATGTGTTTAGTGATAAATATGATAAACTGAGGTGACATAAAATAATTGAGTGTGATAGATTGAGTTGGATGAATACCCCTCTCCCCCTAATAGTTTATTTGCATGTTGGAGTATATTTAACTTCAACATTAAAATTTATGTGTAATTTTTTATTTTTTGACTCACAAGGTATTGATACTTTCCATCACCTATTCACTCATAGCACGACTCTCTTTTCTTCGCATGGCGTCACATCATAGTTTTCTCATTTCATTTTTTCCATTCCAAAAGCCAAAAGGGGTGGTATCTTTATTTTTCATCACATCGTCGCACAACCAAACCAATTTATTAAGTAGACTAGAAATCTGCATATTATACGAGTTGAATAAATATAATATTTCATACTAACTAATAAAAAAAACTCTGTATGTTATATTTTTCACCTAATAATAACCATTTAATACAACCCCGTGTAATACACATATTAAAAACATAATAATAAGTAAAAATACAAAGTTAAGAGTTACAATAAGTAAATATTACATCAAATTTCATTTTAAAAGACATATTGACAACTATATCTGTTAACCGATTATTTTATATTCATTCAAGCCATGTAAGATACGAGTTTATTCAACCTATATTATCCATGAGTTTTAGAAGGTATAACTTTCTATACTCAATTCAAAGAGGATAAAATCTTGTTTTTATAATCTAATTTTTTTTTTAAAAAAAATATTAATGTATAAAATTGTGGCAGTTTACAAATAGTTGGGGTAGTTGCCTTAACATATGAGGAGTTGTAACTATTACTTTAAACAAACAAAAGTTTTGTAAAATTAAGATGATATAAAGTATAATTGGTGTTTAAAAGATTAGTTACTCTCATTTTAAAGTTGTACCTAAGGGGGGAAGGGGCACTTCAGGGTACATACCCTGGTCCCGACCACACAGAACAAAGGTTGAATTTGTGTATATAGTTGGTGTTTAAAAGATTAATTACCCTAATTCTGAGAACATGCATAACAAAATGAATAATTCGTTTTTTCAATCATAAACAACTAAAATGTAAAAACAAATGTTACAAACGTAATCTTATTTTTTTTTTTTGAACGTTAACTTTCATTCAAAAACGGCAAGTCCTCAAAGCGAGGACCGCCACAAACCACTTACAACATATACAGAGGGGAATAACACCACTCATCCCACAAAAGGTTTTCAAACTTCGACCTATGCTTTAACCACAAGAAAGAAAAAGACTTAACGCTAGCCACAACATTTGACATTTTAGGATCACTAGCTTTAAAAAATCTTCTCATTTCGCGCTCGCCATATCTCCCAAACTGTGATGATGATAATGCCATGGATGATTTTTTTACCCCACTTACCGCCTCTTGCGCCTTTGTACAACAGCATCAGTTCCCTCAGATTGGTAACAAACATGGAAGGCAAATCACACCACCTACCTATCCTGGTCCACACTCCTGACGAGAAGCCGCAATCGGCGAAAATGTGATTCGCAGATTCATTTTCAGCACCACAAAGCCTGCAGGTCACTTGGTCAAAGTGCACTCCCCTTTTGCTCAATGCATCCACGGTGGGAACTCTCCCCAATTCGGCCCTCCACGCAAAAACGCTGCATTTCGTTGGAACCCAAGAAACCCATTTAAACTTGAAATTCACCTGCGCATCTCGGTAGTCTTTTATCTTTTTCCGCACATCACTAACAGCGAACGCATTGCTTCCATCCCAAAGCCATTTATCTGCTTTGCCAACCAACCGGGTCTGGGGCAGAAGCGGAGAAAGGGCAGACCATTCTTGAGCTTCATCTTGTGAGAACATTTCGTAAAAATCAATAGGGTACCAACCACCCTCCTCCCAAACATCCTTAACCAGCGCTGATTTGTCTTTGGACCTGTTGAAAAGAAGTGGGAACCTTGATTTCAGGTCCGTGTCCCCCAGCCAAACATCCAGCCAGAACCGAGTTTGTTCCCTGTTACCGACCTCGCTGCGAAACAACTGAAAGACATTCTTGTCCCCAATTTTGAGACTTTCACAGCTCTTGATTATACTGGCCCAACATTCGCCCACCCCTCTTCTGCAAGGAAGCCCAAACCAATTCCGTTTAGTGACATGACAGGCGTTAATAACTGATTTCCAGAGAGCATTGTGTTCGTTTTTGAAGCGCCAAATCCATTTTGCAAGAAGCGCATCATTCATATCTTTCAGTCTACCAATGCCCAAACCCCCTTTGTTCTTATCTTTTGTAATAATTTCCCAAGCTACCCAGTGGATCTTCCGAATATCTCCAGCCCCCGACCATAAAAACTTCTTCATAAGGCCTTCCAATTTGCCTAAAACACCCAAAGGGGCTTTATACAATGAAAAGTAATATACCGGGAGAGACTCTAAAACCGAATTAATAAGTGTAATACGACCACCGATAGAGAGAAGCTTGGCTTTCCAGGATGAGAGACGGTTTTCAAAAACTTCAACAATGTGCCTCCAATTCGAGATCTTGTTCATATTGGCGCCCACCTTTATTCCCAAGTACTCGAATGGGATAGAGCCGACCCTACAACCCAAGACTTTGGCCATATTCAGCACCTCCGAATCCGCTCCACCAAACCCGTATATGTTAGACTTGTGAATGTTGATTTTGAGCCCCGAACAAAGATAAAACACCCGGAGAATCCTTGCCGTGTTCTCAATATTTTCTACCGACCAATCGCCCATAATAAAGGCGTCGTCGGCGTAAAATAAGTGAGACACTATAGGCCCATCTTTAGAAACACAAATGCCTTTGAACATGCCACATTGCACCGCTTTCATAAAGAGGCACGAAAGTGCCTCCATAACTATAAGGAACAAGAATGGAGAGATCGGATCGCCTTGCCTCAACCCTTTACCATGTTGAAACTCATAAGTCGGTGCACCATTGACTAGGACGGACGACCTAGCCGATGACAAAATGCCCCGAATCCAAGTACACCAAATTTCCGGGAACCCCATTTGCGCCAACAAAGAGAGAAGAAAGTTCCAATTGACGTTATCGTACGCCTTTTCAAAATCAATCTTCAGGAAGAACGTCTTGTGTTTCTTTCTTTTACACCACCCCATAATCTCATTAACAATCAACGGCCCATCAAGAATATAACGCTCTCCCAAGAAACCCGATTGAGTTTCTGAGATAACCAAGCCGATAACCTTCTTGAGTCTTTGCGCCAACACTTTGGAAATAACTTTACTGATCATACCCACTAGAGTGATTGGTCTGTACTCTTTTAGGCCTATGGGATTTTTAGTCTTCGGGATCAAAGTGATGAAGGACGAACCACAACCCCTATTAATCTTCCCTGTTTCGTGAAACTGGCGAAGTATGTTAACAAAGTCATCTTCAAGAAGACTCCAGAATTTCCGAACGAATCTAAAATTAAACCCGTCCGGACCTGGAGCTTTGTCCAACCCACACTCAAAGACGGCTTCTTTTATCTCCGACCTAGAGAAAGGAGCCGTAAGGCCAGCCACCACTTCAGCTGGTAATTTTTTAATATCTTCGCAAATAAGAGACGGGCGATGTTTCAACTTTTCCGAAAAATGGTTTCTGAAAAATCTTAACACTTCCCGCTTGACCAAGGCTGGTTTAGTGACCCATTCCCCATCTACCAGAATACCCTGAATTGTATTGGACGCTTTTCTGCTGTTAATAACACCGTGAAAAAAGGCGGTATTGTCGTCTCCAAATCTGGCCCATCGAACACGAGCTTTTTGGGATAAGTCTCTAGCCACGCGCCATTCATGTTCCGCGATCCCTTTCTTACATTCTGTCCATATCCAATCCTCTTCCTCCTCTAATTCTCTATCCTCCATAACCGTTTCCAGTCTCTCCAGATCATCTTTCATAGTTTTTAATTGTTCCCCTTCTAAAATCTCAACCTTAGCTTTCCATTTTTTCAGCAACCCGGAGAGCCTTTAGCTTTCTTGAAAGAATAGAATCTGGATCACCTGTGAACTGAGAATCCCGAAGAGTTTCCTCGACCACCTTCTCACAACCTTCTCTGTCAAGCCAGGAGTTAAACCACCTAAATGGCCTAGCTCCATAGTTTTTATTGTCTAAAGTGAGCACCAGTGGTGTGTGATCAGATAGGTATCTCGGGAGAGCCCGTAAACATGCCTCAGGCCACCTGTTAAAAAAATCAGAGGAAACCAAAAATCTGTCAATAAGGCTCAACTTACTCTTACCTCCCCCTTTACCGTGAAGGTATGTGAAACGCTTCCCTTTCAACCCATATTCCATCAGGTTGTTGGTATCTATGAAAGCATTGAAGTCATCGGCCACCGTTTGATCAAAGAACGTGTTCTTTCTTTCATCCCTATTGCGAACTGCATTAAAGTCACCCATTAAGACCCATAGGCCCTGAACACTACCCAGAATAACCATAAGACTCTCCCACAAAGCTCGTTTATCAACCGGTTTTTGAGGGGCATATATATTCACGATATTCATCACTGAATCATCTTGAACCACATTGCCCGTAACAAGTAGGAAGTGTGGATTCTTAGTCACAGCCCTTATCCTAAACAACTTCGGATCCCACATGGTAACCATACCCCCCGAACGACCTTCAGCATCAACATACTCAAACTCGAAATTAGAATTCCCCCAAAAATTCGCAAAATTAACTAAATGTGAGTCTCTACAATGTGTCTCCTGAAGAGCCACCACCGCAGCCCCATTTTCCGCCTTCAATCTTTTAACCCAAGCCGGTTTACCTTTAACTCCAATACCCCGGATATTTAAAGACAGAAAATTCATACCTTACTAAATTGTACCCCTTCCTCAACAATGGCCTTTTTAATTAATTCTTCACAACCAACCAACTGAGCTCCTAGAGTGGAACCCATTGATACGGTAGCGTTCGTCTCTTTGAAGACGTAGAGCGCCGGACTAAGCTGTTGTTGGTCTACTTCTTCTGGCGCATCTTGCCTTAACAATTCATCAAAGGGTTGTAACTCCATCTCCTGTTGTCTAAGTGTAGTGACAGACCCCTCTCTGTTGATGCAACCCTCAATCGGAGCAGACGCCTCTGGATGAACCACTGATGGTGCAAGTTTAGACTTCACAGAATTCCTAAGGGCTTCTTCCACTTGAACAGGCCCAATAAAGCGCACCAAATCAAATGGATCTTCAGGGTCCAAAACCTTGTTTTTTTTCTTAGTGGGCCCATCCGAAGACTTCATAGTTCGTGGGCTAAGGCCCAATCTTTTTTTAACTTTAAATCTTCTCCTCTTTTTCTTGGTCGGCTCAGAGATAAGAAAATCGGACCCACCACTCGAATTGTCAGGTCCAGAAGTCAACCCATTATTCTCGCAATCATTACCTTGAGAACCGTTCATACTTTTAGAAGGTCCCGAAGAATTAGGAGTAACGGACTCCACATTAATTGGAGTTTTAAAACTTCCTGAAAATTCGGAACCGTTAACACCGTTTGAATTTCTCCGGTCACCTGAACCTTCTCTATCGCCGGAACCTGAAGCGCTACCCTCGCCGGAGATCGGTTGCTCATTACCTTCTGACTTGCTACCCTGCTGAGACGGAAGGACGGATAAAAAATCTAGGATCCAAGCCCCGTCTTCCTCAACTACCCAGACCTTGAAACTCCGATGTCTCCAAAGAACTTTAACTTCTTCCTTGATCTTTCTCCCCGTCCCCACCATAACTCCCACATATTCAAACGAGAGATCACCACCATCTTTTTGCACGTTAGCTTTCTGGACTACCGTGCCAAATTTGCTACCCACAAGGTCAACAGTAGAGTTACATAGAATGTTTAGAGGAATGCCTTGTATTTTAAGCCAAGCCAGACGATCGTAAGGGAAGATTTGTCCTTCCCATATCTCTACGGAGAAGAAGCAATCAACCCTCACTACCGCCTTACTCAAAACCTTTTCCGCCGTAGCACGATCTTCAAATGACATTAACACAGAAAGACCTCCCAAGTAATGAAGTTTCCCACCGTCAGGACTTAACTCTTTGAAAAAACTGCCAAACGATTTAAGCTTCTCAAAATCATGAACCTTACCCACCAAAGACCTTCCCTGGAAATCCGTAAATTCATTGATGCGATCATCCACACGGACCTCAACCTGAGCAGATTGAGTTCCGGTGAGGATATCTCTGAAGGAACCTTCACCACGGAAACTATCATTCCAAACTGAGCTCTCTTGTTGTCTTTGTTCTTTGACCGGCTCTTTCTTCTTTGCCGTCGGATTGTCAGAATCATGCCGTCTAGTATCAACCTCACCTTCTTCAAGTGTGAACAAAGCCACATTGAAACGAAGATGAAAATCCCCCATACGAATAGAACTCATCCTCTTGGCCAGGTCTGCCTTGTCTTTGACATCCAGCATTGAAACGAAGCCAAAACGATTCCCATATTTGTCTCTTTTCTTCGCTATGTAGATGTCATAGATATCCCCATACTCCCGAACAAACTTTGCTAAATCATTCCCGCTACACCGATCTGGAAGGTTGGAGACGTAAAACTTTGTTAACCTGCTTAGATACTTCGCCGGAATACCTCCCCGGAAAACCATCACGAGTAGTTCTTCAATAACAATTACTCCTTCTCTTACACTCAATTAACAAACGTAATCTTATTGATTCTTACATCGGAATTCGAAAAGTAATATGACAAAAAAAAATCATTTTTATGTAACCTACGTATATGTAGATTAAATAACATACATGCATGTAGGTTTGTAAAAGACATGAAAACATTACTTTGATGGGTTTTTTATGCATATAATATACACATATGAATGTAAGAAACACAAAAATAAAAAATTATAAAGCATAGATTAGGAAATAAAATGATTTAGAGTTGTTCTTTTTGTTCTCGCACTAATAATGTTCTGAAAATATCCTTCCACTATATAAATATCCATATCATTTTTTAACTCACTAAAATATAATAAAAAGACGTTCATATTTAGACAAAATTACACAGATCGTCCTTTATTTATTACTCAAATTGCACCTTTTGTCCCTTGTCTTTCATTTGCACTCATTCTGTCCTTTATTTTTTGAATTTGTTACACCCTCTGTCCTTTAGCCTAACTAAGTTAAAAAAGTTGGTTAACTTTATTTTCTAACTTTACACTTTTAGCCGTGTAGTTTTCCTAAGTGTAAAGTTAGAAAATAAAAGCAACCGTATGATGTTTTTTAACATAAATAATCAATTTTATAACTTTATATTACCTTTTTTTTCATAAAACTAAACAAACTGTGTCATACTTTTTGTAACAATAATCAAGTTTTATTATCCTTTTAATTACCTTTTTTAATAAAACAAAACAACAATATGATATTTTTTATAACTTTTCTAAATAATCAAAATTTATAACTTTGGTTTCAAATATTAACAAAATATGACTTATCCAGTTACCCCATACGTCATTAGGGTAATTTGATACTTGGGATCTTACAGTCTATAAAAAACAATTATAAAAAAACCCGAAGTTCATTAAGGACAATTAAAAAAATAAAAAGTTTAGTTAACTCCGGTAAGTTAAATTTACTATCCAAAGCTGATATTGTACAAGGATTTCCATTGATCTAAACCTTTCAAAAAAAAAAAAAAAGTAACAATACAGTTTAGTTAACTTTACATGGGTGATCCAGTTTTTTTTTTCCAATTTTTTTTCACTTGTATTTATTGTGTTATTGAGCATTTATAATTTTATATGCGTGCATGGAAACTGGATTCTTATTTTATTAGGTCAAGCTGGTAAAGTAGTTATACATGTTTCAAAAGTTTGTGATTCACTGCTGATAGGAGCTAAAGTGTTGCAATAGGATTTTAACTTGAAGGTTCTAGACTTTTATATCATATTCTTAATTCTAAGTTCAAGAAGTATTTCTGCCTATGTAATTCTAATGTATTTAGTGTATATAGATGGTGGTGCCTTTGTAGTTTTGTGTTAGCACTTCGCACTGCATTTTGCGTAATAGAAATACAATCTAGTTGCACCTGTGGACGTAGGTTAGATTAGACCGAACCACTTAAAATAATTTTGTGTGGTTTCGTCTATCTCATTGTGTGTGCGTGTGAACTGCAGCTCCAGCTGTGAACAGTATCGCTACAAAGTATACAACACGAATCATGTGAATAACTGTTTGAAAACTCTTTCATGTGCATTGTATCCTCAGTTAGTTACCGGTACCACCAGCCAGTTTATTTATTTTTTTTACTTAAATGTAGTGAGCATGGTACCATATGATACATGCTGCAGTCCCTGATCAAGACTCGTTCCCATACACGCCTGCACTATATATTGTAATGGTGGTTTTAGATTTTCAACTGCTGAGGTGCTCATACTTATAGTTTTAATGGATTTATAGAAGTTGACACTGTATTTGCATGGTTGCACTTTCATTTAAAGTAATAACTGGCAGGGCTTGTCATGCTAGGTGAAGATAAATATATGAACTTTTTACATTGTAATAATCAAGGGTAATTACCTGAGAAAGATGACGATCTTTAGGATAATGAGCTTGGACTCTGATAGTTGTCTCTTTTTAACTAAACTGTATGGTGTTACTTGTCAGCTTTAGAAGGTTTAGTTAACTTTACACTTAGAAAAACTACAGGGGCTAAAGTGTAAAGTTAGAAAATAAAGTTAACCAACTTTTTTAACATAGTTAGGCTTAAGGACAGAGGGTGTAGCAAATTCAGAAAATAAAGGACAAAATAAGTGCAAATGAAAGACAAGGGACAGAAGGTGCAATTTAGGTAATAAATAAAGGACAATCTATGTAATTATATTTATTAAACATAAAAATTACATAATTAAAATAAAATAAAAAAACATACTTTACCTAAAAATTTAAAAATTAATCTAAACGAGTATTCAACAACTCCCACGCTGAGATGTGCGGAAGCTCCGAACCATAGCAACATTAGTACTCAACTTGAGTGAGCCTAATGGCCACGTATTCGTGCGTGTTCGCACCCTTCTCCGCCACTGTTGGGTGGTATTGTGTGTTGAAGCGCTCGCACTTCTTGTTCAGGTCATCCCATTTTCGGTGAAGTGAATCCATCGTCCGGTTTGTGTCACCAACTAGCTCCTTGAAGTGAACCAGGACACATGGCCAAAGCGATGGCCGCGGTGGTGTTGGTGCATCCTTCACTTCGGTGTATGCGGTCACCATAGCGATCTCCTCCTTTTTTGTCCAACGAACCATGGTGATGATGGTATGTGGGATTAAAATTGATAAAGATTTGAAGGTGACGGTGGATCTCGGTGGTTATGGTAGGTGAAAAAGGATGACGGTTGTGTTGTATTTATATAAAGATTTGAGTAAAAAATAAATAAATTTTTTTGACCGTTACTACACGGTCAATGGTAGAACAGTGAAAAATAATTATTGCATTAAATTGTTGCAGCTCGGAAAGGAATAACTGAGTTGCATGGTGTTTCAATTAAACCGATGGGGTGACGACGGTGTTACTGTCAGGCAATGGTAACCAAACTCCCTTGCCGAGGACCCATCCACCCTAATGCATTGAAGAAAAAAAAAGACCTTAACTTTTGAGTATCTTATAATACACTTGTGAAATGCATTATATATGGTATAGATACGAAGTTCGGCTAAACTTGTTCACTAAATAAGTCTATTATTTACATAAAAAATTATCTAATATAAAACTCTATAGTTAAATAACATATATTATTGTATATAATTAAATGACATGTCATTTGATAACAAATTGGTTTTTTTTCCAGGTTCACATCGCAGCTTTAGAGTGTTCTGAGGAAGTGACAAAGTTGTACAGAGACTTCACTCGAGCAAGAGTTGCACATGTATAATTAGAAGTAAGTTTTATGAGTTGTCGAGTGTTAATATTTTACAAAAAAAAAAATCTAAAAAAACAGCCTATTCTATTTATGGTAACAAACTTGTTGAAGTCAAGCTTTTATCGTGTTTTAAATCTTCTTAATGTATGTATGACATTTGTGAGGTCACAAAAGCATAAACCTCTACATGTCGACTAGGGATCGTCACCCTGTTCCGCTTGCAATGGAGAGTATTTTCGTCAATTTTGAGCTCGACTCATTTGTTTAATTACTTAATTAATTTAGAATGGCTTAATGGAAATAAATAATCAAATTCGAGTATCTAAATAATTACCATGTTACATCTAGAATTCAACACATGTTTCCTACGAAGCTTGTTCTAAACCAATATATGTTATTATGTGGCCCCTCTATTGGCTTATTAGGTTATTTAAATGGGTTATGGTATTTACAAACTCCTAAAATTAAGTGCACACTCAGCTATACGTCACGTATGGCATCATACGCCACGTACAGCTTTTAGGCCTTCATTAATTACGGTCAAAAAGGGGTCAACAAGCTTCCATAAGCCGCGTATGGCTTCATACGTCACGTATGGAAGTATAAAGTCACGTTTTTCAATGTCCGACAACCAATCATTGGCGGCACCAAACACAATAAAGCAACACTTAAACGCCGCGTATGACATTATGCGCCACGTATAGATGTGCAAGGGTGTGTATTTACAAGTGGGGAGTGTGCCAATACGAGGAGCCATTTAAATACTCTTTTACTCCTTTGTAGCATTCATATTGTATGCTACATATATACTTTTGCTCACCGTTTCTGAGTCCAGCCTTTTGTTTATTTTACTTTATCATTTTTAATTATCTTTGTTTTGAACTAAATGTCTAACTTAAAAAAAAAAAGAATAATGGAAATAAATAATCCCAACTATTGACTATTGGCCAATAACAGTCATAACTATGAAAATTACCAATAGTGGTCCCAACTTTCGACATATTGGAATATAATGGACCCAAACTAACGGAGGTCTAACTCCGTTAGTGTGATGCTGACGTGGCATCCTAGGTGGCAAAATGATCCTACGTGGCATCCTAGGTGGCAAAATGATCCCACGTGGCATCCTACATGGCATCCTACGTGGCATGCCACGTCAGCACCACACTGACGGAGTTAGACCTCCGTTAGTTTGGGTCCATTATATTCCAATATGTCGAAAGTTGGGACCACTGTTGGTAATTTTCGTAGTTGGGACCAGTGGCGGATACAGAACTTTTTTGTAGGGTGGGCACAGTGCGAATCGGATATATATGAATAGAGATGGGTCCCTTACATAAATAATACGATAAGTTTATAACAAGGGGGTCCTTGAGGATTTCGGTGCCCTATTCAAGCCGTTGAAAGATATGCCCCCTTAGGCTATAACGAATTAAGGTAATTTAAACTAAATTTTATGTACGATCAATGCTATGGCAATAAACATGTCTTAGACAAATAAAGCTGTGATTTAGCAAAATAAAAAAAAATTGCCTTAGAGAAATGTGTGGTCTACAATTGTTCTCTCATTTTTCAATTTGGTCAAATGTTCTTATTTGAACCAAATCCTACAAGATTTTTTTAGTGTGTCCCTCGATTTATGGACCCTATCTGGTTGGCCTAACAGGGTAAGAAAGAGACACCTTGATTAGATCTATCATCTATGTGTAGATTTCATAAAAGTAGTGGATTATTGTGGAGGGATGTAGCTTTCAAAGAGGAATAAAGGATCTGGAATAAGCAATTCAATAATCTGAGAAGTATATGTATTGAAATCATTAAGTCAAAGCAAAATAATTTTGATGTAAAACCTAAAATTCAATTGGCAAAAAGTATTATATGAGTTTCGAAAATTCCCCATCAATATTTTAAAACCACAAAATCTTAATCAATCAAGAATTGTTTGATATTTTTGTGCCTCCAAGAGCTATAGGTGGATTAATGAGAACACTTCACTTAGGAACTTGGGCTAGCTCATGGTGTAAAATAACATTATGGAACTTGGGCCAACTCTACGGTGGGCACAGGCCCACATGTATTTGCTGTGCATCCGCCAATGGTTGGGACTGTTATTGGCCAATAGTCAATAGTTGGGATTATTTATTTCCATTATTTCAAAAAAAATCAAGGTTTAGTTTGTTTAGTAGATAGTTTATGATTTCGCGGATGAAAGTTAATACCGTGCACACGGAAAAGTATATAAAAAGAGTTAAAGAAATAAAAAGAAGTTATGTTGGAAGTAAATGCTATACAAATATTTGATTCCCGTGAAACTGAGGAAAAACTCTAGATCAGTTTAGATCAATTTGTAGAATATCACTTTATCATGTATATTTTTAATCAGTGACGAATCTAGAAATATTTTTTGCTGGGTCCTTTTTTTCTAGTGTTAAACTCTTTTACAAGCATACCATAGAATTTTGGGGTTGATCTTTGGTCGGGTCAGATTGAAGTGAGGAACAAATAATAAAATACAATATCATAATAGGGTTATTAGGGTTATGATCAAATACACAAGACATTTTTCTAGGAAGGATGAGAAGGATTGTGGTCCATTGATCTTATATTTGAAGGGTTGAGATTAGTTTGTTGGAAAAAATAAATAATAATAAATTAGAGGAAGTGTATAAAAGGAAAACCACATTTGTTGACTTTCTGTCTCCATATGCAATGCACATGTCAATTCCCAACATCATTTTAAAACGCCTATAACTTTTTATACGATGTTCTTTAAAAAAAATCACTATATTTACGAGTGTTTTTTTATCTTTAATATGAGTACCACATTGCTACATTAAAATTGAAAAAAAAAAATCCGTGTTAAATGGGTTTTCTTCTTGATTGTGTCTTCTGCTCGTTCATTGTGCTATCGTATGCACATGTGCTTTATAACTATGTTATTTATGTTTTTTTAGTCTACACATGATTTAACTTTGTCCATTCTGTTTTTAGTATACTTTCCACTGTGTTTTACGCAAATGGGTTTTGTATTGGTGTACATTGTGTTTTATTATGTTGTTCGTTGTATTTAAATTTACTATTTATTGTGTTTTAGTCTTCTATTCATTGTGTCTTTATTATGTCGTCCATTGTGTTTTATTAGACTGTTCATTGTGTTTTATACCCTATTGTTCATTGCATATTTAATTGGTACTCATTGTGTTTTACATTATCTCCATTGTGTCTTACGAAACTGGGTTTTGACAAAAAAAATTTCAAAAGTATAACAATATGACATTACTTATTAGAAAACACACAATAATAACACTAGTTTAATTTGATTTTGTTTAAAACCCCTAGTTTTTTAAGTTGGATTTAAATTAAAAAAAAAAAACTAAAAATGGAGACTAGAACTAGAGACCTCTTTGTTGGGAATGAGGAGATTTACCACTACACCAACTAAACTTTTGATTCTATGAGGTCCAGCTAATTATTTTTATATGGTCCTTAAAAAATTAATATATCGGTTCTACTCAATTTATAAAACAATCGGGTCCGGGGACCCTGACTTACTCTACGTGGGTCAGCCCCTGTCTTTAACCAGTACATCAAATAAACCAGTTTAAGTGACCGATGTTATTAACAAAAGTAAAAGCATGTTATATAGTAGAAAGTTTGATTAGGCGACATTCATGTAACCTGCTTTTACAAGTAGGATTAAGATGTAACATGTATTAAAAGGTTCTGTCTATTTTTGACACTCTTTTTTCTATTTGGACACCATAAGATCCGCATAGGCCTATACAGATCGTATAGGTACGATGTTGACTGGTCAACGTGGTACCTATACAATCGTATACCCCCTCCCCCATGTTCTATGGGTTAGGGTTGTGTGAAGTTCGATTGGACTTTTTAAACTGTTGTTAAAATATGCTTTATGTTTCTGATTTTGTTAAAAAAAATGTAACATTTGTTAATTTTTATAAAAAGATTTGTTTTTAAACTTGGTAATTAACATTATTCGAATAAGGTCGGGTTTTTGTAAGATTTGGCCATTTTATAAAAAGATGTTGAAACTCCGTAATTAGCATTTTTAGAGTATGGTCGTTTTGTGAACACCCCAAAAATCTCTTCTGTTTAATTATTCCTTTTAAGCGTGTTTCACGAGTAAAGAAACGGGTTAATTATTAAAAATGACCGTTTTATTTACAAATTATAACGAGATTATGTGATAAAACGGGGGAATTGTATTTGGTAAATAACTAACCCCATTAATAAAGTTAGAGGTTTAGTAGAGAAAATATACTAAAACTTAACAAGGTGAGGTTTTTATGTTAGCTAAGTTAAATAATTGATTTAAAAGAGACGGGTTGGACTTGAAAAATGTCAAAATAAAGCATTATTAATAAGGAAAATGGGGGTGGGTCAATGTCAAGACATCAGAACCATCGACCGAGGGCTTAGGGCATGTTTGGATAAACTCATTTGAGGAAAAAAGGACTTTTGGTGAAAAGGACTTATTAACTTATGACTTTTTGAAAAGGAGTTTTTAGAAAAGTGTTTGGATTAGCTTTTCAAAAAGGAGTTTTTACAAAAGTTTTTAAAAAAGTTTTTGGATTAGATTTTCAAGTAAAATGACCAAAAAGGATATAAGGAGGGTAGGTATAAGGATATAACGAGGGCATATAGGTAATTTTTTTCCAAAAGTTATAAGTAGGTTCAAAAAGTCACACATTCCTTACTTTTCCATAACAACTTATTATACACAAATGAAAAGTTAAAACAAAAAGAACTTTTGGCTTTGCCAAACACTTTTTGTAACTTATTGACTTTTTTAGAAAAGTAATAAGTTATAAGTTGGTGGAAATAAGGAGAGCCAAACATGCTCTTATTCTTCTTTTCCCAAATCCTAAATCACCAAATTTGCCTCAAAATCAAAGGAAAGTGACGAAATATTTTGCGAATGAGGCTAATTTCCATTATCTATAGTATGTTAAACCTTAAGGTAACCCTTGATTTTACACTACTAGAAAACTGAGTAATTTGCTACGCACTTTTGCGTCGTACATGTGTAGCAAACGGGCATTTCCTACGCAGTTGCTACGCACATGACAAGTAGCAAAAAACCCCGTCGCAAAATCACTTGCTACACATTTGCTACAAAGTTTGTGACACATTTGCGACATAAAATTGCCGTTGCAAATTTGCTACACATTTGCTACATAAGTTTTTCATTTTAGATTTTCCATTTGCTACATTTTTGCGACAGCATCATTTGCTACGCATCAACGACGCACCATTTGCTACGTATTTACAACGGCCATTTGCTACGGATTTACAACACCCATTAATATATCATTTTTTTTATTTGCTACGCATTTGTTACACCAAGTATATTAGATTTTAATATTCAAAATTTTTCTATTTGAGACACATTTGATACAAATGCTAAAAATATAAGAAAATAAAATAAATAGAGCCAAATTTTCTAAAACATCTTCAAATATGTTATATAGAAACAATAATAAAAAAAATCCAGCAAAACCCCAATTACCACAACCTAAATCCAAACATTCAATACTGCAAACTTCAAATCTAATACGGTTTCGAAAATAGCAAGTAACAATTACTACTAATTAATAGGACGATAACTTTTTATAAGTTCTCTAAAGTCTTTCTGCATCGCTTCACGCTGAGCTTTTAGTGCGTCCTCAAATGCCTTCCTATCAGCTTCACGCTGAGCCTGAAGCCGAGATTCAAAATCTTCAAATCGAGCTTCATAATCTTGAATTTGATTTTCCAAAGCTAGGATCTAGAAAAAGGTAAAAACATATATAAGAATTAGCAAATAAATAATAAGACAAGTTGAATCAAATTAAACATTCTAATTAGGGCTGTTCGGGGTCCGTTTTTGACAAATTTTTAGTTCGAACCATCATAGTTAGTAATGGTTTTTCATTATTGAGAACCGAAACCAAACATTTACATTAAAACCAATCCAAATCTGCAGATTTTCGATCCAAAAGAACAAGGAAATTTAAAGTTAGTTTCATGTCAACACAAGAAAGAGGTCGAAAGAAATTGTATTTCAGATTTGGTTTTTGTTGCTAACTAGTTTTAAGCCCCCGCATTGCGGGGCGGAGGCTTAAAACCGTGCTACCAACACTGTAGGGAGTATAAACGTGCTAAGTGGCGGGCCAACAACAACTAAAACATATAAAAAGCATAAAAGAAAAACACGAATTTGTAACACCAAGTAACTCACGTGAGGTAAAACGTAAACAAAATCCATACCAATACATATTAAAAATCAAGATGGTCAAAATGATATTGTATAAACTTTTAGAATATTAAAAATATTACAAGGTCACTATGATTAGAAGATAGAGCTAAAACATAAATATTAGAAAAAAGAAAATAATATATCACTAATTAATATAAAAAACTAATATACAACTTAAAAATATATAATTAAACAATGAAAAATGAAAAGAAATTGAAAGTGGGGACATAGCTTTTGAGGAGGATGTATCAAAATAAAACAGTAATTAGTTAAATAACACTCCAATTAACAATGTCAAGCCCAATTTGCGACAGTTCTATTAAAAAAGTTAAAGAATTCAAGCCCACTAACGTAGTGTGATGCTGCGATGCCAGCAGCGTAAATTAACTCCTGGACATTGGTCCTAAGAGCATATTGCAAATGTTATATTATATATAATATGGTTATAGTGCAGAATTAGATGAGCTTAAGGAGTAATTTGGGTCAAATTTAGCTGCTAAAATACGGGAATAACGGGTTATTTTTATGGATTACTTTTAGGGGTAATTTGGTCATAGTGCATGTTAAAAACCTTGGTTATAATTTCAGATCCTAGGTAAATAAACCTTTCATAAGAATAAGAAAACATCAAATTTCTTAGAAAATGTTGAAACTGAATACAACTCTCATATCACATGTACTAGAAGGAAAACACATACCTTATCTTGAGATGGTTCGACCCCAAAAGATGAGGATGGGGTCCCAGTCATTAGGTAATTTATATCTGTAGATCCTATCCCGTATAAGCGAGTCGTACGACCTCCAGACTGCACACGCTTCCATACATTAACATCATCCTCGGTAAATTCTGACCCGTGCAATTCCTTCATATCATTAAGGTATTCTCCCGAAATAATTACCCAGGCGCCTCGCTTTGGCCTAAGCGAGGCACCTGATCCCATCAGATTTTGGCTATAAATTTATTCGATTTCATTATAAACTCATTCGATTTCAATTCTTTGTCCACAACATATAACATGTCGTATTACGACTTAATTTTCGGTGATTCTTACGACTCTAATTCATATAATGTCGAGGAGGGGTTGTCATATAATGTCGAGTAGGGTCACTCATATAATGTCGGGCAGGGTCGGTCTAGTAATGTCGAGGAGGGTCGGTCATATAATGTCGGGGAGGGTCGGTCTAGTAATGTCGAGGAGGGCCAGTATGGCATTCGTTTCCGTGACAATGCGGTACAACTGGACTTGAATACACAGTGGAAGGACCCGTATGAATTTGAAGACGAGCCTAGTCAACCTGCCTACGGTTATACTTACGACGCTTACGGTGGTGATGACACATCTGAAGAACAAGACTATACGCACTATGAAGACAGCGCTGTCGATGAGAAGTGGGTAGAAGATCAGGAGGAAGGACCTAACCCGATCAACCTTTGGTTCGAGACTAACCGGACATTTTCGACACGCGATGAGTTGGTCGATTGGGTACATGATACGGGAATGGCAAATGGTGACGTCATAGTTATAAAAAGATCGAAGAAAAGAGGAGAACATTTCGTGAAGGTATATATTTCAGTAACTATTGTTTTTAAGATATTAACAAATGCGTATTTTATAAATTGTTATTTAAAAAGCAACAATAAACTTAACTTATAAATTAGTTACTAAAAACACGTGTTTTATCGTTGGTCAAGGTTAATTCCCTACGGGTGCACCAGTGGTTTTCGGGTCACACACCTTTAGGATTACGTTTCTCCTTTGCTAAGAGTATTGTTAATTTTTAATTAATAAACTTTTTTATAATTTATTATTTAAAAAAGTTATAAAAAAACTTATTTTGTAAAAAACTTATTTTCTAATAAACTTATTTTGGGGGGGGGGGGGGGGGGGGAGCATAAGAGTGTGGCTTTGGTGAGGAAGACGGGTAGCAAAAAAATTGGCTGCCCGTTTAAGTTGACAGGGGTGTTTGAAACTCGGACACGGGTTTGGAGGTTAAAGGTGAAAAACCCGACGGTGGATAGGCCGACCCTGGTCAAATTTTGGAGGTACATCGCCACTTCGCACTTTGGTAAGAATTTTGCGAAGGCGACGTCGATTAGGGACCCCCTGTACTATTACTTTAAGCATGCGATCGCCACCTCTATCGCAGCACGGGGGAACAGTCGGGAGAAGGTCAACCAGAGTGACCTTTTCTTTTTGTACTGTTTGATTATGCGGCAGCCGTGCAACCTAGCCACGTCCCTGGTCGAGTACTTTAAGTGTTGCCACATGCGCCAGGCTCGCTCACATCTCCATGGCGGGGCGTTCATCACTTACATCGCGCGTCATATGGGGATCTCGCCAGATACTGACCCTCAGCTGTTGCCCAAGATCCCATCGGTGGAGCTCGGTGATGCCAATGCCCGGAGCATGGGGACCCTCTTTGAGGTCTCGAAGGGTGTACAGCGGTTGCGAGCTATCGGAACCAAGAAGGCTTTTGAGCCGACCCCCCTTCCTACTTTCGATGATATACCGCCCTACACTGAGTTGCGTCCGGGATATCCTCTCCTGGTGAACATGGCGGGTCACGACGACGAGGCTGACGACGATGACGGCCCCCCACCTCCTCCGCCGCCACCACAGCAGCAGCAGTACCCCCGTCATATATATGATGACCTCACTCCTGCTGCACGTTTCGTGGCAGAGGACATCGATCGCCGCATCGGTGAGCTCCGGGAGATTCAGGAGTGGACGGTCGACTCGATACAGGCAATGGCCTCGCATTGGCAGGTAGAGTTACGCACACCACTAGGGGGTGGACCAGCACCGGGGGCCCCACCACCACCGTCGCAGTAAACTTTTTTTACTTGTATTTTTTTTTGTATGGACAAACTTATTATTATTATTATTATGCACTTGATCTTTTGTTTATATATATATATATATGTTGCCTGTTTTGAATGTTTAATTGTCTAATAAATATTAAACCCAAAATAATAAATGAAGTAACACCAAATTATAAATTGCAAGCCAGTAAAAACAATGAGATCAAAACAGTAAATATCCGATTATAAACGTTAAAAGATCACTCAACCCTTTCAATCCCAAACCAAATAAAACTTGCATGTTATGAACCAAAACGACGTCACCTTGACCATCAACCACTATATTCGTATTAAGTTTCGCGAATTCGTTCAATCTTTCTCGACAAGGTATTCTCCGTGAATAGTTAATCCACTCACATTGACAATCGAACACCTTATTAATAGGTTAAAGTTAAGATTACTTGATTTGACTGAAGCGCCTCGCTTAAGCGAGGCGCTTCAGAGGGGGGTTGAAATAGAAGAGAAGGGGGGTGCCAATAGACGGACCCTATAAAATTTAATTTCTTACCCAATAAAATTGACTTTGTGCGTTTAACTTTTGATATTCCATATACGAAAACTACTACTTTATGTTTTGGTCAAATAAAATTTACCAACTCTTCTTTTCAAATGTTGAGAATGTATCTAATAATTAGTGGGTAAGTAAAGGTTTTTGACCATGGATACATATATAAGCATCTTCCTTTTCCACATTATATTATGGTCAACAAAAGGAAGTAATACACCCACCTGTTTTTTATCGCAGACACATTACAGTTTCCAAATCAAAGGCCGGTGATTTTCATTTTACTTCCTAAATGGACAAAAGAAAAACTTTTAAATTAAATTGTTGACTTTGGTCTTATAAAAACCATATAATTTAATAAAATAAATTTAATAAAGTTCTTAGGCAAATTTGACTGTATATGTTCAATCGTCAATGGTACGGAAAAATGATTAGACTTATATAGTTATATATTGACCGATCCTTACAATATCATTATTTTAGTAAAAAAAAATGCACCTACCGCTCTTTGAACTGTTGAAATGAGGGCGTTACGCAATATATTAATACCATGTGAAGTGCTAAGATTGTTTTCTAAAATACTTTGTCTAGGTTTTATCTTAAACTAGATTATACCCCGGGAACGTCCCGGGTTGAAAAATCTAATATGACATATTAATTTTACATATGAAATAGAATGATGCGCTTTACAGTTACATGCATGAAAGCTTCGGGTAGCAGCTAACCTAAAACAATTAAAAATATATCTCCAATGTTAACACCTAACCTAAAACAATGTATAACTTTAATATTAATATTTAACCTAAAACAATGTATAACTCCAATGCTAACGCATGTTGAAAATAGAATTCATATTTACTGATTTGAACATAATTAGTGACTTGCCTATACATGATTAATGATTTACCTGAACACTTTGTGTTTTTTTTTTCCTGTTTGAACAAAACCCAACAAAAAATAGTCGTTTTTTCTCTCCGTTTTTTATATAGCACTATGGTACTCGTTGGAAAGATAATAAAACGCTCGTTAATTTGGTGTAATTTTTTTCTTTAAAAAATCTCGTATATAAAAGATATTAACGTTTAAAAATTATGGGAGGAAACATAAGAGAGAAAAATATAATTTTAAATTATTTTTTTCCTAAAATATCTCAATGCCACATGGGATGACACATGACACACTCAAAGAGGAGAATGCCTCTTTGAGTGCCATGTCATTAAAATGGCTTTGGTTTATTATATGTATAGATTAAGCATTCACATATATATTTGGAGTTAATAGCCAAAATCGTCCCTGAGGTTTGGTCACTTTTGCCACTTCAGTCCAAAACCCAAACCTTTTACATCTGGGTCCTCAGTTTTATTTTATTTTTTTTGCCAAATTCGTCCCAAAAAAGGTTTGGGTTTGCTAAATTCGTCCCTGAGGTTTGGTCACTTTTACCACTCCAGTCCACAACTTAAACGTTGTCAGGGACGAATTTGGCAAGAAAAATAAAACTGAAGGACCCAGATGTAAAAGGTTTGGGTTTTGGACTGAAGTGGCAAAATGACCAAACCTCAGGGACGATTTTGGCTATTAACTCCATATATTTGGTATAAAAAAAACTAGGGTATTGAAAATAAAATAAATAAATGTCTAACCGTAATTAAAATACGTACATGGACACAAGAAGTACCCTCATATAGTTACAGTTGTGGAGATTAGTCGGACCAGACCAAACCTGATGAAGGTCGGTCGGCCTGACCCGAATCAAAAACCGAGAAAAGACATAAACAAGGATCGGGATAGAATACTGTTCAAATCAATTTGATTATTAATAGTAACTATGATTTAGGCTCAGATGATTTCTACATCATCACAGCCCTAAAGAGCCACAAATCAAACATGTTGTCAAAGCAAGCAAACAAAAAAAATCCAAAAAATGAGGCTGGCTATTTTTCTACGCATTGCAAATTGAAAGTGGATATACAAAAGCAAATAAATCAATTTGATCATTTTGAGGCTCAAAGTTTTCAATAAACCTAGCTGCAGAGCGAGGTTGCAAATGTAAACCTGCCATCCACCACCCTTGCCGCGCCATCTTCATCTATTTTCTGTGACATACAAATACTCATCACAGCCACATATAAAAATACTAACGTTACACAGATTTGCCAACGTCGTTACCATCCACCAGCCACAAATCCACCAAGACCGATACCATCAACAAATCCACAGTATAATTGCAACAATATAAAACACCAAAGAACCAAACGCTCATTCAAACACTAAACCAAAAGTGTAATCGATTTACAGAGGAGGTACCGTACCATCGCCGCCATGAACGGCTGTGAAGCCACCGGCAACAGCGTGGCAACACCACCACCTCTATGTCTGTCTATATTCGCCGTAAATGGTAGCCGCCCGGAAAAACCCAACAAAAGATTCATGCAAACAAAATTACAGGTCAGATCTACTAGACAAAGGGCACGTTAACAAATATCCTCAAGAAAAATAAAAATTACACACCTGCCTTAACCACCATCCACTAAACTCCGGTGAAACCAGAGGAGGCACCACCGCCGCCAAAGGCGGCCAGACACGGCCACGACATCTCTACACCTCACAACATAGACTCCACCAAAGGCAGCCAAACACGGCCACCGGCGGCATCCAGGCCATCGAAGTTCAATTCCATTACAAAATTTAGGGTTTTTTAGCGACAATCACACCACCAACGACCACCGCCATGCGGTGGTAGTTTCTGGAGATAGGAAACAAGAGAAATAGAGGAATGGGTATGGCGGTGATAAGGAAACCAGAGAAAGAGAGGAGAGGAATTGATAAAGAGAAAGATAAGACAAAAGAGAGAGTACAGGAGCCTCTAAAGGGAATCAAATGACCAGAATAACCGCAAATACAAAGGAAATTACAACTCTGCCATCGGTTACTGTTTAAATCAATAGGCCTATTAATATGTAGGAGAATTTTATTGTACTGCTTATTCAATACTCAAATCTGAATGTGGTAATTTTGGTTTGTATGCAGATCTGGTTTCTGATTTTATATTTAAGCGTTTTTGTTGTTTTTATAGTTATAGCTTTTTTGTTATTCAATATGTATATAAGGTGTGCTGAAATGATAGAACTTGTGCTATTGAACAACTTTTTTTTTGTATATATCTTAAATTTCATAAATCATAATTCTTATTTGGTGGAATGAATATGTTGTTCCAGAATTATTGGTATAAAACAGGGCAGCCAAAGCAAGTAGTTCATTACTCTATTGTGATAATGACAACTTCTTGGTGCCAAATTAGTAATGATCGCGCATGTATTAGATTGTTAACCATGGGATTTTTATTACCTAGTAGTTTCCAAAGGTCAAGAATGGTTGATCTTGGTTGATGTGGTGGTGCGACTGATGGACAGAGAAGGAGGTGGGGGTGTTTATTGGAAGAGATGGTGGCTTAGTGGTGGTTGGCAGCGGCGGCTAGGCTTTCGGTGTGATTGATGATGAAGATGGTGACTACAATTCTAACCCCTTATGATGGTATTGCATACTGAATTCCCTTTTTTATGAATTGTGTTTATGATTTGCATTGTTTTTGAAGTTTTTATGCATCATCATTTAGTGTATAAGTAATTTCTTCATTCTTCTCATATGTAAATTAATGAATTTATGAAATAGGGCGGGGAGGATAAGTAGCGAAAGGCACAGACACAGATTTGTGAGATTAGTCGAAAGGGTTTTGAAAAAGTGTATGAGCATTTAGGTGTTCACTTGGAAGAAAATGTTTCATTTTTAAGCATGATTGAATGATGATCCGTATGACTGAGTTTACGATTGGTACGTTTTCTTTATTTATCATTTTTTATTAAGTCATATTAGATTTTTCAATCCGGGACGCTTCCGAAGTATAAACTAGTGATAATATAAAGAAAATGAGCGTTACGTCCATCATATTTCTCTGTATATGATTTTGTTTTATATGCAGTGAAGGAAAAAAAAGAAAAACAAAATCGGTCGATAGAAAGGGGTGAGAATCAAACGTGCTCCAGTTTAATCATATAGGAAAGGATGAACCAATAGATAAACCAAGAATTGAACAGGGTTGAATAAGGCTTTGCCTTTTCAAGTGATGAGGGGTTCAAATCTCATTAGTGACAAAACATTTATCCGTTAAAAAAAAGATAAAATACAACGCGTTAACCAACTAGGCTATGATCAATGCCAACATAGCCTTTTAATATAGACATTTAAAACTCTGAAAAAGCTAAAATAAAAAAGAAAACACTAAGTGTTTGGGATTGAGTTTCAAATCTTCTTATTGACTTCTCTAATAAGCTAATAAGTCAATAAGCTGTTTGTGTAAACTAAAAGCACTTTTGGTTTTGGCTTTTCAATAATGGTGGAAAAGCTGTTTTCAAGAAGTTAGAAATCCTAGCTTTTGGCTGTCGGAAAAAAAATTACAAATCTACTACTTATACAACCAATCTTCACAATAAGTTAAGCGAAACATTAAAAAAACAATTTATTGACTTTTTGACATTTTTCATCACAAACACTAACCCAAGACACTTTTTAAACTCATTTTCAAAAAGTCATAAGCCACCACTTCTAAACAAAAACACTTTTGAAGTTAAATAAGTATTCCCAAACATTCTCTAAATGACATAATTGAACCACTGGCGTGTTAGATAAAATACAACATGTTATCTGACTGGGCTATTGTTGATGTCGACATAGCCTTTTAATAGATGTATAATATAACTAGGCTACAATCCCGTGTATTACACGGGTTGATACATGTAATGTTTTATAACTAGTAATAAAAACATATGTTTTAAAAGAACATATTAAATGTATGGTTAAGTAAACTTGTGCAACATACTGATAGAATAAAACATAATATAATTTGTTAACAAATATAGTCATCAATAAATGTATTTAAATAAATAAACATTGACGTGACAATTATAAATTTTGTTAATTTAATTTTTAAAACATTATTTTTTTTCAACTAAGTAGTAATTAACCTTGATTTTTAATAAAGTTGGATCTGCTGACCTGGAAAAGAACAGATGATTGAAAGCCAAAATATTATATTCGCTGATCATTAATAAAACAATGCTTTATACAAGGATCCTCCCAAACGACTGATGACTTTAACTGCTGACAACTAAAGTGCTGCTGATTGAAGAAAACAACTGATGAATAAAGTGCTGACAAGGAACAAGACAAAGTGCTGACAAAGACTAAAGGTCTGTTGGAGCCAACAACACTTAGGCTCCAACAGATGTTGAAGACTATCAGAGTTTACCTATCAGCTGTTTGTTTATAAGTGGTTTAATGAATGTACGTAACAGTAGTTTAGCCTAGCAGATGTTTAATGTTGTTAAGGTAGTTAGCTGTCACTGTCTAGGTGACGGCAGTCTTAGGTCATCAGTGCTTTGGTCTGTCTATAAAACAGTGCCTGTACTGTTCTATTCATCACTTCACACATTCTTTGCACAGACAAAGTATTGAGTGATCAGGCTGAGGGGAGAGAATTGTAATAACTTGTACGATTTTATCACAATCTGTGATGACTAATGAAAGTACTTGTTTAAAAGCAATTATTCCGTTTGTTAAGATTATATAGTTTATATTTCTGTTGCACTTTCCATTTTTAGTATTCATTCATCTATTTCATACTTAAACTTTCTTAACAAATCAAACTCTCAGATCCTAACAAATAACATCGTTTATTTTTTATTTTTTGACGTAATGTATTAAGTAAATAATATAATAAGCAATAACTATCTTTAATTTAGGTTCGAATCTCACAATGATGTTTTTCTTATAATTATGAGTTTCCTTCCGAATTGGTGATTTGGTGATGGAATATGATCGCGTGATAACATTGATGGTAAGACGACCAGTAATCCGTGAGTGATTTCAATTGGCCGTTCAAAATAAAATTTAAAAAAATAAGTATTCATAAATAAATTAAGTATTAACTAATAACTATCTTTTATTAAAAAGATAAGGAATTATAATTAAATAAGAGGGAGACGTAAGAAAAAAAATAGAAGGATCTCATGAATGACGTATGACCCAATAAATTCTTTTATTATATAGGGTATGTTTGGTAAAACTATCCGGTGACTGGTAGCTGGTGGCTGAAAGCTGGTAGCTGTAGCTTTTTAAATATATTTTGGTGTTTAGCAGAATAGCTGGAACTTTTAATAAAATGTATAAAATGATCAAAATGGGCATTAACTAAAAGCTTATATGCATGTTTTTTAATTTTTTATTATAAAATGGGCATTAACTAAAAGTGCAAGCTTTTTCTTAAACGCTAGTACTAGTAGATTTTCAATATAGAACTTTTTCTCCTAACCTAAAAGTTTCAAGCTTCTTCAATCAAACAATGTTTTTTATTGAGTAGGAACTTTTTTTCAAAAGTTTAAAGCTTAAAGCTCATAAAAGCTCCTTACCAAACATACCCATAGATATAGATAAATATATAAATTTGGATTGCGATAACACTACAATTCAAGCTTACTATAAATAACTTTTATCAGCTTATCCAAACTAAAACTAGCATATTCTATCCGTCTGGAATTTCTAAATTTATTTAGTACTAGGTTATTTCCTGGGAGGTTCCCGGGATAAACAAATTTAATATAAAGAGACAAATTTTGTGTATAGTAAAAAGGAATAGTTCGTTTTTTCAGGAAAAAAATTTGTATAAGATCAATAATTGATAACTTATAAAACCTACTTCTAGTTATACGTGTGCACCTTTTTATTTTTTTAGTTAAGACTGTATATGAAAGACATATGTTAGATATATATACATGTTGTTGATGAAACTTGTATGTGTATCAATATTTACATGCTTTCAAAGCTTATTTTTTTAACATTACAGAATCCAATAGCCATACACATTAGGTACTTAATTAGGAATGATTTGTCATCAGTTTTGTTGCTGTAAAATAAAAGAAATAAGATTTTTACCAAACTGACTACATCTGTGAATATATATATACTTAACAGATTCTTATAGGGGGAGGATAAATTGAAAACCTCCTTGAGTTAAGAAAACTTTGAAAACTTCATCATAGCCATCCATCTCATTAGATCTATGGTCTAGATTAATTCCATGTTTTTTTCATTTAATAAACACATATAAATAAATACAAAAATATGAGAAGGGCAAAATGGTCTCACATTATATTACAAAAAAGCATCTTTATCTCTCTTGTCAAATCATCATGACACATCAAGATTACTTTTCCTCTTTTCACTCTCGTTTCTCTCTCCTCTCACTATCTTTTATAATTAAACTTCATATCTCCTTTTTATATCCTTTTAACTCTATCTCTTTAACTAATTTTTATTTAGCTGTAACAACTTATGTGTTTATAAACAATCATGTTACCAAAAAGAATATGTTTATGTAACAGTATTAATTACGCGGTTGTAATAACTCGTGTTATTATTCAATTGTAACTAAAAAACAAAATTATGTAAAGGGGTCCCATTATGTAAATGTACCAAATATGTTACTTATTCGGCTGTAACAACTTATGTTACCTAGTCGTGTCATATAAAAAATAGTAAATAAATAATACATAATATTTGTTCAGCTGTAAACAACTTATGTTATTATTCGGTTGTAACTAGAAAATTTATATTTATGTAACTGTACCAATTGTGTTGCTTATTCAAATGTTACAACTTGTATGTTACAAACTCATTTTTTTGTAACTAAGATACACCCATATATAGTTTACAATGTTACAAATTGTATTTCTTTCTCAAATGTTACAACTTGTATATTACAACTTACAACTTATTCTTCCAACGTTAGATTTATTGGGATTCAAAGAAATAAGAAAAAAAAATACATTGGACTGAATTCGAAGAAATAAAAAAATACAATAACAATCTGTTAAAGATTGAAATATAAATTTGTAACAAGAAATAAAATATATATACTAACATGCCCCAAGCAAAAAAATATTCATTGTAACAAACCATCTCATGTCCTTCTCACCATTCATAAAAAAACCATACCTGCACAAAACTGTAACATAGAATTATATTTAACTTCCCAAGATCTACTTAGAATATGTAAAACACCCATTACTTATTTCTTTAAAATATGTAATATTATGAACGAGACATATCTCACACTCCACCTCCAAACTACATATTAATTGTTAAAAGTAAAAAAAATGTTAAAGTTAAAAAATAAAAACAAAAAACATAACTTAAATTTTTACGAAAACTTATGATAAACTCAATCTTGTTCCTACGTTAGTGTTTATTGTCTCTTGGATCTAAAAGTCAATACAACCCCACAAAATTATTAAAAACTTCAAAAAGTTCAAAAAATAAACCAATAAAAAAATGGGGTTTTACTGAAACAAATGAAGTATGAAGAAATTTGATTTTGCAAAGTGAAAAGAAAAAGGAAAAAGCTATTATTTTTGTTGCATTTAAAATATTAGACTAACCTTGCAAATCTGGGATTTTGTTCGACCACCGGACCATCGTAAAACGAACGACGGATGACGATGAATCTTGACTCGCTTTAGTATGTTAACCCCTGCTTGACTCGCTTTCGTCCGAACGGCGAACAACAAGCGAATGAGGATGCGAGCAGGATGGTTTTGGATTTGGGAGGATTTTGATAGATTTGGAAACATGAGAGGATTTGGGTGGTTTAAAAATGAAATAGGAAAGAGAGAGAAATAAACTAATAAGAAGGTAGATGGGTGTAAGTCTAGATGGAAGGACAAAAGGAAGTGCAGAGAGTGCAGGTTTAAAATGTGGCATGGTCAAAAATGCCCTTAAAGGGGTGAGTTTGATGAACCATGTGGACAATTATGGACCATATATTGGGTTTTTAAAGTTTCTTTAACTGGAGTGGGTTTCCTGAATATACTTTCCCGGTTCTTATATATATATATATATATATATATATATATATGTAGTTAACGGGTTTAAAAACATAGGGTTAGGATAATATGAGAACTCATGTGAGTTGCGAGAGCTAGAGAACTCATGTGGACCAGTGATCTTGATGATCCAATGGTTGAGATTAAATCTTGAGGTTTTTTGTCTTCACATGTTAATTAAATTTATATTAGTATATTTTAATACAATAAATGTACATTAAGGGGTATTTAGGTAAAAACACCATGGAAGAGAAATAATTAATATAATACTATTTTAATTTTTTATTCAATTATTCAAAAATATCTTTTTTTAACTATATTTTATTTTTTAATTTCTTTACTTTTTTAAGACAAAAAATAACCTATATTCAAAGATAAATCTAATGAGGATGAAATCTGTCATACACAAACTTCTACAAAAATACGCTAGTATAAAAAACCAAACAAACATATGATGATGATGATTTACACTGGTGTAATTATTTGCACTAGTATAAATCTACCATGATTTACACTGGTGTAATTATTTACACGAGTGTAAATCTGCCATACACAAACTTCTACAAAAATACGCTTGTGTAAAAAACCAAACAAACATCTATACATTCGTATTTACACCACTGTAACGCCCCACAACATAAACAAAATTTGTATTACATCAATGTAAAAAATCAAACATCTATAAAAAAAACCCATCATCATCATTGTCTTCAAAGAGCATCATTGTCTTCAAAGAGCATCATCATCTTCTTCACATTATCATCATCTTCAAACAAAAAAGCCATGAAAAATCTTATAAAATAATAATAATAATAACAACAACTAGGGTTTTCAAACAATTATTAATTACAACCTCCCTTCGACCATATCACAGTACGTCATGATCATAACAAAAAGAAACAATCAAGTAAAATATCACAGTTCATGGATTTAGAGATTGAGAATGAACCTATATGAGATAGAGGGGGGGGGGGGGGGGGGGGGGGGGGGGGGGGGGGAGACTGAACCTTCGAAGAAACTTCAATTCCCTCAAAAAAGTGCATGATCTCTTACTGATATCCTTTTTCTATAATAATAATAATAATAATAATAATAATAATAATAATAATAATACTAATAATAATAATAATAATAATAATAATAATAATATACATGAACCACCATCACCATCACAGCGCCTCCCCCCACCCTCCCCCCGTCACCATCGTCGAACCACCATCACCAAAACACCACAGCCCTTCCCCCCGTCACCACAACCCACCATCGAAAAACCACCCATCGGAAAAACCCACCATCTGTTCAGATCTGTTCATTTGACACCCATAGGAAAAACCACCACCGTCCTCCGCCGTCCCCTGCCACCATTCACCATCACCGACCCGTCACCAAAGCACCACCATCGACCCACCATCTGTTCATCGTTCATCTATTCAGATGTGAGAGAGAGAGAGAGAGATGTATGTGTGTGTGTGAGAGAGTTGCTCAGATGTTCATCGTCACCAAAGCACCACCATCGACCCACCATCTGTTCATCTGTTCATCGTCATTAAGATCTCCTTGCTCAAATGTGTGTGAGAGAGAGAGAGAGAGAGAGAGAGAGAGTTGTGTGTGATGATGATTATGATTTAAAAAAAAAATCAGTAACTTTAAAGGGCTATGGAGTGGGGGTGGGGTGGGGTAGGGGAGGTGAAAAATTACTTTATTACCCTTTAATATTATAATTGTAAGTTGCATATGTGTCACCTAGTTATTGGTCTAGAGGAGTTCTCTAGTTCTCACAACTCAGGTGAGTTTTTCATATGATCCAGATCCTAAAAACATATATACTATTTTAAATGATTAGTGACTTGCCTAGACATGATTAATGAATTACCTCAATACATTGTGTTTTTATCCTGCATAAACAAAACCCACTAAAAAAATCATTTTTTTCGTTTTTTGTATAGTACTATTGTACTCGTTTGTGGTGTAATATTTTTTTAAAAATGCCGTATACAAAACTTATTAACATTTAAAAATTGTGCGAGAAAGTGCATGAGCCATGCAATGAAAGAGAAAAAGTTTTTTGGAAGAAAATCAAGAGGCGGGAAGAAAATTGTGGGAGCAAGAGCATGTGCCATGCACAAGTTCTTTACAAAAGTATAAATAAAAAATGATTATCTATAAACCGAGAAAATCCAATAGCAACAATTATTTATCACAAACCTAGCTAGTTTGTTATGGAATCTAGCCAACAATTATGTTCAAAAGCATAAAACAATCTCTAAACTCAGTAACAAGATGTTCAACATACAGAAAAAATAAAGAAGTTCTAGAAACAAAATCCAAACAAAAACAATCGACCTGATTCTTTATCTCTAGCTTCAATTGTTGATCCCAAACGCTTGCTCCAGCTTCTAATCGCTCAAAAGCTTCAATTTTGACGACTAGAGGTATGTTATATGGAATGGATTTATCAAAAAGTGTTTAAATAATTCGTCATGGGCTTTTTGCTGGATTTTAGACTGCCCCACACGTCCCTAAGGGTTTTTTAAGAGCCATTGCTTGGTGCAAGGGACAAAATAGTCGGGACAAGTTTTGAGATGACTCGTGTGTTGCAAGGGCTTTCATTCTAGCCTCCGCGTGATGCGAAGGGCTAGAAAATTTGGATTTTAGACTCCTCAATGATTTTTGTCTCGTTTTCCGCACCTTCTATGCAAGGGTGCCTATAAAAACACAGCTAAATAAATAATAACAAAAAACAAACAAAAAAACTAACTATATTACTAAAAACAAATTCAAAACATAAAGAAAAACAATGTGTTTTACAACACATCACTTAACTGGAAAAAAATAAAGGATGTGTCAGCTGCGCGAAGAATCATGAAATTGAAATAACAAAACGAACAAATCATAGATTCATACTATTTTTGGCAAGATTTGAGAGGATATTAACAGATCATTTGACTGGTTCTTGGTCTTCTTCAGCTAAAGAGAAATTAGAGGTGATGATTTTAACCTGAGTGTAGGATGATTCGATGATCGGTGGAGTATAGGTGATGTTTGAGAGATTTTGTGGAACAAACCAAGTGGGTAAACATGTGATGGTTCAGAACAAAACTGTAAGGCTACACGGTGTGGTGGCGTGGAAAAGGCCCGTGGGTCCCTTCCATGCCGGTCCACCACACCGTACCAAGCGTGGGCACAACCGGTCAAAATTTACACCGGCGTGGGGCCACACCTGATGGTTGACAAGGCATTCATTCATTGGATCGTTACTTTTTGTGTGCTTTGACCGTTTGACAATGGTAGGTTTGCAAATAATTTCATTTATTTTTTACCTTAATTAATTTCAAATTCAATTATAAAAACTCTTTCCCCGTCGTTCTCACACCTCACAAAATAACCGTCTACATCACCGTTCCCTTTAACCCCACCGAACACCCCGCCTTTCAAAGATGGTTCATTGGACCGAAGAAGAATAAATTGCTCTTTGCACGACATGGTCCCAAGTGCAAACCAACCCACCCTGTCGAGGGTCGATTTGGCCCCAAGTCCTACGAGAGTTTAAACTCTTGGTCGGTGGTTCAAACCGAACCACCGACTCACTGAACCAGAAGTGGACAAACCTTCAGAATAAATGTAGACCTTTGAAGGTGATCTACCAAATAGTTTTGCAACACCCCCCACCCATACCCCTGATTACGAGGTGATAGATCTCGTCAAGATCGAGTATGAGTTTCGAGGACACGTTGAGTTTTCCCACTTATCGGCTTGACAAATGATACGGGGGAACTTAGATTAGGTTTAATTTTTGTCTTTTATGTTTAATTTAGGTTTCTATATGTTTATATAATGTAATGTTTTTTTAATTTTTTATTTATTTATGAGTTTTCCGACCGTCCACGCTACCACCACCCCATGCAAAATGTATTTAGGAGGGTTGGGTGAGGTGGATCCACGTCGGTCCATGCAAAATGTAGCCTAAGTATGATGAAATTTTGGATGGGGAGATTGCACGCTAAAACAAATTCATATTCCTGCTCAAATTTTTACTCTAAATTACGAGTTTGCGACCGCTAAAAGGTATCAATTGCACCAAACTTTTGATTATTATGCACCTGCCAACATTTAACGACTATACTGTTGGAAAAATGGTAGTGAAAATTGATTTTTCACTAATTTTGGACTTAAATAAATGTATTTATATATGTGTTATATAAATAATTATTTCCGGGTTTGTGTACTATATTGTGAGAGTTTCACAAAGAACCAAACCACGTCCAAAATAAAGCTAAGATGAATGAGATATCGAAGCTTGAAAGTTGTAGGTTGGAACAACCAAAGATGAGAAAATGGATTAAGTTTTGTCCCACATTGGTGGGATGACAAAACTTGAAGCGGTTTATAAGGAGGAGCACTCCTTGTATATTGTTTAGTTTGAGCCAAACATTAGTGGGACCCTAAAGGGTCTTAACTCGCACTCGCAAACGCGCACGCGTGGCGTGAGCGATGGGCGCAATGTGGCGCTTTGATGGCGCACTTTGCACTTCGCACACTCGCAACGCCGCGAGTTGCCTTTGTATTTTTGACCTCGTGCGCGTGGTCTGGTACATGGCGGAAGACCAGGTAGCGTCCTGGTCTCCGCGTTGTAGTAAACCATGGGTTCGTCTGCGTGGCGCGCGCATCAGCGTATAGGAGCGGGACACGCTTACGAGTCAATCAACCCAGTCGCTAGTTAAAAGATTGTCATGAATGAATACGACAATTATATTGACCACTTTAATCCGCGTTAATGCTATTGATTATTGTTTATTATAATAATAAATAGCATGGAGGTTACATGAACCTTGGGTTCATTGTCAACAGACGAAAAAGAAATAGTTTCACAACCACCGATTCTTATCAACTTGAGAGGAGTACTCTCAAGCAACTTTTATATCTTCATCTTTTTATTTTCAACAAATTATGAACACCAAATAACCCAGTGGAATCTCGGGCTCGAGACCATCTCCGGCAGTACGACTATTGTTCTAGTTGTTATGCCCTGGGAGACAGACCGTTTAAGAGGAGGCGCGGAATCTGTTTTAAGGGCCCCGTGTCAAACACGATCCTCAACCAAAAACCATCAATGAATACTGTATTCTTGCAGAGGCGATAGTAGAAGATGATGCGGTTGAAGTTGCTTGAATCAAGAGTCGGTACATTTTGTTTGTATCTTATTTTATTTATTTAAGTTTTGTAAACGGTATTGTACTTTGTATTTCCTACGAATAACGAGAGTAACGTTATTTTATTTATTTTTATTATTATTTTAATAAAATAGTGAACCCTATTTCATACCTATACTTTATAAATTTGTTATTTAGGATTTTTTTTTTCATATGTTTTTGCTACCAATAAGATTTTGGTTTGACACTAGTTGATTTTGGACCTTTTTTTGATCGTAAATTTTGGTGGCCATTGCTCAATTTTCTAGTAGTGCACCCTAGATTTCCGTCGACCACATTACATTAGCAGCCCGAAATACCGCCGATCAAAAATGGCTCTTAGTGACTGTTTTGAGATCAAATTTTGTTAGCGTTTGTAAGCAATTTAGCGGCCCAATTTCTTGTCGATCACATTACACTAGCGAGAAAATACTTCAAAAATTTTATCTCGTTTAGTTATCGGATGTTATATAAACATGTAATGAAAGTTAAGTTGAGATAAACGACATCCAAAAACATGTATGATACAAAACATTAATTAATTAAAGGTGGGAAGTAAATATGATCTTGCTTAAGGCGATCTTTTGGTCACACTTACGGCAAACAATCATCATCATCACTCAAAATATTCATCCATCTTCGTCTGGATAATTAAAGACCAATTAAGTATTACGACCGATTGTACCTGCACAATAATTATGAAAACGATACATACCATCAAAATGTTGGTTTTTAGTAAATGCACCAACTTCTTTTGTTCGGAACATCACTTGAACCACTTCTATGATTACATCTGAAGGACACTTAACCGACTCAAAAACCTAAACTCACATAAATTAAGAAAGCCTAAACTGCCATGTTGAACCAAACATACCTAATACAATATCCATAACCTTTTTTAACTCGTAGAATAGAGATATTAAACGAAAAATATACTCCGTATGACTTTTAGAAAAAAAAAAATAATGTGAAAGATTTGCATCGCATAATATTTTTTTGTTAATAAGTTTAAACTTGTTTAATCCCCTAGCATTATTCTTTTCTTTTTTTTTTCTTTGAAAATGCGTATTTCATTAAACACCACGATAACTCATTCCAAGGTGGAATAGGAAACCGAAAAACGAACAAAAAGTTACATTACATCAAAATTACACCATTTCTCCCAATCCAACATTCCTTTTCTCACCCTATTATTGTACCAAAGAAAACCCAAAACTTTGACACCCGAAACGAGCTCCGTCACTTTAGAATCTTTGCTCGAGAATAACCTCTCATTTCTAGCTTTCCACAATCGCCAACTCGTGAGAATGATGATACCTTGAACCACAATCTTATTGTTTCCGGAAATACCACACTGTTCGACCACTTTCACAAGATCGATAGTTGAAAACGCATATAAAGGAGGAATACGACACCACTTTGAAATACCATTCCAAACCCCCGCCACTATACCACACCCGGTAAGAATATGGTCCATTGTCTCGCTCCCTTCACCACACAACACGCAATCCTCATCTTGAATAAAAATGTTCCTTCTTCGCAAAGCAACCTTACTAGGAAACCGATCAAGAAACGCTCGCCACATAAAAATATTATATTTTGACGGAAGGATCAAGAAACGCTCGCCACATAAAAATATTATATTTTGACGGAAGCCACTTGCACCATTTTTATTCGAAGTGATTCTCCTCATTTACCCTCCCACGCAGCCATCGTTTCACCCCTGCCACGGTAAAGGAATTGTCTTTATCGTCGTTCCAAAGCCATTCATCACGCCGATTAGAAAAATTGGCACCGAGTATCCTAGCTTCCAATTCCTCTCTCTGTTCGATCTCAGTTCCAGCCCCAAGAAGTCTTTTCCATTTCCACTTGACTAATAACATGCCTTCCTCTTTAGTACATCGGTCCACAACCTTGCATTGTTTCTGCAACTCCAAAGCAAAAAGTGCCGGATAATAATCTTTCAAAGGCGCTCGACATAACCACGGGTCAATCAAAAAACGAATATCCTTCTCGTTACCAACACGACCCCTAATCATACTTATAATGCCTTCCCCTTCCACCTTAATCTTACTACACCAAGCCGCAATGTTCTTCCACACACTGGTAACATTGCTATTTAACGGAAGGGTACCCCACTTACGGTTAGAACCATGTATGGAGTCAATGACCTTCCGCCAAAGAGCATGTTGCTTGGAAAAGTATCTCCTACACCATTTAATAATCATCACTTTATTGCACTTTTCAAGTCTAGCCAAACCCAACCCACCTTCCTCTTTTTTACGAGTCACATTATCCCAAGAAACCCAAGACATTTTCCTCACATATTCTGAACCACCCCATAAAAAGGATCTCATAAATTGCTCCAATTGATTGATAACCTTAACCGGAGCCTTAAACAAGGAAAAGTAATAATTCGGTAAGCTATCCAACACCGCCTTAATGAGCGTCACCCGTCCCCGGATATAAATAGTGTTAGCTTTCCACTTAGATAAACAGTTCCTAAATGAATTCACCACCGGATCCCAATGAGTAATCCTATTCGTATTTGCCCCCACCATAATTCCCAAATATGAAAACGGAAGAGCCCCCGATTTGCACCCCAACCTTTCGGCCATTAGATCTATATCTTCATTCTACACACCCACACCATATAAAACGGATTTGTGAATATTTATCTTTAACCCATAACATAGATAGAATATACGCAAAATCCTCTTCATATTAATAAAATTGAAATCCGACCACTCACCCAACATCATAGCATCGTCAGCATACAACAAGTGAGTTAAAACCGGATCATCCCTAGGCAACCGAACACCATCAAATGATCCAATCGAACTCGCTTTTTTAACTACCTCCAAAAAGCTTCCATAACCAGAATAAATAAGAACCGGGATAACAGGTCACCTTGACGAATACCTTTCTAGCAAGCATACTCAAATGTGGGTGAACCATTAACCAAAACAGAAGCTTTCAAGGTGGATAAAACCCCTCTAATCCATTTACACCATAAAGGAGAAAAACCCATCTGAACAAGAACCGACAAAAGAAACTCCCGGCTCACATTATCATAGGCCTTTTCGAAATCTATTTTAAACAAAAATACATATCTGCCACCTTTCTTAGCTCACGATATAACTTCATTAGTAATTAAAGGGCCATCTAAAATATACCTCCATGATAAAAACGCATACTGAGACTCCGAAACAACCAAATCCATAACAACTTTAATACGATTAGCAAGTACCTTAGAAATGACTTTAGAAATAACACCAATATGACTAATCGGTCAAAAGTCACTAAGATCAGTCGGTTCCACCTTCTTCGGAATCAGTTTAATAAACGAAGAACCAACTCCACGAGAAAATTACCCTGTATCATAAAACTTACACTTGATCTCCACAAAATCGCTTTCAAAGAATCTCCAAAATCTCTTTATGAACCGAAAGTTAAACCTGTCAGACCCAGGCGCTTTATCATCTCCACACTCCCAAACTGCCTCTTTTGTATCTCCCACCGAAAACTGTTTGCACATATCTGCCGCAACATCACTAGGAAGTTTTTTAAAATCATGGCAAACTAGATTAGGGCGACACTTTTCCTTTTCAACAAACTTATTCCGGAAGAAATGTAAGACTTCTATTTTTAACTATTTTTTGCAGTGTTTCCCATACACCATCAACCATTAACCCCGGAATACTATTTGCAACTCGTCTTTTATTTATCACCCCATGAAAATACCGAGTGTTGTCGTCCCCTTTTGACGCCCACTTAAATCTTGATTTTTGCGAAATATCCTTCTGTCTTAATCTTTCCATCTCTCGAAGCCTGCGTTTGGTCTCTTGCAAAACCCACTCCTCATCCTCTATTAGATCTCGAGCCTCTATAATCTCCTCCAAATGAATCAACTCTTGATCCAATATTTTCTTCTCCTCATACTCTTTACCAAACATTCATCCTTCCATTTAGTGATTCCAAGCCGCAACAACCTACATTTTTCCATCAAGTTTGCGTTCGGAGCACCCACACAAACCGCATCATTCAAAATACCTGAAACCACACCTTCAAAATCTTTCCGGTCTATCCAAGAATTAAAGAACCGGAAAGGTTTGGGACCGTAATTTCTGGATACTATCTTCAAAATCAAAGGACAATGATCGGATTTATCCTGACATAAAGCTCTATACTCCGCTGTAGGCCATTCCATAAAAAAATGCCAATTAACAAAAATGCGATCAATACGACTTAACTTATTACCTGCCGTGAACGTAAACTTCCTTCCTTTCAATGCAAAGTCATTTAAATCAGACTTATTGATAAAATCATTAAAATCATGAGCCGCAGCCGCATTAAACTAGTAATTCCTTCTTTCTGAACAATCTCTCACCGTGTTGAAATCGCCCGCGACCACCCAAAACCCATCCGCCGAACCCATAAGGTTCTCTATCTCCCTCCACAAAAGTCGTTTAGCCACCGACTTCTGAGGTGCATATTTTTTTAGAATCACATATTTTTATATTAACAAATAAGTGTTTGTAAAAAAAGGAAAAGAAGTTGTGGCAACACTATTCATTTAGTGGAGCTATAAAGTTATATATAATTCCATTTATAAATTTACCAACCAAAGACAATACATATTTTAATTGGATGTAATTTCTAAAGTGTTGGTAGAGAGGTTAAAGAAAGTGTTTAAGTAAAGTTATTTCTAAAGTGCTGGTAGAGAGGTCAAAGAAAGTGCTTCATTGGTGATATCGGAGTCTCAATCGGCGTTTTTGAAGGATAGAATGATTCTTGATGGGCCATTGGTGGTAAATGAAATACTGGCATGGTTGAAATATAAGAAAATCCGTGCGTTCATTCTCAATATAGATTTTGAAAAAGCCTATGACAATGTACATTCGATCTTTTTGTTATCTATTATGAGACAACTGGGATTCCCGGAGAGGTTGGTAATGTGGATTAAAGGTATACTTATGTTGGCTAGAGCTGCGATCTTGGTGAACGGGTCTCCTACGTTTGAGTTTAATCCTCAAAAGGGCCTTAGACAAGGAGACACACTCTCTCAGTTTCTATTCTTAATTGTCATGGAAGCGTTGTCTTGCATGATTGATAAGGCGCGATCTATTGGAGTATTTAAAGGCATTGATGTGGGTGGTGAAGAGTATTCAATATCACATTTGTTTTATGCAGATGATGCTATGATTTTGGGTAAAGGGAATGAAGAAAATATACAGGTGTTATCAAGAATTTTGAGATCTTTTTTATATGTGTTCGGGGCTGTGGATAAAGTTGAATAAATCAAATTTTTATGGAGTGTATCAAAGCGAAGATGACGTTATGCAAAATACCGCAGCCTTGGTGTGTAAAGCGGGTTCTACTCCATTCAAGTATCTATGTATAAAGGTGGGCGCAAACATGCAATGATGTTATTGGAGGAAAGTGATCGAGGTGTTCGAGAGGCGATTGGTGGAATGGAAAGCAAAAACACTTTCTATCGGTGGTCAAGTTATTCTAATCAAATCGGTCCTAGTAAGCCTTCCTATTTATTACCTATTTTTTTATAGAGCCCCTGTGGAAATTCTTAATTCCATAGAGACAATTATGCGGCGATTTTTATGGTCTGGAAGTTCCAGGAGTAAAAAGATCCATTGGGTGTCATGGGGGCGAGTTACAATGGACAAAAATTCAGGAGAATTGGGTGTCCCAAGGTTGAAGGAAGTAAACGAGGCACTCTTATTTAAATATATTGTGCAGGTATGTGATGGTATTAAAGTGCAGAACCGACCGCTGATTTTTAATTTCAAAGCATAATTAGGGAATGGAGCAACAATCAGACTCTGGCATGATTCTTGGGTAGGAGAAGCACCTTTGTTTTTGAAATGGCCGAGTTTATATGAGGCTGAAAGCAAAAAGTTCTGTATGGTTGTTGATCGACTAGACCGCACTGAACATCAATGGAAGTGTATCCGTGAAGCGTTTCCTTGGCCTATGTTATTAACTTTTGCGCGAGACTTTGAAGAGCTACAAAATACAGTGTTGGATCTCACAGTGAGACATGAGGAGGATAAATGGAAATGGGGAAGTAAAGGTCTTGACTTTGGCAATGTCAAGGAGCAGGGCCGACTCGACAGTGTTTCCAACCCAAGCTAGGGCTTTGGAACCCCTAAAAATAGGGGGCCCATTTAGAAAAGAAAAATTATATACACTAGATAATATTTTTCTAAAAAAAGTAGTTTATGCATCAAATTAACCAACAAAAATAAATTTGATCTCACAATATTTATAGACACACAAGATATAACTTTATTGAATTTTTTTTTAACTCTGTCAAATATAAAGTTTTTAGTTTATTATTGGCTGTCTCAAGTTTGGGAAATGTGAGGGATTTATATCAAAGGGTTTTTGTCTTTTTGAAAATGGCCTCAACGTTTTAGTTTGCTTTAGGCCTCCAAAAACGTTGACCCGGCCCTGTCAAGGAGATTAAGAAATTGATTCAACAGGACCGATGTACAACGAAGAGTTATGTGATGTTTTGGAGGAGTTGGGTTCCGTTTAAATGAAACGTCTTTGCGTGGAGGGCGGAGATGGGTCGAATACCAGTTAGATCAAAATTAAACAAGCGTGGCATTCATTTGGACAACCTTGGTTGTTCTTTATGCGAGTGGGGTACCAAATCTACTGTCCATTTATTATCGAGTTGTAAGATCGCTCAACAGGTGTGGTTGGTGTAGGAGATTATTGGTGTGGTTTACCGCCCATCTATGCTTTCAGTGTTCGGGACCTTCTTGAGCTATATAAAGAATCAGGCGGCAACAAATGGTGAAAGAGAATCGTTTAAGGGATTGTCGTGGTATCGATATGTTGCATATGGTTCGCAAGGAATGAGAAGATTTTCAAAGATAAAGAGGAGGTGGTAGGAAGACTTATTATAGCTAATATTAAAAGTATGTCTTTTTTTTTTGTTGACAACTAGATCCAAATTCAAGGAATTGTCGTGGGTAGAATGGAGAAATTGTCTTTGTATATGTTGTAATCTTATTCGGTGGTCCTCGGTTTGAGTACTTCCGTTTTGGTTGAATGAAATTGAACTTTAAAGAAAAAAATTTGGATGTAATTTCCATTCATCAAATTCCAATTCCTTTTAAGATTCTAATTCATTCTGAAAATAATTTTACGAACCAAATGACCCTAAATTATTGTTAGAAGGTTTTCCTCGGATTTGGGCTTTCAGGGAAAACAGTGTTATTAAAATTAACTTTTAATTAATTTTGGTGTACTTTAACCTATTATTATTGTATGAAAACAAGTCTAAATAAAACAATAATAATATACATAGATTAAAGTAATTAAAAAAAAATAAAGAAATCTACACATAAGGTAACACATGAAATTTGTAACGAAATTACATAAGATTATGTTATTTATATTAATAGTATAGGGATCCTAAGAGAACCAACCCCTATTTGAGAACTGAGAGAACCATTCTGGGCCACACATTTCATATAAAGGCAAAAAAAAAAAAATTTTTTTTTTTAATCGCACATTTTTATGCAAGGAAATTTTTTTTTTATTTTTTTTGAATTTTTTTTTCATTTATACATATCTGTATATGTCAATTATACATATGTGTATATAGCAATTATACATATGTGTATATAGCATTTTTCAGCTATATATATGTGTATATTTCAGTTATACATATGTGTATATTGCATTATACATATGTGTATAATGCAATTATACACATGTGTATACTGAAAAAAAAAATACAAAAAAAATAAAAAAAAAATTTCTTACATATAAAGCAGCGATTTTTGCAAAAAAAAAAAAAAAAAAAAAAAAAAAAATTTGCCTTAGAGAAATGTGTGGCCCAGAATGGTTCTCTCAGTTCTCAATTTGGGGAAAGGTTCTCATTTGAACCAAATCCAATAGTATATAATATAATAAATTTTTTTAATAAAATAATATGAATAAAATAATAGTATATAATATATTAATTAGGGATGAGCATAAAAGGCCGAATACCGATCCCGTCCCGTCCCGATCCCGTACCGAACCGATACCGAACCGAACTAAATTTTTTTATTAAAATAATAGTATATAATATATTAATTAGAGATGAGCATACAAGGCCGAATACCGATCCCGTACCGAACCGATACCGAACCGAGTGGTTTCGGGATCGGTATCGGTACCCATATTTATGGATTTTCGGTTTTGGTATTATCGGTATCGGCACGGGATCGGTATGGTATCGGTATTTAAGGTAAAATACCGATACCATACCGGTACCGTACCGATACCGAACCATGGTTTCGGTATTATTGGTATCGGTACGGGATCGGTATGGTATCGGTATTTTACCATACCGGTACCGTACCGATACCGAACCGTTCGGTATCGGTATTGTCGAGATCGGTATAATATATTAATAGTATATAATATAATATATTAATAGTATATAATATAATAAAGTTTAAAAAAAATAATAATATAAATAAAATAATAATGTACTGTAAAAATATTTTCTTACAAAGGTTTTTAGAGGAGTTGATTAAAAATAAACTAATTAAAGGAAAACTTCTATTATTCTGTAAATTTAAAGATACTCAAATGAATTAAAAATGATGCATTGTTCTAAAAGACGTTCTTAAAAAATAAGTCTGAGACGTCATCAAAATATAAAAAAAAATCAAATGAAAATAAATATTGTATTTCCTTGTTAAATATGTATAAATTAAGTTAAGTTTTAAATTGTTATATAGAGGCCATTAGGGTTGGTGGCATAACAGTAAAAGCAAAGCTTCTAAAAACACTCTAAAAGAATTAAAAGAAAATTAACAATTACTCGTAACACACTTGCCGGGTGTTGTGCCGTACACAAGTACGGAAGTCTTCACATGGAAAGATGCTTTAGAAGCTTCCGCTAAAATCTTGTTACTCTAAAGTCTAACCAGCCATTCAATCCGGTGATCACGGATAATACTTTCCCAATTCCTTTTTGTTGCCACGTATGCATGTCAAAAAAGAATAAAGCCTCATCTTTCTCAATTATTTTTTTTGAACAAAACACTCTCAATTATTTTTTTTAACGATCAACAAACTTTTAATTCAATCCAAACAGCTAGTGGAAAACTAGTTTTTTTTTAAAAGTGAACTTCATTAAAAACGCAACTGGTCCTCAAAACAAGGACCGAAGCAAAACCGAACTACATGTACAACAGATACAACGCCCAATCCTTCCAAACCAAAATTTTAAACTTCGATTAGCCCTTAACCAAAGAAAAGATAAAGACTTAACTTTGGCTACTACTTCTAAAACTTTAACTGCTTTGCCTCTAAAGATCTTTTCATTCCGCTCTTTCCAAATGACCCACATAGTGACCATAACAATCCCTTGAATACTTTTTTTCTCTTCCTTTTTTCTTCTCCCATTCACAAGTTGTAACAAGTCTTTAACGTCAAAGGAGAAAATATGGCTTAATTTACACCAGGACCCTATAGCCGACCAAACCCCAAACACACAACCACACCCGGTAAAAACATGAATGGAGGTTTCCTCCTCTACGTCACAAAACACACATGTAGCAACATGAATATTGATCTTTCTCTTGCGAAGAGCAACCCGGGTCGGAATACGGTCCATTTCGAGCCTCCAAATAAAAATTTTTATTTTTAAAGGAACCCACGCAATTCATTGCATACAAAAAGATCGACCTTGAATTCTTTGTTGGGTCAACAATTTCTTGAAATCAGCCACATTATACGTACCTTCGCTATTTTCTTCCCAGTGCCAACTATCCACTGTATCATCAAGGACTAGACTATTAAGCTGCAAACTTAAATGGTCTGCCGCTTCTAATTCAGCAGCCGAAGAAGGGGTTCTTTTCAACCTGCACATATGAACAACCGTTGCATTGTTCCAAGAAGAATCAACCGAAGCATGCTTGTCTACTACTAAACGAAATAAATTCGGAAAGACGTCTTTAAAAGGGGCATCTCCATGCCATTTATCAATCCAGAATCTAACATCTCTCCCATTCCCGACGACTCCTCTAAACTGGGTGTTAATACTTCTGGACTGCAGCACCAATTTATTCAAACAAGTAACCATCGATTTCCATCCACCCGCAACAGATCTATTACAAGGTAGGATGTCCCAATTTTTATTGCGGCCATGACAAACATCGATAACTTTTCTCCATAAACAAGAATTTTCAACCTTGTATCTCCAAACCCATTTTACAAGCAGGGCCATATTCACCTCGTCTAACTTGGAGACTCCCAAACCTCCGTCTTTCTTTGGAGTCGTGACCACATACCAAGCGACCCAATGAATCTTTTTAACATTCTCGTCACCCGCCCACAAGAGACGCTTCATAATAATTTCCATCTCTTCAATAATTTTTGTCGGATCCTGATAAAGCGAAAAATAATAAATAGGCAAGCTAGATAAAACCGATTTTATAAGAATTAACTGGCCACCAATCAAAAGAAACTTAGCCTTCCACAACTTCAGCTGAGACTTACACTTATTAACTACCGGATCCCAATTCCGAATTCGATTCATGTTGGCACCAATTTTTATCCCAAGATAATCAAAAGGTAGAGAACCATGCTTACACGCGAGTGGACACGTCACTGTCAGGTGAGTATTAGTTTCTCTTGTCTCTCTTTCCAATTCTGCACTTAAAACTTACACAAAAATTTTAAGTGTGGGGTGAGCCATTTTTGCTGCTTATTTTATTATATCTAGTGGGTCATTTGTCGTTATTCGGGCATTATCCGGTACCCTCTTAGCCGCTTGATACCCGTAGCGTCATTCATAGTCGTCTCTGGTATATTAGTATGGTCTATTAGACTAGCCCGAGTGATCGCTATTAGGCATTCATGCCGATCGGTTCACAATAAAGGACAATCGAAATAAGATGAATTTAATTAAAACCCGAGAGATCCATTTAGATTATTAAAATAAAGTAGAAAAATAGGTTGCATGACAAATGGAAAAATACCCCATAGGTTTTGCTTAAAATCAATACGTTAGCCTACCCATTTGTCCGTGAGAGATTTTTGAGCCTTTTTATGAGCACCACACTTACATATACATATCATATATTGCTCGTTTCGTTTCTTGAGTGATTTCCGAACTTAGTCTGATTCGGTTAGAACTTGTGTGTTTATACATATTCTTGTTTTAAAACCGGTAACTAAATAAAAATGATAGAGGCAATTAGGTTTCTCCCCAAAAATAAATCCTTCCCTTAGAAAACCACTTTGAACCTTAGCCTTTCGTTTCTTCACCCAATAAAAATGAGTCCCGATCATGCGTCACCAAAGCAGCTTCAAGACGATGTCATCACCGAGGTTTCGGAACCGCAAGTTTGAAAAAGGCGACACTGTTGACAAAGGAGGGAACAACACAAGACGGGGCCAAGAGGGAGTTCTTCTAAAAAAAGTAATAATACGTAGGAGGGAATTAGAATAAACAGAGAACCCGAAATAAAGAGAGAAATCCAAAAAGAGAGCCCAAGAGAAATAAAAGTTCTTCAAATTTAAAAATTGGTCTTTGACCGGTGAGACCCTAAAGAATTGGAATTCTGCTTTCCCCCCTCTCTCCTGCTCTTTGCTCTCTCTCTCTCTACTTTCTCTCTGTGATCTCTCATCTCTCTCTTGCTTCCCCCTCGCTTTCTCAAGATGCATCCGCTGGATGAACACTTTCTTCGATGTCTCCACTTTGCTCAGCCACGTCTGCCTCCAGAACTGATACATATTATTTTCAAAAAGACAGCAGACGAAAGAAAATTGTGGCGGAAGATGGAACAAAATCCACCCTTTTGTGGACAGTCAAAAAGTGTTGTAAAAAGACGATCAAAACGGTATGACAGATGCATCTAGTGTGGAAACTGGTCGCATGAAGGCAAGTGCAGCAAGAATTCAACTCACTCGCAGTTCGAATATACGATGTTGATCCAAGAAGGCGTCATTCGATACAAAGCCGAGCGCAAAGTCAGAAAAGGAAGCAACGTCGATTACACTATGAGGTGCGAAATAACAATGATGAAAGAATGAGGAATCAACACCAGATTTCTCTCAGAAATTGCCGCTGAAAACGTTGCGAGCCGCTACCGCCATCCTCCACGTCTTGCAACTTCTTCATCTTCTCAACCGTGACGATCTCTCATGACTCGGTGACTCATTCCCCTTTTTAGTTTATTTTTAGTTAAAAAAAGTTCTTGTTTGCACCCCTACATTATAACCCGAATAAAAGTCCTCTTGATTTATCCTAGTTAATTGGTTTAGAGACGAAGACTTGATTTGCATACAAGCCTATGACTTGATTCGACTTTGGTATGGACCTGAGTGTTCACCCCCAAAACTCACCTAAGTGATAACACCCGAGTGATGAGTGAATATTGTGAGCAAGTATAGGTTTGGGCACAATCGAGGGGTTAAGTAGACATGTCATGCAGTTTTATTTTTCTCAAAAAATATATAAATGGGTAGAGGATTTGTTATTTACAGTCTGCCTTAGATATACTCGTGTTTGATTGCTTAAGGACAAACAATAGTCTAAGTGTGGGGTATTGTGATGTATCACATAATTAAAATATAAAACATGCATAATCAGCCCATAATAGGATAGAATTAGACTTAAAATGTTAATTTGGGTACTTAATTTATTCCTATTTATGTTTATCAGGAAACTGGAGCTCCAAGCAGGAAACGGGAGATTTTCAGGCAAAAATAGGCAAAATCTGGAGATTCCTGAGGATACGAGACTTGCAGCATGTTCCCTGTATGTTTGAAGACCCTTCCGGGACTTAATCAGTGATAAAACCAGCCCGAGACAGACTCAGCATGCCCACGCACACTTGCGTGAAGGCCCTGCACACTAGAAGTTAAAGCAGCAAGCTTGGGGAACAAGAAATCTAACACAAGATACATTGCATGCCCGTGCTCAGACAAAAAGGACAGACAAGATAGAACTGCAGCCAACAGAACGTATGAAGAGCAGGAGCACGACCGTGCACACCTGTGGCACGCCCGTGCTTGCCCTGAAAAATCTATAAATAGCAAGCTACCCCTTCCATTTGAGACATCCCATTCTATCCCATATCACTTCATTCTCTTAGTCTTAGGTCGACTTCCAGGAGTCTTGCAGTACTCTTGGGGTCTTGTGGGAGGCCTTAGGGCACTCCTAACACACCCACCAAGGTTAGGCGTCGTCCTACCTTGATCATCTAAGCCAAGCATGGGATCATAGAGTAGTTCATATGCAATAAACATCGAGGGTCGTGAGGTTGATAGATACATAACATTAGTAGATGGAGAGCTTGTCTATGAGCAGCCATGTTCTTGTGTTGATCATTTGATATGGTTGTATCTTTCTATTATTCATGAACCCACTTCGATTTGTAGACTTTTATTACTATTAGTAGTAGTTTATTTTTAGTTATTTGTTGTGTTATTTAAAGTGTCACTTTAAAGATAAATAAAACAAGAATTCTATTTCTAGGCCTCGTTAGTACAAATCCGTTAACCATTGTGGATACATGTCTTCTGAGCCGAGTGTAAGAGAGATCCTTTGGTCTTCACGATTGTTAACGTACTTAGGGGATTCGATGTTGGCAAGGCTGGCTATAAGGGAGATCCTTCGGTAAAAAAAGCGAGAGCTAAAGGAGGTGTACGGTGTTCATGTCGGAAATGAAGCCTCCAATACAAGAAGAAGATGATGACTTGACCGCGATTAGGGAAGCCTGCTACATGCAAGGTTCGGGCGGAGTACCTTCATACAGATGCGCATTGGGAGGTTTTGCATTCTACTTAGTAGTGGCCTCGTTTCTCTATCAAGGAGTCAACACTTCAAGATCACTCTTGTCCTCCTCACAATTAATCTTAACTATTAATTGTAATAATAAATTTAACTACTTATATAGAGGGTCCCGAGATGTGCATATTTGATAACTCTATTGTTTTATCGTTTTCTTTTATCAAACCCAAAACCTTTTTAAAACCATTTTTAAAAACCCCTCCATTTTATTTTTCTTTTAAAACCCGACTAGTTAAATGATGAATGGTGAAGTAGGGGAATAAATGAACTACTATACCCGTGCATTATCACTTGAGCAGCTTGAGACTTGAGAGGTGCGAGGCGAGATAGTGTGGTACTTCGTGAAAACGTTTCGAAAATGTCTTGGGTTATAGTTGACTCAAAATGAATCTTAGTTCGCTATAACTTTATGCTCTAATACCAATCTGTCACACCCCACCAAGGCGGAAACACGGGGATGCGACCTCGAAAGGTTTTCAAGCACAAGGTTCAAGCAACACACAAATTTATTTAAATAGATACCATCCACGGATGGATGATGTCATAAATTATTTAAAAAAACATAACATTGTTTAGGAAAAATAGTAAATTGTCTGGAATTCATGATTCAAATGCCGAAATAACATGAGACTGACAAGACCCGATCCAAAATGGTACCACTTGGTGCATGCTTGAACCTCTCTCCCAAGTCCTCGTTTCTCATTGTCCATTACCTGAAAAACATACATAAAAGATTTATCAACAATAATGTTGGTGAGTTCACAGGTTTAAATGTACTAAGTAAAGTGCTCGTGTAATTCGTGTATGACCAATCATAGGCTAGCTAAGCGAATGATTACTGTGCAAACCATGAGTCCCACAACCAAACCTCTTGACTGTTGTGCCTCGCGCATTGTACACTAAAGACAATGTATGTATAGTAGAATACTATCACTCTTTTGCATGTAACCGGTTAGAGCGACTAACCAAGAGTGGGGGTGTCAACCCAATAGATCTATTAAAGTGTTCCATGGCTTTCGATAGCTAATGGTTATAATATAATGTAAATAAGAGGACTATTGAACTCATGTACCAAATGTCTCATGTTCCACATGATGGTAAATGGGGCCGTGAAACTCACCTGATAATGGTATGTGTGGTCTAGTGAAGTTGGAATGTGAAGCGACTACCGTCCAGACACTGATTGCCCTATGATTATCAAGAGCATAGTAAATTGTACGTTCTTGTTGTTTATCATACAAGTTGTTCACCCAACATTCGTGAGCCTTGGATTTAGTGTAGGTAAGCCATGTTTTTGTAGACGTGACGTTTTATAATTTATTATACTTGTAAAGGGTCCGGCTCCGGAAATCACGGGCGTTTTGTTGTAAGGTGCTATTTATTGTGGACAGAATGGGCCCCACATGTTGTCATGGGTTATAAGTTGTTCCCAATCTAACACGTGTGGTCGGTTTATAACAAAACGAGTACTTTAGCATACGTTTAGACCTTTACTATATCCAAACTAGTATTAACATATGTTTTAGGCTTATTAACATGTGTTAAAATGTGGTAGCCGAAACTAACACATATCATGGCTTCAAAATTGATCATTTAAGGGACTAAAAACGGTTGATCTTGGCTTATCAAGGTACCTTTGAACCCTTACAATGTGTGTTAGTGATAAAAGCCGATTATAACACCTCAATTATAGACCTTTAGCTTTGAACATAAACCAAACAAGTTTTGGTTATGGGAACCGATTCCTAATTGATTATCTATGTGAGGTTTTGATCCAAAAACAATACTTAATCCATCATTGTAATATATGGCCGATTGTTATCAAATAAGTAATGTATCCTTGACAATGTGATTATTAGATAGTCGAATCATTTATAAGTGAGATAATGTGTGCATAGTATTCATAGTTTAACTTGTAATCGTGAAGCGAGACCATTTTACTAATATTGTTCGATTCTAAACACTAGTTTTGACTTGGTTATGGGCCGATTAAACAAGATAAAACGGATTTGGTTCGGGTTCACAATAGGGTCAAAAGAACTAGAGAACATGGATGGTTAGAACTTACCTCAACACTTGATGGTGGAATGGAACTTTGTGGTTTCGAGAGCTTCCTATTGCGAGTCTTGAGAGGGTCGGATTGAGTTTAGAGAAAGGTTGGGAGAAGCCGAAGCTTTCAAAGGATCTTTGGGTTTACGTTTGTACAATTTGGATGATCAAGAAGCTCCCTTATATAGAGGCCAATTCATGTGATGACAAGAACAATTTTGGCAAGGCAAACTATCTTTGGTGGGGTTATGTTTATTGATCTTAATCACCAAAGGGTGTAAGCCTCCATATCTTGCCTTCCATGCTTCCTTTCATAGGTTTCCATTTTAGGTAGAGGTTGACTTGTTAATATGTGGTGTCATAGTTTGTTTTGGTATGAAAAGAGGTGTAAGTTGACAACTAGCGATGATCATGCACCCATAGGTGGCTTCGGCCGGTTGCAAGACAAGAGTTTGTCTTCATTCTTGATAGTGGTTGATCGCCTCTGCATCTTGTAGTTGATTGGTGACTCAACTCCTAAGAGAATGTTCTTGCATGTGAGTTATAAGGTTGAAAGGGACATGAGGGAGATAGATATATGTTTTCGGCCGAAGGTAGGAGACAAAAAAGAAGGATAATTCTTTATTTGGATTGTAATCTCTCCTAGGTATTATTAATGTTGAATGTCAAAGTCCTAGTTAGGGTAATAAGTTGATGTGGTGATGTTGGCAAGAGAGTGTTTCATGGTCAAGTCCCTTTCGGCCGATACCGCACTCCAAATGAAGAAAGGTGTAGCTTCATCATGGTGACACTAGACATGTGTTGTTTGTTTCCCTTTTTAGTGTAAATTAGGTGGATTAAAGATAAGGCATGATGATGTTATCAAGCTTATGTAATCTGATTCTATTGTGGTGTATATAAGTGTCATGGACATGTCTTTATCAAGTGTAGGTTTCTTGTTGTTTTGCTTTTGTTATTCGGTCGATGAGGTGTCCACACCAATGTGGAAAACCCACAAGCTAATCATGCAGTGAAAGATAGTTGACATTACTACTTATGTGAAAGACTTGGACATTCCTTTTGAGGCTAAAGTTTCGGCCAAGTACAAGCAAGTAAAAGGCTTCATTTTTGTGTAAGGAAAAGACATGGCATGTAAGTGTGTGTATGTGTAGTTGAGTACTCGTACACATGTGCATATTCATGAAGTATTTTCGGCTAATGACCATTATATTGTTCCTAAGTTGCGAGTTGTTCATGTGTCCATATGTGTGTGTATTGTTGTGAATGATCGAGTATTGCACGAAGTTGTATGGATACATAGTGTGTTTAAAGACTCGATGACAAAATTAACATGTCTTAATATTTATTAATGATGAACACATGTTATTTTATGTTAACATATGATAATGTTTATGTTTCATACACATGTGTTAGTGATGGATTGCCATGTGTTGGAGTGTGGTAAACTCATAAAATGTTTGGTGATTGTTTGAGTTTTGAGTGGATTGTATAGTTTCCCACTCAGGTATGTCAAGTGTATTTGTTATTTCATATAATTGTGTTAATCGGGCATCCAGTTGCTCTTTGTTGAGCGTGTGATTGGCTTGACTGTTCCATGCCAATTGTTTCGTATAGTCCGGAGCTTGGATCAAGGGTGTTTAAGGTGCATGTGGCTCCTTTTGATCATCTAAGGCCTCCTCTACAATATGTAAGTGTCTATTTTCAGTTTCAAAGCCTCTATGTGGGTTATGAAATATGGCAGATTTGAGCTAGGTTGTCGAATGTCAAAATTGTTGGCATCTAGATGTTATTTGAGTCCATAGAAACCTTCGTTGAGAGGGTTTTAACATAATTCATGCTAAACACATAAATAATTGAGAAATTAGTTCCTAGGAGAAGTGGGTTTTGCCCTTGAAGGAAACCCACTTGTATAAATGAGTTCTAGGATGCCATGAGGCAATGTTTTGTTAACTTGAATATCTGTTTGGCCAAATTGTGGCATGAGATGATAAATTAGTTGAATGACAATTGTTAAGACACAAATTAACTATGAAAATCATACAAGAAAAAGGATGCACACCAAGTGTTCGATGAAATGTCTAAGTGACCAAATTGTGGCTAGACATTATAATTGGGTGTGCTTGGGTGCAAGCTTTAATATGAGGGGTTAATGAACCTCAAGAATATGAACTTAGGATTAAGTTAACTCACTCCTAATGATCTAATGGAAATTGTCCAAATAGATGTTTCGAGTGGAACTCCGGAAGATCAAGATGCCAAGGTAATTGAACAAAAAGGGACGCGCTTTAAGGTTAGTCATCTTATAACTTAAAATAGATTAATTGTAATTATACGTTTGAGCATGTCCATAATGAGTCATTGAATCACTTGTGTTTATATTGAGTTTTGTTGAATTGCAACCATCCTAGTTGAGAGTGGATGCAAAGTTGAGTAAGCAAAGAAAGTCAAATGGCTTATACGTAAGTAATTTTTTTTTACTTAAGTTTGGTAAGTTCTACAATATTAAGTTAGGCTTGGCAGTAGCTTAGAAGACTATACAATTGTGTCTACACTATGTTTTAAATGGACTTGCACTCACCTTCTTTGCAGGTGGATGCATGATAACAATTGCAAAAGGGCTCATTGGGAGAGTATTGGTGAGGCTTGACCTTAGTTGAAGGTTATGGTCCACCAAGAAATCCAAATGGGTCATTTGATATGACCGTGGAGTTTTGGTAAATAAGACATCCTATGACTAACATTGCTAAGTTGTATGTTAGATGTAGAAATCGTCCATAATTAATTATTAACTAGATGTATTAGTGTTTTGTTATTGTAAAACAAACAAATGAATGGCCTTGATAAGTATTGCAACCCCATCCTTAGTTGGAGGATTGAGGTTGACCAAGAATAGTGTCAAATAGGTCATTTGTTGTGATAAGGCGATTTGATGACTATTGGCAACCCCATGTCCCCATCCTTAGTTGAAGGATTGAGGTAGACCAAGAATAGTCAAACGGGTCATTTGTTGTGATTAGGCGATTTGATGACTATTGGCAACCTCATCCTTAGTTGGAGGATTGAGGTAGACCAAGAATAGTCAAACGGGTCATTTGTTGTGATTAGGCGATTTGTTGAGTATTGGCAACCCCATCCTTAGTTGGAGGATTGAGGTTGACCAAGAATAGTCAAACGGGTCATTTGTTGGACATATGTGGTATTAGTTAAAATTTGTGTTCATTAAAGGGTCATAGAACCCCCATTAAGTTAGTAGGATTAGATGGTGTCCCTTGAAATCCTGGAAATGAACACGATGATAACAATGCTTGAAATTAACCCATAAATGGTCAATTGGATCGTTGGTAGGTGTAACGTGAATCCGTTATGTTAACAACCTTATTTGAAGGTGTGCAAGCTGCATATATAGTTATCCGGACCATATGTGTGGCATGTCGAGGAGCAAACCTTAGTTGAAGGTGTCACTAGATTATGCATGCAAACGGGTCGCTTATGCAATACTAGTTATGTGTGACTAATAAGTAGTAAACCGAAATGATTATAAGGTGGAAAAGTCTTGGTTATTGGTTGTATGTATGCAAATCATCGTACATGCAAATCTGCTGTGTTATATGCAAAACTTTAGTATATGCAAATTTATGGTGTATGCAAATCTTTGGTATATGCAAATCTGATGTGTCAAAAGAAAATCTTTGGTATATCAATTGAAGGATCCTTTGGATTTGTAAAAAGGGTGAAATATCATTTCGATATCGTAAATCATTGGTATATGCGAATTTGCTAGTATATGTAAATTTGTTGTGCTGTAAGCCAATCTTAAACCGTTTAACCAACTCGTCAGTTCAATTTGCTAATTGACTAACCATGTTTAATGTGGTTAATGCTAGGTTCGGACATAGTAGGGGGCGGAGCAAGGATCATGGCCGCGCGAAGAACCGAACGCAGTGAGAATCTAAACTTTTGACGCTTCCGCTAAACTTTTAAGAACTTTAATAGTTGTGATGGGTTTCAAATATGTTTCAAATATTTTGCACTCAGAATTTATGAAACGAAAACAGTTTATGGGCTTGACACACTAATGGTCAAGCATATGTTTATGAAAGTTTAAGTTCTTTCGTAAATTTAATCCGACTAATTATCATTAACCACGATTTAAGATCCGTTTAATCGAGACGGGTCTTACATATGTACATACATGTGCAAATATTTTGAAATGATTTCACAAACATGTATAGAAAAAAAGATTGTGGGTAAGATCATATGTAATTGACACCGAATTCGGGCGGTATTGGGCAAATCCATGTCCCCACCATAATCTTACATCCCCCAAGTTTTTGGGGGTGTTTTTTGCCCTTCATTAAAATTTTCACGGCGTTTTTTTTATTAGATGGGCCAATGATATGTAAGCTTTTTTTATGGACCAATGATATGCAAGCCCCAATGATTGGAAGGTTTTGAATTTTTTTACCTTAGTACTACACCCCATCTAATTTGAATCCCTTAATGACCCCACATGCCACATCTCACTTAATGCCCCATAGGGCTTGAAATTTTCACCTTATCATTACACATGGTCTAATAGCATGTTATTTTAATGTACATGCGTGCCTATATGTGTTAGAGTTTAAAAATAAGTATCATATATATATGTTTGACACTATACACATATGTATAACTGAAAATGTAATATACACATATGTATAAATGCAATATACACACATATATATAACTGAAAAGAAAAAACAAAAAAAAATAAAAAAAAAAGTATTCAAGCATATAAAGTTGCGATTTAGCAAAAAAAAACAGTTGCGTTAGAGAAAATGTGTGGTCCAGAATGGTTCTCTCAGTTCTCAAATAGGGGTTGGTTCTCTTTAGGATCTCTTCCCTATATATATATATATATATATATATATATATATATATATATATATATATATATATATATATAGGCTAAAGGTAGGGAGGAAACCCAAAATTTTGAAAAAACCCAAGCAAACCCAATAAGTGGACCACATTCTTCCACATCACCCCTAAACTTTATTATTTGTTTATTCAGCCAAGGTTATTTTAGTAATTTACCACCCTTAACCACATATATAAACCAATTCTTTCTCTCTCCCATTTCAAATTTTCCTTTCCCTCCCCCTTACCCTCTCCCCTGATCTCTGTTTTTTTTTTTCGAAGCTTCAACCATCAACACCATCCTCTTCATATCTAACCTCCATAATCCTGATCTCCAAACTCGAACAATATCCTCTTTACGTCGTCAGCATCATTTAACAGCAAGCTCCATCATCGTCATCTTCAACACGGTCGCAGAAGGTCACCGGAGAACACCACCGGAGAAGACCACCGGAGAAGATAACCGGAGAGAGTACCAGGTGTTTTTCAGTGGCTGAATCTTATTTCCATGTTTTTATCTCCTTCCATGTTGCTTTTTATGTTTGATTTTTTTATTAATTTGTAATTAAAATCTTTGTTTGTTGAATCTTATTTCAGTGGCTGAATCTTATTTTCCAACTGATTTCTATATTTTTTTTGTTGAATCACTTCTGTTTTTGATAGAAACACATTTGTGATTTTTTATTTTTTGAAAAAATGCCCCCTGTTTGGTAAAAATTGTTTCTGATAAATTATAAAAATCAAGTCTAGACTTTTTATTAATCTTTTTTTGTAATTGATGATTATTGAAAACCACTAATATAATATAAAGTCATTTAGGTTTAGAATTATTGTAAAATAATAGTAAATTTTCTGAGTGTAATGGAAGACATATCTTTGTATAATTTTTGTTTTTAGCTAGACTGTTACGTGTGTAGCATAACAAACTCTGTTCTCTGTTCACTGCAGATTAGATAAGTGTTGTCTGTGTTTTTCATGTTACACATGTAATACTCGTGTGTTTCTTGCACCATGATTAGTTGGTTTTTTTTGTTTTATCATGTATGAGTTTTTTTATGTTACGTATGTCCGATTTACAGGAAAAAGGCCCCTTGTTTGGAAAATCCCCTCTTTTTTAGCTTTTTTGTTAAATTCCTTTTCAGATATATGAGTTTCTGATAAATTATAAAAATCAAGTCTAGACTTTTTATTAATCTTTTTTTGTAATTGATGATTATTGAAAACCACTAATATAATATAAAGTCATTTAGGTTTAGAATTATTGTAAAATAATAGTAAATTTTTTGAGTGTAATGGAAGACATATCTTTGTATAATTTTTGTGTTTAGCTAGACTGTTACGTGTGTAGCATAACAAACTCTGTTCTCTGTTCACTGCAGATTAGATAAGTGTTGTCTGTGTTTTTCATGTTACACATGTAATACTCGTGTGTTTCTTGCACCATGATTAGTTGGTTTTTTTTGTTTTATCATGTATGAGTTTTTGTATGTTACGTATGTCCGATTTACAGGAAAAAGGCCCCTTGTTTGGAAAATCCCCTCTTTTTTAGCTTTTTTGTTAAATTCCTTTTCAGATATATTATAATAATCAACTTTAGCATTTTTATTATTCTTTTTTTGTAATTGAAACTATTGAAAAAGAATTTTTTTTTTTGGATTATTGATTATGGAAAAACACTAATATAATATAAAGTCATTTAGGATTATATCTCTTTGGACCCTATAATCTAGATTTTAGCTTAAGTTTTCGTTTCTTTATCGTCTATACTTTCTTATAATCTTTGTGTTTAGTTAGAATTTAGCTTAAGTTTTCGTTTCTTTATCGTCCATACTTTCTTATAATCTTTGTGTTTAGTTAGACTGTTACGTGTGTAGCATAACTTTTTTTCAAAAATATAATATGATTTCTGTGTTTTAGCATATCAAACTGTGTTTTCTGTTCACTGCAGATTAGATAAGTGTTGTTTTTTCAAACTCTGTTCCTGTTACACATGTAGTAATCGTGTTTTTTTTCTCATGTATGAGTTTTTTTTTTTAACTAATGACATAAAAAGGATAGAAACTTGTTTCCAGAATGAAAAATCCCCTCTTTTTGTTAAATTCGTTTTCAGCTATATTATAATAATCAACTTTAGCCTTTTTATTAATCTTTTTTTGTAATTGAAACCATTGAAAAAGATTTTGTTTTTTTTGGATTATTGATTATGGAAAAACACTAATATAACATAAAGTCATTTAGGTTTATATCTCTTTGGACCCTATCATCTAGATTTTAGCTTAAGTTTTGGTTTCTTTATCGCCTATAGTTTCTTATAATCTTTGTGTTTAGTTAGAATTTAGCTTAAGTTTTCGTTTCTTTATCGTCTATACTTTCTTATAATCTTTGTGTTTAGTTACACTGTTACGTGTGTAGCATAACTTTTTTTCAAAAATATATTATGATTTCTGTGTTTTAGCATATCAAACTGTGTTCTCTGTTCACTGCAGATTAGATAAGTGTTGTTTTTTCAAACTCTGTTCCTGTTACATATGTAGTAATCCTGTTTTTTTTCTCATGTATGAGTTTTTTTTTCACTAAAGACACAAAAAGGATAGAAACTTGTTTCCAGAATGAATTTGCAGAACGTTGTAATTTGTGTTTTCTCTGTGGTTTTTTTTTCAGTGTGTTCTTCTGTTTTAAGGTCGGGTGTTACGTGTGTAGCGTATTTGTTTTGTAGTCAAAGTTTGCTTTTTATACCAGCAAAAAATGGATGCTGGGTGCAGACTACAGCAGCTTGTATGTGTTTTCCAGAAAAAAACTGTTACACATGTAACAATCGTGTTTTTCCCACCTTTAGTTATACAGTATTTTTTTTTTGCTTTTTGCATGTATTAGTTTTTTTTGTTACCTATATTTTGTTAACAGAAAATAGTTTTTTTTCCCTGTTTCATATTTTCTAATGTCAACACTTACTCTTCTATAACATACGTTACAGGTCCTGTTTTTTGTCAAACCATGGATTCCAACCCCAACACTCCGCCTTCGGAGGTTTTTGAGGGCTGTCACCATCTTATCCCAATTGTACACGACCCACCTCAAAATGAACCAGACATTGCTCCTGTTGCAGCTGAACCTGAACCACCTCCACCGGTAGATTTGGTCATCCCTCCTGTTGCAGCCGAACATGACCCCGCCCCCCCCCCCCCCCGTTGCCCCGGAGATTCCGCCATTACAACCGGTTATACCCGTACTCCAGGCGGACGATTGGTTTGAAAGTGACGAGGATTTTGATTGGAATGCGGCCTTTGATTACGCCTTCCCCGAAGAATATCCGCCACCAGAAGAGTACATGACACCGGAGGATGATGTGGATGATGTAAATCACACACCTGAATGGGCGGTTGGTTACGAATCAGACCCAGGGGCTGAATATGAAGAACCATATGAACCTAAACTTAACAAACCCGTGTTGCCATTCACGTATCCGGGAGGTGAGCGTATTAGGGCTGAATGGGAGGGTATAGGTTATACTGAGGAACAGTGGGCTTTTTATGCAAAGTATGGTTATCGGATGCCGTCAGTTACTGTTGGCTGCAGTGCGGGATGTCGGGGTTATTGCATGCATGGGCGGGGTATGAATATTTAATTGTATGTTTTGTTGTTGATACAGTTTCACTGTAATATATTTCTTGACTATTATCTTTTAGGCGGACGAACAATATGATGTATCGCTTTTTTTATTAGTATGTTTTCTGCAAGTTTTTTGTAATGTAATGCAATGTAGTACTACTTTAACAAAAATGATATCGGCTGTTGAATCTTAACATATGTTACCAACCCAGAACAGTTTCATTGTAATATAATTTCATGTTACAGGCTGAATCTTAAAAGTACTGAATATTAAAAGTACTGAATATCAAAAAATAACCATATGGACCTTTCGTTACGTATGCAACAACTCTGGTGTTGGTACAGTGAAACCAAAACAAAATGTTGTAATCAAAAAATTAACAGGTTAGGATTTTTCTAAATTCATATAAAACTATCGTGACGGATTTTACGTACGTAACAACACTGGTGCTGGAACAATTTCTATGAATATGTGAATCTGATTGATGAATAAAATATTCTTTTAATAAACTAAAATTCTGATTTTTGTCAACAAAAAAGTATGAGAGAGAATGTTGGAAAGAGAAGGTTGGTGTGAGAAAGAGAGAGTGAGAGGTATGATTGATTTGATGGAGAGAGAAGAGGGTGTAAATGACTCTTATACCCTTTTTTGTCATCTTCCAACTATATAATATTAACATTTAATCATGACCCTTGATCAAGTGGAATGGATGGTTTGGATGAAGTTTGCAAGGTTTTTTCAACTTTTTGTGGTTTCCATTTTAACCATCCCCTATATATATATATATATATATATATATATATATATTTAAGTATATTTGATTTTTCTTTTTTCTTTTTAAATATATCATTGACGCTGTGAATTATATATACCTTTCGAGTTCCTGTCATCCTCAATATGATAAATTCACAGGTATTTGATTGATGTTATGGGACGAATCTTTAGCAACGCCTAAGACCGGGTGTAATGAAGCGTGATGTGCAGCGCGATTTCAAACATAGCGCCCCCCACACCAGTACAGGGGGCCATCTTTCCAAAACAACCCCCAGCGTGATTATCATAACGCTCTGCAACACAAAGCCCAACCAATTAGATCTTGACACATCATCTTCTTCCAACTTTCCTTTCTTTCAAACGGTTGAAATTTTTTATTTTTTTATAATAGCGCCCCATTTTTCCCCTACCACTACACCCCATTTTGAATTAACGTCTCATGCTGACTCAGCTGCCACGTGGACCAATCATAGAGGGGAGCCTTAAATTTTTTCCGCCTCCACTGGACATGGTCTAAAAAGTAACATACCAATTAAAGATGCTTCAAATATTATTTACACTCCAATATTTCGTTAGTCTACTGTATCTACGCCATAGAAGGCACATATATATAGATGCTATAATGTAAACCATGATGTCAAGTAGATTGAACGAGTTGGTGATTCTTATGAGAACGTTATGATGAGGGGTTAGGGCAAGTAAGGATGAACAAGAGGGGGCAATTTGAATTTGTATAATTTTATTTTCCTTTCTTCAAAAAGGGTTAAAAAATGATGTCATCCATCAAACTAATTAGACAAAATCTATGACAAACTTCAAACGGAAAGGATGATTCCGTGTACTTGTAATTGATGGAGATTAAATACCTAAGTTGTAATCTATATCTATACTACTATATAATGAGTTTTAGATGGGTAAAATTATCATTTCATATTCATTTAAATTGGTAAAAATGTAATTTCATTTAGTCATCAAGACAAATTTAACAGAACTATTAAATCAACTTCTTTAACCATTATTAAATGTAATTAGTAATGGTATTAAAATCATTGAAACATTTGAAAAGTTTAACATCATGGCATTTCTTTTGAAAGGTAAACTTCATTCAAAAAACGCCATGAGCGGTCCTCAAAGCAAGGACCTTCGGGCACAAAAAACGACATTACATCAAGTTCAAAGGAAAATTACACCAAACATTCCAATCTATGCCTTTAAACCTAGATCTATTCCGAATCCAAAAATACGAAATCGTTTTTATGTTTTCCACGACTTCAATAGCTCTCCGACTTTTACCTTTGAAAATTTTATTATTTCTTTCATTCCACAACGCCCAAATCGTAGTAACAATAATCCCTCTTAAGATGTATCTACTTTGTTTCGTTGTAGCTTGTAATTCCACCATTATCAGAAGATCGGACACGTCGAAAGCAAAAATGGGAGACAACTAACACCAAGCTTCAATCCTCGACCAAATCTCAGCCGCATAGAAACAGCCGGTAAATAGTTGTATTGCCGTCTCCTCTTCCGAGTTACAGAGAACACAAATATCATTCGGCAAAGCTACACCTCGTTTGAGTAATTCCACTTTTGTCGGTAGACGATTAATCGAAGCTCTCCAAGCCATGATCTTACACTTCAAAGGCACCCAACCTTTCCAACTCATATGCCAATTGTTACTCTGCAATGTGTTGCTCAATAATAACTTTTTAGCCTTGTTCACAGAATACATACCTTTGTTATCAGCTATCTATTTCCAATCATCAACTCCTCCACTCCAGTCGTAGTCGTTATTGTCTGCAAGGAGGCTGAATAGTTATGTGATCTGTTCGGGGGTAGAAGGAGCCGCACGCAAGTCCCAACTCAGCGTTTTAACATTATTAATCACCCGTAACCTGTCAGAAACAGTCGCCCACTTCTTTTTTTCGATCCTGAAATGTTGGGGATAAATAATACGAAGCAGTTCATCATGGAGCCACGAATCTACCCAAAATTAATCGATGACCCATCACCCACAACACCAACAAAATAACTATTAAGCATGTTGCCATTCGTAATCTTCTTTTCCCTTGTTTTTACAATCTGTTTTCAACACCCACTTGCCGAAGGAGTACATGGTAACAAAGTCCATGTCCTACTCGACCCATGACATCCAAAAATGACTTGCTTCCGAAGGCTCCTACCTTCTTTTTTAAAACGCCATGTCCATTTGAGGAGAAACGCATCATTAACATGATGCAACTTGGTGACTCCCAAACCACCCGCCTCTTTGGTGTAGTTATAACGTCCCAAGCGACCCAATTAATCTTTTTATCATCGCTATAACCTGCCCGTAAAAAACGCCTTATAATCGCCTCAATGTTCTCAATAACCGCCGTAGGCGCTTTATAAAGCGAGATATAATAAATAGGCAAATTCTCAAGAACCGATTTTATAAGAATTAAGCGACCCCCAATAGATAAATTTTTTGCTTTCCAGGAAACCAAACGGTTCTTTATAACATCGACAACCGAATTCTAATTGCTAATTCTAGACATTTTTGCTCCCACTTTAATACCCAAATACACGAAAGGAAAAGCACCTCTCTTGCATCCCAAAACCTCCATCATACTATCCACCTCAATATATTCGGTACCGACCCCGAATAAATTAGACTTGTGAAGGTTGATACGTAACCCCGAACATAAATAGAAGACTCTAAGAATTCGAGCCGTATTTTGAAGATTCTCTCGAGACCACTCTCCCATAATAAGAGCATCATCCACATAGAATAGATGATTAATATCCACTTCGTCCACCGACAAACTAATACTTTTGAGTTCTTCCATAGCTTTCGCTTTCTCCAACATCCACGAGAGGCATTCCATAACAATCAAGAATAAAAAAGGAGATACGGGGTCACCTTGACGGAGGCCCTTTTCACTATTAAATTGGAATGTAGGCGACCCATTAACAAGAACCGAAGCATGACTAGAAACAAGAATACCTTTAATCCACGTGCACCACAACGATGGAAAACCCATTTGATTCAACATAGATAACAAGAAATGCTAATTGACATTGTCGTAGGCTTTCTCGAAATCTATCTTCAAAAGAAACGTCTTTTTCTCCCTTTTTTTCAACCATTCCATAACCTCATTAACCACGAGCGGGCCATCAAGAATAAATCAGTCGGACAAGAAAGCCGACTGAGACTCCAAAATCACCTTCCCCAAAACCCTCTTAAGAGGATTAGCAAGAATTTTGGAAATAACTTTGCTAATCATCCCAATGAGAGTAATAGGTCTATAATCTTTGAGTCCCAAAGGCGATTTTACCTTAGGGATCAAAGTAATAAACGCCGAACCGCAACCCGAATTAATAATACCTGTGTTTGAAATTCCTCAAATATATGACAGAAATCATCCTCCAACAAATTCCAAAACCATTTAACGAAACGGAAATTAAAACCGTCTGGACATGGCGCCTTGTTAGAACCACAATCAAACACGACATCTTTAATCTCTTGCTTGGAGAACGTATCAATCAAATATAAACTATCTTGTTCATTAATCCGCTTCAACCCCGTGCAAACTATATCTGGCCGAATAGTAACATCTTCCTTGAAGTGGTCTCTATAAAATCTCAGTACTTCACACTTGACAAGTGCTGGTTTGGAGATCCATTCGCCTCTAACTTCAAGACCCGGAATCGTGTTTCTCGCTTGTCTACCATTAACAACATTATGGAAAAAAGCTAGAATTTTCATCTCCAAGGGAAGCCCATTTCACCCGTGATTTTTGTTTGATGTCACAGGATCTATAAAGCTCAATCTCTTGAAGACTCTTCGTACATTCAGACCACACCCATAAATCCGATTCTTCTAACTCTTTTTTGTTCCATCAACACTTCTAATTCCTCCTTCTCTTGTTTTAGTCTACATTCATCTTCTTGTTCTTTAAGTCTGCTTTCTTTAATCCACGCCTTAAGTCTATCCCGAAGAGTTTTCAGTTTATTAGTCAACTTCAAATCTCCCGGGCCATCATTACTCCAACCGACTAAAACAGAATTAACCACATCCACACAACCCTGTCTATCTAACCATGAATCAAACCAACAAAATGGATTCGGACCAAAATTTGTCTCAATCAAAGAAAGAAGCAATGGTGCGTGATCCAACAATTCTCTTCTAAGGGCTCTAACAGAAGCATTAGACCATTTATTAAAAAACATTATCACATACGAACACCCTGTCAATTCTACTCAATTTGCATTCGCCACACCGATTGACCAAATACGTGTATTTCATACCTTTTAGATCATATTCACGAAGCCCAGCTTCATCCACAAAATCATTAAAATCCCTAACACATACCAGATCGAAGACCGAGTTTTTCCTCTCAGCCGAGTCTCTAACTGCATTGAAATCACCAAAAATAATCCACGACCCTTGACCCGCTTGTATCACCCGAATAATTTAATCCCACAGATTCCTTTTTTCGACATTGTTTTGCGGGGCATACACATTCAGAAAATTCAAACGAATCTTCCCATCAGATAATAAACCCGAAACAAGTAGAAAATTCGTATCTTTAACAATCAAGTCTTTCGACTGAAACTTAGGATCCCCTATGCTTAGGAGACCGCCCGAGTTACCGTCTGAATTAACACACTAAAACTCATAACCCAAACCGCCCCAATAGCTCCACACGAAACCAGGCGAAATATTACTCGACATTGTTTCTTGTAACCCAATAGAAGACACCCTGAATTCATTCTTCAATCTTTTTATCCAACCCGCTTTACCCCGAGAACCAATCCCACGAATATTTACAGGCAAACAATTCATGTCTTACCAAATTGTAACCCCTCTTGAATTATCGAATTATGAATCAAAGCTTCTTATTGAAACAATTTAACTCCCAACTTTTCTCCCAAAGATTTTGTAGCTTCGATCTCCTCTATACGAGCTTGAGCTTCACCGGAAATATTTGGATGAACAACATATTCCATACTAGCCGAAGCGACTTCTACAGTACCCGTTTGCTGAGGAATTGGTTGACTGTTAAGATCTAGCGACAAACTCTTCTCCTTATAAGAGTCACTAACATCCGAATTTGGTTCATTATCATTAAGCCCCAACAAAGAGTTAAGCCCAAAAAGATCATCATCATTTTTGGGCTTTTTAACAACTTTCAGACTCTCATTACTGCTTGTATAATGTTACTGGACCGGCCCACTTTGTTTTTCTTTTACATTTTTTTCTTTTGACTATTTTCGAAGTAGAAGGACTGTTAAGATTCTTATCTAATGATTGGTCAAAATAAAAATTAACTGTAGGAATGAAAGTTTCATTATCATTCCCCATATTCAAATTCCTCTCCTTTAATAATATTGATTGGGCATCATTAATGCTATTAAGGCATTCATGAATTTCCAACCTTATGGGCTCAAAATCACCGATTCCAACCGATTTTTCCGATTGATCTTCCGGCAGTTCTTCATTATCCGAGTCACCGGCATCATCTTCCTCCATATCCTCATTGACCGTAGCATCTTCTTCCTCAACGGATGTAACTTTATCAAAGTCCGGCAACCACTCACCTAATTCCTCCATCACCCATATCCGAAACTTCCGGTTCTTCCAGTTCAAAGTAATCTCCTCGGAAATCCTCTTGCCATCTCCGACCAATACACCCGCGTATTCGAAAGATAAATCCGGGTCCCTTTCCGATCTATTGGCCTTGTGAACTACCTTTTCGAACAACCCGACAACAACATCAATGACTTCGTTGGCTAACAAGTGCAAGGGGATACCTTGCACTTTCAACCATGCCAATCTTTCAAAACCCAAAGATTGACCTTCCCAAAAACTAACGACAGAAAATCTTTCTTTCATTTTAAAAACAACTTCACAAACTTCCTTAGCACTGCATCTTCAAAGGATAACAACACATCTAAACCTCCTAGATACTGAACTTTACTGGATCCAGGACATATAGTATTCAAAATCACATAGATTTTTTTCAATGCTTCGACATCAACCATCCTCGTGACTAAAGCTCTCCCATGCAATGTAGAAAACGCATTGACATGACTGTCAATATTAATAGACTTCCCCACAAGCATATCTTTAAAAGACCTCTCACCTGTATCATGACTTAGTCCCCGACTGTCCTTCACCGTCTTTAACGTTCACTTTATTAGTCTTTGCATGAACATGCTTATCTCCGGTAGTTTTAATTTCACCGTCTTCTAGCACAAATCGAGCAATACTGAACCATAGTTTATTCTCTCCCATACTGATCCCACGAAGATTTTTTTAATAATTCATCCTTGTCTTTAACATCCAACATAGAAAGAAAACCAAAACGATTTCCCCTATCTCTTTTTCTTGCGATATACAAATCAAAAATCTGGCCATACGATCGAACTTGAGTTGCTAGATCTGTTCCGCTACATCCCTCTGGAAGATTGGTTACGAAAATCTTTGTAATACGACGTTGGACGTTCTCCGGTATTGGAGGTCTCCGGCAGCAGTCCATTAGAGAGAGTTCTCTTAAAAAAGATTGTTGTATGTCAGACAACCATGTAACGATGTCAGGTCCCAAGAAATGGGCTGACAACGATCCTCTACTGAGACAGGGTCAAGAGCAAGAGCTCTGTTAATCACGCTCTAGTTACATACTCCTGGTTCATCAACCAGACATGGGTTTCTGTCTTCTTAGGAATTAACAATACAGAGGTACGAGCCTATAGAACAGATCCTGTTCAAGATGCATTGTTATGAAATTACACAAATATTACTTAAAACTATAAGTTAATTTTGTACTTTCTTTAAAATTTATGCTACCACTTTGCTGGAAAATCTATAATAATAATAATAACAATAAGAATAATAATAATCTATATCTATGTGTATATATATCTCTATATAAATATATCTCCTATGGTTATCTTTATGATTTGCTAATAAAACAAGTTTTGAAGCTAAATGTAGAACATGTGCTTCACGCATCCACTCTCCCAACAACGACACGCCTGATTAAATTCTTTAAGATGCCATCGTACGGTTTTAGATCCAAATCGATGATTCCAAGCATTAATGGTAGTGTTCTTAATTGCATTCATGGGATCAGTTAATCCATACGTTAGAAACAAACGGTTCTTGGAATGCATTATATGTTCCTTTTTCTCATCTTGGCCCCATAAAAAAACTTCCAATCAAACCCTAATAATGTTCTAATGTAAGTTTGTCGCTCATCTTTCATTCTATGATCGTCATATCATCGGTGATTGTGGATAACTATTTCTAATTAGATTTTGATTCGTGGGTTTATACAAGAGTTTTTGATGGAATGAATCAAGAGTCTTTGATTGATGTTGGTTTGTCATTGTAGTGTTGCAGTCCAATTTCATCGAAAGGTGCCATAATATCTTCCAAGTCCTTTTATTGTTTATGTTGTTGTGCATTTTCAACTTTGAAACATACCATGAACTGTTAATTTTCCTTGACATTCCCAAGTCATTTTATTTAGGTCAATTGCTGAAGCACAATTAGATGCATATATGTATTGGAGTCTACCCCTATTCAATTTTCATGGTTAGGTCATCACTTTATGAAATGTTCTATGTCGAACACATCTTGTAGTCAATGATCAGTCTAACGTCATTAGTAAAAAAACATACCACGTAATGATATTATTTTACACTTTATTGATTTGTGTTTGCATTTTATCTATGGAGCATACAGTATGCACAGTAGGAAGCCAATTTTACATGCTTTTGTTGCTTGAGCATTGTTAAATGCCCCTCACACCCCCTCATCATATGAATGCTTCTAAAAATTGCATCACTACCATTCCCATCCCATCTACTATGTGTTTGTGTTTGTAATTTTATAATTAATCGATGGGATGACGACCTCCGTTTTGTGAAAGGCACATGGAAGGTTGAAGAAGGTTTAACTAAACTTATCAATTACATACATGCCAATTATATATAGCCAAACATCATGCAGCCCCACCGCAACGCGCGGGTTCCTGCTAGTCTATATTTATATATAAATAATAAAGAGTAAACTGCCAAAATGGCACTTGAAGTTTGGCACAATATGCCACTTTAGACATAAAAGTTTATTTTTATCATTTGGAACCTGACGTTTGCTTTTCTTGCCATTTTAGACACTTTTCCTAACGTGCTTAAAAATCTCAGTTAAGTTTAGGTGTAAAATTGTCATTTCAGCTCACATTTGTTAAATCCTTTGTTTTAAGATACTTCTTCATTTCTCTGCTCATTACTTTTATTCCCAAATTAAACCTTAACATCAAAGACTACCAAAATTTGCCTTCAAACATCAATTACAACATACAATTCTAACATCATTCATGGAATTCAATGATGGTGTCTGCAATTGTGAGGCACAAACTATCATCCATGTTTCTAATGCATCAGCAAATCTTGGACGACAATTTTAATAGTTGTAACAATATAGGTAGAAGTTTTGGAACCACCTTTGGGTGACAGCCTGATACCTGGGTCGCTGCAATCTATCAACGAACATGAATAAAATTTGGCATCTGAGAACAAGAAGCTGAAATGTGTTTTATTTGCAACTTTGTTTGTAATTGTCATGTATTGGATCATGTTTTATTTTGTTGTTTTCTAATCTTCATGTAATTCCATGTCAATTAATGAAATGCATCAGTTCTTTGGTTGGATCATCATCTTCCTCCTCCCCTTCTTTAAATGGTTTTGTGTATGTCTCTTTATTATCCTGCTCAACCTGATGTTGCTCAACCCTCATTTACTTGACAAGTGTCTTAACCTAAAGTCAAAATCTTCTCTCGATACCCTAAAACAGTATCTCAAGTTACGTATTCCCTCTTTTGAATACCCAATTTCTAAGATAATATCATTCATAATAACTGAAATTTTAGAGTCCACATGGTCAATATAGGCGATTTTACCTCATTGATATGTAATGTCTGGAAATTCAGAAAATTCACCACCAAAATGGAACTCCAATGTAAAACTATTAGGAATGTTACCTAACATGAGAATTTCAAATTTTTTTAGCAAATGATCGATTAATGATTTAGATGAAGTAACCGTAAATAATTAACCTTAGTTGACATTTGGGTTGAATCCAAAATCATTGTCTCTAATCTTCCAAATTTTGGAGCTTGATAATGACTAATTCGATTTTACAAGATGGGAAGCTCGAATGGTGAATTTAGGGTTTTCACAGTGGGGAGTGAAGGGGGGGGGGGGGGCATAATTTTTAACCACGTTAAGAAAAGTGTCTAAAATGGCAAGAAATGCAAACGTCAGGGTTCCCAGTGATAAAAATAAACTTTTGTGTCTAAAGTGGCATATGATGCCAAACCTCATGGACCATTTTGGCAGTTTACTCTATAATAAACGAAAAGAGGTATGCCACATGTTATTATTTTTCCAACAAGCGGTGTTATAAAACGAAAAAAATGAATTTTTAGTGGGTTTTTGTTCATGCAAAATAAAAAACACATTGTGTTCAGGTAATTTATTAATCATGTCTAGACAAGTCACTAAGAATGCTAAGATAGTATGTAAGAACCTGCTAACTACATATATATTCACAGATGTAGTTAGTTTGCTAAGAATTTTTTTTTTTTTTGTGTTTTGATTGGTGTTGCTAGGAACATTGATTACAAAGGTTGTTAAGCTGGTTAGATGTAGCTTATGAATCTTAGACACCATGTAAATCTCTAGCTGATAAGCAATAATTAATCACCCCACAATGCACGCCTCTTAAATTAATCATCGTCATGACATATCATTTGATATCATTTAGGTGTTTTTTTTGCAGGTTCACATCAGAGCTTTAGAATGTCTTGAGGAAGTGACAAAGTTATACAAAGACTTAACTTAAGCAAGATATGCACATGTAAAATTAGAAGTATGTTTTATGAGTTATTGAGTGTTTTAATCATTTACAAAAAATAATAATAATTCTGTACAAACATCTTATTCCTTTTACAGTACACACATTTTATCATTTCTTAATATATTTTTCTATCTTGGGTAAGTCATGGGGTTAAACTAGTTTCTATACACGTAAAGTAGGAAAAAGTATATTTTTAACTAAAATAGTGTTTTTTTTTAATACTCTTTCTTGAAAGAAAGAAGGAATGCCGAGGATGCATGCATACACAAGAACACATGTATGCCCATTATCGTGCCTAGCTAGTTTCTTTTTGAATTTTAAAGATTATTCCAATTTTGTATGGGTATCGTATGATTTTAATCATACTAAAGGCTTCAACTTTGCTTCATCCACTTTCTACATATTTAAATTTAATATTATTATCAATTTATCATGCTATGTTGACTGGCTTCATGCCCCGGATGCATTGTATTTTGGTACCACTTAAAAGTATACACATTATTTGTCGATTGATTCTCCATCTAAATAATGAGTTCTTTATTTTACCAACCACATTATTTGATATCTGATATTCTTTATTGTACATTGAAGAGGAAAAAGTTATACAGTTTCATATGGTGAGTTTTGTTTTAAACTTTAAATGTTCTAAATTCTTTAGGAGAAAGAAAGTCTATAAATGACGTCTATTTATTATCGCAAAGCTTGTGATATTTGGTCTAGTGGTATAAATTTATTATTTATGTCTACATTATTATTAGATTAAATAAAAACACACACACAGACACTTGATAACATTAGATTTAAAGAAACTGGAATTAATTTATGTTGAATTTGGTTGGGAAAATAAATTGAATTGAAATTTCATTATTTGACATATATAATCATCCTAGGTTGATAAAGGTTTTGGATGATGAACTTGGGATCCAAGCAATGACAAATAACCAGATTGTCTATTCAATATTTTATAAACCTTTTATTGCTTAATATTTAATATTTCGAATCGTTTTGTACCTTTTTTTAACCATTTAGCCATCTTAAATACTATTTTACAGGCGTTTAAATAACATTTATAATTTGTTATTATTATAAATTTTATTTAAAAAAAATATTAATAGACAAGGGTATTTCGGTCTCTTAACAAAAAGATAACAGCAATTTCGGATGGAGTTAACAAACTGGATGAAAACAGCATGATTTGAAAACCTTGGGGACCCAGATGTGAAAAAATTTTTGGATGAAAGTGGCAAAAGTAACCAAACCACATGGACGTAAGTAGTTTACTCTTAATTATATAAATATTAATAACAAAAATGTGAAAATTTACAACCCTTGAAACTAAAAAAATACAAGATAAAATCAAATATCTAGTCCTCATCAGCGTCATTTAATACACATGTGTTCCACCAAATCCGAGCATAGGTTGTTGTGTGCATCTAGGTTGTGTGATAATCACGTATTAGACTCATTGTGAATAATTAATTTCTTCAAAATCTTCATCAATGTGTTCATCATAGTGACAAATCGACTGACCTTCGTCTTTAAAAATCATGTTACTGCAATATGATACATGCATACATTATGTTGGTTATCTGTTTTGGTGACCAAGCATACATTCGTTTTTCATATTGCGAACATGTGAAAGATTTGACAAAGATTTGAGTATTCGGAGTAAGTTCCGTCAACAGGATGATACATGGTGCTTGCATTCCACTCTTGAAACAAAAATCGAAGAATCGGGTGGCACTCTATTTATGACGTTGAATATGTGTTTGTGATAAATGACATGTATGTAGATTCAATAAATAATGAAACAGTTATAATAATGGGTATGTTTGGCAAGGAGCTTCAAGCTTCAAGCTTTTAAGAAAAAGCTCCTACTTAATAAAAAGCCTTGTTTGGTTGAAGAAACTGGAAGCTTTTAGGTTAGAGAAAAAGCTCTATAGTGAAAAACTACTACTAGTAGCGTTTACGAAAAAGCTCCTACTAGCTACAAGCTTTTAATGAGTAAATGACACAAATACCCATTCTATTATAAAAATAAAATAAAAACCTTCCTTACAAGCTTTTAATTATGCACATTTTGGTCATTTTATACATTTTATTAAAAGCTCCAGCTACTCTGCCAAACACCAAAATATATTTAAAAAGCTTCCAGCTAGCAGCTTCTAGCTACCAGCTTGCAGCTACCAGCTACCAGCCACCAGCTAGTTTTGCCAAAAAGAAAAACTATACACCAATATAAATATATGATATATTGATATATATGTCATGTTCATACGTATTAAGCCAAATTACATATATAGGTATGTTTGGTAAAACTAGCTGGTTGCTGGTAGTTGCAAGCTTTTTAAATATATTTTGGTGTTTGGCAGAGTAGCTGAAGCTTTTAATAAAATGTATAAAATGACCAAAATGGACATAATTAAAAGCTTGTAAAGAAGGTTTTTATTTTATTTTTAAAATAGAATGGGTATTTGTGTCATTTACTAATTAAAATGTTGTAGCTAGTAGAGCTTTTTCTCAAACGCTAGTACTAGTAGCTTTTCACCATAGAACTTTTCCTACAACCTAAAAGCTTCTAGCTCCTTCAACCAAACAAGACTATAATGGTTAGGCAACTCGTTTTGATAACATCTAACGAATTACAATGGTGGATTCAACTTTCAAAATTTAATTCGATGTTGTGTGTTTCGATACACACACACACACACACACACACACACATATATATATATATATATATATATTTCGTGAGAAGTTTGAGAAGGATTAAAAATTGATATGTACGCATCATTTTTTGAACTTAGTCATGTTGTTTTGGATTGTTTTGCCTAGAAAAATACCAAACATAACAATTAAAAACCGAAAACAATGTATTTTAAGGTTAAAAGTTAAAACACCCTGCTAAGAACATTAAGTAGTGTGTTTTAAGTGTTAAGTAGTGTGTTTTAGCTGTTTTATAAATTTGATGACTATAATACATTGGATTGTGTTTTAGATTGTTGTGTTTGGTGTTTTTCAAGTTAAAACAACCTAAAGCATCATTCCTAAATCCAAAACATGATGCCTACATTCTAATTCTTAATCCTTCTCACACTTCTCACGAAATATGTCCTTTGTACAGGAACCTAAACCTATATATATATATATGAGGGTACGTCTATCATATAATTACAGATATACATAATGAATTTACGTTCCAAGACGTTAGGTATTCAAATATCAATTCGAAAACCAATTTGATGAATTTCAAGCGGGTACAACTCTTAATCTATTCAATTCCAATTTGAGTTTTTCAAGTTCCATTAGCAATATGCATCGTTGCTTTCCTCACACAGTGGAAGTTTGATACAAGTGAGGTGGGTGGGGGCAAAGAAATGATCATAATATTCCATGGTGCATGTAGTGAGGCCATTTCAATCAAAATTCCAATCTTAAGCATATATGAGAAATAAAGTTGTATTATTCTTCAAGATTCGACAACTACATTACTTGGTCCCAACAAAATATTGCCCCAAACCATTGAAAGGATAACCCTTAGACCCAACTATCAAGACAAACATATATTCCGAAGGGTTGTTCTTGGTGGTCCGATAGTGTACAAAAGTAACAAAATGACTGGTTCACGCTTTTTCCATACACTTGAAGGAATTCCTCAAAAAGTAAACAAAGAAAAAGACACATTTAGTGGCGGTCCAGTGTTGATCAAGATTTATCCATCATATCATATGTATGGTATATGAGATGGTTGGCTAGGAATAATACTTGACCTAGTGACCGGCAGAAAAAATAAATGCCTCAACTAGTGGTCCAATGGTTCGAGGTTACATTGGGTACGAAATGGTAAATGCAGGTTACTAAGAGACATCTGGCAATCTAAGTGAAATATCAAATCTCCCTAAGGTAGGAAAATTGAGAAAAAATTGTGTAACTTCTTTTTTTAATATTCTGAAATTAGCAACAGATTTTTGATAGAAATATGCAATGTATAAAAAATGTCAGAAAGTCCATCGCAGAAATTCGACAATTTCTGCTTCTAACTTATATTCAAATTTGTCACTAAATTCGATCGCAAGCACTACTAGAAAACTAGCTAGACAGTTTCCTATGTAACCTTCCGTCAGAAATGTGTAGGAAACCATTGTTTCGACCGCTTTTTGAAATGAAAAAAAAGGCTTGTCGGATAAAAACATGTAAAAAGGTTTTCCTAACACATTTCGATGCAATTTCCTACAAAGTTGCAAAGATAAAACAAAATTAAAAAAACACAATTTAAATTTTAATCATAAACATAATTCAGAACCTACTTTACAAATTCAATCACACATATAATAATAACAATACAAAGTTATAAAAAATTTACATTACAAAAAGTCATGTCTAATAATTACCTGGAGGATGAATTTTTTCATCAAAACACTTCTAATCGATTTTGCAACCTTTCTTCACTTTTATTATGCATGCTCGTTTTCCCTTTGTTGTTCCAACTCTTCACAAGCCTTTCATTCATTTTCGGTTAGCTGATTCAAGTCTTCTCTCGCTTTCCGTTCATTTTCTATAGCAACTTTTCTGTCATAACTTTTGCCATCTCAAATCCCTTGATGATACGGTGATTTAATTATTGTCGCTAAATTCGTCACATATATACTCGGAAGTCAAAACCATTGAAATTACAATCTAACGGTTTTGTCAGTCACAAATGGTCAAATATGAAGTAGTGTCATATTTGATATTTGTCCATGCTAATGTTAATAATGTTCCATACAATTTATCTTCGACTTTTGTTTAAAAAAATTAACATTTTTCCAATGCGTTAAATGTTTCATTTTTTTTTTTAATTTCGCGTGACATTCGTTTCTATTTTTTTATACGAAAAATGCTCATATTCTAGCGTTTCACAAAGTCGTAAAATGATTTTTATGAAAATTTCAATGTTATTTTATACAATTAGATTTGTCATTTTCTCATATATTTTGTCGAGAACCCATCGTTGAACTTAAAAGTTATCAAACAAAAAGATTATCTTGGATGGTGGTCAAGTAGTAATCAGCACAATCGTAGTCATACATTATATGAGATGACAGGTAAGAATATCTTTTCATCCTCATCGTCGAATTTCATAAAGTAACCTAACGAAAGAATGGTATATAATAATAAAATTGATAACGAGAGGTAGGAAAAGTGGGATCAAAATGGAAAGAGTGGTGGAGGGCTTCCAATATCATAACTTTTATAAAATTTATATTTTAACCTTATTAATAATAATATGGTTGTATTTAGGAAAGTGCGAGTTTAAAGAGAGAAAAAAATTGTATTATATTGGATTAGACCATGCTTAATGGGCATTATATATAGGGGCATGAATGTGGTTGATAACGCCCCAACACCGTTCCTGTGGGCATAAACCATTACACATTTTTTTAACTGATGTTACGACACTGATTTGGCTGAAAAAACCCTTTAGAGAGCATTAGCCATCGGTGATGGTGTTATTAGTATTGAGTACCAATCTGATTATAATTATAAATATAAATATATTAAACAGCTAAATCAAAATGCAGATAAATGGAGTAGTTGGTGAATTAGATAAATAAGAATCTAATCACCAGATTTTGAATTCAGAGTGAATGGATATTGAAAGTGCTTGTACCAACACTTTCTTGTCCATTGCTTTTTTCAACACTAATATTCTTCAACCATGATGGTGAATGTTGAATAAGTGTGTGTGTTAATATAAATATAATTATTACTTTATAGTTAGGATTTGTAGTATCACGCAGATAATATAAATACTCTCTCTTCGAAACCACACGACTAAACTTGATGTTTTCTTCTTTCCTTTTAAATTCTCTCACATGAATTGATCGAAACACCATTTAGTTTCTCGCAGTTGCGAAGCTTGGTTCTCGAATCGGAGGGGGCCGGACTCAAATTTTTTCGGTCGGTAGTGGCAAACCGGCGGGGGCCGGACTCAACCCGAACTCAATTTACCTACGAAAATCGCAACTTTCCACTACTGCGCCAAAAAACAGGGGGCCAGGGCCACCCCTGGCCCTATATATGCTTCGCCTCTGGTTTCTCGTATACACTTTCTATTAAAGTGTCTATTTTTCTCTTATGTACATGAAACATCCGTTTTTCTCTACGGTTTTTAAACGGTAATAACATTTTTATATGACTTTTAAAAAAAATAAACCAAATTAACGAACGTTTTATTATGTTTCTAACAAGTACTAATGTGCTATACATAAAACGAGGAAAATAAAGACTTTTTGTGGGTTTTGTTCACGCAGAAAAAAAAAAAAAACAATGCACAATATAGTAAAAAAACACAAATCTGTAGCAGAAAAAAGACACAATGCGTTATTTCGTCTGTCCATTGTATTATTTTCATCTGTTATTGTGTTTTCTTGGCCTGTTCATTGTGTTTTTCCAGTTCTGATCCGTGTGTTTTTTGCTGCATATGTAGGGTGTGCAGATGTCGGTTTGTTTTGGTTTTTACACATAACCAAAACCGATAACCGAAATTCGGTTTTAGGAAAAACCATAACCGAAACCAATCGGTTAAGTCTGTTCCGTTAATTCGGTTAGTATGTTAGTTATTGTTTCGATTTCGGTTATTTTCACACCCTCAAATTCCACTTGCGGGATTTTACCGCGAGGCGCGTGACATACCAGAATCCAAGTCAACGGTCACAATAATCGACAACTATATGATATGAAAATAATGTAAATACACCAACCACGCAGTTAAAAGTTTATACAACCCATAACAGACAGTGGAAGCAAATATGTTTTACAAAACCAAAGTTCATAAGTATGCAGTTAAACCACACAAGGTTTACTTTATGAATGCAAAGACCAGACGCAGTGCGACTCCAGTGCGCCTAAGACTCCCTGCTATCTTAGCGACCTGAGAAAACATGCAATGTTAGTCAACACATAAAGTGCCGGTGAGTCACAGAGATAAGTTTGTAAACGTTTGTAACCTTTGTAAACCAGACCGAACAATCCTTACATCTATACCTGATGCTAGCTAGACATCGTTACATGATACTATAGTGTCGTGAACCACTGCTGAACGTTAGAAGGCCTCCATACCCGTCACCGGTTCATCACCCGGCGCCGTAAAGTTTGGTAGGACAAATATGCACCCGCCACTGACCTCCAATCGGCCCGAGTGCGGCTTGCCAGGCCCAATAGATCTATTCACACATTCCCCGCTATGTATCCACATATTAATGGTTCACTAAAGTTTGAGAGGTCTTTACCGATGAATAAAAGTCACTAAGTATCCATGTGATATAATGTAATATGTTGGTCTAAAAGTATGTAAGTTCGTACCGCATGTTTCGCCCCCAAAAGTATGAAAACAGTAAAGACAGGGGCTATAACACTCACCTTAGGTTGTGTCTTCTAAATAAAAGAATAACCGACACATCTTGATAGTCCCAAATACCGGAGATCTATCATAAAAGTTTGTATAAGTGTTTTGACTAATAACCCTAAGGTTATCTAGTCCCCGATTGTCCAGATCGCGACTAAGTGTGTTTGAAAACGTGTTTGACTAAGGTTATCAAACCCTAGATCTAACAAAAATCCCCAAAATGGGCAAAACATCATCATCCAACAATTTATAACCTAAGATAATCAAACCCCATCATCAATAACAGTCCTAGATCATTGTTATAACATCTATACAATATTTAATCATCAAACAACACATAACACATCATTAAACACCATTAACACATGTTCTTTTGTATAAAACTTATTATAAATGATAGTGTTTTGTTTAGAAAGATGTTAGAAAGGTTTTTATTCATGAAAACCATCTTAGAACAGATTTGGACCTTTGGGGTTTGAATAAAAATGCTTAAAAAGGATTTTAGATCAAGAACACACCTTAGATCTTCTCTTGTTTATGATATAGACGATGTTTGTAGGTTAGATTCTGAAAAATAAGGTCAAAAACTCCTTCCCAGGTGTTTAAGGTCGAGAGAGAGAACTTAGAGGCGTTTAGGGTTTGTGAAATGATGAAAAGTTGCAAAGTATGATATTTATACTACATGTTCGTTTGACCCTTACAAGGGTCGAATGTACTTGATAAAAAGGTCGAAGGAGGTTCCTGAAGTTGGTTCGAACCCCCATGAGGCCGAACCAAGTTCCAGGTTTCTCAGTTTCTATGGCTTTGTCGTTTAAACGCGTTTTAACACATCTTAACACAAGAACATGCAATCTTAACACATGTTAAGCATATATAATCATGTATAATCATATAAACACCGTTAAAACACGTATTTGCACATTATTTAACATATATGGATCAATCTATGTATGTCACTTAATTCAATTCATGTAATTCACTAACAACGGGACTTAAGACTCGTGTGTATATAAAATAACCCCAATGATCCTCCGAATCATTGAACCCTGGACAATAGGTAATGTAATCCGACTCAACTGGCCCAGTTAAGTATGTTAATAAATGTTTTTCGCTAAGGTAGACTTATATGGTTTGTAAAATGTTATCCTGATTATGTCGGGTGTCACATCATCCCCCTGTTGAAAGAATTTTAGTACTCGAAAATTGACCGAAGCCAAAAGGAAATAGATGAAAAGAAAGAAAAATTTACCTATTGCTACAGTTATGTTCGGCTAATTATATAAAGCAAAACTTGTCAAAATTATAAATTTAGAATAGTTAGTCCAGTGTTTTTTAAAGCATGCAAATACATGAAAACACTTTAAAATTCATGAAATACCAGGAAATACATGAAAATATGTTTCAAATACATGAAATACACATAAATATATAACAATCGGTTTGGATTCTGCTATTTTGGTTATGAAACAGGGAAAACCAAAATCGTAACCGAGTGATTCGGTTTTGGCCATATCTTAACCATAACCGATCGGTTAAGTCAATTTTGGTTATTTTTTGTTCGGTTATCGGTTCAGTTTTGATTTTTTCAATTATTGTTTTTCGTTTGCTCACGCCTAGCCGATTGTGTTTTTTTCTTTGAATACGGTGATTTTTTATACTGTTCATTGTGTTTTTCTGTCCATTATGTTTTATGAGCTGTCATTTGTGTGTTTTTATGTTAAAGTCATATTTTGGACTCAATAGTCAATTTAGTTTCGGTTGCTCATATGTTTTATATTATTTATATATTTAGAGAGCTGGAAAAAATATCTACATGTTGCTTCTTTATATATCTTAATATTATGTTTTGACTTAATTTATTGAAATTCATACATATTTAAGTTGGTTTTTGGTTGATTGCTTCCATTTTTGTGACTTTGTCATAACTTTACTTTGGCCAATTTTTTATGTTGAGGGTGTGGCCATGATGGCTTTGTACAAGTATTCAATGTGTTTGTGTTTAGGTAATTCATTAATCATGTATGGGCAAGTCACTAATCATGTTAAGATGGTGTATATATGATATGTGTGTGTGTGTGTGTGTTTGAACTTACTACATATATATCTGAAACTGATCGGTTATCTGAAAATTTATACATAACTGATAAACTGATATAACGGGTCACCAACAGGATGTCGTGTCTAGTGTTGACAAACATGATCAAGTATTTTATGAAAACATACTAAGTCATATTTCGGATAATGATGGGTTACCAAACAAACACACTTTTGGGACTATCTATGATAGGTTTCCAGTAGTCAGGACTATCATAACACGTCTGGTTTTATATTATCCAGAAGACGTAACTTAAGGTGAGTTTCGTAGCCCCTATTTACTGTTTTTCTGTTGGGGGAGAAACATGCTACGCACACACAAACACAATATAGCACATAAAATTACATAATATCACTTGTGTACTGAGTGACCAAGCTAAAGTCCTTCAAACAGTTGAACCATGAATATGTGGAACATAGCGGGGAAAGTGTGAATATCTATTGGGCCCGAAAAGCCCCACTCGTGTCGACTAGGGGTCGAACGGGTGCATATTTGTCCTAACACTTTACATCACGTGATGACCAGTAGCGGGGAAACAAGGCAAACATATACCAACAGTCAAAAATGGTTCTTACGCTTAAGTAACTTGTACGATGTCTAGCTAGTATCATATATGTATGTAGAGCTTATGTGGTTTGGTTTTCAAACAGTTACCAGTATTTAAACAATAAACCTGTGAACTTACCAGCATTATTTTGTTGTTACATTTAGCATGTTTTCTTAGGTCGCTAAGGTAGTAGGCTTTGGAAAGGACGCACGGGGTTGCACTGCATTCTATCACTCTACTTTTATTACTTTGGACATTGTTTATCAACTATTTTCCACATTGTTTTATGTTGGTGTTTTGAGATGTAAAACTTTAAACTGCTTCCACTTGTTAAACTTTGGTAGTTGTTTTATTTGTGTTGGTTTATTCATATAGACGTCGTTTCATGTGACTGTTGACTTGGATCCTGGTATGTTACGTGCCTCGCGGTATAACCCCGCAAGTGGAATTTGAGGGTGTGACATCCCTTACTTTGAATTTTCTCAATTATACCCATACATGTTTGTCACCAACCAAAACACCCTCCATACTTTGTGATTGAATACTTTCAACCCCCCCCCCCCCCCACATTTATAAAATTATTATGAGATATCATTTTTCATCCCTTTTAGTTTCTAATAATGTGTCCAGTTGACCACATATTTTTATTTTTGTTTTTACATAAAAACCCTTTTTTCACATGCTTATTTTTATATGCGTGCTGGTATAAATTCACGTTTCGGTCTAAAGTTTTCGAAAATGAGTCAGGTCAAATGTATTATGTTTTCATGTTTATTTTCTAGTACGATTTAAGATGGTCTACATGTTGACATAAATAAAAAAACATTATTTTCACATGTGCTTATTTTTATGTACGTAACCTAAGGTTTTTGGAAATTAGTCAGTCATTTATGATACATTTCCAGGCTTATTTTTATTTACAGTTTAAGCTGGACTACGTTCTGGCGTAAATTAAAAAAATACACTATTTCCTTGCGTGCTTATTTTAATGTACTTTTCGGTATAAATTCATGTTTTGACGTAAACACTAAAATTTACGTTTCAATGTAATTTTTCCCCGGAAACGAGTCTGGTCAAATATAATACGTTTTCATATTGTATGTTTTAAGTTGGTCTACGTTTTGACATAAGAAATATTGTATGTTTTGATGCCGCTGAGCCTTTATGCAAAGATACAGATGGTGCAGTGGTTAGGTTGAACTCGTTAAACGAACCAACCAAAGTTCGATATCCATTGCACATCACTACAATGCACAGTTGGAAAAATACTAGTTATAAACTATAAATAAATACCATATAACTTAAACATTATTCATAATTTTACTATAAAGATGCAGAGAAGAATCTTACAATTTTTCTGCACCACAAAACTTTAAGAATAATTCGCAGCAGGTTCCCTATATATTTGTTAGTTAGTTCTCCACGTTGTAGGTTGTAGTTTTGAGTGATTGTGAGTGAATGGGGAGAGAAAATGTTGTGAGTGTTAATATTTGGCAAGGCATTATTTCTTCTCTTTTATTTTTTAATATTTTTTGAAGAGGCTGTGAGTGAAGTAAAGAGATTATGTAATCGTAAATGTATAAAAATATTAGTTAATTGAAAAAGAAAAAGAAAATATAGTTATTGTTAATTTTAGACGGTCAAAAAACTAATCTATACTATCTATATCTATATCTATCTATACTATATTATAAAGCATTTAGAAATGACACCAACCAAATTTAAGTAAATACGACATTTTATGCTTAGGGTACAATAATTTAATGAATGTAGTAAAGATGTGAAGTTGTCTTTCTTACATAAACAACTAAGTTGATTATGAAAGAATAAAGTTATTAGTGACTATCCATGTTTCTAACTCTTTTATAAATTATTAGTGACTATCCATGTTCCTAACTCCTTTATCTCATTTATGTCTACACATTCTATTAGATCCCTATAAATAGTGGCCATTGTGTTGTTTTTATATACATCTCAATGAAACAACTCTCTCATTCATTATTCTCTTTACAATATTTGGTTTGTTAGTAGGCATTGTCACCGGCTTCTTTCTTCATTTTGTAGCTTTGTGAGACCTTATTCTTACTGATATTTTATAGCTGTCTTCTACCATGAAAACAATTAATGAACCATTTTCTTTTGTTTCTGCAGATTCATAAGGGATTAGGTGTACGGCAACATTGCGGATAACCGTTATGCTGTATTTGGTCGTTTAGAATTTTGTGAAATATAGGGTACTGATCTTATGGTAATCTTTTGTTCACCATTAAAACAGTATTCTTGCAAACATTATGTGTTTATGCCCCCAACCAATCCATATTTTGTTGTTTTTATAATCTTTTATACAGTTAATATCTAGGGTTGTATTATTATATTTGCGAAGTTCATAGAAAAGAAATCGAATAATATATTAATGCATGAAACTATCGTAGTCGCTCATAAAATTGATCGGTAAGGTACAAAAATTGATAGATAAGGTACAGTGAGATGGTTTTTATGTTTGGGTTTGACATGCATGAGAAAATGGCCATATTATGGGCTTACTCATGGGTTAATGTATAGAAAACTCTTAAGGGTTGTCATGAGAAAAAAAAGTGTTTGCAATCAAAAACCACAAAGTATTCATATGATCTGAATACAATATATAACATCTTACGATTATATAGTGATATACATAACTGGTTGTTGGTTAACAAAAGACACTCTTTCATTACATATCATATATTGTGGACAACGACTAACAGATGGACCAATTAATCAATGACATATATTTTTAATTATATAAACCGGCGATGCCATTTGACTTTTTATAATAAAATGAGAAATAAATATGGCACGAAATGATAGAAGCTTACTACGTACTTGCAGAGTAAAACAATGAATGAACTATGTTTATGTTTTGTAAACATGAGAGTTAAAATAAAAAAGGTAAAAAAATAGAATGAAAATAATTCTAAACAATCGAGCAGGTAGTTTAAGTTGAATAATTCTGAACCTAAACAATGTCTATAAATTGAGACATAAACATAGCATGGAATGATGGAAACTTACTATGTATTTGTAGAGTAAAACAATGAATGAATTATGTTTATTTTTTTATAAACATGAGAGTTAAAATAAAAAGTGCAAAAAATAGATCAAAAATAAATTCGTAATAATCGAGCTGGTAGTTTAGGTTGAATAATTTTGAACTTAAACAATAAAATTATATCATTCAAAACAATAAAGACAATAAATCTTTAGTAGTAACTAAAGATGTAGAAGATACAATAGTTTAAATTTCTCTTTACTTGTGGAAGATACAGTGGTTAAAATTTTCTCCTCAACCGACGGGGACAATACTTGTACATACATAAGATTTAGACATAGAGAATTCGTAATATGCATTTATCTATATCTATATCTATACTATATTATAAAACATTTACTAAGGATATCCACAAAATTTAAAAACAATAATACGAGATGGCAAAACTTCTCTTTTTGCATCCTTACACTACTATATATGTTAACCAAAACATACACTCATATGGAAGCTTGGTCATCATGCCAAGCCTTCATGATGAGTCTAATGGTGTCCTTCTTTGTCTCATGTAAGAGGCAACAAGACCATATGATACGTGCCCTACGCTTGTTTACATTTATCATCACATATTTATTTTTGTTGTTGCTTCGTTTTTAGTAAATGTTGTTGTCAGACCCTCAAATTCCACTTGCGGGGCTTTACCGGAGGCGTGTGACATACCAGGATCCGATTCAACGGTCACAACAAACGATAACTATAAGTAAGAGATGCGTAACAAACCATGTAGTTTTAAAGTGTTAACCAACTACAGCGGAAGCATAAATAAGTTTACAATTCCCAAAACAGTAAAAGACAATAGTTTGATAAGTGTTCAAAGCCATGCACATGAACCTAGACGTCGTGAGACTCCGTGCGCCCAATCCAACTCCGCTATCTTAACGACCTGAGAAAACATGATAAAAGTGTCAATATAATATGCTGGTGAGTTCACCAGTTTTACAAAAAAAAATGTTTCAATAATTATGAAAGATCATTTCCGTTATTACTATGTTATATGAACGTTAGCTAGACGTTAAGTATGTTACTACTGCGATTGAAACCATTGCTGACTGTGTTGTTCCATAAGTGTGTACCCTTAGGACTACCGTCATCCCTGGTAGGCCCTGTGTATTTGAGAAAATATGCACCCGTCCAACCTCCAGTTGATCCGGGTGGGATTTGTCAGGCCCAATAGGTCTATCCACATTTCCCCGCTATATACCCATATTAGTGGTTTCCTTGGGATTTAGATGAGTCGCATAGTAAACAAACGATAACACTAGTATAACATAATCTTTAAGTAACCAAAATGTGTAGCATGCTTCTCCCCCATGAGAAAATGTATAAAAGTGGGGCCGTGAAACTCACCTTAGGTTGCGTTTCTTCAAAAATAGATTAACCACGTATGATGATAGCCCCTAAAACCGGCGACCTATCATAAAATGTTTATAAGTGTCTTGACTAATAACCTGTTGGTTAACTAGTCCCTGATTGTCCAGACCATGACCGTGTACGTTTGAAAACGTGTTCGGAATGTTGACTCGACCACACAAGACAAGACCTGATGCCCTGTTGGTGACTCGATACACCCATGTTAGTCATATACAACAAAACAAGTAACCATGTATAGATGCGCACCTTATACGAATAACAGTTCACAAGTCCTCGCATATAGTTCACATAATGCACGTATGAGTCATAATGCGTGTTACGAGGTTCCTAGGCATGTCACGGGTCTTACAACACATTACTAGGTGTCAAAACATGTTAAAACGCACTTCTGGCATCATAACACATGACTGGCCACTGAAAACACACGACTAACATCAAAACAGGCGACTAGCCTTGCTAGTCGCCCCTACATGACACGAGTAGCCCTTCTGCAGGCAACTAGCTAGGCTAGTTGCCCCCAAGGGCACACGACTAGCCTAGCTAGTCGCTTACCCTGCAGGCCGTTGGCCATTTTGCATGCGAAACCCTCCAAATCATATCTAAAACATGTTGGAATGCCCCCAATCAATCCACAATCCCCCGATTATCAACCATCTAACACACGAATTGCAAGTATTTTCCTAAAATGGAATAATATTATGAATATGTCACATCATTGCATGAAAACATTATCCTAAATGGAAAATTATTAAATTTCATCACATAATCACATTCCAAATATCATCATGATGTTGTTACATCATTCTAGCATAAACCGTATCATGTTTCAATCATCAAATCATCATATTTCATCCTAAATCCTTATAACATTTTCAAACGGGTCAAAACACATATTGTTCATATAACACACCAAACACATATCAAAACCAGAGATGAACATCCTAACAACTACCCTATATCATCAACATAGCAAACACACAAGAATCCCCATGTTTTAGATCATTAAAACCATTCCAAGTTTGTATTTTTATCAAAAACTCATGTAGATGTTAAGATATAGGTTAGGATATGCTTTTCAAAGGTTTTCAAAGATAGAAACTTATAAAAATCAGGTCTGGACCTTTGGGGTTCAAAATAATAACTTATCAAGAGCTTAGGATGATTAACACACCTTAGATCTTGCTTGGAAATGATATTTTAAGCTTGGAAAGGTAGATTTAGGGCAAAAACGGGTTTCAGAGGTTAAGGAGGGGGTGAGAGCACTTTGTGGTGAGTTAGGGTTGCACAAATGATGTTTAACAAGTTAAATATGGTATTTATACTGCTATTATTCATCTGGCACCCTGCATGCGACTAGCCTTTGCTAGAAGCGACTAGCTAGGCTAATGGCCTCTTGATGCACACCACTAGCTAGCTAGTGGCCTCTTGATGCACACCACAAGCTAAGGTAGTGGTCTCCTGATGCAAACCACTAGCTAAGCTAGTAGCCTCTATAGAATCGTTTGCTATGTTAACATCTAATTTCATGTATACACATATCGGCACGTTATATAATGATTTTAAAACATTTATTATTCGATAACTAAAACGTTTACGTTAATTCGCCAACTTACGGGACTCGAGACTCGTGTGTGTGTGTATTTTACCCGGTGATCCTCCGAATCACCAACCCTCGTAATTATGTGTGTACCCGACTCCCGTTGATTCCCTGGACCATTAAACCGACTCCCGATGATTCCCCGAATAATCGAACTGACTCCCGATGCTTCCCCGAACCATCTAACTGACTCCCGATGATTCCCCCGAATCATCGAATTGACTCAACTATCCCAGTTAAATATGTTTTATGAATGTTTTGCAAAGGTAGACTTATATTCTTGATAAAAGTATTAACATGCGTATTCTGGGTGTCACATCATCCCCTTGTTGAAAGAATTTTCGTCCCGAAAATTTTTCAAAGTCGAAAGGAAAGATAGAAATTTTTTCCAGTTGTTACATCATCCCCCTGTTGAAAGGAATTTTGCCCTAAAATTCAGTTTGCTTCAACAGTGGCAGGTGCTGGTTTTGGGAATAGATGAGGATACTTGAGCTTCATCTGATCCTCCTGTTCTCAGGTGAACTCCGGTCCACAGTTGGAGTTCGAATAAGCCTTCACGATGCGAATTTTACTCCGTCGAAGGCTACAAATCTTATAATCCAAAATTTCAACCGGTTCTCCATGATGCGCAAATGATCATCAACCTTGATCTCTTCGACATGAACAATGAATGTTTCATCAGCTAGACACTTCTTAAGGTTAGAGACATGGAAGACATTATGCATGCTACTAAGTTCAGCCGGTAAGTCAAGTTTGTATGCCACCAATCCAACCGTTCCAGAATTGCCAACGGTCCGACATGTCGAGGATTCAGTTTACCACGCTTCCCAAAGCGTATAACGCCCTTCCATGGGGATACTTTCAAAAGAACTTTGTCGCCAACCTGCAATTCCAACAGTTTGCGACGATGATCTGCATAATTCTTCTGACGATCCAGAGCTACTGCCATGCAATTACGAATTTGTAAGATATTCTCAGAAGTCTCGTACACAACCTCCGGACCAGTGAGTTGGCTCTCACCCATTTCAGCCTAACAAAGAGGAGACCGATATTTCCGTTCGTAAAGAGCCTCGAACGGAGCTGCCTTGATGCTAGAATGGTAGTTGTTGTAAGAGAACTCCACCAATAGTAGATGACTCTCCCAGCTATTGCCAAAATCGATAACACATGCCCGAAGCATATCCTCCAATGTTTGAATTGTCCGCTCAGTTTAACTATCAGTTTGTGGATGATAAGCCATACTCATGTCCAACTGAGTACCCAATGCATCCTGCAACGTTTTATAGAAATGCGAAGTGAAACGAGAATCACGATCAGAGATGATAGAAATAGGCACTTTGTGTCAAGAAACCACTTCCTTAAGACAGATGCGAGCTAACCACTCCAACTTGTCATTCTCCTTAATGGCCAGGAAGTGTGGAGATTTTGTCAACCGATTGACAATCACCCAAATGGTATCACATCCACTTGGTGACTTCGGAAGCTTGGTTACAAAATCCATAGTGATTCGTTCCCACTTCCATACATGGATTTCAGGTTGCTGAAGAAGACCAGACGGCTTCTGATATTCAACCTTGACTTTAGCATAAGTCAAACACTTGCTCACATATGAGGCTATATCAGCCTTCATGTTTGGCCACCAATAGAGTATCTTTAGATCCTTATACATCTTGTCGGAGCCAGGGTGAACAGAATATCGGGATTTGTGAGCTTCATCCAAGACAAGCTCTCGCAAATTCGCGAACAATGGAACCCAAACACGTTCTGCAAAATAATGTAGGCCATCCGACCAAAGCTCAAGATGCTTATCAGCACCATGCCTGGTTTCGGCTTTAAGGTTTTCCTCCTTCAAAGCTTCTTGTTGCGCAGAACGGATTTGGTCAGGCAAACCAGAAAGGATGGTAAGCTGCATAGCTCGAACGCGGTGAGGTTTAACAGATTCCTTCCTACTTAAAGCGTCTGCCACAACATTTGCCTTACCAGGATGGTACTTGATGGCATAATCATAATCATTAAGGAGTTCAACCGACCGACGTTGTCGCATGTTCAACTCCTTCTGATCAAAGATATGCTGAAGACTCTTGTGATCGGTATAAAAGGTGCACTTGGTACCGTACAAGTAGTGTCTCCATATCTTTAAAGCAAAAACAACCGCACCCAATTCCAGATCATGGGTGGTGTAGTTCTTCTTATGGACTTTAAGTTGACGAGAAGCATAAGCAATAACCTTCTCGCGTTGCATTAAAACATAACCGAGACCTTGGATAGAAGCATCACAATAGACAACAAAATCATCCGTACCCTCAGGCAAGGATCAGATAGGCGCAGAACATAGTTTAAGATTCAGCGTCTGAAACTCTGACTCTTGCGAATCACCCAATCGAACTTCTTGTCTTTTTTAGTAAGAGAGGTGAGGGGTTGAGAAATCTTTGAAAATCCCTCAATAAATAAAACGACGATAGTAATCGGAGAGACCTAGGAGTTGCCGTACCTCAGTTGGCATCTTCGGTGTTGCCCAGTCTTTGATGGCTTCTATCTTAGCTGGATCGACATGAATTCCCGACTCATTAACCACATGACAAGGGAATTGAACTTCACGCAACCAAAAGTCGCATTTGGAGAACTTAGCATAGAGCTATTCTCGTCTTAAGAGTTCCAAGACTAGACGCAAGTGTTCCTAGTGGTCCTCCTTGCTCTTGGAATAGATCAGAATATCATTAATAAACACGATAAAGAATTTATCAATATAAGGCTTGCAAACACGATTCATCAAATCCATGAACACTGTTGGCGCGTTGGTGAGACCAAACAGAATTCTAAGTGGCCATAGCGAGTTCAAAAAACAGTCTTCGGAATGTCGGCTTCCTGCACCCTAAGCGGATGGTACCCAAACCTCAAATCAATATTTGAATAAAAACTGGAACCCTGAAGCTGGTCAAACAAATCATCAATACGGGGAAGAGGATAACAGTTCTTGATCATCACCTTGTTCAGCTCACGATAGTCAATGCACATGCGAAGGCTTCTATCTTTCTTCTTGACAAACAGGATAGGGGCTCCCCACGGGGAAAAACTAGGTCGAATATATCCCTTCTCCAATAACTCTTGGAGTTGGTTAGACAACTCTTGCATCTCGGGAGGTGCAAGATGATATGGGGCTCGAGCAATAGGAGCTGCACCAGGTGCAAGATCAATATTAAACTCAACCTGACGATGAGGCGGAAGGCCATGAAAAACATCAGGAAAATCACGAACCACTGGAATATCTTCAATCTTCTTCTCTTCCGCAGATAATATAGAAACAAGTGCCAGAATGACGGTATAACCCTTTCGAAGATATTTATACGCTTTCGTACACGAAATAGTACTCAACGAAACGTCGCTTTTCTCACCATGCACCAATAAGCTTTCTCCATAAGGAGTGGAAGTAAGATGACTTTATCAAAACAAACGATTTCAGCCTAATACAATGATAACTAATCCATACCCACCACGACATCAAAAGTACCCAATGACACCGGCATAAGATCTATAGGGAAAGACAGACCCAAAAGTTCTAAGAGACACCCCTTAAGAATGCGTGTCGCCTAAATTTTCTTACTGGTAGCCAATTCTATCCAGTACTTAGCCTTTAAAGGTGTGAGTACTATATCTAGCAACTGACTAAACTCAACAGATATGAAACTTATAAAAATCAGATCTGGACCTTTAGGGTTCAAAATAACAACTTATCAAGAGCTTAGGATGATTAACACACCTTAGATCTTGCCTGGAAATAATGTTTTAAGCTTGGAAATGGTAGATTTAGGGCAAAAACGGGTTTCAGAGGAGAAGGAAGGTGTGAGAGCACTTTGAGGTGAGTTAGGGTTGCACAAATGATGTTCAACAAGTTAGATATGGTATTTATAGTTGTTGCTAGTCGTCTGACACTCTGCAGGAGACTGGCCTTTGCTGGAGGCGACTAGCTAGGCTAGTGGCCTCTTGATGCACACCGCTAGCTAAGCTAGTAGCCTCTATAGAGTTGTTTGCTATCTTAACACATAATTTCAAGAATACATATATCGACACGTTATATAATGGTTGTAAAACATTTATTATTCGATAACTAACACGTTTACATTAATTCACCAACTTGCGGGACTCGAGACTCGTGTGTGTGCGTTTTTACCCAGTGATCCTCCGAATCATCAACCCTCGGACATATGTGTGTACCCGACTACCGACCGGACCATCAAACCGACTCCCGATGATTCCCTGAACCATCGAACCGACTCCCGATGATTCCCCGAACCATCGAATCGACTCCCGATGATTCTCTATATCATCGAATTGACTGAACTAACCCAGTTAAGTATGTTTTAAGAATGTTTTGCTAAGGTAGACTTATATGCTTGATAAAAGTGTTAAATGTAGTTTGTCGGGTATCACAGTTGTGCTATCTCCACAACACGCGGGCACCTATAGTACTATATTATAAAACATTTGACAAAGACTTCTTAAAATTTAAGAGGTACAAGTTTAAATGCTTATGATAAAACACACAATGCATATAATAACTAATTTTTGGGGGTGAATTCGTCTTTGAACACCATATAGTTAATCAGTAGAAAGTCAAGAGTCAAAAAAACCAATTCTTTTGTTACATGTTTTGTTATAATAATTTTGTATGTACATTTAGGCACTTTATATAAGGTTTTATAAACCTGATAATACTATATAAAAATCGAGAAATTAAAATCAGTATATCATAATGAACTGTGTGTTTTAATCATGAGATAACGAATTGAATTTCGAAATTGTTAGGTAATATTCATACATGTAAACATGCTTAATTTGATCTAAGTTATCCGGGCACCGGATTTTATAACCGGAGACCATAAGCTTCTGTTTTTTGTGATTCATCGTATTGGTTACAATAAATCTACTTATCATTACATGGATCATCACACGAGTTCGCATGGAATATTTTTGTTGATTTTAAACCAATTTTCTTTTCCAACCTACCGTGTTCTTTCGATTTAATCAAACCAACCTGCTAAGAATTTTTATACAGAAAATCACGACACTTTGAAAGGTTAAGATAACATTGCTCATACTCTTGCTTATAAAAGATTTATAAAATGAGTGGATAATAACAAAAAATATAAATTAAATTAATAATAATGGGTTCATCTTCTTGAGTACTTCAACTCAAATCAAAATTTTCAGCCAAGTTAAATTTCCTGTTAGTAGTCGAAAACCAGTTGAACCCAATGTTCATAACCGATTAACCAAACTGAAATAATTTAAACCAATCAGTTTTTGAAATATTTTAGTCTAAGTTTTGGTTTTAATTATGGTTAGGGTTAAAACTGAACTGAACCGAACAACTTATACACACCCTTAAAATCACCAATCGAAGTCTTGTGGTCTCCGTCGTAACGCACTGCCACCCCACTTGTTTGAATAACGTAAAATTGGTTACTTAATATAACTAGTTGTATAAAATTACGCGCGTTGCGCGTTTTACAATTCAGATTCAAATGAAGTATTCATCATAAAAAATTATATAATCAAGATTCTATTTCGGTTATAAACGAAAAAAAGGAAACCTACACATAATTCGGTTAACACACCAAATAAGATACATGAAATAATTCGGTTTCAGAGACGCGCGTTGCGCGTTTTGGAATGTGTAGAAACATGGGATAGAAAGTCGAATTAGCTAGAAATGAACATTGGTGATCACATGTTTAAAGTGTAAGCAAAAGTTTTTCATTGTCGCGCGTCAGCCGATTACAATACGACCTGTCTCTGTTTGGTAGATTTTATAACATCTTTTTTACGTCGTTACTTCTTTGTTGTTTTATGTCGTCATCTTGGTTTGCGAAATTCGAATGACCCGTGATGTTTTTGGTACATCGTACTATTAAACCAGAGCTCAAAGGATAAAGTGTACCATCAACATCTAACAGTCCAACACAACACAAGAAGATTTTAAAAAAATGGTAATTAAGTATGAAATATTTAAAAAATGGTTATCGAAATGTATAGCTAAATATTTAATCAAAACGGACGGTTTTGATTTACCACTTCATGCATTGCGTGGGGTAAAAAAAATAAAAAAACCCAATAAATGAAAAAATTAAAGGGCAAAAAAACCACAAGATAGAGATTCGAACCCGGGTGGTTTGTGTAAAAAATAGAGATTCCATCACTACACCACACAAACATATTGAAACCAAATTCAATATAATAGGTATTTAACAAAACAAAAAAAATAAAAAATAATAAAACTACTGTTCAAATAAGTTTGTCTATTAATATACTATAATAACTAAGTTAACTTCCTTGAACAACAATTTTTTACCAACACGCTGTCAACTTCGCCAAAATCTTGTAGTGTCAAATTTGTAGGACTTTAACTATTGGGTAGAGATAACGTACAAAGTAACCTTAACGTGAGAAATAATGAAGCAATCTCAGCCATTAGATTGACAAGATGGTTGGATAATGATTAAAAACCTTAATCATACTTGGGTCAAACTAACCAAGGTTAAATTAGGAAAAGACGTCTAAATTTTTTTCAAATCGTAAAAACAGAATCAAAATAACGAAAATCAAAACATAATTTTTCATCGATTGAGATCGATTAAACCAATCTGAATGATTACACAATCAAAATACAGAAAACAAACATCGAATACATTCATTACCTGTAATTGAAAAATAAAAAACAAAAAAAAAACAAAGTATTATAATTATGCAATAAATCAGTCGAAAATCATATGAATCAAAATTAAAAACGAAGAATTAAAGATAAAAATGGGTTATTAAAAAGTTGCAGGCGAAGAAGAAGATGACTATGATAACATGGAACTTTAAACACACTCATTATATAATAATCTATTTTTGGACGCACTCATTGAAAATTTGGACGCACTCATTGTACAAACAAAAGCACGTTACAATTTTAAACTTCTTTTGAATATTTCTTTAAAAACAAATGCACCACATAAAAAAACAAACGCACATTAAAGCTCCAAACAAACGCACCTCAAAAAAAGAAATAGAAACAAACGCATGTTTCATTTTTGGCCAGTTATATAGTAACATTTTGGGGAAAGGTTAGAATGGAATAAGAATAATTGAAATGATAATCATTATTATCTCGACCAATGGAATGGAGAATACATTTTTCTACTGTTTGCCACCATTAAACCATGTTTATCCACACTCTCCTGCTATTCACCTTCCAAACAATCCAAAACCCGTAAACACAAAACAATGGTAAAATCAATCCCTTGACCCTCTGTTTCAGTCTTAAACGCACCTTTATAATATAACTTCAATCAACGTGCGTTTAATGTCTTGATTCATCAAAACCCAACCTTGTTTGAAACTGGGGAAGAAGAATAATCAAGACCAGGAGTCGATCCTTCTTGACCCAAATTAGTAATCGCCTTCCTTGAAGATTTGGTATTTGAAAAGGAAACATGATTGGATGGAAGGTGTGGTGATTTTGGTGATTGAAGAGGAGGTGTAATTGTGGGTAGTCAAGTAATGTTGAACATGGTTGGTTGTTGGTGTGGATCGGAGGAAGGAGACCGTGACTGGGTTGGTGACGGATTGTGAGTGGCGGTGGCTGTGATGGATTGTGGGTGACAGTTCAGATCTGAAACAATGAAAGGTAGGGAGGAAGAGTGGTTAGTTCAGATCTACAACAACGAAAGGAAGGAAGGAAGGGTGGTTTGAGTTAGGTATAGTTAACCATGGTTTACATGTGTCAATCTGTGATGACTTCCTACAGTTCTCACGTTAAGGAACTTTGTACCGTATATTTTTTCTTAACTATTAACTACTAGACAAAGTCTATCCGTCACCTTTCATTTAGATCACAGGGGAAAGAAATACATTTAGAACATGATAGATTTTTACTTTTTTAAATAATCACGATCCTCGTATGAATATGAATAGACATAATCACTACAGGCTTTGGATAGGGGTTGTAAATGAAATAAATGCTCGGCAAACGGTTTGTAAATTGTTTGGCGGGAAGTTCGTTTATGTTCGTTTGTTAAATAAATGAATAAACATGAACACGGAATTTCATTTGATTAACTAAACAAACAAATACGAACAAATGTCTCGTTCGTTCTATTGCGTTCCTAAACATTCGACAATATTTTCCCTCCTAACTTCTCCTAAACTTTTTTCCCCTTATACATTAATTATTTAAGTAAATGTTTGATCATTCATGCATTCCAGAAATATCAATCTTTTTTAGTTGTTGGTCGTATAGAAAACCTGAATCATCTGTTTTGATTTCTTACTAGGTAATCAAAGATGCTACAACATTTTACATGCATAGTTATTATGCAAGTTTATGTACCCTTATCTAATTAATACTTGTTTTTAAATGTTAATAAGAAATCGAAAATGACATGAAGAATTTAGGGAAGTTAGACATATAAGAATCAAGAAATTTTTTAGGATAATTATGAACTTATGAATTACGATTATCATGTATTCATGTCTAAGTAATTTTCGATAATTATATCTACGTATAATTTGACTTATCGTTTAGTGGGTATACTTTGTCTAATGGTTAATGCTAACAATCTTTTTTTGTTAGTTGCGTATTAAATGTTTGTTTGTGTTCAAACCCTGTATATACGAATAGTTCACAAATAACTGAAATTCTTTAACAAACAAACACAAACATAGAATACCGTTCGTTAATGTGTTTATCAACGGTTCATCTGTCCAATAAACCTTAACAAACAAACACGAAAAAAGCATTGTTCGTGTTCGTTTACAGCCCTAGCTTTGGATTTTGTCACATCCTCACTATCTAATTGCACATTCCTGCCCAATACGCCGCGTATAGGGCTATACACGACTTATAGGATCTTGTATAAATTTTCACGCGCCATTGATGCCCATTAGTCAGAGACATGAACTTGACCTATACGTTGTGTATGGACCTATACGCTGTGTATAGATTTCTGTCATGTCTCTGACTGAGAAACATTAGTGACACGTAAAAGTTTGTACGACCCCTAAACACGACGTGTAGAGGGTATGCAATTAATTTGAAAGGTGTACAAATAACATCACCCTTATTAGAAACTATTTTAGTCTCTTCATTGCCGTATAAAATAATTCACTTCAGAAACTGGAATTCGATCTCGTAATATTTATATTATCATAAAAAGATTCCAACAATGTAGGAAAGCCACTTTTAGACGGCACCTTGCAATTTATGTCAATTTTTCATGGTATAACATTCATATAAAGTTATGAACTTTAAAAATCATAAAAAGAGATTATTTTTTATATAGTATCCGACAAGATCAAGGTGTCATAAGAGAAAAAGGTAATTATTTTATTGGTCTTTAACAATAACTCATATAAATTATCTATTATATAATATAATATAATATAATATATAAGGGACATGTTCAAATACAAAGTAATGAAAACGTGCGAAGTGTGCGAAGTCACGTAACATACAAAATTACGTAACATGGACAGAATACCTACTAGTTCCATAACTAAAATCACGTAACATATAGTCCATTACCAAAAGTTACGTAATTTTGTATATGTGATTTTTTTTAGTTATGAACTAGTAGGGATTCTGTTTATGGTACGTAATTTTGTTACGTAATTATAGGTATGAACTAGTAGTGATTCTGTCTATGTAACGTAATTTTGTATGTTACGTTTTTTAAGGGTATGAAAATTTTTTTATGTAAAGTTTTGAATGATTCTGTCTTATGGTACGTAATTACGTAATGACACTATATGTTACGTGATTTTAGTTATGAACTAGTAGTGATTCTGTCTATGTTACGTAATTTTGTATGTTACGTGACTTCGCACACTTCGCACGTTTTCATTACTTTGTACAATAACCGTCCCCTAATATATATAATATATAATATATAATAATAATATAATATATATAATATATATAAAACAATTAAACGTTGCTGACGTGGCGTGCAATGGTGGCTTCAACCTCTCCATGAAATTGCCACGTGGCATCATAATTGAAAGATTTTAGTGTTTTTGAATTTTTTTTAAACCCTAATCCTTTTGTCATTCTATTCTCTACATTCTTTATCTCTTCCATAATTATCTCACAAACCAAATCTACTTATATTTTAAATATACTATTATTATAAATTCAAATATTTTATTAAGATATGGCTATCTTCAAAATAAAATAAACATATTTACCTTCCTTATTATATTCCGTTAGCTTCTACCTTTGATCAGGAGGTAAGGTTTATACCAATAATCTAATGCACAAATATTATAACTTTTGATTTGACAAATAAAATAAACGATGTCACTGATAGATTTAAAACAAAGCACTAATTACTTTAACAATTACCATATATACCCTTAATAATAGATAATTGTGTGTACATTCTTAAGTGATTCTTGGAGCTTAAGACGAACTAGCATCAAACAAAAGCCTCTAGGTTACCAGTAGTCAAGACACCTTTTCACACACACGCTTGGTGTTTTATATAGCACGCATCTTAATGTGATTTCATGGCCCCTTTTATTGTTTTTATAGTTGGGGAGAAACATGCTACAAACCACACAAACATTTTAGATCACAACTTACTATTATATAACTTGTTTATTTTAGCGTGAACACATCACAAAGTCCTTACAGTATGAACCGTTAGTATGTGAGTATTCATAGTGAGGAATGTGGATAGATCTATTGGATCTGACAAACCCCACATGTGTCGATTGAAGGTCGAGCAGGTGCATTATTGTCCTAAACTCTTGTCACTATTGTGATGAAAAGGGGGCGGAAGGCAAATAAAACTACAAACCAGCTCGGTTTCATAACACTTAGTAACTTGATTTAATGTCTAGCTAATTTTCGATATAATTAGTAAACTATTGTGAGTCTAACAAAACAAACAGTTTTAATTTTATTAAAATATCTAAACTCACCAACTTAATTGTTCACACATTTTATCATGTTTTTCTCAGATCGTTAACATATTGTAGCTTATGATGCACATGGAGTACGTCATTCATGCGTCACTCAAACATTTAGTTTTACATTTCTTTCGCTGAACTTTTACAAATTACTAATTTTTTTCGTGTTTAATTATATACGTATTACTTTACAAGCATGTAAAGGTCGTTCATTTGACTATTGACTGGATCCTGGTGTGACACAAGCCCCGCGTAAACCTTGTAGGTGGAAAGTTGAGGGTGTTACAAGCCGTGTTGGGGTTGACCCAAATTTATGTGTGTGTAGGTTAGGATTGAGATTTTTGACACGAATAATAGTATGGCTTGGGTGCGGGTTAAACATTTCAACCTTCCAACCTTCCAACCCGCCAACCTGACACACTTGGCACCTATGGTTTGATTGGTTTCGGTTTTGGTGTTAAACATATAAAAAAATCTAATTACCAAACTAGATTAGATATAACTCTCGAAAGCATGACGAATTACACTTGTTATTAGTATATTACATAATCATTATTTGTTCGATTTTCTTCTCTTTATAGTAGGTTAAAATATGAATATAAGGTGGTATGTCAAATGATCAGATCATGAAACTAACAATCAACTAATATATGGATTATATTCAAGGTTCATACTTGTATAATATAATAAGTTGTCGTTTAAACCGTTGCCCCTAAAGCCCGAGTCGCCCTTAAAAAGCAGTTATTAGGGGCGACATGCGTCGCCCTAAAGCTCCAGTTTCTTGTAGTGGTTTTCAATCTTTCATATAAAATAACATAATGAAAGCTCTATTACTAGTATTCATATTTAGTATTTTGTAAAGAAGAAGGAAAAAAAAATCAAATGTTAGTTAACATTATGTGTTTTTTCCGTATTATTAAAATTCTGGTAAACAATATTTTGTAAGAACATTCACATCCAATCTGTTGGATCAAAATGGAGAATGATGTTGTCATTTATGGATCCAAATATTGAAGACATTGTCATGATAGTGTAAAGGTTTTTCAGCAAGTGGTGGCTTTTCTTTTGACGATGGCCTAACATAAAGTAAAACTAATGCTTATTTTGATGATGGCCACCAGAAATTAATACCAAAATCTTTGGAACTGAAATTCCGATGTAACCTTTAATTTATCATACAGTTCTTTCGTCACTTCTAAATTAATTTTCGTGCTTCTATATGATCGGCACAGTCGTCAACTATTCAACTGAATTCATCAATGGTTGACAATCGGATCAATGATAACAAGCCTCCAAAATTGATACACCGCTCTGGTACCGATTGTTGGATACCAGGTATTGTTCAACTTAATCAAACAATAATTTATCAAGAAAAATTCTTTAATTAGAATTGAAGTTGCATAAAACCTAAACATATATTCCCTATTTATACTAAACAATCTTTGATGCCCAAGAAATCTACGTAGACTAAAATTAAGAAACTAAAACTATATAAATCCTAAGTCTTCCTACTAAAATAAAATAAACTATCATACAAAATCCAACTTTTGAGTATTGACAAGATTAGTTCCAACTGCTACGACACTCCTACCGTCACATGTTCATATGAGAAACTCTATAGTGTCGCATATTAACATGCCAAACTCCATAGTGTCGCATGTTAATGTTCGATACTCCGTAGTGTCGCATGTTAATGTGCGACACTCTACAGTGTCGCAACTATGAGCCTTGGTCCAAGCAACACTTTGAAATATCGATAAATAGGGAACTTTATTATAGTTGCTGGTTTTGGAGAGATAAGGGAGCTCCCATGGTGGATAAAAGTTATGTAATCTCTTGTTTATCAATGAAGTTTTTAACATGCGATATTCTACTTGATATCTTTATGCATGCTTATGTTTGTTTCATTGGCTCAGAACCACTTGTCTCTAAATTTCTATATTAAAAACAAGGTTGAATCGAATCAAAGCGGGATATCAAATATTGGTACAAGCCCACAATACTCGAATTTGGGATTTAACCATCTTCAAATTCATCATTTTAGCTTTGTATTGGTCAGATCTTCATCAGAAACCCGCAAGAGATGTTAAACCGGTGCATATCTAGCAATTTTGGGTTTTTTTATGTTTTCAGTTTTGTGTAAGACTCCACTACTATTGCAGTGGTGAGTGAGACACTCTCTTGTGTTGTAGTGGCACACGCGACACTCTCTACGTCGATTAGGGGGTAATGGCCGACGACTCTTTCTGTTGATAATAACCAACCCAAGTACTCGAAAAAAAATGCTGTATTTTGTATGGTAATTGAGGACATTGCAAAGAACATGAGGACCATTGCCCAAAAATTTAGAAACCATATTTTTAGAATTTTTGTTTCTTCAGCAATGATGGATTGAGAGCTGATTAAAGTATTCAAGTTGTTTTGACATTTTCTGAAGAGCTAAGGAACATGTTATTGTATTAGGATTATTGAAATCATGTGATTTGAGTTTAGTCGATTAGGATTATCCCATAATGGAGGAATTCACAACGAAGGAGAATTGAATCGAAGATTTTTGAACTGTGTGATGATCATACTGAGTGTGTTTTGATTGAATTACCAACAACGTATTTGGTACATTTTAATATAATGAGTATTGTAAACGAATCCAGTTTTCTAAACGCTTTTAAATATTAAAACCTGTGGACTCACTAGTATTATATGGTGATTAGTTTTAGCATGTTTTTTCAGGTCGCTAAGGTAGCAACAGGAGTAGGATGCACTGTCGGTTACACTGATTTGGTTACTATTTTGAAAACATTTGCAAACTTATGTTAGTAATGTAATGCCAGATTACTTGGATGCTTCCGCTGTGTTATAAAATTTTAAGTCGAAGTCTTTTCATTACGTTATTTTCTTATCAAATAGTGGTCGTTTATTGTGACTGTTGACTTGGATCTTGGTGTGTTACGCGCCTCGCAGTAAAACCTAGTATCCCGTTTTGGAACCCAGTAGCCTATTATGTGATCTATATGATAGGTTTTGTGATCTACTCGTTATATGTGATGTGTATCTATATGTTGCTATCTGAAAAGTTATACTTAATTGATAAACTAATATAACGGGTCACCAACGGGATGTCGAGTCTTGTTTGGTCGTGTCAAAGCCAAAACGATTATAAAAAACACTAAGTCATGATTTGGACAACCAAGGGTTATTGGACCAACACGTTACCAACCAACACACTTATAGACGTCTGATGACGGGTTTCCAGTAGTCGGGACTGCCATACACGTTGGATATAGTACATTCAGAAGACGCAACCTAAGGTGAGTTCCAGGGGCCCTTTTAACTGTGTTTTCCACTGGGGGAGAAACATGCAACGATTTACTAAACTACGAGGATTGCATTGTAATATTATATTAATTGCGTATTGAACAACCTATCTAAGACAAACATGGTGCGAACAGTAAAGCGAACAGTAAGTCGAACAGTGATCCATACAGTAGTGTGAATTACCAACAAAGTTTTTGGGAAACTCTAATATAATGAGTATTAATGTATGTGAATCCGGTTTTCTAAACGCTTTTGAATGTTAAAACCTGTAGACTCACCAGCATTATATGTTGACCAGTTTTAGCATGTTTTTTTAGGTCGCTAAGGTATCAGTAGGAGTATGGCACACTGTGGTTCGCACTGCATCACGTTTAACTTAAAGTTGATTTGGTTATTATTTTGAAACCATGTGCAAATTTATGTTAGTAATGTAATGCCTGGTTACTTGGATGCGTCCGCTGTGTTATAAAATTTTAAGTCAAAGTCTTTTCATTATGTTGTTTTCTTATCATATAGTGGTAGTTTTATTGTGATTGTTGACTTGGATCCTAGTGTGTCACGCGTCTCATGGCAAAACCTCGCACGTGGAATTTGAGAATGTGATAATAAATGCGGGTAAAAGAAAGTTGAAGGTTTTTAAAAGTGCGAAATAAATTTAAAGAAATATGATATTTGGTTAAAACTATATACAAATATTCCATTTCTGTCTTAGTAATTCCCTTTGTTTTGCTTGTTAAAAACTTATATTAACTAATAGCTTACAACTAGGTTTATACCCGCCGCGCGTTGCCGCGGCGGGGGCAAACGGGTTACTGCGACCTATATGGCTATAGCGCGTGCGCAAATATGTTATTTAACCAAAAAGGCCGGTAGAAAGCAGAACCCTAACCGTCCATGACAAAGTATCTTTATATAATGAATAAAGGCTCAGGCGCGCAAAGATAGGTAAACCGCCTGCGTTAGCGTACACCTCAAAAATAAAGGGTTTACCAATTCCTTATGTGCCCAAATCTATTAGATCATTCTTATCTATTTTCAACTAAGTAAATTATTTGCAAGGTTTACTTGTTTACATCCGCCTATATATTGTAGTTACAACCATTTAAATAATACGACGAAAGGATAATAATTCACATGTTACGTAATGTTAATAGACAATCAATATAAACAATCCTATCAACTAATTTACTACCGGTAATAAAGCAAAAAAAAATGTGTTGTTATCCCAACCTCAAAAGTATTTGGGCTTTATGAGAAGTCAAATTTTATGGAGAATAAAAAGCCCATAAATATGGCCTACAAATCAATCTCTCTGGTTCAAAATCACTTTGCATCGTTGTCACAGTACAATTTCTATGCTCTCTCTGTCTACTCTAACACTCTAACCCCAAGAATCACAAACCATCAACACAACCAAATCACCATGCCACCACCGCTACAATACCACCTCCTACACTGACCTTCATACACCGTAGAGAATCAGCAACTGCTCCACCAGCAAACTACAGTACTTCACCTATGAAAACCCTAACCCCCATTACTCCTCCGCCAACCGCCGCCGCCGCCTCCTCCGCCACACCACCACCAATGCCGCTGTCATAAAACCAAGATACCTTCTTCACTCTTGCCAAACACCACGTCACCACCACCGCTTCTGCCGCCGTCACCACACCACAGATCTGTGTCTCTCTCTTCCGCTCGCCGCCGTCTCCTCCACCACGTCACCACCACCGTTTTCGCCGCTGTCATCGGTCCAAATCATTGCATGTCTCATTGATGCATGATCTGGCCGATAGAGTGCTCAAACGTCGTCTCTGTCCAGAACCCGTCAAGACTATCACCGGCGGCCAGGTGCTTGTTACAGAGAACACAGAGCTTTATGGGTCCTAGAGAGAGAGTGGGGCTTTAAAGCCCAAAAACCGACCGCCGGAAACCGACAAACGTCAACCAGAAAAAGAGCGTCGCAGTAAAGACTTGTACGTGACGTCGTGTTACGTCAGCGATGACGAAAATGTGCTTAAAATGGTTGTATTGAGGGAAACAGTTGTTTCCCCTCACATCCAAATTTGCTATTTGTTTATATATATAATATATGATAAATAATAATGAAAAGAAAAAATATTTGATAGCAAATGATACACATACTAGTTGGCTTGGATTCGCTTAGGAAAAGCATCATATCATCATGCATGGCTTATAGTCCAATGAACTTTATGGGTGATCCTTTTTTTCTCCATCACTAATTATAGAATTCTATAATATCATATTTTAGGGGCTGTTTGGTAAGCCATTTTAATGAGCTCTGACCATTCAACGTTGAATGATTCAGCATTTAGCGCGTTTGTTTCAGATTCTGAATGGAATGGTTAAGACTAAATCATTAAGACGTGAGATGTTGCTGAACCATTAAGCACTGAACTAGGCTCAACCTTAATGAGCCCCCCTACCAATGTGAGACAAGAAAAATAGTCATTAAGAGGTTCAACTTAATGATTCAACAGTTAACCATTCATACCTCTTAACCATTTAGACTTTTTAATGATTCAGCACTTAACCCTTAGTAATTTAAACTTTTTGCCCTAGTTGCAAAAGTCGTCCGAGTTGACCGATTACTCGCCGAGTACTCGTTACAGGGTGGGTCACCGAGTACTCCCCGCATAGGCCGATTCGAACCCCGAGTAGTCACCCGACTAGGCCGAATACTCGCAACTCCCCAGTCGGCCGAATTGGTAGCGCCTAGCGAGTTTTATAACCATGCTTTTTGCTCGAGGAGTTTTATAATTTTTGGTGCGTTAGATTTGGTCTTTTAGTCGTGAAAAAATATTATATATCTTTCTAACCGGTTCTTCGACGACAAGATGATGATTCTATGCTATTTTTTTCTACCCCATTCTTGTTTGTTTTTTCGTTTCGAGTGTCGTAATCTTGTTATCAAACATGTATATAATTTTTTATTAAAATATATATTTCTATCCTTTTGTTATTTCGAGAAGACGTTACTCGTGTTATAGGTTTGTGGAAAGTACACAAGGCCACTTCCTCAATGTTTATTCGGTTGCACTTTTAACACTTTTCCTCTTTCTGGTAGCACTATCTCATCAAGTGGGGTCTGCCCATTTATTTTCCATCTACCTTCGTGACAAGAAAATTATGGATCAAAATTGGAACAAAAATACGCAACTTTTTATTTGAAAAATAGTTGCATTAGAGTTTTAATTAATAATTAAAAAAAACATAGAACATTTTTCTTGGACAACATATGATAAGAAAGATTGGATTCCTTGTGGATTGCTGAGAAATTTAAAAAAATAATAAATAAAATAAAATAATGTATAAATAGTGTTCACCTTTTTATTAAAAATATATATAATAACAAGAATCGTTATTCTTCGTAGAAAATATTGAGTATAATACCGGTTATGAATTACATAACATTAAATACAAAACAAAGACAAATTTACCGAACTTGATTCAAACATCATATTCTAAGGGTCATCATGATGTTGAGTCTTCAACCGTACACCTTGACTGCCATAATCAACAAACTAAAATTGACGAATATTTTTTGTTGAGAATCATATTGAACACAAGGCTCTTAAAACAGATTTTGTGTCTCCTTTCAGACAGTCTGTCTCCTAGGTTATAATAACTGGTACAGTATTTGTATTGTCGGAGATGGCTCTCGCGCTGAGATACCATCGGATTATTTGGTGTTTGTGATATTGTAGTAAAAAGTTGAAGTTGTAAAAAACGAAAATTCAGAGAGTGTTTAGCGTTCTCAAAATAAACATTTCATATATATATATATATATATATATATATAGGATTTGGACCATTTGAGAACCACTGACTTAATTGAGAACTAAGAGAATCATTATGTACCATACATTTTTGTAAGACAATTTTTTTCACTAAATCGCACCTTTCCTGCAAGGGTTAATTCCTTTCTTTCTTTTTTAGCATTTATACATATATGTATATACCTGTCTAAAACTTGAAAATAAGTATTGTACATACATGTTTTGATAATGTATATATGTGTGCTAATGTGTAAAAATGATTAAGGATACCTGTATAGAAATGAGATTATGGGTAAGAACATACTACCTCCGTCCCAATTTAGATGTCATGGGCCCACAAACACACAGATTAAGAAATCTTTGATTGTATATTCTTTGAGTTGTAAAATGACAATAATATCCTCAAGTTACTATTTCAAATCTTTGATTGTCTTTTGTCATTTATGGGCAAAACTGGAAATTGCTTAGAAATAATCATTTAATTTGGGACAACAAAAAGTAGAAAAATGGACATTTAAAATGAGACGGATGGAGTATATTTTTTTGATGTATATACGTGTTTAAATTTGAAAAAAAAAATAAGTATCATACATATATGTTTGACAATATACACATATATAAAATCAAAAATTTATAATCTACACATATGTATAAATGTAAAAAAAAAAAAAAAACTTTGCAGGAAGGTGCGATTTAGCAAAAAAAAAAATTCCATAGAAAAGTGTGTTGTCTGGAATAGTTCTCATAATTCTTAATTGGCTAACTCTGTTTAATTCTGTCATTAACCTCAAGGGTATTTTTGTACTTCTACCCATCTTTTTTATTTTAATAAGATTTACACTGTCACAACCTCAAATTTCACGTGCGGGGTTTTACCGCGAGGCGTGTGACATACCAGGATCCAAGGCAACGGTCACATTAAACGACATCTATATGTAAAAGATACGTAAATAAAACCATGCAATTTCATAACAAGTCTTAGCGGAAGCTGAAATATGTTTACAATGCAAATCAAATAACATAGTTTGAGTTTATTGAAAACATGCACTAAACCCTAGACGCCATGCAACGACCCCGTGCGCCTAGTCCATTGACTACTACCTTAGCGACCTGAGAAAAACATGCCAAAAAGATGTCAACATATAATGCTGGTGAGTTCACAGGTTTTTTAAAAAATATTACTAAAGTGTACCAAGTTCAATCCTGTCAATACTACGTCAAGTGTACGCCAGCTAGGCGTAAGATATGCTATTACTACGATTGGAAACCATTACTGGACGCGTTTAGCAAATGTTTAGCCTGGATGTTTAAGCCGCCCGAATATGTTTAGCATAGGTCGAGACAATATGCACCCACCCGGCTCCTAGTCGTCGAGTGGGGCAGGTCACACCCAAGAGATCTATCCACATTTCCACTGTTGTGCAACCCTACACATTCATGGTTTCCCCAGGACTTCCAAAGATCGCATAGTAACCCAAAAAGTAAACCATAGTATGACACAGGTTCCAAAACATAAGTTCATAGCATGTTTTCTCCTCTGAAAGTAAAACGAGTAAAAGTGAGGTTGTGAAACTCACCTTAGGTTGCGTCTTATAAAGAAAAGAGTTACCAACAAGTCCTGATAATTCCTAATACCGGGAATCTATCGTAAAAGTTCGTATAAGTGTTTTGACTAATAACCCTAAGGTTATCTAGTCCCGATTGTCCAGATCGTGACTAAGTTTATTTGAAAATGCGTTAGACTGTTGACCCGACACACCAGACAGACCTGACATCCCGTTTGTGACCTATTACATCAATTGTTCAAGTATATATAGTTAACACACCATGTTCAAGCATAAAACACTTAGCTTGCATCAAAAATCACACATATCAAGTTGTAAGGTCGAACCAGCCTGTTTTGGAAGTTCATTCGACCTATATGGGTCTTGGTTCGACCCTCAAGATGTTCTTCGACCCATACACAAGTTCATTCAACCTAACACATGTTAATTCGACCTAAATCATGTTTGTTCGACTAATTTGGAGTTCATTCGACCTGTTTGGAAGTTGGTTCGACCCTAAAGAAGTTCATTCGACCCTACGAAGGGTCGAATAAGTTTCTTGGTTCAACCCCATGCTGCACATTTCCCATAAAACGCCCCAAATCGCATCTAAACAGTCCGAAAACATCACGAAACGCCACAAATCACAGCAGTCAAACATCATTAACCTATCCCCACAAAACCTACTAATTTTACTCCAAAATCAGTCCATTTTACAACTTACCCAAAATGGACACTTGTTGAAATCACTTAACAATCAGCTCAGATTATCATGTATATGAAAACCCCTAATCATTTCATTAGCAATGCCATCATGAACAAACCTTAGATCTAACACAAAATCCCCAAAATGGGCAAAACATCATCATCCGACAACTTGTAACCTAAGATAATCATACATCATCATCAATAACAGCCCTAGATCATTGTTATAACATCTACACAACATTCAATCATCAAACAACACATAACACATCATTAACACATGTTATTTTTGCACAAAACTCATTATTAATGAAAGCGTTTTGTTTAGAAAGGTTTTTATTCAAGAAAACCATCTTAGAACAGATCTGGACCTTTGGGGTTTAATAAAAAAAAACGAATGAAAAATACTTAAAAAGGTTTTAGATCAAGAACACACCTTGAATCTTCTCTTGTTTATGGTGTAAATGTTATCTTTAGGTTAGGATTTGAAAAACAAGATCAAAAACTCCTCCTTACAGGTTTAAAGTTGAGAGAGAGTACTTGGGGGCGTTTAGGGTTTGTGAACTGAAGAAAAAGTTGCAAAGTGTGGTATTTATACTCATGGTTCATTCGCCCCCTACAGGGGTCGAATGAGTTTCTTATGGTGGTCGAATGAAGACCATTCAACTGGTTCGAATCCCCGTAGGGTCGAACCAGTTTCCTTGTTTTCCCATTTTTTCAGTTTTGTCGTTTAAACGCGTTTTAACACATCCTAACACATGAACATGCAATCCTAACATATGTTAAGCATGTATAATCATATAATCATCATTCAAACACGTGTTTGCACATTACACATTATATATAGCTCAATTCATGTTTATCACTTAATCTAATTCATGTAATTCACCAACAGCGGGACTCAAGACTTGAGTGTGCGTCTGATGACCCCAATGGTCCTCCGAATCATTGAACCCTGGACAATACGTAATGTTACCCGAATCATTGAACCCTGGATAATACGTAATGTTACCCGAATCAACTGACCCTGTTAAGTATGTTTGATAAATGTTTTTCGCTAAGGTAGACTTATATGTTTCTAAAATGTTAACCTGAATATGTCTGATTGTCTGCTGTCACATCATCCCCCTGTTGAAAGAATTTTCGTCCTGAAAATTACCCGAAGCCAAAAAAAGAAAGAGACGAAAGGAAAGAAAAATTTTACCGGTTGCTACATCATCCCCTGTTGAAGGGAATCTCGCCCCGAGATTCACTCAGCTTCAGCAGTAACATGCCTAGACTCAAACGCACGCTTAGGAAAAAGATGAGGATATTTAGCTTTCATCTGATCCTCCCGTTCCCATGTGAACTGCAGTCCACGATTAAAATTCCAACGAACCTTAACAATGCGGATTTTACTCCGACGAAGACTGCGAATCTTATAATCAAGAATTTCAACCGGTTCCTCTACGATACGCAGACGATCATCAATCTTGATCTTTTCGAGAGGAACGATAAGAGATTCATCAGCCAAGCACTTCTTCAAGTTAGACACATGGAAGACGTTGTGAACACTACCGAGCTCCGCTGGCAAGTCAAGTCTGTATGCCACCGGTCCAATCCGTTCCAGGATTGCAAACTGTTCGACATAACGAGGGTTAAGTTTGCCACGCTTTCCAAAGCGTATGACGCCCTTCCATGGAGAAAATTTTAGAAGTACCTTGTCACCAACCTAAAACTCCAAAGGTTTGCGATGACGATCGTCATAGCTCTTCTGACGATCCCAAGCTGCTGCCATACGATTACGAATCTATACGATCTTCTCCGAAGTTTCGTACACAAGCTCTGGACCAGTGAGCTGGCTCTCACCCACTTCGGCCCAACAAAGAGGAGACCAACACTTCCGTCCGTAAAGAGCCTCGAACGGAGCTGCCTTAATGCTAGAATGGTAGCTATTGTTGTAAGAGAACTCCACCAACGGCAGATGACTCTCCCAACTTTTGCCAAAATCGCTGACACAGGCCCGAAGCATATCCTCAAGCGTTTGGATTGTCTTATGGTGGTCGAATGAAGACCATTCAACTGGTTCAAACCCTAGACTGTACGTAATGTTACCCGACTCAACTGACCTTGTTAAGTACGTTTGATAAATGTTTTTCGCTAAGGTAGACTTATATGTTTGTAAAATGTTAACTGAATATGTCGGGTGTCACATCATCCCCCTGTTGAAAGAATTTTCGTCCCAAAAAATACCTGAAGCCAAAAAGGAAAGATACGAAAAGAAAGAAAAATTTTACCGGTTGCTACATACACTCTTCTCTTTTTCACTTTGGTGTACAACCTCACCAAACACCATCTCCCACCTTCACCACCACACCCACTCTCCACCACCTCTGCTCATACCCACAAAGCTAAGCCTGAATCTTAACCCTACCGTACACATCCTTCACCACTGCAACATCACTCACTATCTCCACCATCACCACCGTACACTATTCCATTAAGCCCCATGGCCTGTAACCACCACTACGATCCCTAAAACCTTGAATCCAAACCTCAACCACTTTAGTCTTATCGACCACATAGACATACATGTTCAATAGGAGGTTTGAAATGTTACCTGCATCAATCGATAGTGGAATAGTGACAAATACGGTCGTTTGAAACGTTACCTGCAACTTAGATCTGGTTCTACGTTTAGTGCGTCAATGGGGTTGGCGGGAGGTTTGCTTCAGTCGCCAGGAAAACACAGATTATTTTTGGCGGGAATTTTTACCTGATTATTATTGTCTTTTTTTTCTTTTAAATAAAAAACAATAAATGGGTGATGGTGGTGGGTGTGGGAGGTGGGGATAGGGAGGTGGGTGAAGATGGGGGATGTGGTAACTGGTGGTGGATTTGTGTTGTGGCGGGTAGCGGCAACCTAGTAAGTTGTGACGATGGTGGAGACGTTGCGGGTGGGTGGCGGAGGTGGGAAAGTGGGTAACGTTGGTGGAGGTGGTAACCAATGGTGGATTTGGGCTGTAACCTTGTAGGTTGTGATGGTTGTGGTGGTGGGAAGAGAGAGAGAGAGAGAGAGAGAGAGAGAGAGAGAGAGATAGGCAGAGGGGAGAGGGGAGAGGGAGGGAGGGGTGATAAGTGTGTATATATATTATATAAAAGAAAATATATAACAAAAGTGTAGTTTGGTCAAATCACATTTAATTTATAGAAAAAATGGATGGGAATGCAAAGAAAATGCAAATCTAAATGGTCCAGTTAAAAAAAAACAAATTGTATTTGGATGTAACAAGCAAAACTAATAGAACCTCATGAATGATTTTACCTATTAACTCGTAAAATAAATAGACTATACTTGTTATTTTATAAAGAATATATGATTTTCCAACATAAAAAAACTTCTCTAATAAAAAAAATCAAGTGAACGAGAAATACAGAAGTTGGTCTCAAGCTGATTTAAGTTCTAGTGTCCAATTTCCGAATGTTCTTTGAGCTTATTTTATTTTTAATTTGGTTTCAAAACTTATCACCTCTCGTGTGGATAAGGGGAGCCTCGAAATGGGAAAAAGCCTCAATTTTAGGCCCTTCTAAAAAGATACACTAAGCCCATTAAGTGTAAGAAGGAATATGTGACACCTGGCAAACTAGGTTAATACTTTTTACAAACATAAAAGTCTACCTTAGCGAAACATTCATAAAACGTACTTAACGGGATTAGTTGAGTTGGTTCGATGACTCGGGGAATCATCGGGGGTTGGTTTACACATACACAATGTCCATGGTTTGATGATTCATGGAATCATCGGGGAAACACACACACACACATGCACAAGTCTTGAGTCCAGTGGTTGTGAATTTGCATAATTGGGGGTAACTTATCAAGTATAATATGTTCTGTGATCAATTAACAACTTGTGAATACATGTTTATGTGAACTGGTATGATAACACATACACGCAAGTCTCGAGTCCCGTGGTTGGTGAATTTACATAATTAGGGGTAACTTATCAAGTATAATATGTTCTATGATCAATTAACAACTTGTGAATACGTGTTTATGTGAATTGGTATGATAATGTATGTTCAAAGTGTCATTTGGGTTCATTGATACGAATGAGAGACATAATCTCTCATTCGCATTAACGAAGGGGCGAATGAGTCTCACTCGCACAAATGAAGGGCGAATGAGAATAGACTATATAAGCATCTCTTTGGTTCATTTCATTATTTCACAACCCTAACTCGCCTCCAAGTGCTCTCTTACAAACCCCAACCTAGGGAAATGAGTTTTTGCCCTCATTTCTTAGATCCTTAAGCCAAATCATGTTTATAAACAATATCAAGTGAAGATCCAAGATGTGTTAATTATCTAAACCTTTTTCATTACATTTATGTGAGTTTTGATAAACCCTATCTGTCCAGATCCGATTTCAAAGTGTTTTCCTAAATAAAAACATTTCTAAAACCATTCTAAACAAGATCTAGACTTAAATAGTGAGTTTTCTTATAAGAACACAAGTTTAGATGATGTTGGTGACCTATAATTAGGGCTTTTGTGTTTTGAATTGATAGAATGACAATAAAATGATGTTTAAATTATTTGAGATTGTGTAGAAGCATGATTAGGTGATGTTTGAATGATTGATTGAAGTTTTGGGAACTTTGACCCATTTGGGGGTTTATGTAGTAAATCTAGCGCGTTAACATGAATATAATTGTCACACCCTCAATTCCACTGCGGGGTTTTTACCACGAGGCGCGTGATACACTCCTGGATCCCCATAGCCATAAGTTATAAGAACGACTCTAAAAGCCCAAATCATTTAGTTCGTTGTCAAAAATGTAGTTTAACGTTTAATAAAGAAGTTTAGATAATTGCGGAAGCGTAAACAAACATAAACCGTTTAAACCCCACAGGTGGAATTTGAGGGTGCGACAGAATAAGAGGCTGACACATGACACTAGCCAAAATGGTATTATTGTCAATCACCATAATCGTTGACTTTTTTCAGGTTTCACCTTCATTTTTTAAACGGCCATAACTTTTGCATACTTCCTTATTTTCTAAAAAACACCATCATTACAAGCTTTTCATCCTCTTTCATTTGCATACCCATTGCCATAGTTTTAAATAAAAAAATCGCTTAGTTGATCACTTGCGTCTTTAGAGAGGAGATGCACACTTGCTTCGGATATTGAGAGTCAGAGAATGCAGCGAGGGACAGGAAGTTGCAGAGTGTAGATATAGATGAATTCATCTACCATGATTTGCTAATTTACATAACCTAAAGTACTACTACTACCTTTCTTTAAATGCCATGCATCTTATTTTTTCCGGATATAGATACACCGTTTACTGTTGGCATTTGGTTACAACAAAAGTTTCTTTATTTATGTTGATTAATTTGATGGTTATTTTGTTCATATTGAATACTGTATTTGTTATGGGTGGAGCTGAGGGTTCTACTGTAAAAGATGCACAAAACTTTGGAAAAGTTGTCATGTGTGTTATTGATGAGGTAACATTCTTCATTCATTCGATAAAACGCAAGTTATATATGAAAAAACGCAAGTTACATCTTAAACTCTCGGAAACATACCAAACAAACACCCCTTCACAGTTTCAGGAGATAGGTAATAAAACGCAAGTTATGCCAGATAAAATATGCAAGTTACATCTAATAAAAAACGCAAGTTATACCTGATAAAAGATGCAAGTTATATTTGATAAAAAAACGCAAGTTATACATGATAAAACGCAAGTTACCAACCCAACAAATTTTTTTAAGTATAGCAATAGGGTATGCAAATGAAAGAGGATAAAAAGCTTGTTTTTATGATGTATTTAAAAAATAATAATAATGTCGTATGAAAAAGTTATGGACATTTAAAAATGGGGGTGGAACTCAACAACTGTAGGTTATACCTATTTTGCCCTTCTCCTCTCTTTTAGAAAGTCCAATGTATATGTTCCTCATTTTAATCTCATCTATTAATTCATTTAGATCAAAAGCCCAAAATCCTTCTTATCCTTTTTATGTTAAAATACTTTTTACATAATACTTTGTCCTATTTTGTTATCAAAGAGTAGTAACTACTAACTTGCATACTCTAATACTAATAATCTCAAACTCTTTCTATTAAGAATATGAAATGAAAATTAACATAATAAAAATTTATTAAAACAATATATATATATATATATATATTGATTTAGTTTATTTGTTTGGTTAATCTTAAAAAAATAAGCTTGAATAAGCTTTATATATCTTTGTTTCAGACAAACTTTTATAAAAAAACAGCTAGCAAAAGACAAATATTACAAAAAACGAAGCGAGATAAGTCTTTAACAAAACAAAATACGATTCCGTACGTTTTTTAACAAAACAAAAATCATTATGATGCAGTTCTTCAAGAGATAAGTCTTCTGGTCTGGAAAGTTACAGGTAGTATTGGTGAGCATCTTCAATATCTTCTTGTACAAAAGTCCAGTTTAATAAGTCAAACAAGCTAATAGTCGAATCTTTAATTTAGTGCCACATTACACACATTCAGAAGCTAAAACTGGACCATCCTCAAGCCCTTGCACTCGTGAAATGTTTATGCCAAGAGATCAGTGCATTAAATCTTCAATCAAATAATATCCATTATTCCAGTCCAATTATTGAGGAAGAAAGCAATGGACCTATCTGATTTGGAGGTCGGAGACGACGACAGAGACGGTTCAGGTAGGGTGGTGGTGGTTGGAGGAGGAGGAGGTGGTGTTGGTGGTTTGAAGAGGGGGTGGTGATAGTGACTTGCACAGGTGAAGGAGAAGGGGTTTTTATTTTTTATATGGTGAGGGTATTTTGGATTTTACATGACTTAACTAACAAAACTTAACAATGTTAGATGGTAGGGACTAAAATGTTATAAAATACCAACGTTGGGGACCATTGAAAATAAATGGGGGCATCTGTGTAATTCGTGCAAACCATAGGGACCATCCGTCCAGTTTACTCAATCGAATCAAAGATATCTCATTTTTGATGATCCTTGCTCACAAACAACGTATCATTCCAAAACTTCCATATCACCCACGAGAAAGTAAGGGTACTACTATGAAACAAGAACCTGATACAATAATTTCCTATAATTTTTGCTTACTAAAAAGGATTAGCTACAGTTTTTGATCAAATTTTAAGGGAAAAAAGTGATGTGGATTTCTATTTAGTCTTTAGAAAATAAAATTTAATATTATTCCCTATAAGGGATAATTAGCTAAATAGTAACTTAGTTTCAGAAAGTTTCCAATCAGGTTACTTATCATCGTACATAACATTTAATTACTTTTTTTTTAAATGTTGACATGGCTTATCAATAACAACATGGACTAAAAAAATTACAAAATATATTTTAAAATTTTCGCAATTTCTAAAAATTTTAAAATATATACATATATATATATATATATATATAAATTAAAAATATAAATATTTTTAAGTATTTGCAATTTTTATTAATTTTATTTAATTATTTCCAGTTAGTTTAGTCTACTTTACTTTGATGTTCTAATTAGGTCATTGAAGTTTACTTTATGTTCCAATCTTATATATTTTACTTGCTATTCAGGTAAACTATATAGGATTAGAACATAAAATAAACTTCAATGACTTAATTAAAACAAATATTTTTATGATTGACATAATTTGACACTTATAAAACTTGGTTATCATTTTGTGAAATATTCCCTATAAGTAACATATGCAAGAAAATTTTATAAAAAAATGATCATCTAAAAAGTAAATTTATAATTTATGTAAATATGCAGTTTACATCTATTTAAAAATGTAATACTTAAATTGTCATTTTAATCTTCACTCTCACCAAAAAGTTTATTATTTTTTATATTATATTATTTATACAAACTAGTAATTTTTTTAACATAAAACCGTTCATGACCCATTCTCTTTTGTTATATTTTAAATATAAAACAACTTTATATATAATATCATTCACCTATGACTTATTGATTTAGTGTTATGATGTTCTCATTTATAAATGTGAGATTGTGGGTATAAATCCTTATAAGTATAATGTAAGATGAAATTAATGTGTTCAAAAAATTGTTGTTAAAAATTATATATAACATAATTCAATGAAGTAGTTTAAGTAAAAATAACTACTAGAGTTACAAAATATATTTAACAAAAATGAAATAACTGGATCTCATTTACAAAAGTGTATATTTAATAGTAAAATTAAAGGGGGTGTGTTAGCTATTAAAAAGCTATATTTTTGTATTAATACCAATTTTATGATTGATATTGAATTAAATATGAGAAAGAAAACATATTATTAGTTAAGAAGAAAAAAGATCAAAAGATTAACTTATTTTTCTAAAATGGTCTTTCTGTTGCTGAATATTATCACAAACTTAATGGAATGTGGAAATATTTAGATGAAATTTTGCATCTACATGCATGTACTTGTAATGCTTCACTGCAATTCAATGAGTTTAATCAATTAATTAAACTCATGCAATTCTTAATGGGTATGGATAGTGTTTATCAAAGTGTAAGGACCAACCTTTTAACAAGAGATTAACTTTCTTAAGTCAAGAAGGCTTTTTCTATAATTTCTAGAGAGGAATCTCATTGAAATTTAAATAATAAAGGAAATAAGTCAAATAATGTTCATGTTGCTTTTGTTTCAAAGATTAATCAAAGTTTTGAAAGCAAAAAGGGATGCCAGTAAAGTCTTAAATCCAAGTCCGAAATGTTCTCATTATAATAAAGTTGGTCATACCATTGATATATGTTATGAGATTGTGGGATATCCTCCTTGGATGAAGTCTAAGTCTAATGTTGTTAAGAATGTTGAGGTTAACAACAATTCTGTTAGTAATTTGGAAAAAACTCAAAATGTTATTAATAGTCTAACTAGTGAGCAGGTTGCAAAATTGTTGAAGTTGATCAATGAGCCTTGTGATGCTTTACTAATATGATTAGCATTCTAAAAAGTTTAGGTTGGATAATTGAGTCTAGTTCAAGTCAACATATGGTTATATCTGATGTGGGTTGGTAATGTCTTGGATGTTTCTGATTTTAAAATTAGAGTCAAACAAAAGACAATGTTCAACACCAGATTCTACAAGAAGACAAGGGATTTTCAAATTTGATTTGGGAAATCTTCTAGATCGTTGTAGCGGTAACGATGTGGATCGGTGAGGGCAACTGTGTTGAAGATGCATGATCAGTTTTCATCCGTGACAAGGTGGAAGGGACAATCGTTTTATTGTGAAAGAATAGCCTGGGTCAAGGTGCAAGGAGTTCCTATACATCTTCTTACCAACGACGTCGTTGATCGGATGGCTAGTAGATTCGACATTGTCATTCATAAAACTCGTATTGATAGTTCGGCTGGTGATCTTTCCTACGAGTATATTAGTGTTTTGGTGGGTGAAGGTAAAAAGATTAACGACGAGGTGGTGTTGGCTTGGAGGGGTAGGAAATTTCGTGTTTGGGCTATGGAAGAACTCAGCGAGTGGGTTCCGGCAGGGTAGTCTAGCTACCGGACCACCTTCCGGAGGTGGTTATAATGATGGTGAAGTAAATTTGGAAACGAGAACTAATTTCGGTAACGGTCCAAACTTATTTAATGGAGAGAATGTTATGGGATCGAACATTAATGCAGACGATTCATGTGGAGTTCAGAATTCTGAAGAATTCGGGGTGACTATGAGGAGGGATATGTTATTATATATGGAGGAAACCTTGAATAAGAAAAAAAAATCGAATTCCCACGTGACCACATGCAAAAAGAAAAAGAAGAGAAAAAAGCTTTTAAAATTTAAAAGATCCAGATCAAAGTGTGGGTCAGGCCGGTCCAACTCTTTGTCTGGGCCCAATAGGAAGAGGCAGATCAGGCCTATTAGTATGGAAGACTTATTTGATTTAGATAGACTAATTGGGCCGGTGGATGTGGATATAAATCACAAGGAGAATGAAAGGAATAACCAGCAAAATACTCTTGTATCTGCAATCAGGGATGAAGCAGCCCCCAGTTTAGAATTCCATGAGGAATTAAATCAGAAGGTTAATGGTAAAATGATTAATTGTGTCAGAGATAACGGATTATGCGTCAGGTCCTTTGTGGATTTGATGGAGGAAGCGGAGTGTATTGGAATTGGGGATGACTTTCCTGCAAATTCGATTGAGGTGGAGGTAAGTCAAACTATTCTTCTAGGCCGTAAATTGGGAGTTAACCTTCATGATAGAGAAGATATGGAAAGGCAATCCGTTAGGGATGAAGGGATACAAGGAGGTGTTCAATGAATTTATTATCTGGAGGTATAGGGGTGCAGGGTAAAGCGGGATGGATTAAAAGATTGCGGGAGGAGAATAAAATCTCTATTTTAGCTATGCAAGAAATTAATTCAGGTAATGTCAGTGATTCGGTATTTGGATGTTTCTGGGGTAGGCGCTAGTCGGCCGGTGAGGTACCGACTAGTGATTAACCGGGATTAATCAGGATTAACTGGATTGGATATATATATATATATATATATATATATATATATATATATATAGGGTAAGGTTCCTGTAGGAAAATAGTTTTTTGTAGGAAGTGTAGGAAGTGTTTTGATCCATTGGATCTAGACATTGATGGTTGAGATTAAACCTATAAAAAATTTTAGATTCTAATTAATTCTTATAATTGATGGGGTTAAGTTTGTCCATTAAGTGTTTTAATTGAGGGCAAAATTGACATTCTATTATTTTAATTAAAGAAACTATTTAACATCTCCTAAAATCATGCTTAACATGTTATCTCCCTTCTCTTTCTTTCTCAAATACAAATCAAAAACAAAATAACAAAAGATCCTTAACCTTATTAATATAATTTTTTTAAAGAAGCAGGGTAGTTGTTGTGGTGGATTAAAAAAAACAAAGCAGTGTGTTGTTATAAAAACATTGTAACATGAGAAGTGTTTTATTGTAGCGTGAGAAGTGTTTTATATATCATTGTTTGTGTTAAGGGTCAAACATCATACTGTAACATAAGGAGTGTTATCCTTACACTTATTAATATAATTTTTTTAAAGAAGCAGGGTAGTTGTTGTGGTGGATTAAAAAAACAAAACAGTGTGTTGTTATAAAAACATTGTAACATGAAAAGTGTTTTATTGTAGTGTGAGAAGTGTTTTATATATCATTGTTTGTGTTAAGGGTCAAACATCATACTGTAACATAAGGAGTGTTTTGTTTGTTATAATAGTGCAATATCAGAAGTGTTTTGTTGGCATTTGAACAGATTTATCATTCAGTTATATAAAACACTTATGTTGTTAAAAAAATTATATAAAACACTTATGATGTTATAAAAACACTGTTTGTTATTTCTTTTATGTGATTGAGATCGTACGAAATGATATGATTGAAGATCCGAAAAAAGTGATATGATAATCGTGGGTTTGTGGTATAATTGAGCAATTGATTTATAAATTAGTAGTATTCAGTTATTTTGGTGTGGTGATCTTTGAAATTAAGTTGGAATAACAAGATACTTGATTTGAATTGTGAATCAATTTTGCTAAATTAGTGGGATTTGGGAGATTTAAAATAGATAGAAAAGTCTTAAATGCCCTTAATCTCAATATTTGATCTAAGGGCCATAACTCTTTCCTACACTTCCTACACAAAACAATTTTCCTACCGGATCCTCTACCTATATATATATATATATATATAGGGGAGGGTTATCTTGAGAACACTAAATATCGCGAGAACCGTGAGAACAAGTGAGAAAACTAATCAAAATCATTTTTTTTCAATACAAACCTAATTATAATTAAAATATAACATTAAAAAACAAATTTTCTTTCCAAATAATTCATCTTTTCTTGCAAAAACACTCTAAAATTAACTTTTTACACATGTGTAAATGAAACAGTTTACACATGTACAAACAGTAAATTTACACATGTGTAAAAACAATTTATTTCCGTATACGTTTGAATTTTTACGCGTAAATTGTGTTTTTGGATTGTATTTTAGTAATAAAGATAAGTGTAAAAAGAAATTTTTGATTTGAATGGTTTTAGATGGCGTTCTCGCGGTTCGCACGAAATATAGGTGTTCTCAAATTAACTTTCCCCTATATATATATATATATATATATATATATATATATATATATATATATATATATTCCAAATTTAAACATATATAATGCTAATTTCATACCTTATGTGTATAAATTTAAAAGTTTAAGGGCCAAATATAAAATAGTGAATATGGAGGGAGGGTTAAATATTAAAGCACCTAAACATAAATAACTCTAATCACCTCCATCGTCATCATATCCCGTTTTTTCGTCTTCATTCTTTCTTTCGTCGTAAGGAACCATCAGTTTTGACCCGTTCGATTTCATTTTTTTTTATCTAATTTTAAGTTATTTGGGTCCGACTAGGGTCAATTTGGTCCGATTAATCGGTGATTAATCGCAACACCGATTAATTGAGTGATTAGCCAAAAATTAAACAGCAAAGTAAGCTATTAATCGATTAATCGGTGATTAATCGTGATTTTTACAACCTTACTTGTATATAATAAACCAAAAATCATAGCAACTCAACGTGTAAAACAATTAACAATCCGTTATCACCTTAACCATTTTATATGTTTAAAATTTTACATCTTCATTTGCATCCATAACATGCGTTTTTGAACGATCTTGTGGCTTAATATCATGCAGATTTAGAAGTTTTCATAATGTGATAGAAACATACTTGAGAACATGAAGTTTGAAATAACAAAACATTAATTAAAACAACAGACGACACGTTGTTGAATGTCTAAACCAAGTGCTTCAAGTGTGCTCACTGTTGATAACAACGGTTCGGGTTTCATTGTACCGTATCGTTGACAACCTGTTGACCAGCTCCAATATGGTCGACCAAAGCTGACCGATTGTTGAATTGTTTTTAGACAGCCCGATAATCGATTTCTAAGGTCTCCAAACAGCACCTATGGCTCTACTTAACAATGCTTAGATCATATAAAATCTTATTCATCGTACAACTTGTAATACTCGCACATTCATTTGTTCAACTCGAAAGCCACAGTTATCTAATGCCAATGCCACCTATGGACCTTAGGGGGGGCCTGCGGACCGGACATGAAGGGTGCGGGGCTTCGTTATGGGTGTGTACCGTCGACCGGACATCTTCTTGATCCATTAGCTAAGTCAAACATATCAGCTTTCAGTAATTTTAGTTATACCATTTATACAAATCACATAGTTATCTAATGCCAATGATGTTGTAGCCTAGTGGTTGCAATGGAGGTGGGAAGGTTTACCCACTTTGTGGGGTTCCTGCCCTGGGAGGTCACAGGTTCGAATCCCATTCAGAGTAGGGTTATTTTGAAATGAGGGGCTGAACCTTAGGGGGGACCGGGGACCGGACATGAAGGGTGCGGGGCTTCGTTATGGGTGCGTACCGTCGACCGTTAAAAAAACATAGTTATCTACTAATGTGCCATTACATAACACACATTGTACATCAACATTTTCAGCTTGGATCACATTTACCTTTGTGGAATATGATCGCATGGTAACACTGGTGATATGATAATACTCCAGTGATCCGTAAATAATTCCAATTGACCGTTAAAAAAAACTTGATTCTTTATACTGACTCCCATATCTTATCATATTAAAGCCTCCATATATATCTTATCATATTAAAGCCTCCATAAATCACTTTAATCAATTAGTAACTATATAAAATCCATTGCCAAATCAAATCTTACAGATAGCATACAATTATATATCTATTAATTACTATTACTATTATTATTATTATTATTAATATATATAAAAGAATTGATAGTCGGAGACGTGCGTTCAATGGTGGTCTCAACCCCTCCTTGAATGTGTCACGTGGCCTAATGAGGTGAAGATTTTATTATTTTTGAGTTATTTCTTTTTTTATCTAATAATAAAAAGAAAAAAGATATCATGTGGCATTGAGATATTTTAGGAAAAAAAGAATTTAAAAACAAAATTAGATTATTCTCTCATGTTTCCTCATGTAATTTTTAAACGTTAATATCTTTTATATACGAGATTTTTTAAAGAAAAAAATTACACCAAATTAACGAGCGTTTTATCTTTCCAACGAGTACCATAGTGCTATATAAAAGACGGAGAAAAAAACGACTTCTTTTTGTAGGGTTTTGTTCATACAGGAAAAAAAAACAAAGTGTTCAGGTTATTCATTAATCATGTATAGGCAAGTCATTAATTATGTTCAAAACCAGTAAATATGAATTTTATTTACAACAGGTGTTAACATTGGAGTTATACATTGTTTTAGGTTAAGTTTTAATATTAGAGTTATACATTTTAAGGTTAGGCGTTAAAATTGGAGATACATTGTTATAATTGATACTTCATATTAGATTTCTCAACCCAGATCGCTACCAAGATATAAATCTAGTGTGCATATATATGACTTGTAGTTAAAGAATAGATTGACTTACGTTTGATTGCTTGGAGTAGATCTTTAACCACATAAAATCAAGCACACCTTTGTACTACATTAAACCTGTTTTCATCAATATTTTAAGAGTACTAGCAGGAGCCCGCGCGTTGCGGCGGGTGCTCTATTCAATAAAGCTCATTGTGAATGCCATGAAAACTTCAAAGGTACCATTAACTTACAACTTTGTTAAGTTCACCACCGGGTCACAAACTCCAAAACAATGAATTTTTTTTCTTGCTTGCCGTAACATACAATAAAGGAAACATTTATCTCATAATTATGGCGATTCATATCGCCTATATGTGTAACATAAAGAAAATCTATTTTAACGCTAAGAGCCTAGTTTATGACAAATCTATAAAATGGTAATGGAGAAATTTACGACGAGTGATTTGAGGGAAATAGTGTAGACAAATTATGTATACATGTGGTGCACAAGTTGCAGCAAAATTCATTTAGAAAACAAAAAAAAAAACACAGATGCTATCTATGTCTCATTTAGTTCCAAGCCTGCTATGTTCTAGTGAACAATGATGAAATATTCCAAACACCAATAACCAGGAAAAAATATCATCAGGCTCATTACTGAAGTCAGATGTAGATTTCTTAGTGGTGTTCTAAACTTTATTTTCTATAGCTTACTTAGCCATAGGTAGTAACAATTTTCTTCGTACAAATTTAGATTGGATTATCACTTTCCAACACACACAAATATGACCTCAAAGACATAGCTTTAAATCGGCTAGTTGCGCATGAGTAGAGTGTAGTAAAGCATCCTTTTTTGATGCAAAAATTATCATTTCATTGGGCTGGGCTAGTCTTATTGAGCTGAACACTGGGAGTATTTTCATCTGCAGATGATTTTTAAGTTTTCACTTTTTAGAATTGTTACCGCCATAGACAAAACTACATGCTACCAGCTGAAAGAAAAAATATTGCATAATAAATTCACCATTCTTTTGAAACTGAAACCATTTGTGGGTTCCTAAGTTCTTTAAAGAGGGAAACTTGTATGGGTTCTTTAAAGACTGAAACGTGTTATGGATTCTTGAAGACTGAATATCTTGACATGATTCTTCAGAAAATGAAACTAACAAGGGGTGCAAAAAATATACATGAATCAGGGTGGATGTGATGAGCCTACTGTTAAAATATGACATTTTTTAGTTCAAACATTATAGTTCAAACATTATGTTATAATAGTTGGGCTTATTATTTTCTGAGTTTTGTTTCACGTTCTTTTGATATTGGGCTTATTGTCTACTGGGCTAACAATCAAGTGCTGGGCTTATTCGTTTGTCTCGTGGGATGAGTAGCTGGTTGGTTGAGCTGGCTATATAAACAAGTGTTACGCTTAGGGTTTCAGTCGTTGAGATATTTTCTTTTCATTCGTTGTATTCTCTAGGGTTTCCAGAGAGTTCTCTGGGTTAGGGTTTTCATATCTTGTCTTGTATATCTCATCCGTCTGTTATTCCTGTTGTTTGTATCATCAGGATCGTTTGGTTTTGTAAGTATTTCGTTTGTTTGTTATCTGTATCAACTGATTCTTCATAATCAGTTGATACTTGAGACTTATTATAAGTATTCACTGATTTGGTGAATACTTAGGGTTTTGGGGGGTGTTTTTCAGGTTTGGGTTAATAAGAGTTTTATCACTTTGTTTTGTCGCTATATCTATTGTCTTGTGTATGATTTGTTCTTGTCTTTGATTTGTATTGTGTTTGATATCATTTGATTTGTAAAACTTTACATGGTATCAGAGCTGAAAGGCTCTTGATCTTGTTTTTTTTAAGTCTTCCGCTGTATTAGGTCAAGGATCTGATCTAATTTAATAGATCTGGTTCTTGATCTTAAGATTTGTTAAAATAGTTTAACAGATCTGTTTATTTCGAGAAGGATCTGGTCTAGATCATAGATCTGATTCTTCTTCTTGTTGTTTTTCAATAGATCTGATCTAATATAGATCTTGTCTATTGTTGTGGTTGTTGAATCTGATTGTTTCAGATTCAGATATTGTTGGTCAACTATTGTTGATCTTGGTTGTACTCTATTCTGGTGAGTGGTTTGTGGATAGGAAGCTTGCACCCACTGTAAGTCATTTCTATTCTTTGTCTTTAGTTGTTATTGTTGCTTGCTGCTGCTGGAGTACTCTGTAAGTCTTCTGTCCTTGTCTCTGTGTCTAGGAGCACTGTCCGGGTTAGGGTGGACAGGAGTAGGCTCATCAGTAGGTGTTTTTTGTTTGTGGTCTTGTGTCTAGGAGCACTGTCCGGGTTAGGGTGGACCGGAGTAGGCTCAATAGTTGCTATTCTTGGTTTGTGGTCTTTGATCTGTTGATTGTCTTGTTCTTGGTTTGTTTTCTTTTATTAACTGGCTTATATATATATATATATATATATATATATAAGTATATATAGTTAATAAAAAGCTCCTGTGTAAGGATCTGCGTGGGCACCTATGAGTGATGAACCCATGATCTGAACACCTACATAGCTTCGCTTTCTAGGGTTTTGTATTTTGATCTATTCTTGTTCTTTGTCTTAAGCTTGTCTGTGTTGTTTTTGATTGCTTTGTCTAGTTGTTCTGAATCTTGTTTGTGTTTCTGTGGATCTGGTCTTGCTAGTTAAGTTGTTCTTTGTTGTTGGTGTTGTTTCTACTGTGTTTTCTCTGCTATGAGTGGGACTAATGATCCTCCTCCTCCTCCTGTTGGGGGTGGTGGAGAGGATCCTAATTCTGCTCTTGTTGTTGGTACCTTGATTAGTAAACTTGATATTAGTGATCCTTTGTTTTTACATCCTAGTGACACTAGTAGTTTAACTATAACTAGTATAAAGTTAAAAGGAACTGAAAATTACTCTGTGTGGGCTAGTTCTATGAAGTTAGCATTAGAAACTAAAAATAAATTTGGTTTTATTGATGGTTCCTGTGTGAAGTCTACTATTGATGATGTGCTAGGGAAACAGTGGGATAGATGTAATGCTGTTGTGCTATCTTGGTTATTTAATTCTGTTAGTGAAGAACTTTATTTAGGACAGGTTTTTTCTAAACTTGCTTCTGAAGTGTGGTCTGATCTAAAAGCAACTTATGATAAGGTGGATGGTTCAGTTGTGTTTGGTCTGTATCAGAAAATAAATTCTGTGAAACAAAATGGTAGTACAGTAGCTGAGTATTATCATAGGCTTAATACTATGTGGAAACAGTTTGATGCTATTTTACAATTGCCTGCCTGTGTGTGTCAAGCTTCTAAGGAATTCAATTATTTTAATACTTTGATTAAATTGATGCAATTTCTTATGGGGCTTGATGATGTCTATCAACCAATTAGGTCGAATTTGCTAACTAGAGAACCTTTACCTTCAGTTAAAAATGCTTTTGCAATTATTTCAAGAGAAGAGTCACATAGGGGATCTAGTAATACTTCTAAAGGTCAAAATGTTGCTTTTGTGGCTAAAACAAATCAAAATTTTGAAAATAGAAGAAGTACAAATAGAGGACCTAATCCAAATTTAAAGTGTACTCATTGTAATATGATAGGACATACGGTTGATAGATGTTATGAACTTGTTGGTTATCCACCTGGTATGAAAAAAAGAGGGTCTAATACTGGTGGAAATAAAGGTGGGGCAAATGGTGCGGGTAAGAATAAAGCTAATGTTTCAACTGCTACTGCTGGTTTGCCTTTCACTTCTGAACAGATTACAAAACTCATGAGTCTTATCAGTGAGAAATCTACCAGTGAACCACAGACTTCCAATGCTGGAGGTAACATTATAAATGGGTTTTCAAGTCTGTCTAGTTTACAGAATCTTAAAACTGTTTTAGAAAATTTTTCTAGCTGTTCAAACTTTATCAAAAATATTATAAGTAGCAGTTGGATTACTGATTCAGGTGTTAATCAACATATGTCTAATAATGATCAAAACTTTATAAATTGTATTGATGTCTCTAGTTTTGATGTTAAAGTCAAACATCCCAATGGTACTAGTGCTATAGTAACAAAAATTGGGGATGTTGTGTTGGCTAATAATGTTGTTTTAAAAGATGTTTTATATGTTCCTGATTATTGTGTTAACTTGTTATCTGTTCATAAACTTGCTAGAGATAATAGGTTGACTGTCTTATTTGATGAAAATAGTTGTTTTGTCCAGGATTCCAAATCCAAGAGAATCCTGGTGACTGGTATACAAAGTGATGGATTGTATTTTATAGGAGACAAAGTAAGTGTTAATCATGTGTGTCTAAACAGTGTTAGTAACACTAATCTTTGGCATAACAGATTAGGTCATCCATCTGATCAGGTTCTAGCTATTTTAAAAGATGTCTTAAATGTTGATACAGTTAACTCTCAACCTTGTGAAATTTGTCATAAGTCTAAACAGGTTAGAACTCCTTTTCCATTAAGTGATCATAAAACTAAAGAAATAGGTGACATCGTTCATTTAGATGTTTGGGGTCCCTATAGAGTTGTGAGTAGGGAAGGTTATAAATATTTTTTAACAGTTGTAGATGATTACTCAAGGTCTGTCTGGTGTTATATGATGAAAGGAAAAGGAGAAGTTTTTGAAAATATTATGTGTTTTTATGAGTTAATTAAAACACAGTTTAAAAAACATGTTAAGGTATTTAGAAGTGACAATGGTAGTGAATTTGTAAATAATCAAATGAATCAATTTTGTTTATCAAGGGGTATTATACATCAAACATCTTGTGTATACACCCCTCAACAAAATGGTTTGGTTGAGAGAAAACACAGGCATCTTTTGAACATGGCTAGAGCACTGTTCTTTCAGAGTGGATTACCTTTGAATTTTTGGTCTGAATGTGTTCTGACTTCTACTTATTTGATTAACAGGATTCCTTCTTCTGTACTTAGTGGTAAGAGTCCTTATGAGGTTATGTATGGGTTCCCCCCACTCTTAGTCACCTCAAAACTTTTGGCTGTTTAGGTTTTATAACTGTTTTAAATAATTCAGATAAAATGTCAAGTAGAGCTGAAAAATGTGTCTTAGTTGGGTACTCAAACTTTAAAAAAGGTTATAAGTTGTGGAACTTAGAACAAAAACAAATTGAGTATTCAAGAGATGTTAGGTTCTATGAAAACATATTTCCTTTTAAAAATTCTTTAAAAGAAAATCAGGGGTCTCAAAGTCTTAGTATAAATCATTTAAACTTATTTGATCATTATGAAACTGAAATAGTCATAAGTAATGAGGTGAATAAGGGGACTAAACCTCCCAATGATGAAGGGGGAATCAATGGCACTCATGTAGGAGACTCTAGTCAGCAACCAGACAAGTCTCCTATAGCTGCTGATGCTTCTGATCCAAATCAGAACATCAGTAGTTCTAGTGGAAGACTGTCTGAGGAGGCAGACCAGGATGAGTTACCTACAAATGATGAGGCAATTCCACCTGAGGGAGGAAGTGTTAGGAGATCTCATAGGGAGTCAGTTCTTCCTAGGAAGTTTAGTGAGTTTGTTGTGGAAGGAAGGATTAAGTATGGGTTAGATAAGGTAGTAAACTATTCTAACTTGTCTGTTGAAAACATGTCATTTGTGTCTAGTCTTAATAAAACTGTAGAGCCTAGTAGTTATTTTGAAGCTTCCAAAGATCCTCAGTGGGTTGAAGCCATGAACATTGAGATGGAAGCTTTACATAGAAATAACACTTGGGTTGTTACAGATTTACCCAAAGGTAGAAAAGCCAATGGGTGTAAATGGGTTTATAAAATTAAATATAAGTCTGATGGAGAGATTGATAGGTATAAAGCTAGGTTGGTAGCCAAAGGATACAACCAAAGAGAGGGTATTGATTTTGGAGAAACTTTCTCCCCTGTTGTGAAAATGGTCACTGTAAGGTGTGTGATTAGTTTAGCTGTAGAAAATAATTGGTCTCTTTATCAACTTGATGTTAATAATGCTTTCCTGTATGGTTCAATTTCTGAGGATGTTTACATGAAACTGCCTGAAGGTTATTATTCAAAAAATGATAACAAAGTTTGTAAGCTTGTTAAGTCTTTATATGGTTTAAAACAAGCACCTAGGCAGTGGAATGAAAAACTAACCAAAGTACTTATTAATATAGGCTTTAAACAAAGTATATGTGATCATTCAATGTTTGTTAAAACCTCAGGGAAAGTGTTTATTGTTTTACTGGTCTATGTAGATGATATAGTGTTGACTGGTAATTGTAATGATGAAATAGCCAAAGTAAAAAAGATTTTAAGTGAAAGTTTTTTGATTAAAGACTTAGGTATATTAAAATATTTTCTGGGCATTGAGGTCTTATACTCAAATGCTGGAATCTGTCTTTCACAAAGAAAATATTGTCTTGAACTGTTGAATGAGTTTGGCTATCTAGGTTGTAAACCAATAAATACACCTATAGAACAAAGCTATATAGTCTTAGTTAAAAATGAGAAGGATAAAGCTTTGTTAGATAATATTACTGGTTTTCAAAAATTAGTTGGAAAATTGATTTATTTGTCACTTACTCGGCCTGACATTAGCTATGCTGTTCAGTTTCTTAACCAGTATATGCATAAACCCACAAATGGTCATTTGAAATTTGCACTTAGATTATTGAGGTATCTTAAGTTGTCCCCAGGGAAAGGTATCTTGTTTAGTAAAGGGCAGTCTTATGATTTGTATGGGTTTGTTGATTCTGACTGGGCTAAATGTCTAGAAACAAGAAGGTCAGTAACTGGTTTTTGTATATATATATTGGTAATTCTCTTGTTTCGTGGAAGAGTAAGAAACAAAGTGTTGTTTCTAGATCATCAGCAGAGGCTGAGTACAGAGCAATGTGCTCAGCTGCTTGTGAGATGATTTGGATTAAAAACTTAATGTCTGAATTGGCTATTAAGTTGTCTTTACCTTTTAAGTTGATGTGTGATAGTAAAGCTGCTATTTCTATAGCAGCTAACCCAGTATTTCATGAGAAAGTCAAGCATTTTGAGCTTGATCTTCATTTCTTAAGAGAAAAAATTGTTGATGGTGTATTGGAAACAATTAAAGTTGATTCTGGAGTTCAGGTTGCTGATGGTTTTACAAAGGGACTTAGTGTTGATCAGCACAAGTTTTTTTGTGAGCAACTGAAGATGTTTGACATGTTTGAACTAAGGGAGGATGTTAAAATATGACATTTTTTAGTTCAAACATTATAGTTCAAACATTATGTTATAATAGTTGGGCTTATTATTTTCTGAGTTTTGTTTCAGGTTCTTTTGATATTGGGCTTATTGTCTACTGGGCTAACAATCAAGTGCTGGGCTTATTCGTTTGTCTCGTGGGCTGAGTAGCTGGTTGGTTGAGCTGGCTATATAAACAAGTGTTACGCTTAGGGTTTCAGTCGTTGAGATATTTTCTTTTCATTTGTTGTATTCTCTAGGGTTTCCAGAGAGTTCTCTGGGTTAGGGTTTTCATATCTTGTCTTGTATATCTCATCCGTCTGTTATTCCTGGTGTTTGTATCATCAGGATCGTTTGGTTTTGTAAGTATTTCGTTTGTTTGTTATCTGTATCAACTGATTCTTCATAATCAGTTGATACTTGAGACTTATTATAAGTATTCACTGATTTGGTGAATACTTAGGGTTTTGGGGGGTGTTTTTTAGGTTTGGGTTAAAAAGAGTTTTATCACTTTGTTTTGTCGCTATATCTGTTGTCTTGTGTATGATTTGTTCTTGTCTTTGATTTGTATTGTGTTTGATATCATTTGAGTTGTAAAACTTTACACCTACCACTTACATAATTGCACCCAAGAAACTGAACCATTTCCTGATGCATATGAATGTATCTTGACTGCAACATCCTAGATCATTTAACCTTACAAATAACTTCTTCACTGAAAGGGTAGAGGGTGGATCAAAGGGAAATTGACAATTTAATCCGTTTTTTCAAAGATCAATACGTGGTATCAAATTATAAGAACTAACAAAAATTATATTTAGGGAGATAGTAGGCAAAAAAAAAAATCGAGATGCAATTTAGTAATGCGATCAATTTTCAGCAGTCAAGTACGACTCCAGTGTCGACATGAATGATGTGAGATGTAAAAGCCAATCTTGCTGAAGTAGACTCCACTCACCTGATGAGGAAAAAAAACTTAAACAGTAAAATTAATCAAAATCATTTGTACCTTCTCATTCAAAGATTATACCTTTCAGCACCATATTGAAAATTAGAGTGAAATATTCCCATGTGAGAAGAATTACCTTATTAGAGATCGGTTATCTTGAAACTTGAACGTGTTTGCGAGTGTACGAATTACTTCCCTTTTGATCCTACGAATAAAAACACACCCCTGTCTAATTCAAGATTCAGAAATTGGGGTTATACAACATCAAGAGCACATAAGAAACCACATTTAAGGAAAAAAACTAATCCAATTGAAGTATTAGAACTCAGTAGAAATCGAAATAAAACGTTATTACCTGCTTCACGTGAACAACTTTTAATAGAATCCCTGAATTCAAAGTATGAATAAAAAGTCATATTTATCAAGTATTTTTGACACAACTACTGATCAATGAAGGGGTGGGGATTTGAAGGGATCAAATAATTCAATTGCAAACCTAAAATTCAGTGAAACGGATGACTGTTGATATTTTTTTTTATTTACTTTGAATTTGGGGATTGGAAAGTGTGATCTATATTAATGAAGAACGATGGTTTCAAAGGTGATAATAAGATCTACGAGTTGCATCAATTAGTTATACCATTGCCATTAAAGATTGTACACAAGGGCATAAGGGGTAGGAAATGAGAAAAAATTAGTGATTTATACTTGTGGCTTTTGAGATGCCATCTTAAAATGGTAGTGAAATTACCTTGATGCCCATCTAGGATGTATTATATAGAAGTATAGATATAGATTAAAGGTCCGTATTTCCAGAACATTTTTATCCATTCACGTAAAGGTTAATTTATTATTTCTATTATTTTACCTACCTCAAACACAATACTTCAATTTCTTAGTACATGGGTCAAAATTTCACTTTAGTGATGATCCCTAATTCTTACTCTCGTATAATTAACTATATGGAAATACAATATGGAAACCAATATTCATGCATTTCATCAACTACACACACATGCATCGCATGTATGGCTAGCGCATCAAGGAGAAACCTACTTACTTACAAATTGAAGTAAAATGACGGTTAAAATTCGAGTATGAAAGACTAAAGGTGAAGGCTTATTCAAGATTCTCAACTTTGCATTTTGAGGTAAATTCTTTTTCTCTCTCCACTGGTATTCACTTTGAGGCAAATCCATTCCTTTTTGCATTCTAGATCCAAGTCCATTGAGGCCCGTTTCCTGAGCCCATGGACCAATCTACCATGGACTCTATCCTTTCCTAACCGGGCCCTTTTATTCTAAATGAATGGTGGAGTGGAGGTTCAACAAATATTTTGGGAAACTAAACTAGTAGTTTCTTGTTAAACATATTTGATGTTAATGTTTAATAACTATTTTTGAAATTCAAATGGTATAAGGTCTTGGGGTGTACCTTAACACAAAGTGTGTTAACGGTGATGTGTCATTTTGACTTTCATTGCGCATCACTTCCTTCTTGTGTTAAGGGGGCGTTAAAGTAGCTCTAAGTTAACATATTAACAAGAATCAAATGAGAGAAAGTTAAAGGGCGTTAAACCATTCCTTGAAGTGATATAGAGTGAAAGGGATAAAGCTGAAGGATGTGACATCTAGATAGAGTTAAAGATGGTTAGAGTATACCTCATATCAATATCTAGCTAATACTTACCGGATTAATTGACAATTAAAGCATATTTATTTTTAACTATACATCATTTCTTCCCAAACAAAGCAAAATTGGTATTACTTGATAATCTTTTTATAATAAAATACGAGACAAAATGTTGGTTTGTGTTGGGTTTAATCTTGATAGAGTTAGTTTTAATTAGTTATTTAATTGATAATTAGAGTGATATTTATCGGTTAAGTTTAGATAGATTAAATTGGTATGTTTATCTTATAAAGAGTTATTATTTGAGTAGGATAGATAACTTGGTGATCAAGTTATGTTTAGTATAAATAGGGTTTAATGCTTTGTTATTTTGTATGGTGGTTTGAGTTTAATAAAACGAAAAGAGTCGTGAGTGTGTTTCTCACAAAATCCGGTTGTTTGTTTGTGTTTGTGGCCCGATTGTTCCAACAATTGGTATCAGAGCACATACGATCGAAGGCCTGTTCAATCACCACCGAGGAAGACGAACCTGCGAGCGGTTCAGTTTTGCGATATGGGAGAGTTAGTTCATTGCGAGCCGTAAGATACGGCTATGAACTATTGCGTTTGTAATGATTTTGGAACTTGCTACAGATCCAAATAACTCAAACCAAACCTGCGACGGGTTTGTTTGAGTAGGACTTTGAAGTTTTCAAACCGTTCAGGTTGTGCGAGGCAACTACTAGAGATATCAATCTGAGCGAGTCTGATCGAGTGAAAGTTCAAATACCTGCGACAGGTGTGAAGTTTACTTGAGTGATACGGGGTGGTACAGTGTGATATCGGTGTTTACCTGAGTGATTTGGGTGGTACGGTGTGATACCAGGTGGTGAAACCCTATTTGGTCGATCTGTGACAGATTGATTATAAAAGAAAAAAAGGATTGTTTGGTTTTGTATTGAGATCGAATAAAAAAGGCAACGGCTCAAGGTTGGTTATTTTTGTGATTGGAGAAGGCATCGAAACCACTGTGGAGATTTTAGTGAAAGAAAAAGATAAGAGATTTAAGTGAAAGAAAAAGATAACAATATAATTGGATTTTGTGGAATATCTTGAATTGATATTCAAATTGGAAGTCAATGGAATAAAAACAAACAAGAGGTTAAGCAAAGAGTTTTTGGTTTGCTCGTTGAAAACATTTAAGTTGCCATCGAAGAGTAAACAAAAAAAAGTGGGAAAATGGATTTGTGTGAAGAATAACGGGTTGTGGAAAATTGATTGTGTGAGGCAATCAACAAGGTCAGAAATCGATCGTGTGAGGCGATCTAGACTGGTAAGAGACCGAATATAACTTGTGAAGAGTGTGTTCGGAATACGTGATAAACTTGAGTGATTCAAGGAGTGGACAACCGGACCGTGTGATACGAATCCAAGTAAAAGAAAAATTCGTGTGATACGAATCGGTTTGATGAAGATCATGATAGTGATTATCATGAGGATGATAATCGAAACTAATGGGCTCGAGAAGAAACAAGAAGTGTGGTTGTCGAGAGGGCATGAAAAGCATATATACGTTTCGGTTATCAAGTGGGATAATTCAAGTATCGTCATCGTGTCAGTGGATCAAAGACGGGTATTACATGGAATAAAGGATCTCGGAGGGATCACATCGAGATTAAGGGGGGAGATTGTTGGGTTTAATCTTGATAAAGTTAGTTTTAATTAGTTATTTAATTGATAATTAGAGTGATATTTATCGGTTAAGTTTAGATAGATTGAATTGGTATGTTTATCTAATAAAGAGTCATGATTTGTGTAGGATAGATAACTTGGTGATCAAGTTATGTTTAGTATAAATAGAGTTTAATACTTTGTTATTTTGTATTGTGGTTTGAGTTTAATAAAACGAAAAAAGTTGTGAGTGTGCTTCTCACAAAATCCGGTTGTTTGTGTTTGTGACCCGATTGTTCCAACAGTTTGTTGAAAATTGATTTTACTCGATGAAATCAATTTCTTTGATGATATGTTCCTTATACTATGATGTATTAAACGAAATCAATATTTCCTGTAATCTGTTTTCACTTGGCTTTCTTAAAGATATCTACGTATGATAAATATCTATAACAATTAATTTATTTGAAAATGTTAATTGACTTGGCATGGCCGAAATGTATGTCGCAAATAATTGCATGCATGCGAGTCCACAAAAGGTGTTACCTAAAAGCTTCTAGCTCCTTCAACCAAACAAGGCTTTTTATTAAGTAGGAGCTTTTTCTTAAAAGCTTGAAGCTTGAAGCTCCTAAAAGCTCTTAAAAGCTCCTTGCCAAACATACCCTTTATACTCGTTTTTATATGTTATATACATATCAGACAATCAAGTGGCACTAATTTAATTTAACATCTTCAAAGAGTGAATAACTGCAAAGATCCATTTTTTTGTGTTATATGAACTGTCAAAACAACACTTATGTATGCTTGATTTCGATCCGTTACATAATTGTATAAATCATTGTTCAATCAATTAATTTGTTGCACTACTAGTACTAAAAAATATGTAGGTATAATCCATGGGTATGTACTACAGTCGCATATGTATTTGTATTTTTCTACTCTAATAATGGCATGATGTTATGAAAGAAACAACTCACATGCGGTCCCCGAAGAAACTACAAGCCTAACTTTTAATAAACCAAGAACACAAGCTGCAACCCCTATCCGTGTCGCATGGACCGCCCAACAAAAAACACGGTATATACAAAGTGCATTTAAACCAATAAACTCAATTCCTTCCAAATACTCCAGCAGGAAATGATCAAATTCCATGAAGGATCTCTTTGTCCATCTTAGGTTATGGGGTGTGGAGACATGAAAAAGGTCATGTTTTCATGTCATGTAGGATGCCACATTATCAAGGTGGTGTCTCAACATTCTTGAGACATGGGTGGGGTGTGGAGACATGAAAAACCCATGTCTCAAGCATTTATTATTATTATTTTTTTTAAGTATTAATTTTAATTAGCTTTATAAAAGTAACAAATATACAAAATAATATTCAAATAAATACTAGATTTAATAAAAAAAATTACAAACCATCTTGAAAATTAAAAAAAAATTACAAAGCATCCTAAAAATAAAAAAAAATTACAAATCATTCTAAATTTAATTAGTAAAATACTAGTCGTCGTTTCCGTTGTTCCATATATATTCGATCAAGTCGGCTTGTAGATGATGATGGATGTGTTCGTTATGTAACGCGAAATCGTTTTAACTCTTGTTGCGCTGGGTCATCCGGAATAGTATTCTCCTCCACCGCATTTTCATCGAACTCACAAATAGCTCGGCCTTTGTCTTCGATGATCATGTTATGTAGCAAGATACAAGCATACATACAATAACGTATTTTTTTTGGTGTGAAAGCACGTGTCGGGTTTGCGATGATGTGCCATTTTGCTTATAGAACCCCAAATGTTCGTTCAATATCCTTTCGCGCCGCTTCTTGATACTTAGCAAATTTCTCTTTTTTTGTCGTGAGGGTGCTTAATACTTTTAACGAGTGTAGAATAGGTTGGGTATATTAAATCCGCAAGATAATACCCGTGCTTGTACTCAACCCCCGAAACAGTAAATTTTGTATCCGGACCGGTTCCTTTTCTAACATCCTCAAACACCAATGACTGATTAAGAACATTAAGGTCGTTATTGGATCCAAGAACACCTAAAAATGCATGCCAAATCCATAAGTCTTGTGACGCGACAGCCTCTAAGATTATTGTTGGATGACCGTGATCGCCTTGATAAAACATGTCACGCCATGCATTAGGGTAATTTTTCCACGGCCTATGCATGCAATCGATGCTTCCGATCATCCCTAGAAAACCATGCTTTTCGTGATGGAATTGATACAGCTTCTGGATATCACTGGAGTTTGGTTTTCGCAAATATTTTTTGTTGTAGATCTTGACAACACGCTTGCAAAACTTATACAAGCAATCACGTGGCGTTCTTTCGGACATCCGTAAATACTCATCCCACGAGTCGGATGCCGTCCCGTAAGCTATTTGCCGCAATGCTGACGTGATTTTTTAATAAGTTGTGAACCCCCGTTTGCCTATAGCATCGTACCGTAATGTAAAATACGGGTCACAACTCGCCAAATCATCGGCAACACGTACGAACAATCGACGGCTCATTCGGAACCGCCGTCTAAACATCTCGTCCGTATACACCGGGTGATCGGCAAAGTAATCTCTAATTAATCGATGTGTGCACCTACACGTATGTTGTAAATAAATATAAAAAATATATTTGAAGAAAAATTATACATTCCAAAAAAATAGTTGCTATATATATTTGAAGAAAAATTATACACTTACCTTCCCGGTCTCTGTTTAAAGCCGCTTACCTAGGTCATGGTTGCGAGCTCACTTCGTCGTCCTCCGCCACGATTAATTGTGCCGCTTCCTAAATCGCGTTCACAAATATCCAGTTTTTTTCGCTCGACGAAGATGAGGAATCAACCAATGGTAGGTATGACATTGTTTGTTATTTTTTTTAAAGAAAGTAGAGAGGTATTTTTGTTGGTTTTGGTTTATTTATGGTAGTTTATTTGGATGGTTTGGGTTTATATTGTTGGATTTGGTTTTAAAAAAATAAAAAACTAGCCGTTATATTTAAAATAGCCGTTGGAGTTTAAAAAAAAGGAAAAATTCGTGATTGGTCTGTTCTTTATGTTTCAAGGGGGGGGGGGGGGGGGTGGGGCTGGGTTGGGACGGCAAAGTGGGGCGGTGTAGAGGTGGGGGACGGGGCAAAATAATGGAGGACGGGGGTGTGCCCCGTCTGTGTACCGATCAGCCTTATCTAAAAGAGAAAATAAAGATAGGAGGAAGCTTGCACCCAAACGCTATATGTTTCCAAATAACTGTTGCGATCAAACAGGAAGTGAAAGATCAGGGTCATTATCGCACATGGGTAGTTTAACGAATCCACCCTAATATTTCTCCTGACAAGAGCCGTCAATGTGGATATCCTATATAACTAGTAAGATTCTCACACGCTTCGTGGGGGACTTTTAGTCAGTATCGATTCGGTTCATTACAATACCAGCATGTTACATACATCAGGTGTAGCAGCCGGCATGTGTTTTACATCGATTGCAAAGTATAAAAACAAAAACATGTGCCGCTTTCGATGTTGACCATGTGTTGTTGACGTAGAGTCGTAAAACTGTGCTAAGTAGTAAGCAAATGATGACCAAAACGGGAAAAAAATCATAAAACAAAAACGCGAATGTATACCACTGCAACATGGGGTTGTAAAACCGTACTAAGTATTAAGTAAATGACGACAAAACTGGGAAAAAAGTGAAATAAAAACGCAAACTTATACGCCACGTGACTTAAAACGCAATCAAAGGCAAACAAAAACTTATAACGTAAGCTAACGTAAACACAATCTCACCACAACTCAAAATTATCGAAAGATAAAAAAAAAGACAAAATTAAAATAAAAGAAAAGAAACCTATATTCGTAGGTTTCAAGATTTGTTTTTATAAATCATAAAAAAATAGCTACATCAACCAATATGTATGAAAAAAAATCTAGAGTTAACAGATGTTAAACTTTGAAAACTAAAAAAATATATATATACAAACTTCAAAATTAAATGCCTAATTGGCTGATAAAATAAATAAAATAATAAGTCCACGATTCCCACATTTTTAAATTAATAAAAAATGATATTATTCAAATTCACCAATTTTTTAAAACAACTGTCAAAATCATAAGGGTACACGGTGTGAGTTTCGGGTATCCTCTTGGATAGGAGGTACCCAAGCGGTTACATCTTTCTAGGTGCCATGGTTAGTTTAGCGAATTATATGCGTATAGGTGACTAGTGATTACTTCCTTGAAATTGAGAAGATTAGTATCCTTCCTACTGTAATTAAGTGGAAACTAAGTGTTCTATAACTAGATAATTTCTTATATGTGGGTTGTGGACACAATGGTGGGTGATGACTGTGACTATCGCAACCGCTTGCCACCGCCACCGCCCGCCATCACCGCCACTATCTGAACCACCCGCCATCACCGCCACTACCGCAGCCACCTTACACTGTCGAGCATCGCCGCTTTCACCAGCCATCGCCACCTATCACCGACACCCCCGTTACCGCCACCTACCACGTCTATAGCCACCGCCACCGCCATAGCCATGGCCACCACCACCACCAACAACAACCACTCACTGCTACTACCACTCACTACCATAACCCATCGCTGATTTTGTTCCTTCATGTTTTCCAGTCTACTAAACAACACAAAGTAATGATTCATTTCATTCTCATGTTGTAACTTACAAGACCATGGAATGGTAATAATCAATTTCATTCTTTTGTCCCTTCCATGACCTTGTCTATTTTATTCCCTCGTCCATTTCATTACTCTATACCAAACATACCATTGTTATCAATGATCAATATTATAAATGGACATTTTAATGTAATTGTAGAAAATATCTAGGTAGTGTTTGGTATGCAGAAATGGTAGACGGAATGAGATGGAAAAATGTGAGAGAATGAAAGGGTGTTTGGCTAGATAATGGAATGGATGGGGATGTCGAACCTACTGTGAATGGATGAGAGAGAAAAGACAATGATAAAAGTATAAAAATGATTATTTAATTGAAAATAAGAGAGAATATATAATAAGTTTGTGTAATTATGTTGATGGGGATGTGGATTCGAGTGAGCATGCACACTAGGTTACTCGTATTTTTGTGAGTGAATCCCTTATATTTTAAGATGAGGTTGTGAGCGGAGGAGATTGAGAACTCGGTATATTTGGATATTTGGAGCACACAATTTTCCTACATTTATTTTTTATTATTTGTTGAAAATGGTTGCAATTAGTGTAATATGTGGATGGGGATGCGGGACCAATTGTGAATTCACAATTCCCTATCCTCCATCCACTCACAACCATTCACAATTACACATTACACTAAAAATTATTACAGTTTCTTTTTCCTCCACTCATAGCTACTTTCAAATAATATTAAAAAATAAACACAGAAAAACTATTTTCCCCAAAATATTCCAAAATCTCCCTAAATATACCGATAATAGTAGGTTGTTTATTTTCTCCACTCATAACCTTATATAAAATATGAGGTTTTCTCTCACAAAATTATGGGGGACCAAATATAAGTGCTCTTAGTTGTCTTGTTATTGTTAACATCAGTTCACCCCACCACCAAACCGTCATCGTGGGAGAAGATTATGAAAATGCTGTATAAATAACTTCTTGGTGTGGTGGGAGAAGTTAATTTTTCTTACTTCATTGGAAATCTTTGAATACTAAGGTTCCTCTTCCAATTTGGTAATTCACAATGGCCGCTAGTTCACAAAGATATGATTTAGTGGCTCATGGTGGTTGTAAGTAGAAGTTTCTTGTGCCTAAAACGATGGGTTAGATCAGGTAGGTGACGGGTCAAAATAAGTCATAACTAAAATGGGTTTAGGTCATGAGGCGTTTAAAAATATCAATTGGTAAGAATCTATTAGCGGCTCAATACTAGCAACATGTAACGCATTCATCAGTCAAAATTCATGAACTGATATCATCAGCAATGATTGTGAATATGTGGTATTGAGCAAATCGGACTCGAATACAAGAATCCTATATTGATCTTTGATAATGCTAATATGCTATAGATATAGAATTGTGGTTCCTTGAATACCTATTTTGGTAAAAGGAGTATAACGGGTCATATTGAAGCAGTATATGGCTATTTTTTGTCATTTAATGTTGTACATGCTTTTCTTGTATCGGCAAGTTTCTTTCTTTCTTTTTTTTTAAATGTAAATGGATAATCATGACCCCCTTTTCCTTTTTCTATATCTATCTATTTTCATATATAATAATTAGGTTATGATGAAAACAACATTGAACGGTATGGATTGGAGTACTTATTTATACAAAGTTTTAAAGTAAAAAGTGAACGGCTTCATAATTTTCTTTTCTTCTTATTGCATTTTTTCAATATTTGAAATAGTACCTAGATTTGTGAAAAACGTTTTCGTCTTTACCTTTGTCTTAACGCAATACCTTTTTGTTTTTACAATAGCGCAATCCAACATTTGCTTGGCCCATCAACTCAGAAAGTAAAGAACTTGTATGATAAGAAAATCACCGTAGTAAAGATACACTTGTATGATAATTATAGAAAGGACAAAATTACAGAAAACGTCCTTTATGTTTACCCAAAGTTGCAGGTTTCGTCTTTTATCTTTAAAACTTGCAGGATACATCCTTTATCGAGGTTTTTGTTGCAAGTTTCATCCTTTACTGAAATTTTGGTTGCATAAAACGACCTTTACCACTAACGGTGTTTAATTATGTCGTTAAGTTCCCCTCACATGCCATGCATGTGAGGGTATTTTCGTCAATTTGTATATTAAAGGACGTTTTCTGTAATCAAAACAATAACAACAATATAACAATAAATAAAAGTTTCCGCCCCCCAATTCTTTTCATCACAAAAACCCTAATTCTTTTCATCAATCAAACATGGCTTCACAGACATCATCAAACACATCAAACCCTAATTCGTCGGTCTACTGTGTTTGTGGTAGGGCTGCAGTAATCAGGACCTCTGGAACATCAAAAAACCCTGGTCGAAGGTTTTACTCATGTCCTGTTAATGTAAGTTTTTCCCTAAATCTGATATGTATTATGCACAAGGTAGTTAACTTGTTTAATTTAATGTTCATAGGCATCTGAATGTGGTAAAGGTTTCATTGGATGGGCTGAAGCTAAGGTTTTTCATCAATCAAACAATTACATACAAGCCTCAAAAACTGAGTTAATAGCTTCAAACAATGAACTACGATCTTCAAACACTGAGTTAATAGCTTCACACAATGAGCTACGATCTGCAAACAAGAACCTTCATGATTTGAACAAGAAGCTTGAAACTGAAGTTACAAAGTTGAAGAAATACTTGTTTTTTTACTTGGATGATTGTTATGGTTGTTGTTTTTAAGTTATTAATGTAATGTCAATTAGGAATTCAGGTTTGGATTAGTCTTGTAATGTAGTATCTGTGTTGGTTAATGTAATGACTATTTTCTATAACCATTTGACCCATTTGGAACCTTTTGTGTAATAATAAACCATTTTGACCCATTTAGATGATGATTGCATTGAATAACCATTTTGTCTAATGACTATAATGACCATAAGACCCATTTGACCCATTTTGTCTAATGATTGCATTGAATAACCATTGAATAACCTTTTGTGTAATAATAAACCATTTTGACCCATTTAACAATAATAACAAACCTGTTAACATAATCAGACCCATTTTGACCCATTTAACAAAAAAAAAAACAAACCTGATAACATAATCAGACCCATTTTGACCCATTTAACAAAAAAAAGAACAAACCTGTTAACATAATCAGGCCCATTTTGACCCATTTAACAATAATAACAAACCTGTTAATCAACCTGTTAACATAATCATAAGAAACCTGCTACATAATTATAACAAACCATAATCATTCACCATACTAACATAAAGTTCACAAAGTTGTTCAAAAAGACAAAGCATAAGGTTCACAAAGTTGTTCAAAACAAAGCCATTACATATTAAACTAAAAACACAACAGAATTCCATCAGTTGTTTGTTTTCTTGGTCTTTCTGCTTCCCTTGGACTTCTTACCACCACCTGCAGTCTGCTCATTCTTCTTCTTTTGCCCAACACCTTTACTTGCAATAGTCTTCTTCCTTTGGCCAACAGGTTTAGTTTGTACATCTTTATCACTACCTTTAGCACCTTTCTTCTTGGATTTACTTTTGCCTTCAGGTTCCAATGTTTGGCCTTTACAAGTCCTACTGCTATGGCCCAAGTTTTTGCACTTTCCATATTTGACAATCACATTTTTCTTAGATAACTTGCCACCCTTTGTCATATCTTCTATCTCAACAGCAGACCTCTTTCTTTTCTTTTTGGGTCTTCCCACTTGTTTGTGATGATATGGAGGTGTTAGGGTAGTTGGTACTTTAGACTTGGCCCATAAAGACTTACCATTGATAGGGAAAATCTTGTAATTGTATACATTTTTCCATGTTTCCAGCCTGTATGTTTGGTGCACCCAAGTCTCTGGTAGCCCAACCTGTTCAATAAAAATACATTTAACATATTTGCAAACTAATTCACCAAGACCCAAACCTGTTTCCTTGCCTAATGATGTCTAAGAACCTCAATACATCAGCTTCCTCAGCTAATTGATTAAGACCATGATCTAAATCAGCTCCAGGTTCTAAAAAATGGAAAAAAGTTGGGATACCTTCAGGATAACCTAAATCGTTGACAATCCAACCTAACTCATATATACCAAATCTATCTGTATCCATCAAATCAACAATGTTCATCAAACCATTCACATACTCACGACCTGGAAATGAACTGAAATACCCTCCATGATGCATATTAATACTGAATAATGATTCATACGTATCTACATTCAAAATTTTTTAAAAAAAATTAGGGCTTTAACTTTAATAATTTAATTACAAAAAAATAGGGTTTTATATTATACAAGCTTACCATATACAGAGTCGACATCGTATTCATCGTCATGTGTTCGAATATTGTATTGGCCTCCTTCAATCCTTGCCATCTCGTTCCTGATATCTTCTTCCTTCATGGTGGTTCTCTGAATATTGTACAGGGGAAGAAGAAGGGTTGGTCTTTTATGTTCGTTATTTGTTTTTTGAAATTTAATTACAATCTGAAATGACAAAAATACCCTCACATGCAATGCATGTGAGGGGGAGTTAACGACAAATAGTAACAGAGTTAGTGTAAAGGATGAAACCTGCAACAAAAACCTCGATAAAGGATGTATCCTGCAAGTTTTAAAGATAAAGGACGAAACCTGCAACTTTGGGTAAACATAAAGGACGTTTTCTGTAATTTTGTCTATAGAAAGTAAAGATTTGTTTATTTCTCGGGAGTGCCATTTTTTATTTTTTTTTTAAAGATCAACACTCAGTAACTAATAAAACCTATTTCTAATTCTACGTGTGCATATCTTGCTCGAGTGAATTCTCTCGGTGCCTAGACATGATTAATAAATTACCTGAACGCATTATGTTTTTTTCCTGTATGAATGAAAACCCACTAAAAGTTGTTTTTTACGTTTTTTATAACACCATGGTATTCGTTGAAAAGATAATAAAAGCTCGATAATTTGGTGTAATTGTTTTTTTTAAAACAACCTTGTATATAAAGTTATTAACGTTTAAAAATTGTGGGGGAAATATGAGAGATAAAAAGACTTTTGGAAGGAAATAAGGGGAATGTGCCATGTGTTACTTAATTTTATTTTATTTTATATAATCATACATAGTACCACGTAGCACACCCAAATGGGAGGATGACTCCATTGAACGTCGTCACAAAAGAGACTTTCTTTTATTATATATACAAATTATGATAGTTAACTTTCACATGTTTTTAACTTTTTACCCTCCAAATTCTGGTATGGGTTTGTTAAAAGCAAAGTTCAATTTTGTCCAAATTAAGTATATTTTAACCAATACCAACATCGGTATCGACATAGAAACAAGTACAATATTCATTTTTATTGGTTTTGTTCACTGTAAACCACGTGTCTGTATCGTTTCAAGTTTCAACTTTGATATCGTAAACTATAAAGAATACCGGCATACTAGTATCATGTTAGTACCGTACCAAACCGAAATGATACCTACAAAAACCAAATTCTCAAAACCCCACTAGTGATTAACAACTAAATTAGAAAATATAAACCAAGGATTAATAAAATATCCAAATTTACTTTTTAACTTTTTAAGATAAAAAATAACTTAGAAAAGAAATAACCTTAAAAAGTCCAACTTGAATCACAGATCTTGTCTTTCACTCCATTCTCCAACATATAGTGACCAATGTCACACATACCATTATTGAAAAAAATAATCACATTCACATCCCTCACCAAAAAATAATAATTACAACATATCAATCAAACATTCCAAATCCAAAGCAAGCATCCATGTGAAACTGTTGCCGCACACCAACGATGTTCTAACCTTCATTGTTGTCTAATCAACACATCCTCGATTTCATCAAACATAATAATCCATCGACCCCTTTACCCAAAAGCTCAATCAAACTGTACCCAACAACACAATGTCGTCCAATAAACAACAGTCTAAACCGCCGCCAGTGATAGGAAAGATCGGTTATTACACTGTTTTTGTTACACCCACCACAAAACCGGAACCGTCTCCGGTCCAGCCGCCGCCGGTTCACTACGAGAAGACGGCGGCTTCATCTTATGGTTCGAAGTTTGGGTTCTTTTGGGATGCCGTTGCTACACTTCAAAACGGTATCGTTTTGGGTTCTTTTGGTTTTGTTATTGTTTTAGGATGTTAAGTTCAGATTTGGTTTTTAGTGGGTCAGTTTTTTTATTGTTGGTTTCAAATCTTGCTGTTTGGTATGTGTTAAGTCTAACTTTTTTTTATAGGAAATGAGGGATAATAATTACAAACTGACCATATCTGCAACACATTGATCTTAGGTTTCCTCAAATCTTTGTGTTTTCAAGATTAAGATAAGAAGATAGAAATACTTTGATATATCCTAGGTGGGGATGGTTCCGGTATAAACATGTTTTCTGTAAAAACTGTGAGAACCAATTATAAATAACACAGTCGGAAACGAGCCTCGAGCCCTTTTGCCTCGCGAGGCGGAATCTAAAAATAAATATAAAAAAATTATATAACTTATAAAAGATAATGTAATTGACCCAAAAAGTCTAAACATCAAAAAAAGAAGAAAAAAAAAAGAAAAAAAAACACCCTTAACCCACGTGAGTCGCACATTTTCTAATCGTCTCAGCCCTTAGAGGTGTATGAACAAACTGAACCACATGAAGCGCGCCTCGAACGTTTTTTTTTAAACCATGGTGAGTTATTTGTTGTCAGTACTTTGGTTCTCACGGTTTTTACATAAAGTAATGTTTTATTTGATCCTATACCGATCCTAGGTTTCCCCAAATGTTTGTGGTCCAAGAATCAAGATTGATGAGAACATAGAAGCACATTGACAGTAGGTTTCCCCAAATGTTTACGTTTGTTGTTTCTGTTACAGTGCATTCAAGTTTAGATGACTATCTGGCGCATTGGTTTGGGTTGAATCAGTCTAAATATCAGTGGGCTTTGGATGATTATTATGAACACGAGAGCACGGTAAGTGTATATGATGAGAAATTTTTAATAAAAGTTATGATTTTTTTGATGGTTTTGTTAAAGATTCATTTTTCGTTTCGTTTTTTTTTGTGTTTGGCGGGTCGGTCCAACATTGTTATTTCTTGTTAACTTCAGGAGAAGGTTGACAAAGGAGCTAAAGATATAGCCCCCAAAGCACAAAGTGTATAACCTGTTTGTTCTGTAGGTAAGTTATAACACTTTCTGGCTTCATTTAGTTTTATAATTGGATTATTACCAAAAACCCAACCGACTGTTCACTATTTTGTCACAAATTATTATCTTTATTAGCAAATTAACACCTTTTTTCTGATATTTATTAACGAATAATCAAGTGACCGAACCTACACAGACTATACTGCCATGTTTTTTTTTTCCTGCAATTATTTATTAAGTTTTCGTCGTTTTTGCATGATAGGTTTTATGCAAGTGTAACTTCAGGAACGTTGTTCGGTATATCTATGAGTTGGAAAGTCAAAAAATGGGAACTTTCATTGGTTGTATCAGATTACATTTTCTAGTGTAGGGTATACATGATCAGATCATGATTCTTTTAGGATAGCAAGTATGGGGCCATGTGACCTTTTGCATAGTGTTATAATGTATCATTACCTTAGCAATCACCAAAGATAGCCTGATGACTATATATTATCATGTTCTATCTGTACTTCAATTTCCAGCTAAAAGTCCTACTTATTGAATGAAAGTTAGTTAAATTTCTTCTTTGTTTTTTTTTTTTTTGGTAATTGCATTATTTTGTCTTACTTCAATTGAGCTTGACCTACATTTCTAGATTTGTTAACAAATGGCACCAGTGTCAATAAGAGGTTCACTCAAATTTTGTTAGGGTGGGAGGGGTGGAACTACATCAACCCCTAAACCATCAAATCACCTCTTGACTCCTCATCTCTCCTAAGGGGTACCCGCCAGAACCCACTCTCTAGGCGTTACTCTCCATAACCAATACCCTCAACGGTCACAAACACACAATCAATCAATCAGTAACTAGTGAAGGAATTCCCTAGCCTATTTTGGTACCCGATTGACTGGCGGCAGTGTACCCGATGTCATCTTCATTCCTTATTAAGAGTCATCAAATAGAATTGAAGTTTGTATCATTTTCCACCGTGTGCATGCCATTTTTTTAATGGGTTAAGCATTGGGTTAAAATTTTTTTCACGTTGGCATCCTAATTGAGTAAGTAATAGCTCTCAGGTGACGCCTTAGACCCACCCCTTGTGGTGTGGTGTTAGGGTGTTGGTGTTTAAAGGAGAGGTTGGGAGTTCAAATTTCATCAGAGGCAAGAATAGGTGTATCTATTAAATTGGGGGGGGGGGGGGGGGGTAGCCATTTAACCGTTAAAAAGATGATGCCTCAGTTGTATAAAACTGATGACTCGGATGTCCGGCGTGTACAATGAATGGTAGATGTAGAGTGTCGTTTCAGTTTTTTAATTGTGATGTCGCAAGAGATAGTACACAATTATATATCTCATCAACATATTTTAGTAGTATCAAAGTTTTTTGTATCAGATTTTTTTAAGAATAAAATTCACAACTTTTTGTATTAAAGTTAAGAGTTAAGACTTGAGTGATTAATTCTCCTAGAAATGTTTTGACTGACTGAACACCACCATGCCGCGAAAGGTGAACAATAATTTAATAAAAAGTAAAACATAGCCTAGCTGACAGTTAAGTTGTTAAAAAAACTGATACGAAAAATACGGTACGGGTAGTGAATGGTACTGGACTGATCAAAATTCCTTATCCACTTTTTGGTGTTTTCGGGGTCGGTAATTTCAGTTATGTATCAATATTTTACCGATTTACATTCAAATACTGTACCGTGATGACGTAGGACCTTATCTGGAAGCCGCACAAAGAACAACAAATACCATGGGCCGAGTGGTAAACTTACAACTCGAAACAAAGACTAAGTATCTGGAACGGACACAGTAGCTAGCCGAACTACTGAAAAGCAAATGTACATAAGATAATATGAAAGAACAAAAGGATATAAGACATAACCATTGGTTTAACGAAAGGCGGCTTTACCCCAATAGGTAAAGCCGCAAGGATGATGTCTGACACGGAATAACCTAAAGGTTTAAAGAAAGACGGCTATAAACCACAAGACACAACCAAAACATAATAAAATAATAGAACAACCATACCCCAAATCAGCCGGAACAGTAACTCGGTCATATCTCAGCCGACCTCATGATAACTCGTCATTAATGCACGAGCATTCAAGGCCACTATAAATACCACCCTCAGTTGGTGGTTGAGGATCATAACTCACACTCATTTACTCCCTTCGGAAGTGTCTCTGCTTCCGAAGAATACCTTCCATCCTCAACACCTTTCATACATCAACAAATTGGCGCCCACCGTGGGGCCGAAGTAAAGCCATCGAAGGACACTTTTTCCCCACAACTAATGACATCACCCGACCCTTCCTCGTCCGACCCTCCTCCAACGAATGATATTAATACATCTCTTCCCTCTACAGGCCCCTCGGACACCTCTCTCATGGTGTCCCCGGAGTTGGTACGATCTAACTTCCTACAATTTCGCCAAATGATGAATGAATATGTTCGGGAGGAAAGGGCCAAAGGTCTGTCTCTACGGCTCTCCTTCGACGATGAGGAAACACATGCTGGTGACAAAGTTAACACAAGTGAAGCAACGCCTATCCCCTCCCTTACCCCGGCCTCTTGGCTAGCACAAATGATACAACAAAATGCCCGAGGGACTTATGTCAATGCTACTCTACCTCCGCATACGGATGGAACCCCGGCCAGCATCATCCATACCAAGCCTCTTACTGAAGAAGACTTGAGCGTTCCATACAAGCCTTCCGAAGGTTCCAAATTCACACCCAGAATTACCAGCTTTACCACTTCCGTCAAAATTAAAATGCCCGCTAACATGAGGATCTACGATGGAATTACGGACCCTGAGGACCATACAATGTTATTCGAAAGCATCGCGGAAATGGACGGGTGGGCCATGCCAATATGGTGCCAGATGTTCGTACAAACTTTGACAGGGGTCGCACGAATATGGTTCCACGGCCTTCCGGCCGGAGGAATTGACGATTTTAAAGAACTCAAAAGGAAGTTCCTAGAACACTTCAGGCAGCAAAGAAGGCACATGAAGGACCCCGTAGAGCTGCATGATGTATTGCAAAATACATCTATTTCCAGTGTAAAGTTTGTATAGTTTTCGAGCCGTTTAGATAGTGTTTTTATTAGTTTTAGGCTTGTACCGATCTATTTTATTTATTTTAGGTTTTTATAGATTTTTATTAGCTTTGTGTCATTTTTGTTATTTATTTATTTATATTTTGTAGGTGTTCATGGACGTTGGAGCCTAAGCGAGCAACTTTGGTCAAGTCAAGAACATCCGAGTCAAGAGCACGAAGTTGTAATACTATATATAATAATAATAATAATAATAATAATAATAATAATAATAATAATAATAATAATAATAATAATAATAATAATAATAATAATAATAATAAAGAAATTAAAAGAAATAAAGTTCATGATCTGTGACCTTGATGAGATCGGTCAAGACCAAGGCCCAACATATGTAGGGCTCCAAAGTAAGAGGAGGTGCCGCATATTTTATTCTTCGAAAGATATATTTATTTCGGAGGGGATATATTTTTTTCTTGGAAGGATCGCATAATATTTATTAGAAGGAGGACAGGAGCAGCCGAAGAGCAATATTATTTTCGTGGAAGGCTGCACAACGTCGAGGGAAGAGCTCTCGACAACAACTTCGAACAGCAGCAGCACTAGGAGTTTAGGGAAGGAGGTCAAGGGTTGAAGCATTGGTGCGAGCTCGGGTCGGTATTTATTATTTATTTGTTTAAACCCGTTGTGAACAATATGATTTTTATTTGTTTCTATTGTTTTGATTTTATCATGACTTTTAGAGGCTAGACTTTTATTGCTACCTAGGTTGATGATGAATACATTTGTTTGATTTATTTTCTTTTGGTTTTGAAACTATTGGTTGTGGGTGAATTTTAAAGTAGAGAACTCTTTATTTTCTGGTTTGGTGTGTATGCATATTTAGTTTTGTTTAATTAATTTTTATAAACTCCACTTGCGTTTTTGTGAATGTCTTTCATGTATGAATGCAGGTTAGGTTGCGGACTGGGTGTTAGCAACTAGTTTATGGTTAATTTCTGCAGGTTATCCATAGGAGTTGTAATTGTTAGTTAGGTAATTCTAAGTGTTCTACCAATTCTCAATAGCTGTAAGGTGCGAGATTGTTGGTCTGTCTAGGGTGTTAAATTGCTAGATCTAGAGGCTTTGTAAGAAGATCTTCCTAGTTTCCCTAGCATTCCTTGTAGGCCAAGTCTTATTAGAAATATTGTAGTTACCCCTTGCACTTTCGGGTGTATTGTGACTTTCGTGCTGTGAGGTAGACTGTCTAGCAGGTACTTTAAGATTCGAGTATGTAAGCCTGTGAGGGTAACCTCTCAACCGGTGGTTTAACAGCACAACAATATTCTAGGGTTTCCCCTTGAGAAGGGTCGAGGGTGTCTAGTTTATTCTTGATGTTTAGTATTTTAAGATCCCGGTTCCACACAAGTTTCATAGCCGTTAGAAGATTATCATTCATGTGTAGGATTCTTGCCTAGGTAGTGCCTTCCCATCATCTGATCTCAGTTGCAGTCTCCAGCTTTTGTCTTTAGTTATTTTAGTTTTACTTTATTTATTTGCAGTAGATTTGTTAGAAAACCCCCCTTTAAACAACAAAATATTATTAAGTCAGTATTTAGGATAAGTAATCGAGTCTAGTTTACGTTTTCTAGTAGAGTCTCGTGGGTTCGATACTCGGACTTACTTTAGCTGTACTGCATTGACCGGTACACTTGCCGGTTGTGTGGTTTAGGTTTAGAGAGTCTTAGTTTATAAATTTAAAACTTAGAGTGTCTAGTTTAGGTTAATTTAGGTAGTTTTTATTAAACCACTTTGAGCCCATCAAAGTTTTTGGCGCCGTTGCCGGGGACTCTTGGCGATTGCGTTAACTAGTTTTGATTATACTTATCTGCCATATCTGTGCTACTTGTGTTTTGTTTTGTGTCTGTCTTTTTATAAAATGAGTCGTAGGAGTCTAATTTTATGTGTCTTTTATTTCTTTTGAGTCTGTAAATATGTGTGAGATTTGTGGAGGACCCCATTTTATGTCCACAATATGAGGGATCCTCTGCACATTATTGTGCTAATTCCTTCGTGCAGCCGCAGCCATATTACTCACAAGGTTGTCCTACATATTATTATGATGACTCGTATCGGCAGCCACATTATAATCAGTTTTCTGGAAGCAATTCTCGTGAGGATAGTGGTAATGATTGGAGTGAAATTAAAAGTTTGTTGACATTATTAGTTGCTAAAGATGAAAATACCCAGAAAATGTTAGCAGAGCACGACATCCTCCTGAAAAACCGACAGGCTGCTATTTTAGATCTTCAACGAACATTAGAAGATATATCTAGGAAATTAGATGAAGAAGAAGAAAAAGAAAAAGTTCAGCAAGAGCAGCCGCCTAAATTTGGTTATACATATGATGAGGAGGGCAACTACCTTTGGTACATGAACGCTCGAGGGGAGTTGTTCCCGAAGTTTCCAGAAGAAGGGAAAGAGCCGATCATGGAATACGAAGATGAGTCAGAAGAAGAGATCATCCCAATCACGGAGACGAAAATGGACATTGAAGTCCCACCTCCGGTGCCACATGTTACTATATATGATTTTGGGAGTGACTCTAATGAAGAGGACGACGAAGAAGAATGGGCGGCATATCAGAGGTTGTTAGTGAAGAAAGAAGTGATAGAAGGAGAAGTGGAATTGGGGGACTCCATAGGTATGATGTTTGGTGCAGATGAAGACAATGAGGATAGTGAGGAGTCGTTATCTGAGGAGGATGAGTTCTTAGATCTGGAGTTAGAGGGTTTGCCTGTTTATGAAGAAGTAGGGGAGTCTAATCCCAATGGGGATATAGCATACCTAGATGTCCTACTCGAAGGTGAACCAACAGACATGACTGAACTTGCACCAGATGAAAGAAGTAAGTGTGGGGATCATCATATGGAAATGGTGGTAGAAGAAGCGCACCATAGCTGGCCAGTGGTATTAGTGATAGATGGAACTTCAAAATCAACAGCACCACGGGAGAGGGCAAGGAAGCGAAAAAGAAAGGATAGACATCCGAAGAGGATCAACGGTTGGCACAAGTTGGAGAAGAAGAAGCCAGTGAAAGTCAAGCACGATCAGTCTTCTTGCTACATGCCACGCATCCGGTTCAATCCAGGTAAGTTTAAATTCTGGTGGTCTGACCCGTTAAGAATGCTTAGATTATTTTTCAATTCCAATAATAAATATTCAATTGTTAATAAGAGTCGGGTGGAATTAAACGGGTTAGATCGGATCCAGATAAAAGAGAAGCCCCCTGATAAAGTATAAGTGTGGGGAGGCTCTGTAGAGTTTGTAAATTTTTGTTTACACTTATTTAATTTTTTCTAGTTTTTCATTTTTTTTAATTTGTGGTCCGTCCTTCGGTAGTGGTTCATAGGTTTTTATCTTTGTTTTTGTGTCTTTGAGTCTATTTACAGGTTTGCGTGTTTGCTTAGGTAGAGGAAATTTCACTATGAGCGGATCCTATGTATTATCTTTATATATATATATATAGGGGAAGGTTTAAATAAAAACCCACCTAAAATGAAGAAACCTTGTAAACTTCATCTCCACCATCCAATCTACTTGATCAATGGTTAAGATTAAAAGTTAATATTATAACCATACAAGATGACAAAAAAGGTTAGAAGGGTAATTTGTACCCTTTTCTCTCTCCATCCAATCAATCATCTCTCTCTCTTTCTCTCACTAATCTTCTCTCTCCAACATTCTCTCTCATACTTTTTCCTTTACAAAATCAGATTTTTAGTGATTAAAAAAAAAAAAAACAATTTTATTTATTAATAAAGCATAATCAGATTCATATTATTTGCCAGCACCAGTGCTGTTACGTACGTAAAAACCGTCAAGACAGTTTCATATTAATTTAAAAAAATGCTGACTTGTTAAGTTTTTATTCGACCATGTTATTTTTTCGATTAAATTTACCAGCACCAGTAATTTTACATACGTAAATAAACGTGTCGCCAGTTCATATTATTTAAAAATTTAGGCTTATTAAATTTTTTTATTAGACCATGTTTTTTTTTGTTTTATTGTACCAGCACCAAAGTTGTTGCATACGTAACAAAAAGGTCTAAATGATTTTTCAAAGCAAAAACATTCAAATGTACACAAGAATGTTTCTTACAAAAGCTAAAACCAATCAAAACGGTCATTACAATCAACAAATGCTAAAAAAACTATCATAAATAAAAAAAATTGTCTACACTTCATTCTTGATAATCATCTTCATCTTTAATGCAAAAAATATGCTGACCTGCAAAAATAAAACAAAAATCATCAATTTACATGTAAAGCCCCCCCCTGTGTTAACGTATGTTAACAATCTGGATTACAAAAATACATACGAAACTGATACAAACAAACATTGTTTTATCCATGACTAGTGACTTTTGTTTTATCCATGACTACAAACAAACTTAATTTTGTGGTTACATACGAAACAGACGCAATATAGGAAACAGATGCAAACATACATTCCACACATTATAATACTCATACAAACATGCACATACTAGTAATAAATTAGACAGACATGGTACAAAAACACACGAGTGTTACATGTGTAACAGGAAAACACAGACCAAACTTTGTAGTCTGCTGTAAACATAGAGCATAATTTGATATGCTAGAAAACATAGAACAAATTTTGACTGCAAAAAAACAGATATGCTACACATGTAAACAGCCTAACTCAACACAAAGATTATACGAAAATATAGACGATAAAAACACCATAACTAAACACCAAGATACTGATACTACGAACATAAAACACAAAACGAAAAATCATTTTCGATGTTTAACATAATATCAAAAAAAAAAAAAAAAGACAAACATGGTGCAAAAACACACGAGTGTTACATGTGTAACAGGAAAACACAGACCAAACTTTGTAGTCTGTTGTAAACATAGAGCAGAATTTGATATGCTAGAAAACATAGAACAGAATTTGACTGCAAAAAAACAAATATGCTACACATGTAAACAGCCTAGCTCAACACAAAGATTATACGAAAATATAGATGATAAAAACACCATAACTAAACACCAAGATACTGATACTACGAACATAAAACACAAAACGAAAAATCATTATGTTTAACATAATATCAAAAAAAAAAAAAAAAGAGATGCTAGTAACACACAAAAAAACAATTATTTCCAACTTTAAAAAAATAAAATATTAAACCACCTAACCCCTAACACAATACATTTTCTGTAAAAAAAAACATAGATAACATAAAAAAACTCATTAATTAGAAAACAAAAAGAAAATAGACAGGCATGGTGCAAAAACACACGAGTGTTACATGTGTAACAGGAAAAACACAGACAAAAATTTTGCAGTCTGCAGTAAACATAGAACAAAATTTGATATGCTAGAAAACATAGAACAAAATTTGACTGCAAAAAAAACATATGCTACACACATAGTAGTGCTGTTACATACGAAACAGTAGACATCCAAAAAAGATTACAACTAAGTAATTAACTTCCTTGTAAAAAAAACTTCAAAAAAAGAACAATAAACTAAAGTCTTTCAAAAAAAAAAAAAAACCCCAGCTCAAAACAAAGTTACCAACTTCAATTTAGCGATTTCCAACAACACACGCCCAAATAATATAACAAAAAGGGGGAATCTTTCATTGAGGCATTAAAACAAACACTTGGTGTGCATGTAAACTCAACAGCTAAAACCCTTTCCAAAACAAGAAAAAAAATACCAACAAACACACAACACTGCAACGTAAATCCTCAATTAACATCTACACAACAAACCCTACACAAAAAAAAAAAAAAAAGAAACAGACTTTAATTCACAAATCAACTTCAAAACAACAAGAAAAAGAAAACCCACTTCACAAACAGCATAAATCAACGATCCAAACAAAACCCAAAAAAGGAGGCAACGATTAAATCAAAACTAAGTAACTTACCTGACCTCTGTCCCTCGAAAAACAACAAGCTTTTGTCAACAGCTTGCATATAATCAAACCCAAATGATGCATCAACGATGGTTAAAACTAATAGGAATGTCGTGAAAAACTGTCTCGGGTTCATTATTGATGATGATATGATGAAGATGAGAGATAGAGTGATGATGTAAGATAATAATAAGATAATAAAGCTCTGATTGCTCATCGTTTTGATACAGATATGGTGCTTTAGATGGGATTTTTGTTGCAAATCTAGCTTTGATAAAGATGAAAGGAGAGAGGGAATGGAGAGAAATCAAATTTTTGAAAAAATCAGAGAGAGAAGAAGAAGATATATACCTGACATTTGATAGAGAGAGAGGGGAGAAATTACTGAAATAGCCCTTGGGTTAATAAAAAATGATTTGTTTAGTTGGTGATGTGGAATGCTCACATCCACACAATGGGTTTGTGGGGGTTTCTTCAAAATTTTGGGTTTCTTGTGTATATTTTTTTTTTGAGTAGGAGTTTTGGTAAAGGTTTGGGTAATAAAAAAAAAATTTTCTAAACAAGAAATTAATTAACTTTCTGTGAAAAAAGACCATTCACGTAATGTGAAGAGTCTGGGCTGACCTGTTCGCATCATGCGACCAGCTATTACCCCGGAAAGTTATATTTTTTTTCGCTTGCAACGCGTGTTGTGATCACCAGTGTCCTTCACATTGAGCGAGAATCGGATTTTTTTTCTTTCTACCCATTTGGTTATACCACCATTCACCGCCATTTTGCCAAGCAGGTACGTTTTCTTGTTTGTTGTTATATTATGAGTCTAAGTTAGTAGTTTGAGTCTTTTTATTTTTGTGTGGTTCGGTATTATGCTCGGGTTTTGTTTGTTTCGTTTTACGCAGGTTTGGATTGCACCACCCGTACTCAATCTCCATTCGGGTGATTCCGAAGCTGTTTATCATGTATCAAGGCAAGCCCAGATTTTACCATTGTGTCAGAGCCGGTCGCGAATGAAACGCTATACGATCGAACTGGATTAGACTAGAGTTTTGGAGCTTACGAAAAAAAATTAACCAGCCAAGTCCTTTTCAATTTGCCCTTGTTTTTTTACATTTGTCTTTTTATTTTTGTATTCAGAATTCAATTTTTTTTTGAGTCGTTTTCTATTCCTACATTGAGGGCAATGTAGAGTTTAAGTGTGGGGATGGGAAACTGTCGTTTAGTCTGTATACAGAGTCATTTCGAGTAAAAAAAAATCAAAAAAATTTGAAAAAAAAAATGTCCCTGATTTTGAAGTTTGCATTATATAAAATATGGAAGATGATAGGTAAAGTTAGGTGTCCGGTTTTCAAATAGTACGTATAATAAGAGATTAAAATTGATTGAAAACGTGTCTGATTTGGGATATGTGGGTAGGCTCGGCCGGTAGAAAGGTTTCCTTTGAAAAGTAATAAATTAATTATGTTAGGCTATTTTGTGGGTTCTCATCTAGGGGAAACAGGGAGATCAAAACTGCCAAAAATAGTATAAGAAACACCGTTATAAGTAGAAAACCGTTAGAATTTCTAATCTCTTATAAAAAAAATAAAAAAAAAAATTAGAAATCAAAGCAAAAATGCTGAAACTTAAGGTGCCTGGTCACTGGGATAGCGACTTGGATTGGCCACACCCTCTGAGTTAAGTATGCTGAGATGAGAAAAAAAAAATGCTGAAGCTTAAGGTGCCTGGCCACTGGGATAGTGACTTGGATTGGTCACACCCTCTGAGTTAAGTATGTCAAAAAAAAGTTGATTTTAAATTCTCTTGGTTTTCTACATAAGACGGTTGGGAAATGGTCAATTGGTCGTTCCTTTAGCTTCATAGCTTGAGGCGGGATTAGGAGGAACTGTGGCTTCCTTTGAGTGAGACCCTAGATAGACTAATCAACATGAACTTAACATAAATAAAAAGGGGCTTGGAAACCGGTATGGGTTTAAGAGGATCAGTACACCTGCAATCGCAATCAACACATTAGTAGATTATTAATTAAGTAACCTATGTTTTGAAACTGGATGTAAACCTAACTGTGATTCCATTGCATAATTCTTTTTCAGGGACGCAAAAGAGATAAGTGTGGGGTTATTTGATGTATTGCAAAATACATCTATTTCCAGTGTAAAGTTTGTATAGTTTTCGAGCCGTTTAGATAGTGTTTTTATTAGTTTTAGGCTTGTACCGATCTATTTTATTTATTTTAGGTTTTTATAGATTTTTATTAGCTTTGTGTCATTTTTGTTATTTATTTATTTTTATTTTGTAGGTGTTCATGGACGTTGGAGCCTAAACGAGCAACTTTGGTCAAGTCAAGA